>OY728130.1:38580941-39830941 GCA_963277665.1 Viscum album | reverse complement strand
AACTACAGACCCCACACCTCCTACATTTGGGTCATACCTTTATAGAAGTACTATTCCACCAATTCTTTGGAAATCTTAGTTGGAAATCCCCTTTCTATATTCAGGTACCTTTCTCCATAAACTAAACTCTGTGCTTTAGAAAATATGAATCTTCATAAACTTTATTTCGCTTTTTGTAGTAGAATGTCAAATCTTTGAGATCTCTTTTTCCTGACTATGCGTCACATGCCCTTGCATAAGTTACCTACATAACAGGTCTGTCAGTAAAAAGATATCACAATTTGGCAATGCGGCATATTCCCTAGTTGGCCCTACATAATACAGACTCCATAACGGGTTTGTAAAATAATGGAAACTTCGTTCTTAAAAAAGGCTTCCTCTAATGATTTTAGACCTTTTCCCATATCATTCCTCGATTCCAGAAATTCCCAAATCACAGTTTATATTTTTCCCTTCCATACCTAAATATGATAGTATGTTTCCAAACAAATTATCAAGAAATTGGGAGATACTCATACCTTTGGTCAAAGATAAATACCTTAAATTAAAGCCACAGAATTTCCTCACTACATTACTTAAAACTACACAGTACAAATGTCCTCACTGTATGACTTAAAACTGCACAGTAACAATGTCCTCACTACATGACTTAAAACTGCACAGTACCAATGTCCTCACTACATGACTTAAAACTACATAGTACCAATGTCCCCACTATATGACTTAAAACTGCACAGTACCAATGTCCTCACTTCATGAATTAAAACTGCATAATATGATATCAGAAATTCCTCTTTCTGATAAAATTTAAAACCATTCCTCATACACCAAATTTTTATAGAAATGGGTTTCCTATTCATGACATATGTCGACATAAAGTATCCCTTTCATTCTTAAAATTCCTTTCCTTGGTAAAACCACCCACTGTGGTCTTGAGTCACCCAAATGTTTTTTCTCCCATGTCTATCAGTAGTAAAATGTTAAATTCCTAAGATCTATTTTGTCTAACTATGCAGTACGTGCCCTTAGGTGTCCTTGCATAAGTTTCCTACATAACAGGCCTATCATCTAAAATATGCCACTATTTGGCTATGCAGCATATGCCCTAGTTGTCCCTACATAACACAACCCCCATAACGGGTTTGTAAAATGATGGTAACTTTTTTTAGAAGAGACTCCCCTTATGTTGATACATGTTTTAAATTTGGTGGATATAAAAATCATGGCTCAAGATTCCCCTTGGAAATATTTAAAGAATATTAAAGAAATTATTAGCCATAGATACTTGTTTAGGAACTAATTTAAAAATTTATGGTCAAAGTTATTTGACCCTAAATATTATCCCTTTATAGTCCAACATTCATGTCTCTATACTACCAACAACAAAAGACTTGGTACTCATTAGATTGAAAACCCTCAAACGGAACTCTAAATAAAAGTCGAGTCCCAGCTTACTGAACGTACATTTTTGGATGATTTAAGTAATATTGATCAATATAAAAGTCAAAAGATACAAAATTTGTGGGGTTGTCCATGTAACCCTAGAAAAAATAAAATTATGCTAATTAGGTCCATTGGCTTAATAAAAAAAATTATGAGCACTCCATTATTGTCATTATAATAATAATTGTCTAACATGAAGGTTTAAATATTAAAAAAATCCATCATCATCATTACCTTTAATACATCAATCATGGAAAATAGGAATGAATACGTATGTGATTGGAGACAATAAATCCCTTTCATTTATATGGAATCAGAGGGACATCCACAAAACGGAGCCTCTCTATCATGCATCAAAATAAAATCTCATCATAACTCTTCATTTATTGAATAGCTTCATAAGCCTTATTAGCTTCCTGTTGAAGTTGAAATAGCTGAGCAATTCCAGCCTCCTCGGCCTGACGAAGTGCTTCCTTAGCAGTTGAAATGGACATTATCCCTTCTAAATGGTTTTCTCCCAATGTCTGATTCAATTGCTCAAGTTTATTATGAACATCATCTAGTTTATGTTGAAGATATAACAACTCATTCATGGCTTCTCTGATTTGTTGGATAATTTCGATCGATTTCGGGTTGTGATTTGCCTCCTCCTCAGCTACTTCAACTTGAAAGCCCTCAATATTGATGAGTTGTTAGCCTCTTCAAAATCTTCTCACATCTTATGATCTTTCTCCCGTCGGTGAATTATTTCTTTCATAGCATCATGGATTGGTCGATAAATAAATCCACCAAATCCCAATACACTGAATAATGCTGGGAGTTTGGAAAAATGGGACAGCAGTTCATCTAAAGGCTTCTTAGCAGTTAAGCTCCAGATATGACTCCATTTCTTCTTATGTGCCATGCCAAGATCTCATTGTATCTCTAAGTCTGAATATGATTCCCTACCATGAGGTAAAATGTTATCCATAAATAGATCACTTAAATAGTTTCCTTATTCTACTTCTCTCGAAACAGTAGAAGCTTCACCTTCTGATCTGGGAGATGATAACCCTAAAATAATAAATCAGGTTCATTGTCAGTTTCGAATAGAATAATCATATATTATTCAGATAGTTGATTATATTTACCCAATAATAAGTCAGCTACTTGATTGGATTCATCCCCTGTTTTCTCAGTTTCAGTGATTTGAGAAGATGTTTCTTGAGAAGGGGCATTTTCCTGAGTTTTCTCATTTATTATATTTGAAGGCTCTAGAGAACCTCTTGATGGAGGATCCTCTAGAGGTATTTCTCTAGCTCCAATATAAGGATAGAGTAGAATACCCCTTTCCTAAAGAGCCTTTGTAACATTTTCTGCAGATAAAGCTGTATAAGGTGAACTTTGATGTAAAGAATCAAGTAAATAAGAAAAATTGTGTATGGAAAATGCAATAATAAGGACTTACATCCTTGCAATTCTTCATCAAAATCCTCAAACTCCTTTATGGAACCTGGAATATCAATATTGGATTAAGGGATTCCAACATTTCAGTGTATGCGGCTTGGAATGTTATAGCATCCTCTCAATTTAAGGTATCCAACAAATGTTAGTTAATGCCCAAATTGGCTCCACTGACATTATATTCTGTTGGCTCTTTAATTGGTACAACAACATCAGGTCTTTCTAGGTTTGGGCCAACATCAGTATTTATCTCATATTTCCCTAGGTCCTTATTCCTTTCTTTTGCAGCAATATGAATATCATTATTGATTATTTCAGGATCCTCTAATGAAAGAAACTGAGGAATGAATTTAATCATATCGCATATTTCCTCTCTCTCGGTAGATCTAGGAGAGGTTATAGATGAATATTTTAGTGATTTATCTACTAAAATAGCAGATTCATCAACATGAACTTGGGTTTCTCCTTGGGTTACCTTCTCTTTTCTAGAAGAATCAACTCTTAGTCCCTTGAGAGAAGAGAGAGACATATATTCTGCAAGATGAAACATGATTAACAAAGTATGTTGGGAAAATTACATTCCCTAAGGACAGTGTATATACTTACTCCTTCGGAAAACACTTCAGATCAATCTCATTACTTTCTGGAATTTCATTTCAAAAGATTTGGGAGAAATAGAAACACTCCATTTGGAAGGAGAAACTTGAGGTAATGGTGGAAGAATATCTGTCACCATTACCCCAGTCATAATTCTCACTCCTGGAGAAAGTTCTGGAGACCTGGGAAGATCATTAGTTGCATCAATGGGAGAGCCCGTAGGACCATACTTTGTTGATTAAATAACTAGTTCGGATATTACTTCCCTATATTCAAGCTACACAAATACATTTTCATCATGATTAATGATGATTAATGGTAAATCAGAGTTGATACAAAATAAATATGAAAATATATTCTTAGTATTAACATAAATATCACTCCTCCTTAGAGTAAATAATTACCCCTTCATGTACTCCTAAGTCTATCATATGAGATACTCATTTAGAGGCTGGGATTTGTTCATTGGTTGCATATATAAAAGCCTCTATCTTCATAATATACTTCTGTACTTAAGCCAGGTTATTATCTATATTTCAATCAGAAGGTGCCTTAATGTCACCAATAACTGGTATTCGAATTCCATGCTAGAGGAATGCCCATGGATCACTAAGATCATAGGTCACAATCTCCCAATGATGAATTTCTGAAGGTCTCATGTAATTAAATCTTGGTGTGGTTGATTGTGGAGGGGATTCAACACCTTCTGACTGTTGAGCCTCTTCAAGCCTCCTTTCTTCTTCAGAAAGTTTAATGGATAGAATAGGAACCTCTGTTTGGTGGAGGCAACTAGATTTCCTTGGCATTGGAGGTATTGCTTCTCTATCCCAGGTCTTCTTGGTATACCTCCTGTGAAGATATTTTGAGGGTTCTGAAACCTCTGAAACTTTTTTATCATCTCTGGCCTTGGACTTCTTACCACTATTTCCATGTGCAATATTCGTTGTAGCTGCCACTTTTTGTATTCCTTTTGTAAAATCCCTCTTGAGGGTATGAAGAGCCCAAGATTTGGCATATCCAGCTTCCAATTTGATTGATGCATCTGATAGAGGCAATGTGATTGACAATTTGGATGCCTCTAAAGCTGTTAGAATCCATAATTGTCTCACTGCCATTGGGTGCTATTCATGTCTAACATACATAGGTGAAAATTGTTTGATTGTTGAAGACATCTAAACAGATGAGAAAACCTATAAGGTTTTTAAGGATCATAGATAATTTCACCATCAATACTGGTCGATAATACACCATCCATGAATTCCATCATATAAGATCTCATCTCATAATTCTTTTCTTTACCATCATTAATAAATTTTCCAATTGGTGGGTTAAAAAAAAGAAAGAATCTAAATTCTGCTGATACATTCAATGCCTTTAGCACCACATCAGGTCTCAAATTTAAAGTATTAATACTAGAAACCTTCTATAAAAATGGGGTGAATCGACCATTGTGAACTCTAACTAAATTCAACACCGAGTATGAAGAACACTGTGCTTCAATCCATCCCCACAACACTTGGAATGTCCCTACAATTCTAAATGGAGCCTTTCCATTGTATAAATGTAGTAAAATATGGTAAATTCTTTCCAATACAGGGGTTGATAACCCAATATACTTCCCTTCTACCAATTTAGCTATAATGACAAAAGTCTCTGATCTTACACCACCTCCGGATTCACAGACTATAAACAAATAAACACTTAGCCACATATCATGGAAGACAGCTAAGTATACCTTTACATCTATATCAGGTTTTACTATATAGCCCCAGTTCTTATAGTCACCTCTTTCCAGTGTAGGACAATATGTGCCTGAACTGACTCGGTTATCTGCAGAAGGACAAATAGTTGGACATCCATAGTTTGGACCTTTCTCTATTGCTGGTTCAAAGAAGGCTTCCATCCACACTCTGGCATGAATATATTTTTTTATCATTGGGTAAATTATTTTCTATTTTAAATAATTCACGGGCCAGTGGGGGTGTCTTGGTATCATCACACCATATTGTAATGGGTGGAATGAATTCGCCATACATTTCCCCAAGAATGATAATTCTGGCTATTTGGTAAATATCCCATAGACTAATACCAACTTCACCATGAATCAAATGGAAGGAATTTGTTTGTGGACTCCATCAGCTCAGTAATTTAGGAATGAAATCATTTTTATAAACATAAGTTTGCCCCATCCAAATATCTTCATAGATATGAACGTCTGATAACTCCTTTCTAAATTTTGCACAAGTCCAACGCACCTAGAATGCCCACATCCACTCAGGTTTAACACCTCTTCCAGAATGAAGATTCTAGTATTAATTCCAACCATTTGATTGATTTGTTTAAGAATCCTGAAAGGTGTAATAATCGTAATGTGATCTTGGATATACAACATGATTCTTCATATCGAGAGTGCAACCACTATGATGAAGGATGCAAACAATAGGGATTGTTCTTTCCTGTACTGGAACACCCCTTGAACTAATATTCATACAGTTATAGTTGGAGTATTAAAGAAACCAATTCTTTGGAAAGTACTTCTTAATAGATGGAACATGGGCATCTTGAAAAAGCCCATGCCCATACAAAGGTAGGTAAGGACTTTGTAGATAATCACGTTGGTATGAAATTAAACCCTTACATAACCCAGGAAGAGTACTTTCAATAACATCATAATAGTTTGGTCTGACAATATTTATCATTTCATTTTGATGAACCTTAGCTTCTTCAGTATGGTTCATCAAATGAGTCATTTTTTCATGAAAAATAATTACCAAACCATCCCTATTAGGTTGGAATTTTTAAAGAGGAAAATCAAAAATTTGGAAAAGGACATTGTTTGTGTAGGTCCTTCGATGAGGTATGTCGCATAGGTCCTTTGATAAAGTTTGTTACGTAGGTCCTTCAACAAGTATCCTAGTGAAACTCCTTCAATGAAGTCCTTTGGCGTAGCTCCATCACTTAAATAATTTTACCTTGAATAAATTTTAAGTGAATTATGCGAGATCACAATGCAATGGGGCTGGGCAAATGAGCTATGCAACAAGAGCCGTAAAATTTTGAAAGCACGGGTGAAGAAAATCATTGAAGATCAGACCTATTTATATCCCTCCAAAGACCTGCGCAACATACCTGCATGACATGCATGCGCGACAGCACTCCGTGCCATACCTCCACGAAATAGTTCTGCAGAAAACCTGTGATATCTAGCAATGTGCTTATGGTCTTTTCCTCACAAGACTACCTCATGATTCAACCCTCTTTCTAATCAGATCCAGTCCTGAGGGGGGGCTTTTTTTGACACCACTAAAGAATACAAAAGGATCATGAGGTTCACTATGGATATTTTAAAATCCCAAGACAATGTTCGAAAAATTCAAGGAAAGTCAACTACTATAAAAGACCTGCACGATCTATCTATGTGACAGACCTGCGTGATAGAGCTCCACGACAAACCTACACAGCAGAACTATGTGAAAAACCTACGTAGTAGAGATCCATGGAAGAATAAATTCTATGCACCTGCATAGAGGACCTGTGCGGACGACCTGCGAGGAGGACCTACGTGGATAAAAATTCCTTCGACCAGACCTATCTATGCCTACAAATAGATCCCTTGGTATCCCTATTTCAAAGACTAAAAAAGTTGAAATACTCTATGAATATCCTATTGTGTAGATCCTTCACTTAGATCCCTTAAATTGTATCAGGTAGCTCTTTAAAACACGAGATAAGAGATAATTAATTGGGACAAGCATGTCTTGAAAGTCTTTTACAATTTTTAACAAAGGTTTGCTTCTCCTATGTGAAACACATTCTTCATTCACATATGCATGACATACCTGCACGCCACATCTGCATGGAATACCTGTGCGACCTGCCTACATAGTCTACCTGTGTGGTACATCAACACAGGGTACCTATGTGGCATACTTGCGTGAGGTACCTACATGAAAGATCTTGGTATAAATCCTACATACCAACTCAAGTACCCTCTTTAAAAGCCATTCATGGCAGGGTATCTCCATCCTTGGTTTTCTTATATGAAAGGGACTAAGTTGAAGCCTTCACAAAAACCTCCTGACTTATCAAACTTTTGGGAAAGGCACATCAGCATGTCTCTTATTTGGGTTTGTATTTCCATAGTCATAGGTTTCCCACATTTTTTCCACAATGGGGTTAGGATTCATGGAGTGTCTGTGGGTTTGTATATCCAAAATCACATGGACCTTTCTCCTAGAAACAGTATTGTGAGGTTCTTGGTTTATATGATTAGGGTTTGGGTTTTTTCCTCCACTTTTCTTCTCTAAGACCTGGAACCTCAGGTCACTGGTAGGGAAGGTATGGTTCATGCTTGTTTTTCCATGCAAGCAAAGGAAATGTCTCCCTCCCCTACTAGAATCAATTTTAGGGAAATCATCCTGGCATAAGCCACTAGATCTTCTTGTAGGAGGTAACATCAACGCTCCTCCTTTCTTCTTCAGTTCCAAAGACCATAAGGGAGATGGGTATAGGTACTCTTGTTACCTTTTCCCTCTCCCACTAGGCTTTTCCACCATGTTCATCCATCCTAGTGTAAGCCCCTAAACTCCACCCCTTCTTCATTTCATTGGACCCTTGTCCAATTTGAAGAGAACAGAGGTAAGTCTTGTCACCTCGCCCTCTTCCTGGGTCGCCTCTCCCTCTTCTATGGTCGACATGCCCTCTTCCACCAGCGGAGGAGGAAAATTTTGAAATTTAAAGTGCCTTTTTTGAATATTTTATATCCTCTTGTTTCTCAAACCGAGCATGAATCACATGTGATTATAGATTTGTCATGGTCACAACATTTTCACAATTTAAAGAACTATGAGAACTCTGATTTCCACCAAAATTGAGATACATTGGAAGATTTCTCAGGACCTGTTCTCACTGGATTTACTCTTTGTGGATCCAACCCTAATTCCCGTAATATGGGCATCCACCTTAGGAATAAGCCCCAAATTAAACCCCCAAAATCATTAAGGCAACCTTTTCAGGAATTAATCCCAAACTCATTTCTCTCAAAGGACTATACTCTCCTATGAGACTAATCAAACTATGTGGGATTTGATTACCATATATATGGGATATGTAGGAAGCCTCCTTGAGGTTCAAACCCAATAACATAAAATCAACCATATTCTCCTTGGGCCATATTCCCAACAGGGTCTTATCCTACCTGGTAACCCATATCCTTTCCATGTTCCTTGGGCTGCTTCAGCATATGTCCCACACTATGTTTTGACTAAGCATCTTTCACTTAGATGTCCATACCAGATGACATTAAATAGTACGACTAGGTCCTTATCACATGACCTTAAAAGGTATGATGTGTCCCATTCAGTGGCACCGAACTACGAGGGTTTTGATTCCTTCCACAAGGATACATAGGTAGCCCATCTTATGGGAACAATCTCAAAATCAAACCAAACCTTCATCTCCCTGGATGACAATAAATTCCAGAGTGCCCCACTAAGTGTCTTAAAAACTAGTATCATCACAACGATGATTAAAAGAATCTCTAAGAAGTATATTAGAGGATACCATTGATGTAAAAACCTCAAATACATACAGATATCTCCATTAATGAAGGACCTTGAATTCATACTGATGATTCTAAATTTTACACATGTTAATAAGTGATTTAAAATTCCAAGGGAAACTTATGCCATAATTGGTGAATTAATAAGGATTCATGAAAATATCTTAAATTTACAAAGAGATCCCCATAGTAGACAATAATTCCCCCCAAAAGGGTGTGATGAGTCTGACCTCCCATACTCTCGACCAATGTACGTTCCTAAGTATCGTGAATTTCAAACTTAATGAATGTATTCTTTTGGAAAGTATGTCCTATTTGGATAAAGAATTGTTGGAAGTTTTCAGTTCCATAAATAAATCCAATGGAAACCGCCTAGATTCAGTGATTCTTAAAACTAGAATTCACATTTCAAGTACCTAAGAAATAGTGTGTGTAGCCTTAGTTGTTATATCCAAACCACCCTCCTCTTGGGGGACATTTTTTGTGTTGCAACCCTCTGCATTTTCTTCTTGATCAATAATGTCTATCATGTTAACAGTGATTACATTTACCAAGGCATATCAAAAAATGGTGGTTGTACCATTACATTTAATGAAATAGTACAATTCTACACTACCTTTATTAGGGCCATTATTCAAACCCATGGCCATATTGGGCCATTTTTGGATTGCGACCCCAGCAGGGTATTATTTCCTTTACTATATGTTCCTTCTGTATTGGTATATGAACATTGAATTTGATAGAGTTTCTGATCATGATTTTCGAATAGTCCCTGACCAGTAGAGGTTTGTCGTATAGTGGGAGGAACGGGTGGGATTTTGACCATTGATTTTTCTCTCCCAACATAGAGAAGGCTGATTCTTTCTATGGTGGTGATGATAATGAAAATCCCCTAGCCCTCTGGGATGGGGGTTATTCATGGACACAATTGGTATTGATTGGCCCTATTTTTAAGGATCCAATGATTCTAGTTGGGGATTTATTAACTCTTGGGATGAGCATGAATATATAAATTCCCCCATACCAGTGGGGTGGGGTTGATTTTGAATCACCATTGATGTCCCTAGGACCCTATCAGTGGATGATGAACTTGGTAATGGTGATTGAGATATAAATTTCCCCATCCCAATGTGATGGGGTTGGTTTGTAGTTTCTGTCAGTATGTTCTGAGTCCTCTTGGTAATTGATGATCTGAGAGGTGGAGGTGGTGGTAGATATTATCTTGGTTTGGTGAGATGGATCTGTTCATGGATGGTTATTATGGAAACTTCTATTATGACTCATTTGATTTAGTGTAGTTGTTCTCGTGTAGGAGCTAGGTGTGATTGCATCCCATGGTGGGAATAATAATTTATGGGATGTTGTTTTATTGATCGCAACTTCTATCTTTGTGTTTTAAATGCATTCTCATTGCTTTGAGGGGACAAATTTGAATTCCTTTTGGCTATCCTCTCCCTTTTTTTGTGATGTATCGGCACTATTATAATGGAGGAACTTTATTGCAGTGACTAACTGGCCCAAGCGTTACCTGGTCCCCTGATTTCTCCAGAGTCTATGACATTACAGGTTGTTGTATCTAAGGGGTTGCACTGTTCTAGGGGTTCTACAAAGTGTAATGATCTATACTTTCCCTATCTGTGAATATAGATTCATGACATGGCTTTAGAGATTAGATTCTAAAGAGCTGTGATGCAATGGGGGAAATCATGTTTTAGATTTGAGCTATGATTTTCCGGTTTTGGATCCTAGGCCATGGAGATAGAGGCCAGGTCAAGCTAACAACAAAGTATCTTGATGGTCAGAAGGTGACCTTCAAATCCTAGATAAGGGAGGTGTCTAGACTTCATTTGTTGATGAGTATCCCATATATTTTGGTGTAGATAAGGCATGAACTCCTTTTATAGCACATTTGGAACCTCATAGTCAAAAGAAATGAGGGTCCAAAACATGGTGGGGAGGTTGTTTCCAGCTAACTTTCACTATATTTAAATGTTAGACTCCTCTTTATCAGACTTACATGCCTCCATCTAGTCAGACCATAAAAGATGATTTTGAGGGTTTCCTTCTGACTGGAGTGGAGTGATACTGAAAGTTAAAGGGGAACCATATGTAGTTGAACTCAATGTTTCAAGAACCTATTTATATGAAGGCATCAAAGTTTTGAACACCTCTCTATATGGAGGTGTCTGGGAAAGGAGAGTATTTCCTTTCTTATGGGAGATATCACAGTGGGGAGTTTGACCAAGGTGGATGTTAGGATTAGAGACCTCGTGATCTATCTCCACACTACCATGAGGAGGAATATCATAGTAATGATCATATTATACTTTATTTTAAGAGTTAATGGACCCTTGGAGTGTTGATAATATCTCTCTAATGACCTTAAGGACACTTTCATTGAGAAAATTATAAATATGGGTCACATTCTGCATCATGGTCACAATATTTGAACCAACCTTTTGTAATTTTGCAGGGATATGAGCTTGTTATATGACAGTTTATAGAATATTATTATAACCACCTAGTGTTGTCAGGATATGAGCTCACTACTAAGAAACTACTAGAATATGCTAATGAGCTATCTCATTATTGATAAGAATATGAGCCTGTCCCTAGGAATGTGTCATTCTCACTTGGTGAACCTTATTCAGAATGGGGGTATGATCCTGATCCTGAGACTTTAGGATATTCCACTAGTATTTCTTGGTAGGTATATGATTTTAACTTGAGGACTATGTATCCCTCACCTAGTGATCCCTGATTGGATCATGAATATGAGCCTGATCTGAATATTAATTCCCCACCAGAATATACTGACAGAACTCTAGAATGCGAGAAGGGATATAAGCCTCCTTTTTTATTGCCTCATAATGATTCTTGTGAAGTTTTCCATCAGTAAAAGTAGTAATATGCACCCAAATTCTATGTTTTGCTATAATATGAGAAATAGATTCATTGATAGGAATATGACCATGTCCTGAGGCTTCTTCCATTATAACTTGATCAACCCCAACCATAATGGGGATATACGCCCAATCATGTGCCTTTGGATTATGTCGCTGGACTTCTTCAATAAGAATATGAGTCTATCCTAAGGCTTGTTCCCCTGTCACTTGGAGAGCCTCATCCAGAACAGGGATATGAGTCCTATCATGGTCCTTTAGAATATACTGCCATAATTTTTCAACATGCATGTGCCCTTGTACCAAGGAATGTGCTGCTATCACCTAGCGTGCCTTTGGGGATATGATCCCACTTTTTTCCTCATTTCAACACTATAATATTCTGATATACTTCATGCATGGGGGTAATAATATGCACCTCCGCCATGCCTGTTGTGGGAATATTCCCACAGAATTTTTTTTGAGTGATTAGGGATATACACCTGCTCACTAGTTACTAATTGAATATTTTGGTAGACATCAGCAATGGAGGTGATAATATGATCCCACTCATGGATATATATAGAGCCTTCCTTTCCTGATATTTCTTCATTGCTGCTTGTGCATGGGCGTTAAAAGAGGCAGCATGTCAGGTGGTACCCTTAGCAGGAGACTAGTGGTTACCTGTGAGATGGTGCCAATGCAAAAGGTTGATAAGAGCGCTCCTGGGTGGCCCCTGAATTAGAAAGGAACCATATTTGACCCCCTATTACACCTTTATCAGAGACTAAATGTGGTAGTTTCCATGCTTTGGGGATAAGTTCCCATAGTGGTTGGCTATGGCGATGAGGGCCATTGGATTATCTATAGTTTTCCCTAGGTGATGTGAAATCATTGGTTTTCATGCTTAAAGAACCTTATGGATAGATTACATGGTCAATATTGTACCACATCGGTGGTAATCCTAGACCATTTTTTTCACCACCTGGTGTTGGAGTTGTCGAGTAGGTGAGATTGTTTTGCAACCTGAAAGGGTTACATCTGTAAGTGATTTACCAGAGCAATCACTAGATGAAGAATACATTGTATTGGATCAAGATTTTTTTGATGAGAGCAGTATCTATAGTCATTATAACAACAAGGAATAAGGTTATTTATTTTTGAAATATCATAGTCACTATGTGTTCTCAATCAGATATGCACAGATAATGAAATTGTTCCTTTATTCTCAATATGTCCATTCTGCTCATTTGGAATTGTCAAAAAGATGATAGAATTGTTTCATGAAAACCTTGTTTATAGAGGATCATCTGTAAGATCATGTTGATCTTACTAACTTTGTTTGTGTAGGATATGAAAAACAATGTGTCCTGACGCATTATTAATCAGTCATTTTGTTATTTGATAGATTCACATTGGGTTCACTATTTTTGTTTGTGTATGGTGTGAAAACAAAATTGATCGATGGATGATAACCCAATAATTTATTTACTAAGATATTCTCTTTGGGTTCACCATTTATGTTTCTATGGGAAATAGATTACCAGGGAACCCTCACTGAGGGGGATTTAGTTTGGCCCAAAGGTTGATTGTGGGGGGTCCGATTTCTAGAAAAATTATCGACATCAGGTCATTATTGTAATTATTAACAGAAAATATAAATGTTTCCCTCATCTATAACTGGGTACATATGTCCTAAGTATCCTGGTTATTGTAGGAATCAAAATCCACATAGTTTGTTAAACCTGTGAAATTTAATGTCATGCGGAGAGTACATGTGTTCGGGCATTAAGGAACCGCATATTTGAGCTCGAGCCTCAGGGAGACATCCTATATATCCTATTAATGGCTATAATCAAAGTGATCATAGTTCAATCATGCCCTTGGGACTGGCCCCATGGTAGATTCCCATATGTGTAGTGGTGTTTATTTCATGGCTCTCATCGGGAATTACATAATAGTATTTCTATAACTGGTGGAGATTCGTGATCTCAATGAGGTATTTATTGTGGCTCTCTAATCCCATGTTATCTATGCTCAGTGTGAGATACAAGTTATAGCAAGTTATTATCCTCATTTCATATGGATACATGACGTATGTACTGAGATATCCCTTTGGATGGTTAATATACAGCTCGGTCCTTAGAGAGGCTGCCTACGTATCTTGGTCATGGAAGGAATTAGAGTCTTCATACTTTCCTAGATTGGGGATTACACATTGATGTTTCCCTTTGGTTAGGGCTTACACATTTAGGGTGGACAGAGTTACCAAGCCCTGGGATGCCCTTATGACCTAGCTTGCTTGTTGATTGACATGGGTAGATTTTCCACTTTTCATGTATTAATTTTTTTTTCTTGACATGTCAGAGGATGTCTTCCTAAAATTTATTAAGAAAATAATATAATCTAGTTGAATTATCTAAGGTATGTCACATATCTTGGATGTAATGTTTGGGGGTTTTCACATGATCAAGGATGATTCATCTGGAGGACATCGCAAGACCTGGTCGGTCAACCCTAAAATCCATCGCATAACCATGGATGGATTGTCTAGAGGGTGTTGCATGATCTATGTGACTTTCCTAGGTGTCATCATGAGAGTTGGATGGAATTATTTGAGGTAATTGTGAGAGTTGAAGTTACATGTCTCAAAGGGTGTTGCATGTCCTGGCTGACATGTTTGGCGGGAATCACGAGACCTGGATAGTGTTCCTAGATGGAATCGCGAGATCCATTTGACACACCCAAGTGATACTATAAGACTCAAAAAACATGTGTTGGAATTTTTATATGAGTCAGGCGACATATCTGAAGAAAATCAAAAGATTTGAACAATGAACCTGGAGGGTTTAATGAGACTTGGGTGGCATGCCTGATGGCCACTATGTGACTTACTTCGACATGTACAAAAAACTTTGCATGACTCAAATAGTATATTGAAGGAGTGTCGCGAGACCTGGGATACATTTCTTGGTACTGTCATGTGTCCTAGGAGGTTCATGTAAAGAACATGAGGGTCAACATGTATGTCCTTCACATAAGTTTCCCATCTTCAGTATTTGTTCTATAATTTATATTTTGAATTCCATAGATTTGTTCAGTGTTAGTTTATTTTAAGCCTCACGTGATCTAGAATATTCTTAGGATGTTCCTTGCATGTCCAGCCATAATTCCTTCACATAATATATGATTGATCACATGAAGTTCTTTATGCATGGTGCATAATTTCTCTGGTTGTTCCCTAGATCTTACCTAATGGTAATTTTTTCGGTTTTCAAGCTCAGCCGCTCTAGTGGTGGTGCGTCTAGGTGTGACATGGAAAAATCTTTATCTAGAGAGTAGTGGTGCATTGTTCATGCTAGGGTGGAGGATTTATAAGACTCTACACCCTATTTTTTCTCCACTTTTCATAGTGCATATCTCATGAATCTAAGCTGGAGTCCGTGAAGGGTTTCGGCATCATGCGCCTTCACGAGTCTGTATTTTGGATCACTCTGAGGGCATCGCCTAATTTTCAGTGACTATGAGTCTATCATATCAACACCTCATTTAATGGATTATTTCTAATTAATGGGAACTTTATGAATCATGTGGGAATACAAAAGTACTTCCATATTGTCATATTGACATGTCCAAGGGCCTTTGTTATATTAGGTTGCTTATCAAAAGGACTTTACGTGATCTTGGGTGACTTGTCTGGGAATTTTTGTGAGACAATTGTGGCTTGTCAAGGGGTATTTGTGAGATCAGGATGACTTTTAGGGATATTATAGGATCATGTTGTGGAAAACCTTATAATTTCACAAGATTTTTATGACCATGAGAGGATTCTACCTCCTCCCCATTTTTATTTCCTCTTTTTTATTTTACAATGTTTGGGGAGTTCATGAGGTTGTTTGGGTGTCATCGAGGATAATAACATTAACTCTTGGGGATTCATCACTTGACCAAAAAAGGTCCTTTGGATTTGTGCAAGAATTTCATAGACAATTTAATTGTATTTTCCTTAAGGATCCAATCAGGGAGAATGAGGTTTTCTAGACATACCTGAGGCCCTTCGTGTGATGATGATGACAAGATTGTGGGATTTCATGAGATGAGTCAGACGTGTAATTGGGGGATTGCAGTGTCTTGTGGACTTACATGTGTGTATCATGTGTCTTTTATGACCATAAGAGGCTACCACCTCCTTATTTATTTCCTTTTTTCTATTGTCAAAAGGTTGGGGGTCTTGCAACTTTTATTGGATGTTGTCGAGGACAATAATCCTCTCTATCGGTGATACATCATGTGAATTTTATGACTGCAATATCCTCCTAACTTCTAGATATTTCTTCCCATTTTCAAAGGATTATGGGATCATTTCTTAGTATTCCACTAGTTGGAAATACACTTGACTTGGGGGAGATTTTCCTTGAAGTTGTTGCATGATCACTGATTGTCTGGGGTGCCTTCATGAGAGTAGGAGGACTTTGTAAAAGGGACTTTATGAGACCATATGTAGGTTATTCGATGCACATAGTGCCTTTGTGTGACCTCACAATGGTTACACAATCAAGTATCCCTTGTAGGATCATGCAATCCATGGTTCTTTTCCACTTTATTCTTTATTCTCTTTTGTGAGGATCATAATATCCATATTAATGTATTTCTTCCTTTGTAAATTTTTTTATGCTCATTTTGTGGGCATCAACACCCACTTTTATAAGTATTTCAATATTCTTACCTATTATATGAATCGGGGCTTCCCATTGTTCATTAAGAGAAGATAGTACAAACCATTATCATTCCTTTTCACTGGACGCCTCTCTCTGGTAGATATCCATAGTTTTCCCTACAATTGAGCGCCTTACAATACTGAAAATTTGGATGTTTTTTCTTGAGCCTCTGTAATAATTGACCTCTTCAATATATCTATCCTAAAAAATTCCAACAAAAATTGACCTCCATATTCCAGTAACTCCACTGGATGTTTTGGTGTTTCCATAACTATTGTGCTTCCTAAATTCTCTTGTAAATTAGCTTCTAGATGTTCATTTAGACAAACCTCAAATTCCAATGATATTTTTATTTTACAAGAAATATCTGAATCGTTTTTATCCTTACAAAAGATATCTTCTGTGAATATTCTATTTAAAATTTGGATGAATTTCTGAGATTTATTGTCATATATTCAAAATCTAAATGCTTCATCACTGTAGCCACCATAGTAACATGATAGTGACTTAACCTTTAACTTGTCCCATTACTTTTCATCAACATGGACATAAGATAGTGCCTTAAAGACTTTAAGTGGTTAAAATCAACCCTCCTTCCTAACCAACTGGTCTTTGGATGTTTCTAATATATTGGAGACAAAAAATCCAATTGATTAAGTAAGATTCATAATTCACTTCCCCAGCCAAAAAAACATTGGGGAACCACATGTGAATCATCATGATTCTAGCGTTTTCTACTAGTATTTGTTTCATCCTCTATGAAACAACATTGTATTCTAGAGTCCATGACATGGTCTTCTCAAAAAATATTCCTTTACTCAATAAAAACCTATATAACTCTCTACTTTTATACTCTGCACCATTTTCTTAATGTAATTACTTAAACTTGAATTTTTCCTCATTTTACACCATGTACCTACATCAGATGAAATTCTTGAACATAACAACCCTACACTTTATTACACATTAATAATTGACTTATTAAATAAGACTACACTTAATAAAACCCAAAATATCAAGAAGTATAGTGTCTTTGGTAATTAGGTACATTACATAAAAAACTTATAACATGGGATACAAAACATTATTGAACACTTCATTGAAATGATTATAATGTTCCAATGAACTTAAAACTCCATGGGATAACTTGGGGGAAAAATAATAAAGGGGTGAGATATAAAGCCTAGTAAGGGAATAAACAAGGCATATCCTGAAGAAAAATATGCATGTTAGACAATAGGAATATCAATGGGGCATAAAAAGAGCAGGAATCATAAACATGAATAATGAGACACGATATAACATGGTAATCATAAAAAAACATGGGAAATGTGGAAACAACTTAAAATATTACATCATAAACTTTGTTCAAGGATAAACCCACCAAGACCTAATGGTGCACAAATTCCTATAAAGGAATCTGGTTCACTCTTTATCCCAACATAACGTATCATGATACTAAACATTACCCAATGCATTGTATCACTATTTGGGCGCACCCATCATATTCATTTCATTCTTATTCTTAAGTGTGCCACATAGATCATACAACATGGATTAATTCATAATAATAATTTATTACATGATTACGGAGTGTGGAATAAATATTTTTTAGTCCCCAATCAATAAGTATTTGTGTATAATGTTGAATACCCTTGATATAATAATGGGTATGGTATTCACTACATAATTCTTTTGGCATGGAAAATCACGGTGAAATTTCAAAAGCATAAGGAAATTACATAAAAATTCATAAAAATGTTTGATGATAGTTAAAGGGGAATATCATAATTTGAAAATAAAATGATAAGTAATAGGGTAATGAAAGGACATGTCCCAGCATTAAGAAATGAAAATATAATTCATGATTTCATAAAGAAACTTGAATAAAGAAGAGAAGGTGAGGATCCCCTATGAAATTTCATCATAGTAAAATCTTAGGTAAGGGTCCAAATGGGGGAGGATAAATGACCCCTCATTAAAATAACATCAAATGGATAGTAAGGAGATTATTATAAATTAATTAGAATATAATAATTTGAAATTACAAGAACTAATTTCAAAGAAGTTGTTTGAATTTGAAAGGTGGAGAGGAAGGTCCCTTACATGAATGTGTGGCTCCAAAGGATCATTAAGTACTTATTAAGATATTGGGGGTGAATTGGGAGCAATCTATAGAGTGTAGGGTAGAGTAAGGATGTTCTCCAAGGAGTTTTAGTGAATAGAAAAGGGAGATTGTGTGATTTTATATAGGAAATTCGGGGGATTTATTTATTATTTAGGTTTTGGACTCTATATAATAAAATATCCAAAACCACAAACCATCCTATAGTTTTCCCCATGGTTTCTGAAAAATGGGAGTGGTTTAAATTATTTTATAAGTCCAAGGGAATAACTTATTAAAATATTACCATTGGTGATATGGATGTGAGTCACACTCTTAAATAAATGATTTTAAAACCTTAAAATATATCATATGTTTTGGAGGAGTCAAAAATAATTAATAAAATAAATAAAATAAACTTAAAATAAAATTATTTTAAATAAAAAACATATATTTTTTCAGGTAACCCGTTTATATTACTTATTAAATCACATTTGATTTATTATGATGTCATAGAACACAAATTATATTTATACGGTATTTAATTTTTACCCAAAAAATCGATTGTCTCAAAAACTTATGAAAAATTCACCATTGGATGATTTAGAATTTCCAATTACAAAAATAATATTAATTTTATCTAAATAATTATATATATATATATGAATTTTCACTTTTAAAATAATGACCGATATTTATTGAAAATGACAGGGTTTTGACGATAGTAGTTTTCGAACCCTAATAAAAATTATGTTTGACTTCATAAAAACTTATAGGATAATTTATATTTAATAAAAAATATTTCATAAAAATATTTCATAAAAATATTATTTATTTCAAAAATCCATTAATTCATAAATTTATTAATTGAATTTTAATATTAACCAAAAATACAATTTGTGCTTTATTGTATCAAAATAAACTTCATTTACAAAGTAATAATAATATGATGAAAATATATTCATTATTATATAAAAAATAGTCTACATAATCATATTACTAGGGTATTGATACATATCCCTTTAATACACCAGCAAACTCATTAAGAGTAAGGTGTGTGATGGTGGGACTTTCATGGGGTGGTCTGATGAACTTTTTTTGGGTCATGATCTCAATGAGCTTGAACTTCTACCGTAAATGGTTTCAATCATGCTTAATTTTTTGGATCTCATCTTTGGATTGATCAAGGAAAAATATGAGAAATACTATCTCCTTCATAAGCTCTGATAAATGGGCTTCATAGGGTACAATCCTACTGGTTGAGGCCATCACTTCCTTTGTTTGTGTCGATTGAATTTTTTAAAACCCTATATTTATACTAATCATGTAATCACAATTAAATAGATATATTATAAATGGTAGAGATACTTAATGGTCATATAAATCCAATTGGATATAATAAACAAAATTCATGTGTTTTCTATAACCATAATACTTAATAATAAATTTAATTTATTTAAAAGGGAGATTATTTTTATAACAGTTAGGGTAGTTAAAATATTCCCCTCTTTATAAATTTCACCCTAGAACTTTTATTTTACCACACTAAAATAGATGAGGGTAACTCATCTTCATCACATCCTCTGGTTCCTATATTTCTTCTTCATATTTTGGTTTCTCCACAACACTTTGATGAGGTGCATAGTATTATTTTGTAGAACTTTTTCTCTATGATATAAGATCTTTATTGGATGCTCCTCAGAGGAAATGTCATTCTCTAATGGTAATACCTATGGATTTAGTATATGTGATGAGTATGTTATGTACTTTCTCAAGAAGTATTCATGGAATACATCATGTACTTGAGATAGGTTCGGTGGGAGTGCTAGTCGATAGGCCATTGCTCTGATATGATAAAGGATGTTAAAGGGTCCAATGTATCTTGGACTAAGATTTACCTTATTCAAAAATATCATCAATTTATTACATAGGGATATGTGGAGGAATACCATATTTCCATCATCAAACTCTAGGTCTCATCGATGATTGTCAGTATAACTCTTCTGTCGACTCTGATTAGCCTTGATGTGTTTCCGAAGCATTCTCTCAACATGTCCTCAAGTGTTTTAATTGTCCACTTAGATGGGACATCAGTTTGGGGGAAATAATTCATAGTAAAGTTTATCTCAGTATTTAGAGAATGTTGGAGACTTTTCCAAAATCTAGATGTGAATATTGGATCTCAATTGGACACAATCGATAGTGGTACTTCATGCAGACTCACCACTTCGCTGATGTACTTACATGCATGTTGATCTAGTGATAAATCCTCTAAAATCACAATTAAGTGTGTAGTCTTTGTAAGATGATCCACAATAATTGATATAACATTGTTTCCTTTGTATATCTTCATAAGTCTGGTGAAAAATTGCGTGGTGACGTTTTCCCATTTCCATGTTGGTATGGTTAATAGTTTCATCATCCCCTTAGACTTTTTCCTTTCAGTCTTCACTTTCTGACATACCAAGAAATTTGATGTATATTTAGAAATATACTTAGTCATGCTATCCCACCAATAGTTCTCTTGGAGATATCGATACATCCTTTTGTTTCCTGGGTGAATAGAAAAATTCAAACTATGCGTATCATCCAATAGTTCATTATTTAACTCAGGATTTTATGGAACACATAGTCTTAGCCCAAATATCACAATTACTTCTTCATTAACATTAAACTCTAAGGATTTTAATTTTCTTATATTTTCCACTTTATTCTTAATCCCCACATCATCCTTTTGAGAATCCTTTAACCTTTCCTTAATAGATGGTTGAGAAATCATTTGTGAAAGGATTGATGATGTTCTTTCCTTTATGATTCCCATATACATCCTCTTCAATTCTAAGAATATTGGATCCTTATCAATTCTTATCAATCATAAAATTCATGGATCCTTTATACTTAGAGAATACACCACTTTATTCTCTTTACCAAGATGGTAGTGAATTGAGTAGTCATTTTCCTTGATCATCTCTAACCATCTTCATTGGCACATATTCATCTCTTTCTGTGTGAATATATATTTTAGACTTTTTTGATCTTTGTATATTTAAAACTTATCCCCAAATAGATAATTACTCTATATTTTCAAAGTGAATATCACTATATCAAACTCCTTATCATGTGTTGGATAGTTATTTTCATGAACTTTCAACTTCTTTGAAGCATAGGCTATGAATTTGTCATTTTTCATCAACACACAACCCAATCCCTTCTTCAAATCATTGTTAAAAATTATGAACAGTTATCCACTTGTGGGTAGTATGAGAAAAGGGGTAGTTATAATACTCCTTTTAAACTCATTTAATATTTATTCACATTCATCATTACAATCAATCTTAACTCCCTTCCAAGTTATCTTGGTAAAAGGGTTTGATAATCATGAGAAATTTCTCACAAATCGGTGATAATATCCAGTTAACCCAAGGAAACTACAGATATTTGTTATCGATATTAGCCTCAACCATCATTTAATTTATTTTTTCATTGAAGGATATATAGATATCCAATTGATTGTGATGATATTCCCCAAGAATGATACTTCCTTCAACCAAAACTCACACTTTTTGTAATTTACATAAATATTCTCTGCATGGTCTTTAGCACAGTTCTCATATTCTTCTCATGCTCCTAATTAGTTTTTTATTATATTAAAATATTATCTATAAATACTACCAAAAAAATTTCAAGGTAATCTATAAATACTTTATTCATCAAGACCATGAAAATTTTTAGAGCATTAGTGAGTCTGAATGGCATTTCTATGAACTCATAGTGCCCATACCTTGCATGAAAAGTAGTCTTGGGGATATCCTCCTTCTTCAACCTAACTTGGTAATATCCAAACCACATATCCACCTTTAATAAGTATCTTTATCCACATATTTGGTCAAAAAAATCATAAATCTATGGAAAATGATACTTATTCTTTATCATTATCTTATTGAGCTCATGATAATCAATGCAAAGGTGCATTGACTCATCCTTCTTCTTGATGAATAGGACTAGTGAACCCCATGGTGAATCACTTGGGTGTATAAATCCTTTATCCATATTATTCTGTAGTTTTTACTTTTATATTCTCAAGTTCCACAACAAAAACCTATACAAATTCTTGGATATTGGAAACACCCCAAGTATAAGTTCGATTCAAAATTCAACCTATCAGCTATGAGGAAGACTAGAAAATCCCTCGAGAAACACATCAGTGTATTCCCTCATAATAGGAATTTTCTCAATGATGATTCTTTCCTTAGACTCAATAATTTGTGCTAGATATTATTTCTTATAGGTCAATAATATCTATTCTTGAGATAATGGTGATAAAGAATATTTATCCTCTTCCTTGAACTTTTACGGAATTGGGGATCAATTTTCTATATAGAGAGTGATTTCCTTCTTGTGTAAATTTATGATTTCTCTATATAGCGAAAGCCAATCCATGCCTATAATTGTATCAAATTATACCAAATTGAGTATTAAAAGGTTCACCAGGAAGTTCAACCAACAAAAATTTATAGAGGATGAGTTATATACTTGAGATGTGATAATTGTCCAATTTTCCATTTTCACTAACATATCTACTTCCATTATTTGTGGTGGTGTTTGGATAGTTATAATAAACCTTTATGACATGAAGGAATGTATATAACCCAAATTAAAAAGTATGATCACTATTCTTGAATGAATAACTAGAGTACCTGTCACCAATTCATTATTGGGATTCACTTCAGTGGCAGTGATAAAAAAAGCCCACCCTTGCTGCCTTGGAGGTTATTGGTTTTCTCTTAAAACACTTCGATTAAGGAATTGGGTTGTAAAGTGTCGTGGTTCCTTGAAGTTAAAGTAATGTAAAATGCACTAAGGGCTAGTTAGAGAATTCCTTTCCTCCGTCACATTCATGTTCTCCTGTCGATGATTTCTAGTTAGGTGTCCTTCCTTCCCACACCTAGAGAATTTCTTTGTTACCTTTAGGAAATTTTTAGGGTACTTCTTTCTACACCTTTTACAGGTGAGATATTGGAATTTCTAGGCACCATTATATTTCTCCTTCGGACTTCCAAAATTAAACCCCACTTTACACTTTCTATCCCCGTGATACCCTTGAGATTCACTTATCTCCATATCAACTTTTAGGGAACATTGGAAAATTTCCTCATAGCTATCGAAATCATGGATCTCTAAAGATTTTTCTAGAAAAAGTTGTATCCCACCAAATATGTGTTTAACCTTTAATTTGGGGGTAACAACAAAACCAGAGTCATATTGTGCAAGTCTTGTGAAGTTTTCCCCATATTCCCCAATAGATTAATCATATTTTTTCTTAAGGGTAAGGAAATACCTTTCCATTATAATATGGAGAGTGAAAGGAAAATATTTATCAACAAACATTTTCTAGAATTCCTTCCACTCCATTACTTTGATATCTTCTTCATTCTTCGTATTCTTGATTAATGTTCATCACTGATTATCTTCTCCCTCCATAAAATAAACATATATAAGAACCTTATCTTTTTCAGAACATTGAAGGATGGATAAGATCTTCTCAATATAGTTGATCCATTGTTCTACGATTAAGGGATCAGATGATCCATTGAAATTAGGATGCCTTTTCACATGAAGATCTCAATTGTGGCTTGTTCTCTCTTAGGGAGGTTTGGACACTTCTCTTGATCCAAGTTTCTACTCATAACCTGAGTCATCTAAGAGATTATCATCATGAAGTTCTCGATTCCCTCTCCTATTGGGTTTGATATCTCATTGGGGCAGTCATCGCATTGTCTGTTGCATTGATTATTTATCTGATTCCTCCTATTTATGGATATTATATATAATAAAAGTAAAAATAGGGTTGAGTATTTTTAAACTATTAAACTCATAAAAGGTAATCCAATGATATTAAAGGCATAACTTATAAATTATATTTATTTCCTTAAATTATGAATTTCTAGGCTTCCATCTATGTTGTCAATGATCTATTTCCTAACATGTATTCTTATGGGTATTTTTTTGTTACCTTAATAATTGATTTTTATGATATTATTAATTAACCAAATAATATCCCCTGGGAGTGTCAAACGAGGTGTGTAGTAAGGCCCATTTTTTGTGTACTATGTTACCCCGATTCAGGCTTGAAACACCTTATCAGAGTTATTACTCCTAGGTACATTTGTTCCAGAACCACATCTACTTGTAGTATCTAGAAAAAGATGTATTTTCTTGATAAACCACTTAATATATACTTACCAAAATTTAGGTATGTTTTATTATACTTAGTCTCATCCCTAATGATTTTTCTACAGTTATCTTATCTTAATCCCAAAAATAACTAAATTTTTCTTCTGATACAAATTATAACAACCCTACTCTCTATTACACATTAATACTTTATTTATTACATAAGAACACACTTAATACAACCCAAAATATTGAGAAGTGTATTTTATTTAAGAATTAGTTACATTACATAACAACTTATAATATGGGATACAAAACATTATTTAACACTTCCTTGACATGATCATAATATTCTAATGAACTTTAAACTGCATGGGAGAGCCCAAGGACAAAAATAATAAAGGGGTGAGCTATAAAGCCCAATAAGAGAATAAAAAAGTCATAACATGAAGAATAAGATATATTTTAGACAATAGGTATATCAATTGGTCATAAAAATAGTAGGAATCATAAACATGAATAATGTGGAATGACATAACATGATAATCATAAAGGAAACATGGACAATGTGGCAGCAACTTAAAAAATTACATCCTAAACTTAGGTCAATGATCAACCTGCCAATACCTCATGGTTGAAAATGTCCCATAAAGGAATTAGATTCACTCATTGTCCCAACATGACATATCATGACACAAAACATTACCCAATGCATTAGAGTGTTATCTGGGTGCACCCATCATATCCATTTCATTCTCATGATTAAGTGCGCCACATAGATCATACAACATTTATTCATTCATCATAATAATTTATTAAATGATTAAGGGTTAAGGAATAAATATATTTAACTCCCAAATAAATAATTATATGGTCATAAAGTTGAATATAATTTAAAGAAAAATTGGTATGGTATTAACTACACAATTGTTTTGGCATAAAAATCATGGTGAAATTTCAGAAGCATAACGACGTTACATAAAAATTTATAAAAATGGTTTATGAAAGATAAAGGGGTATATAATAATTTAAAAATAAAATGGAAAGTAACAAGGACATGTAAGGACATGTCCTAACATTAGGAAATGGAAATATAATGCATAATTTCATAAAGAAACATGAATAAAGAAGAGAAGGTAAAGATCCCTTATAGAATTTCAGCATAGTAACGACTTAGGTAAGGGTCCAAGTGGGGGAGGATAAATGATGCCTCATTAAAATAACATTAAATGGATAGTGAGGTAATGATTATAAATTAATTAAATCATAACCATTTTAAATTATAAGAACTAATTTCAAAGAAGTTTCCTGAATTTGAAAGGAGAAGAGGAAGGTCCCTTACTTGAATGTGTAACGCCAAAGGCTTGTGAAAGACTTCTTGAGAGATTGAGGGTACCTTTAGAGGACTCTATAGAGTGGTGGTAAGAGTAAGGAAATTATAAAATGTGTTTTAGTGAAGAGAAAGGGGATATTTTGTGGGTTTATATAGGAAAGGAGGTGGATTTCATTATTATTTATGTTTTGGACTCTACATAATAAAATATCCAAAACCACAAACCATACCATGGTTTTTTACCATGTTTTTTGCCCATGGTTTCTGAAAAATGGTATTGGTTTACATTATTTTATAATTCAAACGGATGAAATTATTAAAATGTTACCATTGGTTAAGTGGAGGTAAACCACACTCTTAAAGAAATATTTTTAAAACCCTAAAATATATCATAAGTTTTAGTGGATTCACAAAGGCTTTATAAAATAAATAAAATAAACTTAAAATAAAATTATTTTAAATTAAAAAAATATATTTGTTTGGTGATCCTATTTATATTACTTATTACATCATATTTGATTCATTATGATGTCATAAAACACAAAGTATATTTATACAGTATTTAATTTTTACCCAAAAATTCAACATTCTCAAAAAATTATGAAAAATTAACCACTAAATAATTTCAATGATTTGATTAAAAAATAATATTTATTTTATCTGAATAATTTTATAAATATTTTAATTTTCTCTTTTAAAATAATGACTGACATTTATTAAAAATGATGTGTTTTTTACAATAACAGTTTTCAAACCCTCATAAAATTTACATTTGACATTATAAAAAATTATACGATAATTTATATTTGATAAAAATTTTGTAGTAATAATATTTCATAAAAATATTATTATTTAAAAAATCCATTAATTCAAAAATTCATTAATTGAATTTTAATATTAACCAAAAATACAATTTGTGCTTTATTATATTAAAATAAAAATAGTTTACATAGTAACAATAATAGGATGAAAATATATTCATTATTCTATAAAAAATAATGTAAATAATCATATTTATAGGGTCTTGATACATATCCATTTAATACAATAATAAAAACCCTAAGACTAATGTGTGTGATGGTGGGACTTTCATGGGGCAGTTTGACGATCATGGTTTGGGTTGTGATCTTGATGAGCTTGAAGTTCTCCCATAAACAACTTTTCTCATACTTAAGTTGTTGGATATAAGCTTGGGATTGGTCAAAGAAAAATCCCATAAATGTTATCTCCCTCAAAATCTCTGACAGATGGGCTTCATAGGGTATTATCCTGTTGGTTGAGGTCATCACTTCCTTTGTTAGTGTCAATTGGATTTGTTAAAACCCTATATTTATAATAATCATGTGATAACTATTCAATGACTATATTATCAATGGTAAAGATACTTAATGTTCATTTAAATCTAATTGGATATAAAAATTACATGTGTTTTCTATAACCATATTACTTAATAAGATATTTAATTGAATTAAAAGGGGAATTTTATTTATAACAGTTTGGGTCGTTACATTAAACACCTCATACTTAATCCTTAAAAAGTACATGTATAATTTTTGTGTGTTATCATTGATGAATGTCATATAGTAGAGTGAACCTCTATAAGAACATACCAGATCTATCCCCCAAACATTTATGTGAACCAACTCCAACTTATAGTGCTTGGGTTCCTTCCCTTACATTTAAAAATACACATTCTACTACTTCCCAAAGATAAAATCTTTGTATATTACATAATCAATGATTTATGCCTTCAACATACCTTTTCCAATGAGTATTTTCATCCCTTTATCATCGATATGTCCATAATAATCATTCCATAACTTCATAGAAGTTAACCCTCTAGCATATAATACTCTTTATGATGCCACTATATAGTAAAATGTCTCTTCATTCACTCCTTTTGTAATAATCAGGAACACATACCTTCCTTGAACATTTTACAAAAACTAGTATCATCAAGTTTTCCCATCTAGATTAAGTATTTATTTAACCTAGATATATATTGCACATAATTCAACGTCAGTTTCCTTCCATTCCTTGTATACATAGCTTTTCCAAAAAATATCAATATCCTTTTCATCTATAAGATGTAACTTTCCAAGTCTTTGGAAAGTATAATTTCTAATGATTTCTCTCTCATACATATGATGAAATAAATCTCTGGAGTCTATTACTCAAGACTATAATAAACGAGTGACACTTAGGATCAATCCACTCATATCCTACTATATGGGGTTTGCAAACCTACTTTTGAAAGTATACATTTTATAATTCTCCATTTTTTTCTTTGAAATCCTTTTTAAAGAGGCCTTTCCTCATGAAATGCCAACATAAGGGAGCACTATCTTCTGATCTACTCATACACTGGCCTTCTCCCTCCCTTCCAATTTTTTTATTTTTCGATCTAGTAGTATTTTTTAAACATTATTCTAGTGTTAATTTATATAATATTCCTAAATACCCTTTTAATGGTTTTTTTGTTTAAGATAAGGCCCCAGTTCATGAACTTGAAATCATACTTTCCATAGGAATTGATCACAATGGTCTCCATCACATCCCAAGATTCTGAGATCAGGAAAAGTAACATCAAAGCCCTTTACATATCTTAATGTTCACCTTAAAATACTCCAACTAGATCCATATCATATTAAATTTGTTAATATGATCACTATCTGACTTCCCTTACAACATATGCATGTTGAGTAGTCTCCTTAACAATAATCCATTGTTCATAATTATTGATATGTTATAAATTTCTACAAGATTATTTGTGAGTTTCAAAGTGGGTTTTATTGGATTTGGTGTGAGAACTATATTTTGGTTAAATTGTTGGAAACTTTAAAAATTCAGTCACTATAAGTTACACTTGAAGACCTATATGGAGACAGTACATCAACACCATGGGCAATCCAATTTCAAATCAGGGAAATTAAGTTCACTAAAAATAGCGGCATATGTTGAATGTAAGTTTAAAAATATCCTTAATTTTTCATATTAATAGAAACAAATTGGATATTGAGATCACCAGAATGTGAATTTATTAGAATTATCTTGATGAAAAAGTTTAGTGGATGTAGCATAGTGGAGACAAAGTGTAGAAATACAAAGGAGGATAAGATGATTATTATACACAAGAGTCAATCCTATTTCTAGAGGATAGAGTGAAGTAGATAAAAAGTCCAACTACTATATACTTAATGAAATTAAAACGCTGGTGAAGGATATGTGTAAGTTCATGAGTTCCATGAACTCTGATGATGGGACATGGAAGTCTTTCCTAGAAAAAGTGAAAAAGGGATATTCATAAAAGTCATTAGAGTGAAGTGATTATTATGTTCACTATTAATTGGAAGTTGGAAATCAATGTAGTGGATATTACAAGGAAATGGAGGTTGTACAGGACTATAGATGATCATCCATGAATGTTAGAAGGTGATGCTAACTAGATGACCATCCGAGACCACTATATAAATAGGATTGGCCTATATGTGAAAATTTTACTTAAAAGGTCCATGAGTACTGATGGTCATTGATGAGGTGGGAAAAGTAACTCCAAAAGGATTGCACCTAGGTTCATCCAAGAGTCTGAGGCTAAAATGACGAAAGAGAAAGACTAGGAACCAAAAGATGCAGTCGCTAAGGTTTTGGTGAGAAATTTTCTGATCATCTGAGTAGGGTTGTTGGGATTTGATAATCCTTATAAATCAAATATAAATTGTTTCCATTAGAATTTAATTGATGTTTTTATTCTCCTATGTATTCCAGACTCAATGTATAAACCATATAATCCTTATGTTCATTGTTATTGTGTTTTTTCTTGCATGTGTGTGTTTTTCATGTAGTTTTTTCTTGTTTGTTACTTAGAAGAGATATCATAAAGTGACCGATACCATAGTTGAAGTACAACTTAATATGTTATCTAGGTTTTTAGTACTTTAGAGTTATAATCTTCAAAATCATGGGTATGTTGGATCAAAAGTGGGACTTGCTTCGGGTGATTGAAATTCTACTACATTAGAGAATTAGAAGGGTGAAATTCTAGTTATCTAAATTTGTTCACAATCCCCATCAAGTGGTATTAGATCCATATTGTAGTTCTTGGTGGAAGATAATGGTTTCAATAGTGTTAGGTGAATCATTTTATCAAGGAATCAAAAAGATGAAACCAAAATAACATTGGAAGTACCATAGGTGTTTTGGGGATATATAAAGTTTTCTTGATCAGCACAAGTCTTGAGGCATGTTCTTTTGTTGGTGAAAATCCGAGCTGGGTTGGAAGATTACTTGGTTCTCATGGTCAAGTGGCCAATAAAGTTATCGAAATAATGATACTAAAAGATGGTAGTGGTACTAGATGGATTCTGGGAATATCAGCAGTCCAATTTAATAAGGATTCATGTAACATATTCCATTCATTATATGGAATTCTTGAACTCTTTGGAAGACTATTAAAATTAGAAAGGAAGTTTATGATCAATTACATTTTATGGTTTCAATATGAGATCATGTCTTTATAGGATATTTTTGCATGTACTAGGAATGGTTTGATGATCTGATGGTGTAATCTATAGATTTTATAGAATGTTGTGTTCTACTCCTAGATAGGGGTGTCCAAATCCAATTCAACCCAATCAAACTGGCTTGATAAGACCAGTTTGGGTTGGCTTGGGTCAGGTTACACATGGGATATAGATGGGTTGGGTTAGTTTTGTTTAGGTTAGGATCGAGTTGGGCTGGGTCACGGGTTGGAAAATAATAAATCAACCTGACCCAACCAATCCCTAACTTATTTCCTTTAGGGTTCGGGCACTCCACTTCCCTATTATCACCTTTCGAACAATGACCAATTCTTTCAGGATTTCTCTATCTATTTTAAATTTTTTGTATGATATAAATATTTATTATAATTATTTATATTTATGTTTATTTGAATTTTTTTATTGTTTGATATAGATTATAGGTCATTCTATCAATGAGTACTAGTTTATTTGGACATTATAGGTAATGTTTTTTTAGTTGATAAAAATGGATTGGGTTCTCCATGTAATGATGTATTTCTTGGTTTTTTTTTAAAAATGTTTTACAACTTTGATTTGAAGATAATGTTTATTTTTAGTCTCTTTATATTTGGATTATTTTAAATGTTATTAAATTTTTTAGTTTTAATTTAAGAAATAGTTTTATAGATTTTTTTATTATTTCTTATAATTTTTCTTTACCTAACCCATGGTTTAGGTTGGGTTAGGTCATTATAAAAAAATGCCAATGACCCAACCTAACCAATTTTTATTGGGTCGGGTGAAAATTTTTACCAAACCCAACTCAACCCAACCCATAGGCACCCCTACTCTAAGAGGGTTTGTAGTTCTGTTGGATGGATAAGTCAACTGGAAGTAAGGATAGTGAACTGGAGGCTATGAAAGAAATCAAATGGCTTATTCTAGAGGTTGTTATTATGGAAAATGATGCATGCTCCTAGAATAAGTATGTATGAGAGATGTTAATAATTGGTTTGAGTTGAGGATAATCATCAAATATTGATAGATATGTTCCCAGAATGAAAAAAAATTGCAGGTTCCAAAAACTTATAGTTAAGTGGGTTCTTTTGAAGATGTTCAGTTGGGAAGTATGAGGAATTATGGAAGGGCATGGGAATACATACTATGGGAGCTTCATGATGATGGAACATGTGGAAAAGGTTTAAAGCTCCAAAAATAAGATGTCCAATAAGAGTTTCTAGAATACCATGGATCATATGACTAGAATTTGGAATCTAAGTCATGGTGTTCCTAAGTGTATGGGGGTGAGATAGGAGGAAGGATGGGAATATTGGGTCATGCAAAGTTTTACTGAAACTTAATGGTGGTGAGTACAATCTTTGATGTTAGTAGCTGGTGTTCAAGTTATGAAATTTTCTATCATGGAATGAAAATTTAATTCAATATAACTTCATTGAAAAATTTATTAGAAATGTGAATAAAGTAGACTGAAAAAAAAATCTTAGAAGATGGTAAATTTAAGCTTAGGAGTGAAAGTCCCATAAGACTATTAGATGATTTTTCCTAAGTCAAATAAGAATAACTTGGAACACCATAACATGGTGTCACAGAGCACATTTTCATTTAGGATAGGATCTTCTAGAGGATACCATGGAAGTTATAAAATTATTGTTCTCATGTTTTCAAATTCTATAGAAGGTGTCAACTTTGATCATGCTAAATCCATAAAAAGGTCAACCCCAAGTATTGGTGTTCATTTTTTACAGAGGGTTTTAGATTTTTGGAAACAATAATTTTAAGATCCTAATATCATTGTAAGGATTTAATGTATAGATATAGTATCCTTAATGTGTTGCTACCAAGGATGGATATAGTGGGAGAAAAGGGTCGTGCATGGGTTGGCTATACTGATCGGAAGTTCAGTGGGAGTTCATAATACTGATGGCATTAGAGTTTCTAGATATTTCATATGGATATTGTTTTTTAGGATTTCATAGATGTTTGGTTTAAAAAAAATACCATGGATTATAAAATCTAAAAGATTATATTGTTGGATTTATACTTCTAGAAGAGTGAAACCATAGACCTATTGCATGAAACATCTTGTTGATGGAAATTAAATAAAGTCAGAGGATGGAAACTTGGTTCTTGTTTAATTTGAAGAAATTATTAGGAAGAATTTATATGAGTTTATTGGATTCATAAAAATTGTATATCATGGTTCTATAGAACTAAAGAGGAATTATTTCAATGTGAGCATGGACAGTTGGATGGAGCATTCAAAAGAATCATGTAGGTACTGTAGGAGGAGGATGAGTAGAAATTGGTTAGTGAGTCTTATGTATAAGCATGATAATAATATTTATTTTAGAGATTGTTATAATTTACCTAAAAATTTATCAATAGGGATATTATTAGTGGTGTGAGAAATATTTTCTGGGTTGAGTGTTGGATGCTCTAAAAGTCCAGTCACCAGAAGTTATACTTAATGACCTAGACATAGACAATACATAAACATCATGGGTTTTCTAGTTTCAGATCAATGAAATTATGTTCATAAAAAGTATTAGTGACTTTTTAAAAGACACTCAATAGGATCCTTAATGTGTTGGATCAGCAGAATCACAATGTACAGAGAGGTCACCAAAAGATGAATTCACCAGAAGTAGTTGGGAAGATGAGTTCAGCAGATGCATCACAGTGGATTCTGAGTGATGGACTATTAAAGAAGATAATTTGATGTTTTTACTCAAGATTTAATCATGTTTCTGGAAGATTTAGTGAAGTGTTTTAAATGGAAATCTACAAGTTACTTAACAAAATTATGGATAAGGTGAATTAAGTGCAAAATTTTTTGAGTTCTATGAACTCTAGTAACAAGACATGGAAGGATTTCCTAGTGAAATTGGAAAGGGGATATTCATAAATGTAATAATAGTGAAGTGGAGATGAAATACACTATTAATTAAAATTTAGTGATTAATTCAACTAATTCTATAAGGAAATGGAGGTTGAATGGGACAAATGAGGATCACTCCTAAATATCATAAGGTGGTGCTGACTATATGGTCTAGTCATTCCACTATAGAAGTAAGATTGGTCTACATGTGCAAGGTGTACTAAAAAGGTGCATGATGACTAATAGGAAATAACGAGTCATGTAGATGTGGCTCTAAAAGGATCAAATGTAGGTGTCAAATGCAGAAAATCCAAATAAAAAATATTAGGAGGAGGTACACCAAAAGATACAACTACTAAGGAATTAGTGAAACTTCTTCTAGTGCTCTAAGTAGAGTTTTAAAAAGTTGTTAATCCTTATAACTAAAATTTACTATGTTTCTATTGGAATGAAAGATATTTCATCATTCTCCCATTTATGTATGATTCAATTTTTGAACCATGTAATACTTTTTTACATTGTGTTTGTTTTTTTGATTTTGTGTGTGCGTGTTCATTATGTTTTTGTATTCTTATGCATTGCTCAGAAGGGAGACCATGTGGTTAATGGTACCATAGGTGAATGAAAAATCTATTTTTTGGTTGAGGTAATTATCTTTTATATTTCCAATATTTGAATCCATGGGGGATGTTCAATTACAAGTTGGAGTTACTTATGATGATTGAATTTCAATTGCATTAGAGAACTAGATGGTAGAAATTCTAGTGATCTAAATTTGTTCCCAATCCCCATTAGTTTTCACCTACTAGATTTTGAACATCATGTTCTAGATGAGTGACATCTGAATCAACCATGGAAATTTCTTGTCAAGCCTCTCTCATTATTTCACTTTCACCACTTTTAGATTATTACCAATCAACAGAATATCAAGATCCTTCTGCAAAATGAAATCCTTTATTTGCATCTTCTAGAACCCAAAATTAATTCCATAAAAATTCTACATCCATTCCTTACTCCCATTTAATTACATTCCTTCATAAATTTTGAACTCTCATTATTTCTGGAAAATATAGATCTATTATTCTAGAAACACTTATTAATCTTCTTCTATCAAGAAAAGGGTGGGATATTGCTACTGACCTAACCTCTAAAACACCTTCTCTAGGGATTTTTCATTTGAAACACTCCAACCTTGGGTTCTGATACAACTTATTGGGTCCACTACTAGCTTTTGATAAAAAAAACCAAATGAAACTCCACTAGAACATACCGTGTGGAACAAAGTCTCAGAATTTAAAACACACTACAATATTTTTAGCTTGGAATACAAGCTCACTCAAGCCACCACACTGCAATGTAAAACCTCCAAACAAAAGAAAAAATAATAATATCAGAAGAAACAATAAAAAAACTCAAATGCAAAAGAACAACAAAATTTAAATAGTTTATGCTTGTATCTTAATACATGGGGGAAATTCCAATTTACTTTTATTTAATATAATTGCATAATTATTACAATTTAAGTACACCATAGATAGATAAACCACCCTAATGGAGTTTGTACCCTATAAATTACTTTCTTAGTTCATGATTACATGTATTCATTGTTAATGAACCTTATTTTCACATCATGATTATTCCTATGAATGGAATTTTTATATGATAATGTCCTAAGGATACATAATACATCGAAATTACATAGAAATTCCCCACTATAATGAGTTACTTTGGATGTTATGATAGTATTCCTTAAAAGAATGTTCTATTAATAGATAATATTGTATGATGGGACATAGAAAATATAGACTATTAAGGATATAAGTCTCATAAGACATTCAGAAACCTTCTTATAGTGTTCGACCTTGGTAATCTCCAAGATAAGAGGTTATGATAATAGAATCTCCAATAATAAATCCACATTTTCATGTGTCATTGATATATATGTATGTGTGTAATGATCCTTAGACTTTAAGATTATCAATAATGGATATAATTACTCAAAAACCTTGATTTATTGATGAAAAATGTGATTAAATATTAACATGGTAAACTAGGATATGTTGGGTGCATCATGAGTGATATTGCATTAATGGATAATGCAAGAAAGGATTTATCCCTTTTATCCCTTAATGGAAGTTGATATCTTAGGACCTTTGTAGTAATTGAACTTCCTGGATAAATCCATTTCCATGGTGTTTAGTGGGAGAGTTTGTTTTAATAAATTCAAAGAAATATAGAGCAAACACATAGGTTGATGGAACCAGCATACAACTTTCTTGATTAGAGATATTGCGATAAAGGAATTATATTACTCGGTAAGTGTTTGTATGAGTTTTTATGGAATTGAAACATTAACTTTTTTATTTATGGGTACCTCGGCATGTTACAATATTATAGCCTTGTACTTTAGGTGGTTATATAAAATGCCACTGATAAAAAGGCCTAGAGGTTCACACACTAAGTGTATCTGAAATCTTGGTTAAATTAAATTATTGAATTTTATAGGTTACAATAAATAATATATATTCAGGTTTAGTTGATCACCAAGATTTAATCACAAGTTATTCAAAATAATAATTGAATTAAATAATAACAATAATATTTATTTATAAGGTTTATCAAATATAATATTTATTGTATTTATTAATGAATAATTCAATGATATTTATTTATTAAATAAATAGTCATTATTCATGGATTGTTAAATTTCAAGGAGGAAAGATAGAGAGAGCTTAATGGTATGATTGGAAATGGTATAAATGATATTTATTTATATATTCTAAAAGTGTTTCACATGTCAAGTGATTAGTAATAATATTTGTATTATTATTATTTAACATTGGGTAAGCTAATAATTATAAATATGTCAAGGGTATTATGTACAAGTGGTCAACACTAAACCTAATTATATAACTGTCCATAATCACTCTTATTATACACAATATATAGAGAGAAGCTATACCAAGCCTTAGAGAGAGATCCAGAGATCTATAATGTGCTATATCCTTTTCTTGTCTCAAGAAATTGAGGGAATATCAAGAGTTATTCATCCTCATATAATAATTATGTTGAGATCAACCATGAACAACGTAAGTGATCAGGATCAGTTGTGCTAGCACTTAGTGATTCGGCAGTGATGTTCATTGATTTTGGTGCACATGTGGATCACTTCTATAGGGATTCTATACTTGGATAATAAAACACAATTATGATACGACATGATCATGTCAGTTGATTCATCAATGAAGAGGGAATTACAGGTTGAAGTAATTCTATATCTGCTCATAAATTAATTATAAATTTCCTGTGAAGATTCATATCTTCTAGTTCTAGTATTTTCTCTAGTCAAGTAATATATAATTTTAATTGGTTGTGACATCAATCATTATGTTCAACCATGATTATTCATAAATTAATACTAAAATATTGGGTTGTCCATGACATCCAGGCACTTACACTATGATTGGAACCTACAAGGGGTATCAAAGAAGTCACATGTTTAATTTATAATCATTTATAATTTGTTTATTATTTTCATGTGTTTGTGGTTTATTTACTACAAATTGATTCATTATTAAAAATAAAAACTTCATATTCACTTCTATATCTTCATTCATACTAACATAACCAGTAAACAATTAAGGTTAAAATGAAGAAACATTTGAAAAACACCATATGGAGGTGCTAAAGGTTCTGTATGGGCAACAAAATACTACATGGTGTGTACCACCTAACTACACATCATGTACTCTTTTATCTTGTCTATATCTCATGAGATAAAATAGTATCAGTATGATGAAATTAGAACTAAGATCCAATAAAAGTGGAATATCAAGTGTATCTAGATATTCTATCACACAGTTTGAAGAACTACATGTTTTATAAACTCAATACATGACATATAGTCATTTTTTTCCCATGGATGAGAACATAGGGGTCCTAACATTCCTCATATAAACTACACAACATAGGGACTGATAGACCATGCAAATTCAAGGCCACTCATTATGTGATAAAGAAAACACATCATGTACGTCGAACACATCTATGGAAGAAAAAATTACTAGTCCTTAGGCATGTGCTACAAACACAAGAAAAAGAAAGTACACTCCATGTAACCCAATACACGCCATGTATTCTACTACCAATGATGTACTTAATTTAACATGGAGAGAAAAATTAAATATATGATTAAACCTATTTATATGTATTCTGTGTTTCGTTTATTCAACAGTGCGCTCCATATAATAGGATTTTCAATTATATATTAAATTAAATCTGTGTTAAATTATAAATCTATAAGTTGTGCATGGACTTTTCTTATAATTCCCTATGCATGAATCAAGAGCATAAATATCATTCCAGGTAGTTTGGATTAGTACATGTCATTACCTCAAAATACTGAATTAATTTTAAATAAAATTAATTTGTTTAATTTGTTTAAAATTATATATGATGGTTATTTAAGTATGCATCAATGAAATTAATATATATTGAATTAATTAGATTAATTCATGGTGTTTTAACTTAATTAAATAATGAATTAAATTAATTGATAAAAATATTAAAAATGTATTCTTGTTTCATATTGTGTGTATGATCATGAGATTAGACCAGCCTTTATATGTGATTAGTTTATTTTAATTTATTATTATTAAATTAAAATCTATGGTATACGTTTCATCCTATCCTCCCTATTATATAAGGGCATGCATGTCTATGATATCTTTTATATAAACCCTTTTTATAATCAATTAGATCCCCTCACATACATGTGAGTAAAATATTATGTAAGGATAGAGATCTATGGAAAGAGGATGTGGTTCAAGTCCAAGATCTGAGGTGAAACCAATAAAGGCGATACATAGGATCCATGGTGGATGTTGTAACACAAACCAAGCTATAGTTAAAGGTGTTTTTCCCCTAGGGTTGAGGGTTATCTTATAATCCTCTAGATAACTAACTATTAGAGAATCTCATGATCATGCCACTTTTATTTTATTTTTTTAGTTTTATGGTTGATTATTTATCTTTTTGGATGTTACGTGATCACTCAATAAAGGAATTAATAAGAATTCAATATGGAATAAAATAAAATTGTATTTTGCATAAATTTTATCATACATGGTTAATCACTTAATTAAAACCCACTTAATATTAATAAGGCATGTGATAAGATAAAATGGTATTCTACGCATAAGTTTGAAAATCCCTTAACTAAAATGTTAAATCAGTATATCTTTCCACTTCTTAAGTTAAAATAAACCTCATAGTTCAAAGTGATTGACCATCCCAAGTCTATATGCTTTCAAATATTGTGGAACTTTTAGCTTGATGTTTTGGGTTGACTTAACTTAGTTCACAATTAGGGGTTGACTTACTAAGAAGGACTTGGTGTAACTAAGAGGAAATGGTTGAGGAAATCTTTATTCCTGATTTTAGGATTGGGGAGTCCGCTCAACAGGTCAAGGAACTACAAGTTAATTTAGTTGGAAATTTATTCCTACATAAAACCCATAAAATAACTTTTCTGGTTCATATTTGGGTTATGATAAGGTAATATGGATCCTTTCCAGTATAATATATAAGAAACAATATTTTATCAAACTAATTGTGAGGGCTATTAGGTTTCGAAAAAACATTAGAATATTAATGGAGTTTAAAAAAATTATTAATCTATTTTTGTAATCAAGGAAGTACTAACTACATTCTCTTAAATTGAATAAATGGTTAATCAAATGAATTATATAATATCGCTACGATCCATACTATATAAGTATAACATTCTTATCAATGTGAATTTCTTGGAATGGAATGAATGAAAATTATACATACTAGAAACCCCACTTTTTGAGTCACTTGATAAAGGGGATAGTGAGGAAGAAGTATCTCTCTATGTAAAGCATGTAGACAATGCAATGTATGTCCAATTTTTCATGTTATCATACATGTCTAGTGAGATTCTAAATAAATATAAGGATATGGATTCCTATAACATCATGTCTCACCTTGATGATCTACATCGGGAGAAGGTGAGACAAGAGAGATATGAGATCTCCAATATAGTGTTCACATGTAATCTTGGAGATCTGGAACCATATGGACCTCATATAGTCATAATGATTGGATACATAGAATGCTTAAACATATTGGGGGTTTAATATACCTAATGAGTTGCACATAGATCTCATTTTTTCTCACTATCTAAAACCTTATCTAGTATTATTGTAAATTATAATATGAGAAATAGAGAGAAGACAATTTCATAACTTCTTACTCGTATTCTAAAAGTTGATAAAGAAATGGGGAATGATAAACTTGTGGTTCTTATAGTGAAGAAGAAAATGAGGAACAAGGTAAAGGGACTGAATACTCATTCCAATTATAAGGTCCCAAAGCATCATCCTTCCAAGAAGAAGAAGATCTAAAGGTAAGGACGGGAATGTGATGTAGTGTGTTTTGCATGTGGCAAGAAAGGCCATTATAAGGTGGAGAGAGTATAGATTTTTTAGTCATTAGATACTACAATCTCAAATTTCCAATAATATTGATTTTGGTTTAAAATAATTTTTATTATGTTCCAAGTGTTAACAAGAACATCATCTCTATTTCTTATTTTTACATGGATGGATTTATTTTTAATTTTAGAAATAAGAGTTTCTATTTTTATAAAGATAGTGTATGTTATGGTATAGAATAACTGAATAATGGTTTTTATGTATTAAATTATGAAAAAATGCATATTATAAAATTAATAAAAAATCATATATGCCTAACTCATTTAACACCCATCTATGGAATCACCGTCTTAGTCATGTAAATTAGAAGAGTTTGACAAATATCTATCAAGATGGTCATTTATACTCTTTTGAGATTAAACAACTTAAATTATTTCATACTCATTTACAAGAAAATATAATTAAACCACCATTAAATGGTCAAGATAAAAGGTCTAAAGAGATTATAAAATTGTTACATACTGATATGCATGGACCTTTTCAAGTAGATTCTAGAGGTGGATTCTTATAATTTATGAATTTTACCTAAAAAATTAGTATGTATGGTTATATATACTTTACAAGGTTTTATTTTGAATCCTTTATGAAGTTAATAGAGTTAAATAATGAATTTGAGAACCATTTTGGTAAGAAGATAAATAAAATTTGATTAGATTGAGGTGGTGAATATCTTAACTATGGTTTTATTGGCTTTCTATGAGAGTATGGTATTTTATCTCAACTCACTCCACCTTATACATCACATTGGAATAGTGTTAGTGAAAGAAGAAACTATAAACTACTGTACATGATAAATTTAATGATGATTCATGCAATCTTTTGATTATCCTTTAAGTTATATGCATTACAAACAACATCATAATTACTAAGTTCCAAATAAATTAGAAAATGATATTCCCTTCAGGTTATAAATTATAAATAAACCTATTTTGTCACATGTTTGTGCATGATGTTATGGGGAATGTTTTAAGGCTGGATAAATAAATAAACTAACACCTTGAGGAATGAAGTGTATCTTTATAGGTTATCCTAGGAAACAAGGGGATACTATCTATACATCCCTTCAGACAATAAAATAATCATCATAAGACATGTCATATTTCTTTAGAGGGAGAACATCCTTAAGAAGGATAGTGGGAGTAATATTGAATTTGATGAAGTTGACATTCAAGATACATAAGAGTTGGTAAAATAAAATATTCCACATATCCCCATAAAAAAGTTGTTCCTAAAACACAAGTACTGTATAAGATCACTAGAGAGGAAATAAAACTAGAGAGATATGGTTTTCTAGTCACTACTAATGGTTAATAATTATTGGTTGAAAATAATGATCCTCTGTCTTATAAAGAGGAAGTAGAGAGCTCAAATTCTATAATATGGAAAAAATACATGAATTATGAGATCGATTCCATATATTAAAACCAATTTCGGGTTCTGATTTATCCTCCAATTAATGTAAATCATATTGGATATAAATGTGTATTCAAGAGAAAGATTAACATGGAAGGTCAGTTCATTACAAACAATGCATGAATAGTGGATAAAGGGTTTATACAGTGTTAAGGAATTTACTATGGAAGAACATTTTCTCTAGTTTCCACATTTAAATCCATCATACTTTTACTTTCCCTGGTAAATTTCCATGATTATGAGATTTAGAATATAGATTCAAAACATTATTCCTTAATGGTAAGCTTCAAGAGGATGTATATATGACACAACCAGAAGGATTTTTAACTCCAAGAAATTCCAAAAATCTAGAGAATTTTCATATATCCATTTATGGATTAAATAAATCATCCATGTCATGGAACATTCAGTTTGATGAAGCTATAAAACAATTTGGATTCATTAATAATGAATGTGATCCATGTGTTCTTAATTATTTTAATGTAAATGCGGTTGTTTTCATAGTATTATATGTTAATAAAGATTATGCATGATAAATAATTAAGATCATGAATGATAAATAGAAGTGGTTTATTGGACTAATCCAAAGTACACATATTAACCAAATACTGAAGAGGTTTAGTATGGAACAATACAAGAAGGGATTGGTTCCATTGTCACCTGGTATACATCTTTCTAAGAAAACGCGTTCTTAGATGCAAGATCAAGGATAAATAATTAGTAATATACCATACGCTTTTGTGATAGGATCTATCATGTATGTCTTGTTATGTATGAGGCTTGATGTTGCATATGATTTGAGCATGGTAGGAAGATATCAAGAATATCCATGTGAATGATATTAGACTATTATTAAGAAAATACTTAAGTGTCTGAGATAATTAAGGATATGTTCCTAGTTTATGGAGGAGATGAACGGATATTCGTCAGGGGTTGCATAGATTCCAGCTTTGAAACAGATCATAATGATCTGAAGTCACAGATAGGATATGTCTTTTGTCTAAACTAAGGAGTTATGAGCTGAAAGAGTTTGAAGAATCCAATTTTCATCAATTATATAGCTAAGCCTAAGTATATTGTGGATTATGATGTAGCCAATGAAGAAATATATATTTGAAATTTTGTTTAAGATCTTGATTTGGAACTTTTAATTTAAGATCCTTTCAAAGTTTATTGTGATAAAACAACAGTGGTGACTCCCTTGAAAGAGTTGAGGTTACATAAAAGGACAAATAACATACTTCAGAAGTTTTATATCTTGCAGTATTCTTCTCAACAAGGTAAATTTATAGTGAGAAGAGTATCCATGGAGAAAAATATTTCAAACCCCTTGATGAAGGCTCTATCTCAGTAGAGTCATGAGTATCATGTGACATCCAGTTTACTAAAATTTATTGTCATTTGGTTCTAGTTCAAGTGGGAGTCTATTAGAGTTATTTCCCTAGAACTAAATTTCTTTGTACTTGATTTCATGTATTCATTTTTAATGAACCTTATTATTACATCATGATTGTTACTATACATGGTATTTTTATATTATAATTTATTAAAGATACTTTTCACATTAAAATTACATTGCAATCCCCCACTATGATAAGATACTTTAAATGCTATGAAATTATTCCTTAAACCTGTGTTTTATTATTGGATGATATTGTATAAATGGATATAAAAAATACAATATATTAGGGGTAGGAAACACATAATACATTGAGACACCCTATCATGAGGTTTTCCCTTGGTAATCTCTAAGATAAGAGGTTATAAAAACAGACCCTCCAATAAGAAATTCACATTTTCATGTGTTATTGGATGTTCCTATCTACAGATGTGTGTTTTGATCCTTAGAAATTAAGAATATCAATAATGGATATCATGACCACATAATTTGATATATTTATGAAAACTATGATGATATATACTTGTAGTGAGGTAGGATTCATTGGGTGTTTCATGAGTGATATTTCATTAATAGATAATGTGATAAAGGATTTATCCCTTATGTCTCTTGATAAAAGTTCATATCTTAGGCCCTTTATGGGAATGGAACTTAATGGATAAATACATGTCCATGGTGTTCATTGATCAATTTTATTTCCATAAATTTAAATAAATATTAATTGAGCACATAGGTTAATGACACTAGCATGCAACTTTCTTGATTTGATATATCATGATAAAGGGATTATATTACATGGTAAGCATTCATAGGAGGTTGTATGTTTTTGGTGTGTTGTTGGTGGATAACCACATACTTTAAGAGGTTATGCCTAATTCCACTAATAAGGATTACTAGAGGGTCATACACTAAGTGTATCTACAATCTCAGTTAAATTCAAGTATTGAATTTAAAAGGTTAGAATAAATAATATTTATACAGTTCTGGTTGATCGCCAAGATTTAATCACAAGTTATTCAAAAATAATAATTTAGTTGAATAATAATAAAAAATATTTATTTACAAGGTTTGTATAATATAATATTTATTAAATTTATCAATGGATAATGCAGTGGTATTTATTTATTAAAAAATTGTAATTATTCCGGGAGCGGTACATGTCGAGGAGGGAAAATGAATCAAGATGAATGGTCTGATTAGAAATGGTATAAATGATATTTATTTATATATTCATAAAGTGTTTCATATTTAAAGTGACTAATAATAATATTTTTATTATTATTATTGTACATGGGGTCAAATAAGAATTGTGAAGTTTCTAAGGGGCATGTTTGCAAGTATCCAACCCTAAACCCGCCATAATAAATATCTAATAGTATCATTATCCATAATATTTTTTTGTGAATAATGGATAAAGAGAAGATCTCTCAATCCATAGAGATAGATCTATAGATATAGAATGAACTAACTCCTCCTCTTCTCTCAATCCATTTAGATAAAATCAATAGTTATTCATCATCATAGAATAATTATGTTGCGATCAACTAAGAACAACGCAAGCGATTAGGATCACTTGTTCTAACACCCAACGATTCCATGGATAATTTCAGATATTTTGGAACATAGGTGGATCACTACTGAAGAGATTATTCAAATGGATCCTATAGTGAAATGATGGTATGATGAGATAATTTCAACTGATTCATCAATAAATAAGGAATTGAAAGTTGAGGTAATTCTAAATCTTCTTTTGAATTAATTATGAATTGCATGTGAAAATCATACTCTTCTAGTTTTTACATTTTCTCTAGTAAATTATTATATGATTTTAATTGGTCATGATGCCAATAATTACATAAAATAATAATTATTCTTAAATTAATACAAAAAGATCAAGTTTTCCATGTTATTCAGGTTCTTTTTCTACACCCAGAACCTACACATCCCACTATAAATAGTGAGATCTATTCGGCATGTTTAGTATTCAAAACCATTTGATATTAACAAGATAAACTCCACCTGAGTATATATTTTTAGAGGAAACCTCTTATTTTTCAAAGGCTCCAACCAACTCAACCTTCTATGTTGGTGTACTATTCTCACTTTAAAAGTTCTCAGGGGATGACTCGAGTTCAAATTTCCTTTTTTCCTTGTATTGTCTCCTTTCAGTTGTACCATCCGATAACCAAAGTTCAAAAAACTTATTATCATCCCATATAATAATTTCTAAGATTATTTTCATCATCTATACTATATCCACCCATACCATTGGACATTATTCTAGTATAACTTCTCTTTATGATGGTTCTAAATACTTGGCCGAAAAATGGTTTCCACAAACCCAGAACCCAACATCTTCCTCCTCTCTATTTTATCACCAAATATACTAGCATCTTGTAAAGGAGAGGATAATTCCACCAAAAAATTAGGTGATTAAATTTATTAGTTGATGCACCTTGGAGGGAATATTCCTTTGATTTTTTCTTGGTAATCTTCACCGACCACAATGATTGAAGAAGGATAATTGACCACTTATAGTTCAAGGTACACAATTTCTTAATTTTATTCATACATATTTTTAATTTCATGCATTGTGATATTAGGAATTTGTGGATTTTTTTGAATTTCACCACATTTAATAAGAGTTTTTTATCCTTATAACCCCATCATATTTGATCCCTCTTCCTTCTAAAAAATTATACAATATTTTATTAAGGTCCCCATCCACCAGAAATGGACCACAAAATTCATTATGTAGATGCTTAAATAGTTCAAAAGTGTTCCACTTGTCACCCATTCCAATCCAACATTACATTCCCATAAAATTCCAAAAATCACTATTAATATCTCAAATGGAGGTAACATTATAATTTTTTAAATATTTATTAACTATGGTATTAAAACCCTCCTTCTAAAAATTATACAAACCTTATGATCTAACCATTTTATCTACCAAGAAAGTGTTATAAATACTAACATAGTTTCAGGAAGAAAACCTATATCAAGGTGATAATTAGAACAATACCCAAAAAGAATTCATATTATTCAAGGATTTTCAATCCCTCCATGGTTACAACATAATTTTTTCATTTCCAAGGCTAGGGTTGGGCTCCACCAACTTTTACCACTTTACAAATCTTATAAATAATTTTACAAAATAATTTAATTCTCTTACCATATAAAATTTTATCATCATCAAATCAAGAATCAAACTACATTTTTGTAGCACCCTTTATATCAGTTTCATCTTTCACATCACCCTGACCATTCCTCTTTCATGTGGATTTATATATAGTTTTTTGGATAGTGATACCTTCCATTCCATATTTAGTCTATATCTTATTTCATTCATAATTGTATCTTGATATTTTTATATAAGTATAGTATTGGTGAGAGTTATATAAAGGTAAAAATAATCCCCATTCAATGAGTCCTCCCAAGAACTCTCCAATATGTTTCATATTATTTTAATTTCTATACCCTAATAAAATACCTTTAACCCAAACCCAAATTGGGGGCCTTGAAAAATCTGAGTTAGCAACACTGCCTTTAAAAAAAGATTTGATAATCATAGTCTTTTGAGGGGAACCCACACAACTATACCCTTATTCAATTCCCAAGATCATGAAATGAGTACAAGATTCCAATCTATAGTGAGTTTGAGAAACTAAGGTTGAACCAATGATAAAATCTAGTATTTAAGAATATTCAGAAAAATAAAGTAGAAGATGAGGACAAAAGGATATAACATGGTTCAAATCACATTGGTCCTACTCTAGATAAAGAACACCACCCTATCCCTATATTTTATATATGTTCAAAGAAAACTAACATGAAACGAGAGAACATAAGAATGATGAATAATAATATAAATATATAATAAAGAAACCAAAATAAATGGTGAGAAAGAAACTCTCACCCCAAGACAGATTTACTAATTGACTACCACACACGGGATCTTAAGGAAAATGCACCAGCATTGACAACAAGAAAGAAAGAATCCTCATTATTGGCAGCAATAAGTTATCCACCAAAAAATAGTGTCAAAGAGAGATATGATCTTCAATAGTGAGGAAAATGGAGTGTATGGTAGAGAATAACACCCCTAGATCCAGTCAGTATTCTTAATCTCTCTTTCACCCTTTCTGAAGTAGTTACAATCATATCTCTCAAAAACTTCAAATCATACATATTCAATCTAAGAGAGATAGGGAAGAAATATACATGAGAATTATGGGTTTTTCAAAAACTAAATAGGTATCATAAAATTTATGGTTGAAATAATATGATCCCTAACAACACGAAAACCCAATGAAAATAAAAGGAAAACATGCATAAAGGTAAACTGAACACATGTTATGTAAAGGTTGGTTAAAGTGGTTGTGTTAAGGTTAGAAGAATATTTTTTGAAGGAAATATGGATGAAAACCCATGCATAAATGTTAGTTATAGACTCTATGTAAGGTTCATCGGCTTCACATAAGTTTTAACAACCTATGTGTAAAGGTACAATACTAGCTATGCAAAGATTAGTAATTAATGGGTGAAGTTTTGTAAGGGTGAACCCCTTGATACATGGTTTACATAAGGGTCCTCAGGGACCTCACGTAAGGGCACACCAATGGAAAAAAAAATTATGTATAAGGTTATTAGAGAATAATAAAATCAAGACTAAATAAAAATAGGTAGATAATTATAATAATTATTGAAACATTATAAATTCATAAAATAAACTAAACAAAGGATTAGTTTAATTTGAAAATCAATAAGCATGTTGAAATTAAAAAAATCTCTACCATTTTTAAAAGAAACAAAAAAAATAAGGATATGTCCTTTCACCAATATTTTATTCAAGTGGAACCGTGATAAAAATATCTAAATAATTCTAGAACTTAGAAAAATGCACCATCATAATCAAATTATCAGTTGGGGTTTCATATATGTTTATATTATTGACACACTCTATTTCACTTTCAATAACCTATCTAATAAAATGAAATATAATATCTATATTCTAGGACCTACCATGGCATATAATTTTTTTTAGAGATATGGTAAAGATTATGAATCATAATGAATAATAATAATGGAATTACATAAATTAATTTCAGAAATAAAACTCTTAATCCAAATGGATTATTTTATGGCTTTTGTTGATGCAATATAGTCACCCTAAGTGGTTGATAGGATCACTACTAATTTCATATTACATTTCCAAGAGGTATCTCCACCACATGAAATGAAAATAAACCCAGTAAGTGATTTCCTTGTATCAATATTTCCATCATAATTAGAATCAAAATCACCATCACTAAGTCTCCATAATCAAAATTCATGTCATAAAAAATTAAAAGAGATCAAGTAAAATATATGTACAAAATAAAACACTTAAGTGCATTACAATATGGCTTACCTAGATGTCCCATAAACTTGGTCAAAGTGCACACATACATCTAGACTAGTAAAAATAGTAGCATACATAATGTCAACCACAACATTAACATATGGGATTCTACTCATGTATTCAATATCATAAGTAGTGGTAGGTTATTGTGAATATGTTAGTTTTAAATGCTAACAAAAATGAACACTAACAAGTTTTAATGAATCAAAAAACTATTTATTAAACACTTTATGTACATAAGACTATCAATACCTATAAGGTTACCTATTCTTTTTATCATGAATAATTTTCATACCTAATATATGTCTATCACAACCTAAATATTTCATTTCAAAATATAAATTCAATTTTATGTTGACATTGTTGATTAATTTCATATTACTACATATGATCAAAAATTCATCAACATACAAAAGTATCTAAAGAATATAGTTTTTAATAGATTTAAACTAAACACATACATAAATTTAAGTCCTATTAAAACTATTTTATAACATGAATGAATCAAACTTTTTTTACTATTTTCTAGAGGATTTTTTTAATACATATAGTGTTTATTTAGAAAATAGAACTGTTAGTTTTAAAATTATGTTCAAAACCAGTAACAGGCTTAATGTATAATTTTTCATCTAAATCATTGTGTAAGAAATTTTTTTTGACATCAATTTTTTAAACATATAGATCAAGATAAGTAGAAAAAGAAAGAAAAATTGTAATTTAAAAATGATTAACAATAAGAAAAAAATATATTTTAGTGTAATTAATTCTCTATATTTGAAGAAAACCTTTGGCTATAATTATGTCCATAAATTTAATCTTATTACCTACACTATTACCTTATTTTATTTTGTATATCCATTACAACTAATCACATTGGAAGTTGGTGGTTTATTAACTATGAAACATGTGTGGTTATTTCTAAGGTATTCTATCCCATATTCTATAAAATCAATATAGTGCTTATATTTTCTGTCATTGATAGCCTACTTGTAGCTTTAGGGATCCTCACTATTAAGATCCTAGGAAACGTGCAGAGAAAAAGGAAACCATATCAGCATGTTTGTACCTAGAATGAGATCCAATCACTTTCCTCTCCCTATCCATAGTGAGTTAACAATATCTAATACCACTAGAAGATTTCGAATATGAAGTATCATCATATTCAGATCCAAAATTTATCTCAAGTTAAGAGATATGTGGTTGAGATATAGGTGAAGAAGTATTTATAGGATACTCACTATTAATTATAGAATCAAACTTAGAATCACTATTCTAGGAAGTGTCACTGCTGTCATAAATGGAAGGGTTAACTATAGGAGGAAAAGACTCTTGAAATACAACATCCCAAATAAATATACAATTATAAAGGATATTTTTATCTATCTAGATATTATAGCCCTTTAACCCCTTAGTATAGATTATGAAAACACATTTAACAACCTTAGGATCAAGATTTTTATTCATAACATGATCATAAGAAATGAATCCAAACACTATAAGATGTTTATAGGATGGATCTGGGTTGTTCCAAACCTCATATGGAGTCTTAAACCCATTATCAGATAAGGGAAACATATTTTTCAAGTAAACTATCATAGTGTTAGTCTCATCCAAAAAGTAATTGGGAAAGCCTCAGCAAGAAATCATGCTATAAACCCACTCTGAAAGGATACAGTTCATACATTTATCTCAACCATTTTATTAAGGAGTATGAATCATTGTTTGGTGTCCCACAATTCCCTCCTCATCACAAAATTTAATAAACTCAGTGGAAAATTAATGAAATTCATTATCAATCATCAAGTCCTTTAATTTATTCCTAGATTTATTTTTTATAGAGCATTTACATGTTTTAAACATCTCAAATACATTAGATTCAATTTTTCAATATGTAAATCCATATTTTTCTTGAAAAAAATCTATAAAAGTAGAAAAATAGTATCCTCTAACATGGTAAGTAATCCTAAAAGGTACCCATAGGTCAGAGTGATCATACTCAAGTGGGATACTTGATTTAAATTTGGATTTAAGACAATTGACTCTTTAAGACTTACCTAGGGCATGGTCCTTGCAAAAGGGAAAGTTACTTGGTGTAACTTGGGTAATAATCCCTTACTCAATTACTTTAATTCTTTGATGCTCACATTCCCCCACAACCTTCTATACAAAATCATGGTGATATCATTGTTGGTGACATAAGTACTGACCAACTGTTAGTGTAACACTTCCCACTCAAAACATATAACCCATTGAATATGAATCACTTAAGAACCGTATGATAACACTTGTATATTTTAATGAAAAAAATCATATTTAAAGGTAAATCCCTTTTAATATAATATATATAATTAAATAATATTCTTATATTGATCTATAACCCATCTCACATCCAATAAGGTAACAAGAGAATGTTATAAGAGTTTTATAATAACTGAACATATACCCATGACATGACATATCATGTTGTTTCCTAAAACACCTCTCATTTAACTCACTAGTTCAAATCAAAAAAGGAACTCCTTTGTGGTCACATATGAAAAAAACACCTCAAGTCCAAAACCCACTTTTCATGCAGTGTAACTTTGGACACTTTCAACACTTTAACACTCTTATAGCATTGATTATAAACAGAGAGAATGATCACTATATTATTTAAAAGGCTCGCCATACTTCAAATTAGTTCATTTAAGACTAACATGTCTAGGTTTCCCATAATGATAGTAGGTAACCTATCTCATTTTTTGATTTAGACAAAGTCTCTTTAGACTGCCTTTGGTTCTGATCACCATTATTATTCTTACCTTTATTTTTCTAATAAAACTCAGAATGACCTATAATGATCAAACCCTCAGTTTTTTATTTAAACTTAGCCTTGTCATACAACTTGTGAAAAATAAAGGAATATTTTAATTCCTTTAAGGTCAAGGAGTGTTCTCCCTACATCATAGAATCCAAAAGATATTCATATGAACTATCTAATGAAATTAAAAGAACAATTTATTAGTTATAATATTCAAAATTAATATTGATATCATATATAAGTTTTCCAACTTATACTAAATACCAGCTTCAAAAGTTTCAAAAGAAACATCCCATGAGACTTATATCAAAAAATAATAGATTAAAAAAACTACGAGATTTGATTAAAATATCATGAGGGACATCAGAGTGTGTTTTCATAGTCTGACCATTAGTAGACTGACTTACATGAGGTTTCTTGGGACCATAGAGCACATCTTACAACCCTTGTTGGAATAGCATCACTCTCATATTAAGTCAACATAGATTAAAATCATTATCACCATCGAATTTATCAATATCATACATATTGAAATCCATTATCATATATTTGAATATTTGATACCAACCATTGAGGAGAGCCTACGTGAGTATTCACTTATTCAATTACCAATATCATACAATGAGTACAAGCTTATAGACCATAGTGATTTTTATAAATGTGGCACAAACATATGATAAAATTGGGAAACCAAGAATATTTAGGTAAATAAATAAAACATAAGAGAAGGATGTGAGGGTTTTACCTAGTTTAAACCACTTTTAGTCTTTATCTATGGTAAGAACACCACCCTTTTACTACCATTTATAAATTTTTAAAGAAAACAGACATGAAATGACAAAAAATGTGAATGAGAAACAAGAATATAATTTTATAATAAAGAATCTTGATTAAATAGGGAGAAATAAATTCATGCTCCCATATGAATTTACCAATCTACCTCTATACATAGGATCTCTAGGAAACTACATTAACAATAATAATAGGAGAGAAAGTGTCATCATGATTGTAAGTAATAAGGTCTCCAAAAAAACATGATATTAGAGAGAGATAGAACCTTCAATAGTGAGGAGAATTTCATGTCTGGTATGGAATAGAACCTCAAACTCTAGTCAAAATTCTTAATCTATATTTCTCTCTCTCTAAAAATCACAAAAATAATCTCTCTTGAAAATTTTGAATCCTGCATCTTCAATATAAGATATATAGGTAATAAATATCCAAAATAGATAAGGGTTTTTGAAATGGATCAATAGATATAGTGAAATGGATAGATATAAAAAAAATGATCTCTAGAACCTTGAAAACTAGTGAAAATAAAAAAGGAAAAACTATATAAAGGTAATGACAACACCTACTTCATAAAGGTTAGTTGAAGTGGAAACATCAAGGTCATATGACTAGTTCTTGAAGGTCATATAGACAAAAACCCTTTCATAAAGGTTAGGAAAAGACTATGTGTAAGGATTAGAGACTCCATGTAAGGGTCAACAACCTATGTGTAAAGGTACATCGGTGGTTATGTAAAGGTCACCAATGCAAGTGGAATACATAGACATCACTTTACCTATTATTTTACTTAATTATTGATTTATAATTTGGTTTACCTTATTTCTTGGTATTCCTAGTCCTTCTAATGTTTTTGGGGTGATATAGGGGAAAATATAATATAAAACTACAAATTTTAATAGGCCACAACGTCACATATGGAGTTTGTGTCACACACCCCCTTCCTATCAGTTGACCATGTCGTGGTAGGTGTCACTATTTCATGATGATGTTTTTTTGGAAGGACCACAATATATCCATTAGGATATACCATAGTGGGTGATGTGTTGGGGTGATTCATAAAGGTAATGTGTTTAAACTGTGTGAGGGTAACCAATATTACCCTCACATGGGTGCTTGTGCTACAATGATACATGATGCAGCCTCTAGAGCTATGTCATGGGGAACCTTCACTGTGTAAGGTTAACTATTGTTACCCTTATACTGGTGAATTATGTTATTTCATGTCCTAGGGAGACCACTATAGATCTTTTCCTATTTCTGTTAGAACACATAACAACCTTTATGAAGCACCATGGTGAATTGAGACCCTAGGAGTGGTGTCCTTACCACTCAGGTCACCTCTAAATCGCATCTAAAGGGATATATCTCAATGGTTCTTAGGCTGGAGAATTTCTCTATGGAGCATGAAAACATTTCATGGTCAATTTCTATATAGTTTTTTAAAAATTATGAAATCCCACTTTTTCCCTTGCCAACTTAAAACCTACTTTGGGTCTTTATTCCCCTTTTTGTACTTATTGACTAGAGAAGAGCCTTCAGTGACTCCCATCTCCTTATCCTTCAATTTATGTCTTGCTTACTTCAATTCTATTATTTTCTTCAAGTAAAGGCCCTAAATTCTGATATTTTATCCCTTTTATCATTCTCTCTTCTCTTCCCCTTTCCCTATGAGTGTCTCAGTGACCTAGGGCTAGGTGCCGCTCAATTTTTTATAGATATTTTTGTGTTTTCAGGGTTATTCTTGGTTACCTAATCATTTTTATTTCCTTTTATGGTTGTATTAGAATATTTATTTGTGAAATAGATGATTTGAGGTAGTTTCCCACATGTATTTGGCATTTAAATTATATAACCATGATTGATTGTTTTTCAAAATTCAAGTTTTAAGTTCCAAGTTTTAGTATTAAATGATTTTATGGATTTTCTAAGAAAAATATATATATTAAATTGATTATTAGTAAAATTGAAGATTTATCAATTAATTTAGTCTTTCAAAAATATTTTTGATTAACCTTTCACACCAAATTCTTGATGAAACGCTCAAATGGACTTTATAAATGAATTTTGATATTTAAAATTGTGTTTTAGTTCTCCAATGGGTTTCTAATTATTCTCTTAAAATTTTAAAAGGTATTATTAATCCTTTAGAAAGGTTATTTTAAACTACGTGAATGTTTTAGATATTATTTAAATTTATTTTAATGGTTTGAGGAGTTGGTTTTATAACTCTAAAGTTTTAAATAATAGTTACAAGGCCCAATTTTTACTTTTTAAAGAATATGTTTTCCTAAAAACACACTCTTTGAACATACTCCTTTATTTTTTTCATTTTAAAAGAATTAAATTGTCCTTGGTATATGAGACATTTATTATATTAGTATTCTTAATGAATAAAGTTATTTTCCATGAATGGTGATTTTGGGTGAGGCTTTGTGTATGGTTCATACTTTATGTATCTGGATATGTGTATGTAGTTATATTTATATCACTATTTTTTAATGTTTATTACCCCCCCCCCATTTTATAAATCATAGGAAACCAAGATTATTTAGTAGAATTTATGAGATAACATATTGCACTATTTTTGGATTGCGCTATGGCTATTCACCCTTAGTATGGATATGCCCTACTATATGAGTTTTACCATTAGTTAATCCAGGGAAGATATAACTCAATTTTAGGGAAATTGGATTGTATTAAGCATGTAGATATGATGGATCATGTTTTAGTATATTCCATAATTTACCATCAGTTCATAAGTATTCCCATGATCATTAGTGTTTTATTATCTAATATTTTTTACATTTAATTTATATTCATGTTAGTATATATTATTGTTTCCCATTACACTTATCTCGTTATTATTATTATCTTTATTATTTTGATTCTTTATTATTATTATCATAATCCTTTGTTTTTAAAAATAAAACTAATGATTTAATTTTTTATGAAAAATGATTTAGAAATATTTCATTAGATTTCATATATGGACTCATATCAAATGAATTTTTTCAAAAATTACACATTTCATAGTTTTGATTTTCTAGAACACCACTTCCTAAGCTTATTAACCCTAATATTTTAAAAGAAACTAGTTTTAAGGGAGGAATGGAAAACAACTATCATGGTTTTTAAAACTAATAAATAGAAACCTATGCTTGTAAATTATTTTTCAAACTAGTATAAATTGGAAATTTTATTTAAAGTTAATACATGGAGTGTGGTTTCTTTAGAATACCTACTATGATTTTTACTCATCCCTATCTATACATTTAGTTCTAGGTTTAGTTTTTGGTTCTAACTTTATCTTAATATAGAGATGATAGTTTTGAGGATGGATGGTGACCTTGGGGTCATGCATATATTATGTCAAGTATTTTTTTTACTTGTTTTAGTTTTGTATCTTTCTTGTATTGGTCAAGTTGGTCATTCTCATAGCAGTTTCTTTTTAGTTTTTTGTATTTATTTGAGTTGGTTTCCTTATTCTTTTTTATGCTCTATTTGGTTATTTTTATTGTAATTTTTTTCTACTAGCGCATAGACCTTTAACGCACATAGTAGTTATACCATAATTTCTGTAAAGATTCCATTTTTTTCATCCATATTTATTAAAAAGTTTTAAAAGTGATATTTTAACATTATTTAAGTGATTGAGATTTTATTTTGTGAATTTCTATTTTATGTTTCATTTTACTTTTGGCTGGGTATGGTTTGAATTTGGATGACTATTGACATTTCTATGCTTTTATTGTTATTTATAGTACATCCACATCAAGTCTCCATGTATTTTCATGTGAAATATACAAGCATTTTTTCAAAAGTAAACCCTTCATTTGATCATTCTAAATATTTCCTTATAGAGTTATAGAAGTCAAATCCCCATCTATTTTGTGGTTATTCATATCCTTGTGAAGTGGAATATTTTTTTTTTTGAATTATTGAAAGGATCTTTGGTCTTATTTTGTATCCTAAGTCACTCAAGATAATGTTAATAACATTTATGATACAAGTTCTTAGTTGGAAGTGGTGGAGGTCCATTTTTCAAACTAAAACATGGGAGGACTATTCATGGGATATTTTTAAGGATTTGTTAATCTAATAATATTTCTCTGAAACCATGAATCTAAAAAGGGTGATGGAATTATACTACCTTCAATGAGGAAATCGATTGGTATTATAGTATGTTAGCTACCTTTTTACCTAGTCCCTATCTTTCAGAGTTTTCCTTGGATGATTCATTAAAGTCCTCGTATTTTGAAAGAGGCCTTTATATTGATATTCAGTCAATTGTGTTATAGTTAATATTTAACTCATATGTATTAGTGGTAAGGTGGGTAGTTTGGGTTGAGGCCGTATTTTCAAGATTACTAAAGGGGAGTGTTACTTCCTTTGTTCCTAAGTGTAGTGAAGCTACAATAACAAAAAGAAGAATTGTTTTGGAGTTGGTGTCCTAGAACCAACTATTGTAATTTGTATTACCTGTTTATTCAAATAATTTAATATTAATAAAATATATTATTATATATTTTCATTTTTTTGTGTGTGGATATAATGTAATAATATCTTAGAGTATCTATCACATTGAAAAGTTTAAAGCAGTTCTCTTCTATGATGAGAAATGCTATGATGATATTATGAAACATATGTATTTATATATAAAGACAGACTATGAAATGAAACGTAGTATGTTGATTTCGGGTGAATTTACTCATAATAATATTATACTTCATCTCATTAAGTTCTCACTTTGTAATCTCCAAGACTAGAGATTATGATGACAGGCCTACCTGCAACAATTCCATATGTCTACATGCCATTGTATATTATTTTTTTTAATGCATGTAAAGATCCTTAGACTTTAAGATTATTTTTTATGTGTATCATGAGTCTCATAATTATATTTACAAAAAAAAATGTGATCCCATATGTTCACTGGGAAGTAGGGTACGTTTTGTGCTTCACGAGTGATATGCTATTAATTAATAATTAAAGGAAGGATTTTTACATTTCATATTTATGTAATTTTATATTTGAACCTTTTTATTGAGATGGAATCATCACATTAAATTTCATATAGATGGTTTATTTAAGAGTTCATTTTATATAGTCAAAGAAATACATATCAAGCATATAGGTTGATGACATGATTATGAAACCTTCTTGATGAGATATCAAAAGAAATATATTATATTACATAGTGAGAATGTGTATGTGGTTGTTTTCATTTAGACCTGTCTTCTACCTTTGTGGGTTCCTTGACCCATTTCTAGATAATAATATTAGATTTTAGTAAATCCCTCCTAATTCCACCGAGGCATAGTCCTAAAGGTCCAAACACAAAGTGTTTCTGTTGATCATGATAAAATATTTTTATATTTTATAATTAAAATGAATATTATTCTTCATACCAAGAAGTAATATTTATTCAGGATTTACTGATCAAAAATAATAAATAAATATTAATTCATACCTTAATTATTTATAATTATATGGATATATATAATATGTATCCATCTCTTTTTATTTTCAAGGTAATGAATTAGTATTTATTAAATAAATAATTTATGTACTATCTAAATATGAAATAAATATTTATTAGCCAGACTATGAATAGAATATTTATTTATTCATTTATGAATTAAATGAATAATATTTATATAAACATTTATTTGATAATTCAATAAATGTAAAGGAGTAAGAATGGACTGAGTTTCGAGACTTGTGATAAATATTTATTTACCTGACTATAAAATAATATTTATCATTGTGCAGTTTTGAACACACCATGAGATAAAATAACATTATTATTGTTTTAAAAGGTATGGGGATCTTTATGGGTTTAATATATTATTAAGGTTTGAAACTAGTGAATATTTAACCCTACCCTGAGACTATAAATATATTGTTATGTCATTTATTAAGAGGTTAATCATTATGCATGATTTTCTCTACTTAGAGAATTCTCTCCCAATGAAAAATTTATCTAAAGTTTTCTATCAATCTTGATAGAAACATTTCTACCTCTTATATTATTCTCAATATCTAGAAGAATAATATATATTCCCTTAATTTGTATGTAACATGAAGCGATCAAGAGAAACAATGAAAATGATTAATTTTCCACACTAGCACCCGACGTTTTATCGAAGGTATTCGAAGATCGAAGGAGAATGTGTGTAAAATCACTAGAGGAGTTCTACTTTGGATCCTCAAGATTAAATGATGATACAAACAAATATGAAAGATCAATGCTATAAAAAAATAAATAACTCAAGATTGAGGTAATCATTCTTGTTCTAGGTTAAATTAATTATAAATTTAACATGAAAATGTCCTCTTGGTTCTGAAACCCTTTGTAAATTTCATCAGAAAAAAATCATTGGTCATTTAATTATTTGTCAAGTACATTGTGGATTATCCATTGAATCCAATAAAATTCAAGCTGGATCAGGCTCCAATATGCACTTACACTACGTCTAAAACCTATAAGTGGAATCAAATATAATTTATGTTTAAATTTAAAATTACTTATTGATTATTGATCGTTTACATGTTTAAAAGTCAATTTTCATTTCAAAAAATTAATTTTTATAATCCCATTGATGAGATATGATCTTCCTCCTCTTTATTTTTTCTCATATAATTCAAATATGGTTAATAATAAACAAATATTATCTCAAGAACTCATCTATAATTATTCATGATTCCGGTCGGATAGTAATGGAGTACGTGACGTGTAGCCTGACGGTAAAGACCATTGTATCATATTACATTAAACCAAGATGAATTGTAGATTCTATGGGTCATTGTGTAATAGAAACACAATTATGTATTAAAAAAAATTTGCATGCTTGAACAAAATATCCTAGCACATGGCTTTTCAGGCTACATGTCGTGCAACTAGGTTACACACTTTGTAACTATGTTGTCAAATATGCTTAGTGTATTAATTACATGATGTATCAAGACTGAAAATTGTGTAATAAGGAGGTTACATGGTGTATACTAGATGTACATGTTGTGTACCTCATAAATGTCTATATATAAGTACACGCCTAGTCCCTTATCACGTATCATAGACATACAATAAGTAAGATACATGGTGTGTAGTTGGATACACACATCGTATTCCCAACATGTTTACACAGAAAATGAAAAAATAATTAATTACTCTATTAAACCCCATCATTATGTGTTTGTGTGACATGTATTTATAATAGATGATATAGGATAGGTTTATATGATATTAAATTCTTAATTTATTTCTATGTAATATTCGGAACTATAATTTGTGTATGATTGTTGCATACTACATACTCCACATGCATTAAATAATTACACACAACATAATTTTATGTGTCCCATGTGTCATTTATTTAAATTACAAACTATAAAATTAAATTACATGTTATGTATGAAATATTTCATGTGTATGCATTATATGCAATAAAGACCATATTAAGTAGTTCAAACAAACACTCATCAAGTTTATTACAAATAAAATTTTTGTACTTTTTTTATTAAATTTTTAATAAAAATATTTAATTTATTTAAAATCACACTGGAAGGGTATCTCTAGGATGGATTAGATGAAGATTAATGTAAAATTAATTAATTGATTAATTGGATAATATATCATATTAATTCACACACATTTTATCTTAATGAAGAATTAATTCAATTGATTTCTAGATAGTTATTTCAATGCATAATAGTTGTATATATGTGATTGATCATGAGCTTAGACCAAACCTATGTATGTTTTGGTTTTATTTAATTTAATATTAATTTCATGTTTTTGTAATTATTTATTATTAAATTAAATTTGATGGCATGTGTTCCATCCCTCTCTCATTCATTATGTAAGACGTACATGTCCATGTTTGTTTTATGTAATTTCCCATTAACTAATTATTTGGTTCATATCATCTATGTGTGAGAATAAAACATTTTTAATGGAAGGAGTATCTAGGCATATGAAGGTAGTTCAAGATGGATCTAAGGTGAAACCAACCTATGTGATATATACGAGGATAGGTGGAATGTTGCAACTCATTCCTAGACCCACTCAAGGTATTTCCCCCTAGGGTCATAGGTTGATTTATTTTTTAGTCAATAAATAAACTAATATATAAGATCATGATAAATTCATTTATTTATTTTATTTATGTCTCTTAAATGGTTTATTTTATAGATTTCAGACCATGATCATATATAAATTAATGGATTAACATGAAAATATTGAATAAAAAATAAATATATTATGTGTTAACTTTTTATTGGTATATTTTTAATTATTTAAGAAAAATCCACTTAATATTAACAATATGTGTATAAGGATAAAATAATAAAATTTACACATAATAAATAAAACCCCTTGAAAAAATATTAAGTCATACTAATATTTCTATTACTTGACTAAGGATATAACCATAATACTAAGTGTTTTTCTAAATCTTTCTTGGACACTTACTTTTATTGGGTAGTTTTTATGAAATTTTTAGATTAACTTAACCAAATTAAAGTAAAGAAAAGTATCCATTTCTAGATATGTTGTATCTTGGAGGAAAGTTTTGAGGAAATCCAAGTCATGATTTTAGGATTAGGGAGTCCTCTCAATGGATCTTGGAGCTGAAATCCCACATTTGGAAATACCACCTACCTAAACACCTTTGAGTAATTGAATGGACCCTCGATTGGGTTATGAGAAGTGAAATTTATATCCTAGACACTAGAATATACATGTGATCAAACATTATAATTTCAAATAGTGAGGGATACTTAGACTTGATAAAATAGTGAGATATTAATAAAAAATAAATCTCACATTACTGGTAATTAAGTAAAGTGCTAATAATATACTTCTATTTTATTATAAAAAATGGAAATTTCATCAACCATGCTATCCATGAAATATTTTATGAATAAATATCATCCCATAACTATAAATAACTTCTAGGAATGATTTGTTTTCTTATGGGTTGTATTGCACCATGAATGGAAGTATTATGTGATATAATCCCTGATTTATTTTCTTTGGAGTTGAGTGTTGAGGAGTTCATTATATATTAATAACAATTAAATGATGCATAAGATGTTTATTGTTTTATACTTTCATCCATTTCTATTTAACTCGTGAATTTTCATGAGAATAAGGAAGCCTATATCATTCCCAAGTATCTCAATGATCTTTGTCAGGAGAGAGCTATACAGGAATAGTTTGAGATATCCAAGGCACTATTCATGATAAAACATAGAGAAAGTACTCCATTTTGACCACACATAGTCAAAATAATTTTATATATTGAGTGTCTATAGGTTACGGGGTTTAATATTATTTAATAAATATTCACTTATCACATTATTTTATCACTCCCTTAGAGATTGTCCAATTTTGTTATAGATTTCTATATGAACAAAATTTTGGGTCTAGTATTTAATTTGTTTTCAATGATTTTCCAATATGTGTTTGGTGAGTTTGGATGAAGTTGTGATGCCTTGAAAATGTTTATGTATTCACTTGATATCATTGGATGTCATGGATGATCAATTTTCCATGTTAAATGTGGTGATTTATTGTGTTTATCTTCAAAGAAAACAATTACATTAAGATGAAGAAGACCTTGTATTTATTAATTTTCAAGAGGAGTTAAAATAAGTCCATGGAAATATATCATTATCATGAATAATTTGAAGAAGTTTTTTTTAAGTTAAGATTATGTATTGGTGGAATATTTGGATAACACTTTGAATGGACCTTATATAAAAAATATGTCCAACCATTTCAAGACAGCCTAGGAAAAAATCAACCAAGGATTTGTGGGACCATAGGTCAACCACTCCCATGGGATACAACCATATCCAACCTACATAATGGAAATTGAATGGGAAGTTTCATAAATAAGGCTCTCAAGAGTGTGCACCCGGTGGTGTGCATGTGTATGGGCTAGAGAGGCGGGATAGGTTGTAGCCCATGTGTGTGAGTAGTGTTATAGGTGATGATCCCCTACTTCCACGGAATGGGGTTGTCTTGGAATGGGATCAATTATTAAGTTTCTCACAACTGAGTTTGTTTTCTATGTGGGGCAGCATATAACAAAACATTTTTTCTCTACTTAAAATGTTACCAACATTTTAAGAGTCGTCTAATCCACTTCATCAAAGACATCCATTCTCCCCTTCCCGTCATCTTCTACCTCATTCTTCATCAGATATCCATTACATTGAAGGATATGTATATTCCATATTTGTTCGAATTTAGGTTTTCTTTGACTATTCTGTGACTAATATTCTGAGATTATGAGACAAAGTATTACCATACATGAAATCTACATATTTCGTGAATGTGATTATTAAAAAGGATGAGTATTCAACCAAATAAAAACAAAGTTGTATAATGAATCAGATATAAATATATTAATTTTTCTTAAAATTAAGGATAGTAATTAAAATTTTATCATAAGATCATGAGGAGTTCTCACATAATAAGAGACTCCATTTTTCTCGGCATATATTTGAGGTGTAGACCCACATTCTAATTTGAGATGTACTAAATCCTTCGGTGAATTAAAAATATTGTGACTTAGTATTATTTGTGGATCCTTAAGGTGGAATAATTCTTGGAGTAAAGTTAGTTTGAGGTAGAAAGGCTTTCTTATAAATAAATAGGAACCAAAACCAATATAAGTTTTTAATCATTTTGAGAGATCTCTCAGTTTTACAAAGAAAATAAAGCCACTGTGTAGCCTTCTGGTTCATGAGGAGATAATCCCTCCAATGATCATCTTAAGTGAAAGAGAATAGGAGATACCATGGTAGATCAACTTGTAAAAAGCAAAATCAAAGTAATTTACAAAGAACCTTATTCCACGAAGACATTTGGGAACATGAAACTCCTATGCATAACTTCCTTGGATTGTGAGAACTAGTTCAAACACTATGAGATAATGTAAAATACACTATGTTTAGTGAATAATAAAAGTAAAATGAGGTTTTGTGAAGTATATTTTGTTTTTACTACCTAATTTAATGAAAAATATAGTTTGCAGGATGGATTTCATGCACATGAATGCATTCATGAAGAAGGAATCACTTGTATGATTTCTCACAAGACAGTGTAAAGTGTATACTTGGGCCTTTGATAATTTACCTAGACACCTAAAGACATAATCAAGATAACACATAATAATAATAAATAACATAAATAAATATTCTTGGGTTTCGGAATCCATGAAACTCATGCATGAAGTGGAATTTATTTGAGATTGTGAAAGTATTATTATTGCATAAAATATTAAAGAGAGTGTGGGAATATCTCGTACACATCTAAGTGAGGTTGGGACATAGAGTAGAATTAAGAATATCCCAATCATAGTTGCACTGAGGAAAATGATCAAGTATAGGTGATTAGAGACATTTGAACAAGACCAATAAACTACAAAGGTACTTAAACTGGTATATGAGCAAGGGGAAACTGATAAGATTAGGAAGAAAATAAAGAGATCATCATACAATGGATCAGGTCTTCTAAAAAAGAAGGAGGATGTTGTGACTGGGGTATAATCAATTACTAAAGAATATCGATAATGGGGAGTATAACCATCCTAGGCGAAGAAGATGGTTAGGGGGGTTTATCCAACCAAGGCAGAAGAGTTGAATTGCTAGGGGTATAACCATAATCAATTGGAAAATCAATTATTGTGGGGTATAACTAGTATTATCCTATAAAATTTTAATTGATAACAATATTATAGTGTAGAATCCATGTTGGAGTTTATAACTAACATGTAAAGGAGTAGGTCTTTGAACCAAATCTTGTAAATATTGTGGGGTGTTCTATCTATTATTATTATAACACACATAATGAGATTGATATATGTCATAGAGTGTATTGAAAACTTAAAAATTTCAAGAGTTTGAATTAAAAATTAAAATAATTCATAAAATCAGTGTACCACTGGTTCACCCCCCCCCCCTCAATGGAATATAATCCATCTTGGGGATCTTCAATTGGTATTAGAGGGAGGTTCCCTATAAAGATCCAATGAGCCTTTATAAAGTGAATATTTTATTAAATGAGTCAACTACATTAGATATAGATTTTGACCAAAACTCAAAATAATATAAAGAAGAAACATTCAATGAATTTTAAGAAAAAACTTACAGTGAATGTAGAGACACCGCTACTTAAAGGTAATCATTGTGGTATATTTCGTAATAATTATCCTAATTCTGATTCTTCAAACAAATAATAGTTAATATATGATTATTATGGATCACATAGTGATATTCATTATGTATTCAAATAAAATTTGTTTAAAACCACAAAGAGGTGGAAAAATGTATTGTTATTGGCATCAAGTATCTTTAAGATGAAAAATTATAGCTAAAAGAAGAGGCTAATGTTATGCAAGAGGCATTGGATAAAAGGGTTGTAATATTCAACACTCTCATAAAAATTGTGAAAGAAAAGGATAAAATGATTTCTATTTTCAATGAAAGATATGATGAAGCTATTGAATAACTAAAAAGAACTTTTTGTGATAAATAATTATTTGAGATTTTATTTTTGGAATCTTTCTATGAACTTGAAAAAAATCACAAAGTGTTTATGGATATCAAAGTTACTCATCTAGATGTTAAAGAATAAAAGGTAAAGGAGCTTGAAATTTATTTTCAAGAATCAAGAAACATGCATGAATAAAAAATGAATAGGCATAATAAGGGTTGGGAATACAATTTGAGATCAGTTTAGGATGAGAATAACTCCCTCAAATTGAAGTGGTTAGTGCTAGAGGTGAAATTTAAGAATCAAGAATCACGACAACATGGAACTTCCCAAATTTATGGAAAAAAAGAAATTTTTCCACACAATTATGAATTGAGTATTATGACTCCAAGAAGAGAATTAAACCATACTATAAACAAAGGGAAACAACCTCCAAGAATAAGGTATCTCATAACCAAGAAACCATATTATGTACTAATGTTGTTTTAAGTTATGGTCTAGGTTTTAAACCAAACTCTAGGAAAGTATGGATGGTGAAAAATGATGAAAACCCCACAACATCAATGATGGATTTGAAAACATTTATAAAGATATATTCCATAATAATTATCCAAAATAGTGGTGGTTACACTCAAAAGTATCAATGTTCATAATCTTTGAAATCAAAACATGTTACACCACAAAAGAAGAGAAGAAGGCTCATAAGATATTTTTGGTGTTGTTGAAAATTTGGGAAAAATATTTCGAATATTGTAATAAAATACCAATTCATATAAATAATATAAATACACAAGAAAGTGGTATAAAATCTGAAGATAAGAGAATACCATCACCAAAAAAGAAAAATCCACAGAAAATGAATCTGTCTACAATGAACAGATTTTGATGCTTTGAAAATTTATATGAGTAATAAAACAGAAATTTTCATTGTTTTGATAAGTGATGGTATGTAAAAATCATTCATAAATCATTTAATAATGATAATATAATACCATAATAGAAATAAAGGAAGCTAAGAAAATAATATGACCATTAAATCTTGAGATGTGAACAGAAGAAGAAGACTATCAAACAAACTGTCACCAAAGAGAAAAATGTTATGGCTAAAAAATTATCCAAGAAAAAAATTCAGAACAAACATTAATGATTTAAATAATTTTTTGTTAGATTTAATAATAAGGGTGACAAAGATGATAAATTCATGACAACAATTTCATGAAATATTCCTTATGCTGAAAAAGGGAAGAGGCTTCAATAGAGAAATAGTTTCAAGCCATGTGAAGATTATGAGAAGATATAGAATGTTAAGAAATAATTCCTAGTTGTCTGGAAACATAAACTATAATTAGATAATCAATTGTAGGAAGTTTAAATAATTTATAAATCTAAAGGAAAACAGGTGGCTATATAAGTTGAGGTGGAAAAATCTATTCCACACAAAGATGATAGCTTGTGTGAAAGGTGTGGTAAAACTAGACATGCCCCACACAAATGCATGGATATTATTCCTAATTAGTGGGAGTTGATTAAAATTAAAATTAAAACACCTGAGTCTTCATGTACTCAAATTTCACACAAAGAAAAAGTTGATTTAGGGAGAAAATAATGGCCTAGATTGAGAGGCAGCTCTTGGCCTAAATGTTACTCATGAATAATAAGAAGGTCCCTTCGTATTCTCATATGTGTGTGTGTGTGTGTTTATACTGACATATAGAGAATTGAAGGGGATGGATTCATCCCTTGAGGTGGATCATTGATGAAGATATATCTATTAAAATATTCACCACACATTGAGTGTGGTATTTTTGAAAAAAATTATAAAATTATAAGATGAGGTATTTTAATGACACTTTTATCCTTCATTCCTAATTTTATTAATCATATAAATTAATGGGGGTTCTTGTTTTATGACAAGATAAGAAAAAGGGGGTATATATCTTTTTCACATGAATGTTTTTGATGTTTTTATTTTAGTGTGTGTAGGATTTAACATTTCATTGTTAATTTTGATTATTTAAAACCCCTTAAATTAGAATTCATAATTTATGTGCATGATTTCACATGCATGGTTGTTTATTGATATTATAGACAAACTTGGTTGTATGTCTCTTTTTTTACACTAAGTTATCCCACGTATACTTAAATTTTATTTACTAAAGACACGTTTCTAATAAAATCATGTGATATCATCTCTCTCTTAGAATTGATCGAGGAACTTTTATATAAGGGATAAGAACATGTTTTTAGAATAAAAATGAGATGAGAAGACCCCTACTTACCCTTTTCATTTTATTTACAATAGGGGGAGAAAATTTAATCATACATATTAACTATTAAATATGTGAATAGATATTTAAAAAAAACACAAATGGGGATATTTTTTGTCTCAATGTTTCATTTTTTCAATTATGTGTAAATTTGTGTTTTGTGAGTTTGGTAAATTGGTGATTCTTGGAAAATTATTATGGAGTCACTTGATGGAATTGGATGCCATGCTTAAGAAATTTTCCATGTTAAATGTGATGATTTATTGTGTTGATCTTCAAAGGAATAAATTATATTGAGATGAATAAGACCTTTCATTTATTGAGTTTCAATATGATTTAAAAGAAGGACATGAAAATATATCATTAGCATGAAGAATTGGAAGAATAGTTTTTTAAGTTCAGATTATATCTTGGTAGAATATTTGGATAACTCTTTGAATATACCTTATATAAAACAAATATGTCCATTACAATCCAACCTAGGCCAAGGCTCAATAAAGGATTTGTGAGATTATAGGTCAACCATGCCTATAGGATCCACCTAGAGCCAGCCTGTGTGATAACAAGTGAGTGGTAAGGCTTATGTATAAGGCACACAGGAGCGTTTTCTCAAAGGTTTTCATGTGGATGGGCTAGATAGGTTGGATGGCCCATGGCCTGTGTGTGCGAGTGGTGTTGTGGGTGTCAATCCACTGCTTCCATGGAATGGAGGTGTTGTGGCACATGATCACTTATTAAGAACTGCATAACTAAGGTCATTTTTGATATGGGAAAACTGATAGAATAATATTATTCCTCTACTTAAAATGTTATGGAAATTTTGGGATTTATCCAATCCTCTTCATCTAAGACATCTATTTCCCCCCATTCATCATCTTATACCTTTACCTTTATCAAAAATCTAGTCTGCTGAAGTTAATAGCCAGACCATCGTTGATCAAATTCATGGTCACTATGGATGTTCTGAGATTGATATTCTAATATAATGAGAGGAAGGATTACCATTCATGAAATATACATCTTGCATGCATGAGATTAATTTGAATGATGGGTATTCTTCCAAATGAAAACAAATTTATATAAGGATGTTGATATACATATCTTCATTTGATCTTAATAGTGAGGACAAGCATGCCAGTATTATCGTAAGCATGTGAGGAGTTCTCACATAAAAATAGATTCCATTATTCTTGACATATATTTGAGATAGAAACCCATGTTCTAATTTGATATATATTGAATCCTTCAATGAATTAAAAAGGTTATGACTCAACATTATTTTTGGATCCTTGAGGTGGAATAATTGTCATATCAGTGGCGGTGTGAGGCAACGAGTCTTACATATAAATAAATAAGAATCAATCCTGATAGAAGTTTCCAATAATTATGAGAGAGTAATCAGTTTTTTGAAGAAAAAAGAGCCACAACATATCCTTCTAGTTCATGAATAGAGAATCCCTCTCACAATCATCTTATGCAAAGGATAATAGGAGATCTTGTAGGCACTCAACTTGTGTAGAGCACACTTAAAGTGCTTCAGGAAGAACCTTGTTCTATGAAGACATTAGAGAATGTGATGATAATCCTATGTGTAACCTCCCTGGCTTGCATGAAATGATTTAGAAACTGTGAGTCAGTGCCACCTAAACTATGTTTTGTGAAGAATATAGGGACGGTGAGGTTTTTCTAAGATTCCTTGGTTTTCACTACATAATTTCATGAAGAAAATATAGTGTTCAAAGGTATACATGCACATGAATGCATATGTGAAGAAGGAAGCATTTGAATGATATTCACACAAGATAGTAGATAGTGAATACTTGATCCTTTGAGAAGATACCTAGACACCTTAAGACACGATCAAGATAGACTATAATAATAACAAAGAACATAAATGAATGTTCTAGGGTTTCAGATTCCATAAAACTCATGCATGAAGTGGAATTGATTTGAGATTGTGAAAGTATTATTATTGTATAAAATATTGAATAAAGTGTGTGTGTGTGTGTGTGTGTGTGTGTGTGTATCTTTCACGCATATAAGTGAGGCTAGGAATTTAAGAAGAAGGAATAATATCCCAAGCATAGTTTTACTATAGGAACTCATCAAGTATGGGTGATTAGAGATATTTTAGCAAGACCAATGGATTGAAAAGGTACTTGAGTAGGTATGCAAGCAAGTGTGATATGAAATTCCCATGGAGTAAGATCAAGAGATAATATTATAGTGGATTATATATTCTGAAAAATAAGAAGGAGCTAGTGAATGGGGGTATAACCAGTGGCTGAAGAGTCTCAAGATTTGGGGAGTATAACTAGCTGAGGAGAAGAAGATGGTTGGGGTGTTTAACCAATTGAGGAAGAAGAGTTGGATTTTTGTGGGGTATAACCATAATCAATTGGAGGATTGATTACTAGGGGTATAACTAGTTTTTTCCTAAACCATTATAATTGATAACAATATTATAGTGGAGAATTCATGTTAGGGGTATAACCAATATAGAAAGGAGTAGGTATTTTAACTGAACCTTGTAAATACCATGTGTTTCTCTCTTAGTTAAAACTATTGTACACAATGTGAAATTGAGATATATATCATAGTTGATCAAGAATCTTAACAAGTTTAAGTGGTTGAATTCAAAAGTAAAATAATTCATAAAACTAGTGTACCACTGATTCACCCCATCTTAATGTCACCTAATTTTCCCTAGGACTCTACACAACATTGAGAAGTCTCTCCTGGATCTCCTCACTCTACTTTTTCAATTCAATAAGGACATGAAGCATGAAAATTATTATGTTATTATAGTTAATAATAGGAAATTCTAGGTGAATAGATCCAAGACTAACTCCAAGTATAAATCTTCTTTGTAATACCCTTCCAAGAATAATAGGATCAAGTGGTTAGCATGGAGTGAGACGTCATTGGTTTCACATGTGGCAAGAAAGGCCATAGGTGCAATAATTGCACCACCATAAATAAGTAAGGGTAGTATTTGGGTGTATTAATTATTGATTTTATTCTATCTATTTCTACAAATTTGGTATTTCAAACAACCTGTAGAGGGTTCACATTTGTATCCAACTATAGAAAACAAATAGATTCAGAATAATTGAATAAAGTGAGGTGGATCAATGAATTGTCAATGTATCCAAGATTTCTATAGTATTTTTAAGATACTACCACCTCACATTGTTGACTGGTATGATTTGGGTTTTAAATAATTTTTATTATGAGTTTTAAGTTACCAAAAACATTATTTTTGGGTGCAGTATTGATTCAGATGGATTTGTTTTCAAAATTGGGATTAAATATTTCATCATTTATAAAGATGACATATGTTATGGTAAGGAATAAATTAATAACATTATTTATGTGCTGTATTATGATGCACTCTTATCACGGGGTGTGGAAAAATAAAATTTCTATGTTTTCCTAGTGCAGCACAGTGGCTGCCCAGGGTTGTCACACTTGAGGAGCGTCGTAGGTAGTTCAATAACTAATTTTAATTCATCTATTCTAATTGTTTTTGTTTTTAAATAAATTCTTGAAAAAAAAAATTAAAGGTTTTAGTAAATAATAAAATGAAAAAAATGAAATGAAAACTTTAAATCTAAATGTAGATGAAAATGTTGACAGAATGAAATTAGAGAAGAAAGCACTTGGTCCTATGGTTGGATAACACGGGTTCGTTAATTATTTATTTATTGTTTAAATTCAAATTTATAATTCATTTTATGAAACCTCATTAATGAATTAATTTCCATTTATTTAAATAGTGTGTGATTTTAGCATGCCTCCAGCACACCAAACCACACCTCCTCCAATAGTCAAGTAGGATAACACCTCAACCAATAATGTCATCCCAAAAATACCCAGCTCCACCACATGTCATTTAATCCCTTATAGAAACCCCAATTCCACTGTATGAATGGTTTTCCTAAGATAAGGGATGGAAAATGAATTAATCAATGGAAAGGAATGGATTTGGAAATAGTGTCATGGTGGACGACCGCCGCACCCGTGCAATATTCCCACCTCCAACACAAATAGAACAAAAACATTTTGAATTGAAGAGAAATAATAAAGAACAATGTTAAACCTCCCCTGTGTCCAAGCCTCGAGTTAGTCACTTTCCATGGCGAAGTTCATATAGATCAAGATGGAAAGACGGAAGAGAGATAATTAGATTGAGATTGGAAGAGAAAAGGGGTGGAAGGAGAAAGGAAAAAACTTTAACATAAAAAATATGAATGCATTACATGAGAAAAAAAACTTAAATAAAAATAACATAAATAAATAAGAAGAAATATAAATGTCCCTTGGACTCCTCTCCTTGGTGCCTAATATGGTGTTGGGAAGGATTGGAATGATTTGAGAGGTAGAAGCACCTCTCCTTTTATAAGAAGATTTCTCTCATCCACCAGTTGTCTCATTTTTTACCCATTAATTGGACTAATAACACGTTTCCAATTCATAAGAGTTGTTCATAAATGTGTTTTACATTTACCATCCAAATTTAAGCTCATTTGGACACCTTTTGTAAGAGTTATGAATTTTTCATTGGAGGTTTTTGTTTCTGGACGAAGGATCCAGGCCGCTTCCTTAAAATATATGTCATTCAATGGAAGTATTAATAGATTCAAACCTCCATATAATTTATTTTATGAACTCTCCTTTCATTTATCTTTCATCCCCAAGTGGAATAAATTTATTTGGAGGTGTGTAGTTCGAGATGGATGTTTGTTACGGTGGTCGGGTCCACGCTGTCCGCCCAGAAAAATCTTCAATTTCATTAATTTTTTACGGCCTCTAGATGATCAATTAAGCCCCTATTCCAGAAGACAAAATGAAGGAAATAAAATAAGGATTCTAAAAATAATAATCACTCAATTTGGAATTATATTTTTCAGGAAATGACCAAAATACCCTTGACATAAAAATACGTCAAAAATCCAGAATTAAGCACTTTTCACAATTTAGACCATTTTCATTCTAAAACTCAAATTACCCATTATTTTTATAAAACAATTAAATACATGGGTTTTATAATTGAAAAACATTAAAAATTCATCATTATTGGATTGAAAATATGCACATAGATTTTCTCTCTCAGATTAAACGAACCAAGTAATGGAAATCGATAATGAATATAGTTTTCATGACTCATATCACACCCAACATTGGTATCACCATTTAGGTCATGTAAATTATAAATTCAAGAATAACTTATACCAATATTAATATTTAGATTATTTTAAAATAAAACCACTTGGAATATGTCATGCTTGTTTGCAAGGTAAAATTAAAAAATACCCATTTAGTGAAAAAGGAGAATAACCCACAAATATTCTTGGGTTGGTTTATACTGATGTTTTTAGACCATAATAATTTGAATTAAGGGATGTGTACTCATACTTCATAACTTTTATTAATGAATTTAGAATATTTGGTTATTAATACTTAATGGGGTATAAGTCTAATTTCTTTGATAAATTAAAAGAATAAAAGGTTGAAGTTGAGAACTATCTTGTTAAAAAGATAAAGAAACTTCACTCAAACGATGGTGGAGAATATCTTGACCAATTGTTCATTAACTATTTGTAAGAGTTTGTGATATTATCCCAACTCATTAATCTTTATACACCTAATGTAATGGTGTATGTGAAAAGAATAATTACACATTTCCTGACATGGTGAGATAAATTATGAGTCATGAAAGTATTATATTATCCTTTTGGGGATACACAATATGAAAAAAAGTGTATATACTAAGTTATGTTATAACTAAATAGGCATAAAACATTCCATATGAACTTTAGTGTGGAATAAAATTTGTTATTTCTAATTTACATGATGTGAAGCATTTATAAAGGCCTCTTATAGAAAAAAACTTGAAATATGAGACACAAAGTGTATATTTATAGAATAATATAAGGAAATAAGGGTTTATTTCCAATATCACACCCCATAGTAAAGGGTTATAGTAGCAATACAAACCATGTTCTTTGAGAGGGATCATATCTCTAAAAGTGATAGTTGAAGCGAGATAGACTTCAATGAAGTCATAACTCAAGATCACAAGAGTTGGAATAGGAACATATTACAAAAATCCCTATGGAAGAGTATATTATAGAGACAAAATAATTTATAAGGTCACAAGATAGGATATATGAACTAAAATATATGTTTTCCTAGTCACTGAGGATGTTTATTCATTATTATTAAATAATAATGATTTGGTAACCTATAAGGAGGTAGTAGGTGTCATAGAATCCACCAAATAGCAATAAGCCATGAATTTTGAAATGGATTATATATACTAAAACCAAGTATGGACTTTGTTAGATACTCTAGTGGATGTAATTCCTATTTTTTGTAAATTGGTATTCAAGAAGAAATTGAACATGGATGGTCAAGTGAGTGCCTATAAAGTTAGACTAGTTGTGGGAGGGTTTAAAACAATTCAAGGAATATATTATGATGAAACCTTTTCATCAATTTCTATACTAAAATAAATTATAATTCTACTTTTTATAGTAAAATTTAGTAACTATGATATTTGGAAATGGATTTCAAAATTGAATTCCTTAATGGGAACCTTTAGGAAGATGTCAATATGGAACAAACAAAAGTGTTTGTGAATACAGAGGATGTCAAAAAGGTATGGCATAGATAAATTTATGGATTAAATAAAGAATCTAGGTCATGGAAAATTATATTTGATGAATCCATAATGGAATTATGTTTCATAAATAATGAGTATGATCTATGTGTTTATAAGATGTTTAGTGGTATTTTGGTCATTTTTCTAATAGTGTATGTTGATGGAATACTGCTTATTGGAAACAAAATACCATTTTTATAGTCTATTAAGACTTAATTGAACATATGTTTCTCCATGTAGGACTTATGTGAAATAGTATACATTATTGGTATCAAGATCCATTTTGATAAATCTAATAGGCTTCTTGGATTAATTCAAAGTATATATATTGACAAGGTGCTAAAGAGATTTGGTATGGAACAATCTAAGAGGGTATTATTAAAAATATCACATGGAATTAATTTTTCTAAAAACATATGACCTCATACACATTAGGAGTGACAAATTATAGTAATAATTTCAAACACATCATTGATTGGGTCAGTCATATATGTTATGTTGGGTACTAGGCTAGAAGTCACTTATGCCTTAAGCATGGTGGAAATACATCTTGATGACCCAGGTGATCACCATTGGATGGAAGTCAAGACTATCCTAAATTACCTGAGGTATTTCAATAATATGTTTCTATTTGATGGAGGATATTAGGAACTTATTATCAGAGTATATGTAGATTCTAGTTTCTAAATAGATCAAAATGATCTAAAATCGCAGTCGGGATACATCTTCACTCATAATAGAGGTATTTTGAACTATAAGAGATCAAAAAAAAGTTATGTTTGTCAGTTATATAGTAGGGTGTGAGTATATTGTTTCTTATATGGTAGATAAATAATCAATTTTGATATTCAACATTTTCCAAGACCTTGATGTGGTTCTTAGCAGTAAAGACCTTATCACACTATACTATAATAATAATGAAATGGTGGCCCTTTAAATTAATCCAAGGTCATGTTAATGGATAAATCACATACTTTGTAAATATCATCTCTTTAGGGGTTTTTCATAGGTATTTGATGTCGTATTGAGAAATATTTCTATAGAAGACAACATTAACCAAATCCTTAACTTAGAAAAAACATGATCATCATGTGATTACTAGCGGACTAAAGTTCATTAGCAGTTGACTCTAGTCCATGTGGGGTTATATTAGAGTAGGTATCCTAGAAACAACTATTTTTACTTTATATTACATGTTTATTCAAAGAATTTAATATTTTAAAATATCTTATTATATGTTTTTTATAATTTTGTGTGTCTTTGATGTAATAATTCCCTATATTATCTTTAATATTGAAAAGGTTATTGCAGTTCCCTGGTATAGTGAGAAACTTGAAATGTTATGATGATATTATTAAACATATATCCTATGGTCAGATAACATACTATGACATGAAATATAGTATGTTGACTGTCAGGTGTGGGTACTCGTAGGAATATGAGACTTTATCTTATGATGTTCACACTTAGTAATCTCTTGGACCGTAGATTATGAGGACATACCCACCTATAGGAATTCCACATGTTTATGTGACACTGGATATTCTTTTTTTTAAACATGTGTAATGATATTTAGAATTTAATAATATTGTTAATGTGTGTTATTAATCACATGCTTAGATGTTCTGATGAAAACCATGATTCTAAATGCTCACTAAGAAGTAGGGTATATTAAGTGTGTCACGAGTGATGTGTTATTAATGAATAAGTCTAGGAAGGGTTTATTCATTATATGGAAGTTGATATCTAAGACATTTTATTGAGATGGAACCATCACATTAAATTTCATGGTTATTGTTTATTGATGAGTTCATTTCATATAGTCAAATTAAGTTATATTAAGAATATAAGTTTATGGCACGAGTATGAAGCCCACTTGATGAGATATTGAGACAAAGTAATTCTATTACACATTGAGTGTTAAAATTTAGTTTCTTTCATTGAAACGTAACTTTTTTTCCTTTATGTCTACCTTGAACCATTTTTAGATAGTAATATTGGACTTTAGGAAGGCTCCCATAATGCCACTAGGTCACTCACAAAGTGTTTCTATTGATCTAAAATAAATATTATTTATATTTAATAATTGGAATCGATATAATTCTCTAAAATGATAAGTAATATTTATTCAGGATTTATTGATTACAAATATTAAATAAATATTAATTTTTAAGGTTATTATTTATAATTTCATGAATATATATAATATTTATTCATCTCTTGTTATTCACAAGGTAATAAATAATTATTTATTATTATTCCTAGGTCTAGTGAGATCACTTAGAGGGGGAGATATAAATCAATGATCTCTTTTTATTTTATGAATATTCCAATATCAATAGATATTTAATGTTTTTATTCACTCTTCTTTTTTTCGATCATCCTTACTTGAGTATGTATAATATAAAAGGAAAAAAACACAAGGATTTACAAGGTTTGGCCTTGAAATCCCGCTCCTTTACAAGTTCAGGTGTTGTTTCAAGACCTTTTTTCTATATTATTAATCACTTGAATACAATTTAAAAGAAATATTCTAAAAATGTTAATGATAAATATCTTAAAATACCCAACAAATAATCTCTAGAAATTTACAGTCTTCAAAATTTCACATCAGCTTCCACCCAATGGGTTCATTATACTATCATACCACTAGTTTAATTTATCTTCTGAAAACCTTATATTTTCCACCTCCTAGTGGGATCATTATACTACCTCATAATAGATATTCAAGGGTCCTCTTAAATACCTTCTTGAATAGTACTTCAACTTCTTCAGTGATAGATAGCTGACCTTACTCCCATTCATGTATGCTTTTCCTCTCTTCTTAAGGCCCTATTTCTCTTTCTCACACTACTCCTAAAAAATATGAGAAGTATCTAGAAACTGTTCATGCTTCTCACTTCATTCTCATCTTTAACACAACAACATTTATTTTAGACTTTTTCTTCTTCATCTTTGATATATAGGATCTACCAAATGTTATCAGGGCCTCTCTCTTCTCTTACACTATGATTTATTTTGTTCAATTTCTCAATAAATAATCCCTTATTCAATACTTTCACTATTTATATTCACATAATTATGTCATATAAATATTTTTTTTCCATTTAAATTTGTAAACTCCCTTAAAAAATTTTCCTTTGAGTTCTTTAAAAATATTCTTGAATATTCAACTGTATTGTTATTTTAATTATCCATGAAATTAACTTTTCAAACCATTCAAAATCTCCTTGTGCATGGATTCATGAATATATGTTGCATGGTCCTCTTACTTGTGACATAAAACTCACACCATTCACTAAAATAGCCATAGAAACATCACTATGACATGGTGTTGTTGTTTTTATCATTTATTCTTATTCTTTCATTTGAGATACCATAGGAACCAAAGTGTCCAATAAAATATCACTATAGCATGTTGTATTCTTCACTTAATAGTACCTGTGGTGTATCCTCTATTTCTTTAGCCTAGTGATCTTCTCAACTTCTTCCTTACACAACAATAACTTGATCTTCATGTTGTTAAGGATCCTCATTTGATCTTGACTTGAATCAAAATAATTTTTATTTATTATGATATTAATTAATTAAATATCGGTATCAAATCATCATCTTAATTAATTCACTATTCATTAGAAATAATTTCTAGAAACATATTTATACATTTACTCAACTCAACTTAATGGATTGACTAAAAGGATCAGTCATGTAAAGTGACTGTCCTATATCAGTCTAGATCAACCATACATAAAAACTACTAGTTTTGATGATATATCATGTGAAGTGAACTTCATGTTTCGGTCTATACTTGTCACATGTATCAGTTGGATTGATTATGAGGGAGAAAAAATATTGTATGAAGTGTATGCAGATTATGGCTATGCAGCGTAATTCATGTTTACACAACATCACTTCATGTCTACACAGCACCTACATGATGTTTACATAGCACCTAAAAGATTTTTACACAATGAAACTTAATTTTTATGTATAGTCAATTAATGGTTACTCATTATAGGTATTTATGCTTTTGTAGACATGTATTTTCCAATTTTTACTCAATTGTATTGGATAAATGTCTGCACAGAATTTGCATGATGTTTATGCAATACTACTCTTTCCCTACTTTACTCTATAGAACATATTTGACTCAACTCAAGGCCTTCTAAATTAACTCAAACACACTTTCAAAATATGGTAGACAATGTTCCTTCATTCACTGATAATTTTCATTTGTGTGAAGATCATTTCAATAATCATCACAATAAAGGGTTTCCTTCTTGAAATTTTTATTCATAATATCCAAGATATCATCCAAGACTTATACATTATATTTTCCATATAGTATGTAAGAATCTCAATATCATCTCACTATTTCTCCAGCCCATATTGACACCTTCTAAAAATCCTAGAATCTTTCCTTATTGAAAAATAATACAATCCATACTTGGGAACAATAATCTTCCCCTTTATAATTGTTGTCAATACAACCACACATATCTAAAGTCAATATATGTGATCATTTATTTCTATCCCTTATTTAAAATAAAAGTAAAAGGTAATATAGGGGTTATACCTAAATTATTTCCCCCTTATTATCCTTGAGAAAAGGATCTTTAAAAATAGATTTCCCCCCTCTTTAAATCTAAATTACAACTTGATTATTTTGTGAGAAAAGGATAGAACCACACACAAAATTTATCAAATATAATTTAGTAAAAATTATCTAAGTATACTTGGAAAACCCCTATGCATAAAATAATAGATACTTCACTAAGACAACATTATTGGTCATTAATCATTTCAATGTTTGATTCCACAACCAGAAATCTCAATATAAGGGTTCTTCAATTGATTTTGTAGCAAATACATACCCTACACTCAACTCAAAAAATTCATCAGTAAATTTCATGTGTAATTCAATTTACTCCCCATTTATCTTACTAAACACATCAACCAACACGCATCCTTTGTAAACATATTTTATAGAATCAGAAGGAGAGTGCCAAGTTTGATTGGAATACCTCAAATTCCAATTATTTATAAGGATGTCCCGAATTCCAAATTCCATGCAATTTGAAAACAATTTATAGCTCTCTTCATTTTTTTCTCCCCCTTGAGGGATATGCTCACTTTTTCATCATGGTAGTGACATTACTCCATGTTGAATATATTATCTAACTATCTAGTAGTGATATCCACATCCAGATTCCCTATATTTGGTTCCTTTAATAACCTACATGTTAGTACATATAAAATGAAAGGGAATAAGGAGGAAATACCTTTCTATTTAATAATATCTGGAAGGTTGATAGATGTATCTCAATAGGTAAATTTTATTCTTCTGAACCTCATCATTATGGATACACTTCAAGCTCCTTTTCCAAATTATCTTATCATTTTTCTTTATAGGTAGATTGGTGGACTTACTCATCTGAATAGTATTCTTATGTGGGACCTATTTGATTACATGAGAAACAAAGGCACATTCATCCTCATATGCTAGAATATTTTTATTTGTCTTCCTTTTTTATAAGTAGGAATGTCAAATAGTTATTTGCAACATGACTAGTGACCTTTCTTCTCCCACACAACTTCTCTTGAACTTATAATTTTTTCTGTTTTCTTTCCTCATAAGTTTCATTATGTGCTTACATTAGCTCTCTAATATTTATAGTACCATCTTTACCATTTTTTTTACTTCTTTGATTCTTCCCCACTATAATAGTATATGATATTATTCTGGTGGTTTACTCAGCCACAAAATTTTTCCTTCTGGGATTATTTCTTCTTCTAATAGATTTAATTCCTTTATATTTAGGTCCCCCCACCTTAATTCATTTCAGTTTCTTGGTAATGGCATGTTGTAATATTATTCACATGATTTGTGCTTGAAACATCCACAACACCAGTATTATCTCTTGAAGTTTTCTCTTTTAATATGTTGATGAGTCTATAGTGCTTTTTGTCCAGATATCTTCTAACCTTTATTAATCCTATTTCTTGGGCAGTTTTTCTTATCAATTTATCTTCAATTTTCCTTAATGTACAAGGAATTTTTTTACAAATTTATTCATCCTAAACACCTCCATATTGAGTTTCATAATCTATACAACTTAAAAAAACATATTCATTATCACTTGAACATTTATAAATTTGTTTACCTTTTTCTTGGAGCTGGATTTCTTAACATCTTTGGATTATTTATTCTAAATATATGCTACTATATTATAATATTATCTAATGATCATCAATATTTTTTCAACTTTAACACATTGAGATTGTTCCTCATTCAATTCTTCATTTTATACATCCAAATTTTCATTAAGATCATCCAATATCATTTCTTATTCTTCAATATTCCCCTTGTAAATTTTAATCTATTCTACGAGATCACTTCATTTTACATATTCACTTATTTTATCCTTTTCAAATAGATTTATATTCTTCTTGAACTTGGAATTTTTTTCAAGGAAGACCTCTAATTGTGACCTTAGCATATACTTATTATATCTTTCTTCTTCCTCATATTCATTTCTTGATATGAATTTATGATTTTTCCCCTTATAAATGATAGTTGTGTGATGTTGGGAAGGGACATAATCTGACTCGTTCAAGGATAATGAGTCTTCACAATATTCTTTACTAATTAAATTCCACCAGAATTTTCTAGAATATGTTTTCTTCATATGGTCTATTTTTTATAATTTTCTAGGATTACTTATAGAATGGTCTTTATCTTCTATCCCAATCTCAGGTTCATCATATTCCTTCTTTAGGTAATTTATTTTAGAGTTCCTAACACCTCTACAATTGAATCACTTGAGAATGATCTCACCTTTACACTTGACTCTTCCCCTTATCATCTGTTTGGAAATAACATTCATGACTCTATTGTATTCTTCATTACCTTTATCTTCTAATTCTATGAGTAGTTTATCTTTTAACTTGATACATTTTTTGGATTTAAATTCAATTTCTTATTTTATATTCTTTTTGAACACTAGGGATTTTCTCATATCATATTTGAGAAGGGTTCTATGAAACTCATCGAGAGATATATTTCCAATCTCTTCTAAGGAAAATATCTTTTGATCAAATATATGAGGGAAATTTCTCATCATCTTTTTCAAAATAGATGAATCTTCGAAAATATCATTGAATCCTTTGATGTTACTCACTATCTCATTGACTTGGGTTAAGTAATCATCAATATCATCATCATCTATGATATGAATATAAACTTTTAACTCCAAATCTAAATTTTAGCCTCCATTATCTTTACATTGTCTTCATACATATTTTCAAATTTTTCCAATATCTCCTTACTAGTTCAAAGTCCCATCACTTGGGTGTATATTTTTTCCTATAGGGATGATAGAATAGAACTTCTTGTTTTATCATATACTTTTATATTTCATTTATCTATATAAGTCAAGGGAGTGTCTCTTCCTAGTGAAGTAAATCCCACTATAACAACATCACTTACCTTAAGGCCTTATGAAAGCAAATATGGATGTATTCATATCTTCCATCCATATTTTTTTTACTATCGAAGAAAGAAACTCCTATAATATTAACTAAATTATCCATCATTAGTATTCATAAAAGTTTGCATATTTTCATAGGGAACCTCACTTTGACACCATTTTTTTTACCATCCTAGTGATATTACTGAGGGAGGGAGGATTGAATCTTTAATCCTTTTTATTTTATTAATATGCCTTATTAATTAAACCTTTATCTATGGTTAAATATTCAATCTACTCTTTTTATTATCCCTCAACCTTACTTGGATATCTAGAATATAAAATTCCAAAGTCACAAGGATTTATAAAGTTTTTACTTGAAAGGATACCCCTTACTAGATTTGGGTGATGTTCTCAGACCTAGTTTCACCACTATAAATCACTTGAACATAATGTATAAGATATATCTAGAAAATATTGATGATAAATCTCCGTAAATACATAAAAAATAATCTCATTAAAAATATATTCTTCAATTTTTCACAAAATCTTCCTCTCGACGGGTTCTTTATATCAGTATTCCTCTAGTTGGAGTTATCTCCTAAAAATCTTCTTCTTGCCACCTTATGTTGGGATCTTTATACTTCCTCTTTGTGAAAATCCAGAATGATAAAGGGTTAAATGACTAAATAATATTACTCATGTCAAAAAGGTGCACCTTCCTTTTTGGGGGCCCACCTAATTAGAACAATGTAGTTAAGCATGCTCTATCTGAAGTAGTGATCAGGATGAGTGACCTTCTGGGAAGTTTCCCAAGGTGTGAGTGAGTGAGTACAATTTACACTAGAAATAACATGTGTTGGCTTGTGGGGAAATTCATTAGTTAGATGACCCATTCATCCATGTGGGTGGGCCCCTGGGTGGGGACCAGGTGTCTGTAGGGAAACGGGTGGTACCCGGTGGGCCAATACCAGACAACCATGTTAAGGTGGGGTGTTTGTGCTGTCATCAGAGTCTAGTTGTTACATTTGGTATTAGAGGTGGTACATAGCCTTAAGTGTATCACACTACCTGGGATGAGATGTAGGTCCCACAATGAGGACGTTGTGCTCCAAAGGGGGTGAATGTGACACCCTAGAATGATAAAGGGTTAGATAACTGAATGATATAACTCATGTCAACAAGGTGTACCTTCCTTTTCAGGGGCCTACCTGATTAGAACTCCATAGTTAAGTGCGCTTGGCCTAGAGTAGTGATCAGGATGGGTAACCTTATAGGAGGTTTCCCATGGTGTGTGTGAGTGAGGACAAAGCATGTTGGAAAGGAAATGTATTGTCTTGTGGGGACATTCATTAGTTAGATGACCCATCTAGGCACATGAGTGGGCCCCAAGGTGGGGACCATGTTTCTGCAGGGAAACTAGTGGTACCTGGTGGGCTAGAACCTGACAAACATGTTAAGATGGGGGTGTTTGTGCTATCATCGGGGCCTAATTGTTACATTTGGTATCAGAGGTGTTCGGTTACGCCTCAAAGATTGATATTCTGTCATTTTGTTTTTGGGGTAACAATGTTGAATGTTTTGAGTTTGACTTTCATATTTAGGGAGTCCAATGTTGGTGTGGCGGTTGATGTATCCATACAATAGGACCCTGAATTCTGCTTTTTGGATCTATACATGAAAACACTAGTTGCATAAGTGTCTTCTTATGATCTTCTTGAATAAGATTCATCTCACCAGGTATAATATTCTGATTTTGGTACATCTCGATCTATTTCAATATGCCTCCATGCAGATATCCATCTAGTATTTTGATATGTGATCGTGTGGACATCCCTCCTAGCGATGAGGCATCAGTTCAGGGACTAGTTATAGAGATGGCCCCTCTGGGTGGTGCACTAGTGTTTCCACCACCAATAGATCAACAGTTACTGCTGGCATTACTAGTAGAGGATGTATGCAGACTCAGTGCCTTGCACGAGTTTAAGAGAAAGAGACCTCCTAGGTTTAGGGGAGAGATAGATCCTCAGGTCGTTGAGGACTGACTGGAGGCATTGACATGGGTCTTCTGCTTAGTGAGGACATCGCTTGACCAGATGGTGGTCTTGGTATTGAGACTTCTTCAGGGCTCGGTAGGGAGATGGTGGAGCTTGACCATCCAGACACATGACGAGGCGACCCTCACCTGAACAGACTTCAAGCAACTTTTCTGGGAGGAGTTTTTTCCCCACAACTTTTCGCTCTGTGCGCATACAAGAGTTTCTTCACCTATAGAAGGGAAGCATGTCAGTGGATGAGTACTCTGGGAGGTTTACATACCTCTCTCGCTACTCCACATACATGGTGTGGGACTCTTTCTTCAGGTCCCAGACCTTTGAGCAGGGACTCAAACCGGAGATTAGGGAATACATGGTTTCTCTTAGCATCCCCACTCAGGATGGAGTGTTGGAGTGATCCTTTCTTGTGGAGAGATTTTTAGAAGAGCAGGCACTGACATCCAGAGCCACAAGTAGACCTCATGTGGTAGAGTCTTCAATGGTGAGCAGCAGACAGTAGATGAGGGGACTCAAGCGGGTCAGATCTTTCAAGGGATGACCCCAGGACTCGGGGTTGGTAGTGCGGGGCTATCTGAGAAGAGGGATCTAGCAAAGAACTAGGTTGTGCTTCACGTGCAGCAGGCAAGGACACATGGCTCATGATTTCTCGACCTGTAGCACATACGATCAGTTGATGGTCGAGGGATCGCCAATCCAGAGGAATAGGTTCGAGCGAGGAGGTCTGTAGGGTGGTAGACATGGAAGGGGAGCAGGCCGAGTAGCAAGCGGTGGACGGTGGTTGAATGTACTACCTCTACCACCCCTAGGTGGTCCACCACGGGCAAAGGGAGCCACCATAGAGGGGAAAGGCTAGCATCAGGTGATGGAGGCCTATGACCACGATGCTCCAGAGATGATTAGAGGTATTATCTATTTCTTCTCCACCTTATCTACAGTTCTTATAGACATAAGATCTAGTTACTCTTTCCTTACTACGGATCTCATTCGAGGCTTGTAGATTCCAGTGGAGCTGTTGGCTCGATCCTTACAATTAGAGACTCCTATGGGAGGGGATTCGATGATTAAACACTAGTTCGGATAGTTTAATTTTACTCTAGGAGGTGATAGCTTAATTTAGGATCTCCTAGTAGCGGCGTCGAGGATTTACGACATAATCTTGGGTATGAACTGGATATTTACAGTCCATGCTCAGATAGACTATTTTAGGTGCAAATTGTGGTGTGTCCACGAGGATGGGACCAGCTATTCCTTCACTAGTGAGAAGGGAACTTTTGCAGCACAGGACAGGCTTTCTCAGAGGAGGGTGTAGCTAATCACTCACCAGTTGGAAATCCTCACCCTCGGTGCAGTGGATGAGAGGAGTTCGAGATTTCCTATAGTGGTGGAAAAATATTAGTATGTCTTTCCTCAGTATGTTCTTGGACTACCTCCTTGTAGTGAGGTAGACTTCTGTATCGATCTGTACCTAAGGACGACACCAATTTCTACACCATCCTATCGGATGGCTCCTATAGAGCTTTGTGAATTGAGGGTATAGTTGGATGAATTGTAGGAGAAGGGCTTCGTGAGGCCCAAAGTTTCACCTTGGGAATCCCTAGTGTTGTTTTCCAAGAAGGAAAACAGGAGCTTGATGCTATGTGTGGATTTCCGATGCCTGAACCAGGTGACCGTGAAGAACAAGTATCCACTGCCAAGAATTTATGACCTCTTCGACCTGTTGAAGGGAGCGAGGTGGTTCTCGAAGATAGACCTCAGATCAGGCTATCACCAGCTTTGAGTATGGGATGAGGATGTACTGAAGATAGCTTTTAGATACTGGTATGTCTGCTATGAGTTCTTGGTGATGCCCTTCGACATGACCAATACCCCAGCAGTGTTCATGGGACTCATGAACAGGATCTTCTAGCCTTACCTTGACTAGTTCGTCATAGTCTTCATTAATGACATCTTGGTGTACTTGGTGTTGGAGTAGGATCACTCTACACATCTGCGGATAGTCCTAGAAACACTCCCAGATACCAGTTTTATGGGAAGCTCTCAAATTTCCAGATCTAAATTTGGATGGTCCACTTTCTGGGACACATTATCTCGGAGTTTGGAGTTGTAGTGGATCCGATGAAGATAGAGACAGTGCTTGCTTGGGAGCCACCCAAGAGAGTGACTGAGGTGCGGAGTTTCTTGGGGTTGTCTGGATACTATCAGAGGTTTGTTCCCTACATTTCCATAATATAAGAACCTTTATCAGCCTTGACATGGAAGGGAAATCCCTTCATGTGGACAGAGAAGTGACAAAAGAGTTTCTAGGAGCTGAGGCAGAGACTAACGAGTGCCCCCATCTTGAGACTACCAGAAGAGGGTGTTGGTTATATAGTCTTATGTGATGCATCAGAAACCAAACTGGTTTGTTTTCTGATGTAGGAGAAAGCAGTGATCACCTACGGCTCATGGCAATAGAGGAAGCATTATCATAACTATTCAACCCATAACCTAGAGTTAGCAGTAGTGGTCTTCGACTTGAATATGTGGAGGCACTTCTTGATGGGTAAGAAGTTTACCATCTACTCTGACCACAAGAGTCCCAGATATATCTTCTCATAGAAGGACCTGAAATTGAGATAGTGGTGAGGGCTGAAGTTCCTCCAGGACTATGACTTTGAGATAGTCTATAATCCTGGGAAGGGGGACGTGGTGGAAGACATGCTCATTAGGAGGTATGGTTTATAGCTTCTGAGTGAGGAAACTAAGTAGCTAACCACGATGCAGATATCCTTCATGGATAATGATAGAGAAACTTACCTTCATTCAATGATTGTCACTCCCCCACTCTTACAACAAGTTAGAGAGGCACATCTTGTGGATGTTGACTATGATGCCCAATGTGCTTAGCTATCCTCAGGACAGGCTTCTAATGGATTTTTGATAGGTGGGGAGCATGTCATCCTTTTTAGAGGATGCACCATAGTACCAGTGACATTGTGGGAGGAGGTGTTCAGAGAGTTCCATACATCCCCTTTGGTGTTACATCCTGGTGTGGAAAAGATGTACTATGACCTCCAACGTTAGTATTGTTAGTCAGGGATGAATAAAGTGGTGGTAGATTTTGTTTCATGATGCCTCACTTATCAGAAAGTGAAGGTCGAGTATCAGGTCCCAGAAGGATTGGCATAACCACTTGAGGTATCAGAATGGAAGTGGGATAGTATCTCCATGTACTTTATGATGGGGTTACCATGAATTTCTAGGGGCCATGATTCTATTTGGGTTATCGTTGACTGAATCACCAAGTCGTCTCACTTCCTACCCATTTGGGAGAAGGTATCGGTAGAGGGCTTGGGAAGGATCTACATCCAAGAGGTAGTGCGGCTACATGGGGTGCCTTTGACAATCATCTCAGACCATGATGCATGCTTTACATCCCGGTTGTGGAAGGGGTTATAGGAGGTGTTCGAGATTCAACTGCGCATGAGCATAGCTTTTCACCCATAGACTGATGGTCAGATGGAGAGGACTATACAGACCTTAGAGGACATGCTTCGAGCTTGTATCCTTGATTTTGGTAGTAGTTGGGAGGACCACCTTCCACTGGTAGAGTTTTCATACAACAACAGCTATCACTCTACAGTTGGCATGACACCATTTGAGACCTTGTATGGGAAGCCATATAGATCACCTCTATGTTGGACAGACCTAGGGGAGTCAGTACTCATGGGTCCAGAGTTGGTACGGGCTACCACTGAGAAGGTGTAGATCATCCAGGAGTGGATGATGATTGCACAGAGCAGGAAAAAATGATATACTGATAGGAGATGGAGACCCTTGGAGTTTGAGGAGGGAGACCATGTGTTCCTTTGGGTCTCACCCCGTAGGGGTTTGCAGAGATTTGTCCAGGGTGGTAAGTTATCTATGAGGTTCATTGTAATTTTTCAGATTTTGAGCAGATTTAATGAGGTGGCATACCGCCAAGCTCTTCTCCCACATATGCAATGGATGCATGATTTTTTCCATGTGTCACAGATGAGGAGGTACATGCATGATCCATCACACGTCATTGACTAGGGTGAGTTGAAAATTGACGATGGGGCGACGTTTGTGGAGTACCCGATTGAGATAGAGGAACAAAAGGAGTAGGTCCTTCATGGATGGTCAATTTATCTAGTGCATGTTTGATGGAACTACAAGAATATGCAGGAGAGCACATGGAAGTAGGAGGGTCAGATTCATGCTCAATACCCCCATTTGTTTGATTATCGCTTGTTTTGTATTTTAGGGACATAAATACCTAAGGTGGGGAGAATGTAATGTCCCGAAATTTTCGTATAATTTTTTAAAAAAATTATATGGAATTATTTTGAGACCAGACGCTATGAAGGTATGTGATTTCGAGGCCCGGTGAGCCTGGAATAGAATTTTGAAATTTTTTTATGTTTTTTTATGTAAACGTGAAAGAAAGTTTTTCTAACTTTTGAACCGGTGATCTGATCAAAAATATGAGGGCACTGTTAAACTCAGAATACTGGTATTCTCATATAAAATACCTAACTTAGACTTAAAAGGGTTGAAAAGAAAAGTTAATTTTTGGACTTTTTAGAAAAAATAAAATAACTTAAAAAGATGTTTTATTTTTCTTTTAGAAACTGTTGTGCGGCGAACGGTGGTTTTGCGGTGTAACAAAAAGGCACATTAAATGATCTCATTAATGAATCATTTTTGTGCAGCATAAAGACGCATTAATTGAGATGTAATAGATATGTTGTTTTATAAATGAAACAATGTAACGACGTGATGTCACAGCATTTCTATTACGTCGTGACGTGTTTTCTTTTAATGGGTTAATGAATTGGAGAGTTGAGAATCAAAGGGTGGATTTTTCTCTAACGAATGGGTGGTAAGAACTCTCTCCAATGACAAATGACGAATGTTGGGGATTTTTAACAACTTCAATGCATCTCAAAGAATGGGACTGGTGAGTGATGAATTCCTTCGACCTCTTGAATCTTCGCTGGCGGACCGCATCTCGGGAGGGTGTTTTCCTTAGGGTTTTTGCACTGGGATTGATGATTATCTGATAGAACTATGATCCCAAGACTCTCTTATTTTTAAAATTATAACGCAGAGGGAATGGTATGACATGAACATGGCCTGAGCCCCTCCTCCTTGTGAGTTCTTCATGGTCAATAATTCAAATTAGCAGCAAGTAAAATTGGAGGCGCAATCAGTGCAAAGAACGGACCACTGAGGCGGACCCAGTGGCCTGCGGTGGCGGCGCACCACAACAGAGTGCTGGAGGAGGCTACTACAGGTGGATCAGGCCATAGTGAATTGGGAGGAGCTTCCATCTTGGTTGGAAGCTAGCGGTAGGGACGTGGCCCCTCAGCCGCGTTAGTGGAGCGGTCCATAGTCGCATACAATGCTTCTCGGGGGCATGCAGTCTCCTAACCATGTTCAGGAAATATGGCTGGCCGGATTGGCCAGCTTTGTAGCGGAAAGTTCTGGTCGCTTGACCATGGTGGAGAAGACGGCCTTGCGGATGATCCACAGGGTGAGGTGAGCCGGACGTGGCTTCCATCAACGTCCCAGCTAAGCAGAATCAGTCTTCTTATGGCAGACTGTGCAGGGCATAGTTCGTACCTGCTCCAGCGGGTCAGACCTGCGGCCCAACAGGCCGGACTCATGGCCCAATGGATGAGACCCGAGATGGGACGGATCCGGGTTGGGTTGGCAGATCAGGGAGAGATATGGGTCAAGTCAGGTCGGGTCGGACCGGACCCGGCCCAACCGACCCCTTTTTGGAAAAATGACAATATCTTTTAAATCGGGTGTCTGATTGAATATATGTTTGTGGTGTCAGAACCTTCTTAGAGAGGAGGATATTTTGAATTGATATATTTATTATTTAATAGAAGTTAAATTTTATGAATGACTTGAGGTGCGGTTCTCCCGGAATTAAGCTCACTATGTGCAGAAACCCTACGGTTGGTTGAGACCTAAAGACTGCTGACAAGTGACCCTGTGTGGATCAGATACTATAGACCAGTGGGAAGTAGCTTCTATGTGACTTGGAAGTCCCATGATGTGGAGCGGCTTCTGTGTGACCTATCAGACCCACGGTACTCGACAGGGGGGGTACCTCAGTATGGCTAAGGTGGGAAGTGGCTTCTATGTGACCTGACTTGCCAATGGTGGGGAGAGGCTTCTATGTGACCCATCATTCCCACGGTACTCATCAGGTATGAGCACCAAAGTAGTTCAAGGTTAGTGGTAAGTGTCTTATATGTGACCCAGTAGACCCACTATACTCATTGAAGAGGATTTCTCCAACAGCCCATGGTTTTCGATGATGTGACTAATGGTCCTACTTTCCTACTCTCAATTATACCTAGTGTGAGTTGTATTTCTTTGTGATCATTCTTCATGATCATGCTTCGTGGTTTGTTTGTGGGTTGTTTTGTGATATTTCCTTTGTGTTTTGGGGTCCCTACTGATTATATTGTTACTCACCCCTGCATAGGTTTCGCCTGCATGTGTTGTGTTAGGTACAGACGATCGACACCTTGATGGAGGACATAGTGGACCAGGACCTAGTGGTTCCCAGTGAGGCCAGGTAGGCAAGCCGTACTTATACAGCCTCCAGTAGCTACCTTTTACTTACCCATCAGGTGGGGTTTCCAGCAGACGACTTTTAGAGTTTTCTCTGTACTTTCCTGTTTTTAGTTATCTTTTGTTGGGTCTGTATTCCGACTCATTTGACCTATAGTTTGTACTTTTTTTCAGTGGTTCTTTAGTGGAATGCATGTTTATTTTTATAGCTTCGGGATGTGGTTATGTGTACATTAATACAGGTACTCAGGCAAATTCCTTCCACTTGCAGGTTGATGCCTTTGGTGCTAGTCACCAACCCCTGGCCTTCGAGAGGCGGGCTTGGGGTATGTCACGGCATGGTCCCAGAGGGATGGGTCATGACACTCTTAATAGTTCTTTAAGGGTACTACTAAAATCATTCTTGAATTTATATTTGAATTATTCGATGAAGTAAAGTTATCCTTACTCCCTATTAAGTTTTCACATCCTCTATTGTTGAGGATCACTTCACCTAGCTCTCACTTCTCTAGATGTTGCAATATCACAGGTAGCTAGAAAGGGTTACTTTTTCTCACTACCTTCTCAACTTCAACAGAACATCATTTGTGTTGTCCTTCTTCTCCTTCTTATTTGATGTACAGGATCTCCTAAATTCTATCAGGGTCTCTCTCCTCTTTCCCATAGTGCCTTCTTTTTGTGAGTTATCAATACACAATCCCTTATTCGATTCTTGCACCATTTATATTCACAGAATAATATCATCTGAATATTTTTTTTCCATTTGAATTTGGAAAATATATCAATCATAAAAAGGCATGATATTATCATTCAAATTTAATTTAATCTCCCAAAGACTCGTAGTTTATTCTTCTCTCATGTGATATTAAAAATATTTCATTCTCAATATCTATATAATTCACACCTTTTAATTCTTTAGAAATATTCATGACAACCCCATGGGTGTCCTTAATTTCCATAGGTTTTTTGTATTTATAATTTTATAACACAAAACAAAAAAAAATTTGAAGTATAGATTAGTATAAGAAATGAAAGTCTGAGGTCAAACCCACAGAGACAGTGTTGTGTAAAATAATAATTTAATAAAGAATATGTAACTATGTGTCAAAGAAAACATAAACTAATTTAATTGAGAGAGGTATGATGGTAGTGTTGAAGTTCAAGAAAATATGAAAAGTGTGTTAGGAAGCATTGAATCTATATTCATGGAATAACAAGGTATGAAATAATTGATTTACAATCATACAGTGATTAGAATTTGGTCATAGCATGTCCAATGGTCATGGTAAATTCTCTCCATCCTAAACTCTCCTTTTCTCATGGTCAGATACTTCGAATTATAAAATAATGGGTACCATAAATCATATTTAAACATAGAATAAGGACTATACCAATGGTCATGGTTGAATTCTAAAGCCGATATATCACATTAAATAAGAAAATTCAATATAACTAGGCAATTTTCATGATCAAAGAAAGAAAGAAATTAATTTCATTTCCTAACCCATTTTATAATAGCCATGTAAAGGAAATAGGTAAGGGAAAGAAATGAAGAACAAATATAAAATCTCAACATGAATTGCAATTTAAAATTAAAATACCTTATACATTCAATCCCTTTTCATTATACACACTATGGAACAAAGGCTACCCCCTCATGATAATTATGAGGGGGTAGGAAAATAAAAATACCATCATCGTAGAAGTAGTGTTAGATCCCAACAGTACCACCTCTCATCATTCCAGGCCTCTTAATGATTGAATGTATAATAGATTAACCCTAGCTCTTTATTTATAGCCATAGAAGTGCTCAAGTTTCTTTAATTCACCATTAAAATCATCCTTGAATGATTTCTAGGTCTGTATGTGTAATTCTATGGTCAATATAATTAAATCCCCTAAAATATTTCAAATTGAATTGTGCATTTTTTCCTACTAATTATGGGTTCAAAATGTAAATAGATAATTTATGGAATAAATAGAGCAGTTCCAACTCATGAAATCTTCCTTCTTAAAAATCTTACATCCTAAATATAGCTTACAACATGAAAAGTGTGCATCCCATATTCTATCTCAAAAAACATACATCATAAGTAGAAACGTTTTGATGTGAATGTCTTTTTTGTTGCATAAAATAATCCATGAATCATCCTTTTATAGCATGTAGGGGTGATTAAAATTTTAGTATATCTCTACCCCCTCCCAACTCATAATATAAATGGTAATTACAATGTAAATGTGTTTCTATCTAGAATATATAGTTCTCCTCCAACTTCAATCCAAATTTGATCTTCCAGTGTTGGGCCTTGAAAAAATGATCACTTTTTGTTTGTTCTCCAAATATTTGTTACATCTTGCCAAAAATTACAAGACAAGTTAAATCATTCAAATATTGGAAATAATATCAATTAAATTATAGAAATCGGTGTATAAAAATACCATAAAATATATACCTGAAATATACATATCACTTCCTGAAGACTAGGTTGATTACTTCTTTTAATTTTCCATAAAATCCTCTATCTAAACCATTTTAAATATCTGTATGGACCTCCAACTTATGATGTGTAACTCATAGTATTCACCAAAACAACCATATAAATATCACTATGATGTGGTGCATATTGGCATTCTTGTTTCTCCTTCTTTCATTTGAGATACTACTAAAATTCCCACTAAAATATCACTATGGTATGGTGGAATATTAACTTCACATCACCTATGGAATAGCCTCTATTTCTTCATCATGATTCTCTTCTCAACTTTATCCTTACATAGAAACAAATTTATATTTATGTTGTGAAGGATCTTCATTTGATCTCAACTTTAATAATAATTATTATTAATTTTATGATATTAGTTTATTGAATATAAATTCCAAATCATCATCTAAATTAATTAAATTCTCATCAGAAATAATTCTTAGAGACCTCTTCAAACTTTTATTCAATTCTACTCAATGGATCAACCATGAGGATCAACCATGGGGATCGACTATGAGAAGAAATTGTCATGTCTTTGCATGGATTGACCACATGTAAAAAATAATGGTCATGATGATCGATCATGATGATCACCCATGTTAAGTGACTATCATGTCTCAGTCTATATCAATTTCATGTCATGGATGGATTGATCATGAGGCAGACAAGCAACAGTGTGAAGTCTACATAAATTATGGCTATGCAGCATAATTCATGTTTATATAGTATCAATTCATGTTTATGAAACACCTACAAGATGTTTACATATAATCACTTTGATTTTATGTATAATCAATTGATGGTTACATAGAATAGGTGTATATTCTTACACAACCATGCCTTTTCCATTTTCACTCAACTTCACTGGATTGGTGTTTATACAATACATGTCTGATTTTTACGCATCACTACTCTATCTTTTCTTACCTCTATAAAACCTAATCAACTTAAATTGAGGTCTTCTCAACTAATTTAAAAACACTATAAAAACTTATTATGAAATGTTCCTTCATCCTCCAACAATTTTATTTTTCTTGAAGATCAGTGCAATAATCATCATAATAAAGGGTTGCCTTCTTGAACCTATCCATTCATAATATCTAAGATAGGGGTCAAGACTTTTTAATTCTATTTTCCATGCATTATAGTATCAGCTAAACATACTCTCACCATTTATCCAATACATATTTACACCATCTCATTATCAGTTCATCTTTCCTTATCGGCAATGAATACAGTCCATGCTTGGGCACAACATTTATTAAATAATAATTTATTTTATTATGTGGATATTAAATAAATATTTATTCACCAAACTACGAATAAAATATATTTTTTTATTTATTGAATATTATTTAAATATTTATTTAAAAATTCAATAAATGATGAGAAGTATGAATAGACTGTCATTTGGTTCTAGTGATAAATATTTATTTACCAGGCTGTAAAATAATATTTATCATTGTGTGGGTTTAGCGCACAACATGAGATAATATATTATTATTATTATTTTACATGTAATGGGGATATTTATGGGTTTAATATATTATTAAGGTTCTATGTTAAAATAATAAATATTTAATCATAATTATGAGTCTATAAATAGACCGCTATGTCATTTTTGAAGAGGTTAATTATTGTTCGCAACATTCTATGCCTAGACAATTCTCTCCCAGTGAAGAATTTATTTAGGGTTTTCGATCATGCTTGATTATCCCTCCTCCTATATTCTTCTCAATAATAATAATAACAAGAGAGTTTCCTTAAAGTCCAAAGGAACATGAAGTAATCAAAGTAAACAATGCAATATAATCAATCGGTCATGCTAGAACCTGATGTTTCATTGAAATTGTTTGGAGATCAAAGGAGCACATGTGGATCACCATTAGAGGGACACTTCTTTGTGTGATCACAATACAACAACGATATACAAAATGGAGTTCAAATTATCAATACCATCAATAAATGAAGAACATGAGACCAAGGTAATCTTTCTTCATCTATTTTAAAGCAATTATAAATTTAACATAAAAATATCTTCTTGGTTCTATAACCCTTTTCAATTTAATAAAAAAATTGTTGGTCATGTTGTTACATGTCATATACATTGTCAATTATCCATTGAATATAAAAAAAATTGAGTTTTATTGGTATATAATAAGAACTTTTGTTGTGTTTGGAACCTAAAAAGTGGACTTAGTCTGAACAAATGGGTAGTCGTATTAAGAGGCCCTCTGATGTCTCATCAGCTTCTCTCAGGTATGGGACACCAATGTACCATCAGTTTGGAAATTCAGCTCATAATAATCCTTCATAACAGGAATCTCTGAATATTTGTCATGTTCGTAGTGTTTTGGGTCATCTATAATGGTTTTGTAAAGGATTCACTTAGAAAATGAATGGAATTGGATCTACCTCTTCGAAGGATCGACATTAAGTGGTTTTTTGAGGTATTTTTCATTATTTTTTTGTTTCTTTTACTTTTGTTTCCTTCATTGACCTCTAAACAAAGAAATGTTTTAACCTTTAGGGTATAATGTTCCCAATTATTGAACATATGAATTTTATTAGTGGTACCTAGGGATTTCATTTATATTTAATTTTATTATTTAATTAGTGGGGTTATTTAGAGTCTCCTATTTTCATTAATCTTGTTTCTTTAATTGATTTTTGGGAGAATTGATTATTTTGAAAATTTATAATATAGTGGGGGAAACTATAGTTTTTATAACCTTGACTCATTTGGTGGATTTGTTTAGATTTTTTTCAATCATTTTTATTGGTGATAGAGTATCTAGTTTTTAATTGTGTCCCTCTAGGTTATTTGGGATATGAAGTGAGTTTGGGAGATGATTTTGGATCATTTTAGTTAGCACCGTGGGCTTGGTCTCAGTGGTAGTCATGGTGTTTCTTGGTTTTGAAAACTAATTCTTGTGAGGGATGTTGAATCTTATTCTTTCTATTGATAAAAAAATATACTGAAGCTTTCTAGGGTTATAAAGTGTTATGGGGGGATAATTGTCACACCGTGACCTCAATTTCCCTATTATTATACATAATTATTTTTTTTATTTTTTTTTTCAATTTTTTCTTGGTCTTTATAGTCTTTATGATATATTTTTGGGGTTATAGGGGTGAAATCCATACCAAAGTAGGCTAAGATACGGCATAGGAAGGCCACATTGTAGCCCCCCTTCCTACTGGTTGACCACATCATAGTAGGTGTCACTATGCCTTAGTGGTGATACCGAGGAAGGACCATGTCATAGACCTTGTGCTCTACCATAGTGGGTTCTTCATAGGTGTGTTTCATAAGGGTTAAGTGTTTCATTTCATGTTCATAACCACTGTTACCCTTTTGCAGGTGTTTGCACTATTGAAGGCCATAGATCATCCTCTAGGGCTACACTGTGGGGAACCTATGTTGTGTAATGGAAACAGGTACTACCCTTATATGTGGGAAATGGTGTGTCCTAAGGAGACCAAATCAAAGCCTTTCCTCTTTTAGTGGTCAACGTTGCAGCCTTCAGGCAGTAGCGTGGTGGCCTGGGGCCCTAAGAACGGTGGTCGTGCCACTCAAGTCACCTCCATATCACATCTAAAGGGCTAAATTTTAGGGGTTTATGGGTCAGGTCATTGTTCTATGGTATTCGTCTATCGGGATTTTTTTAAGTTGAAATCCCAATTTTCCCTTATTTACTTAAAACCCCCTTTGGGGTCTTTCTTCCCCTTCCCTCGCATTCCTAGACTAGAGGGGAGCCATAGGTGACTCCCCTCTCCTTCTCTTTGTATTTTGGCTTCCTCAATTTGATTGTTATAGTTTATTCAAGGTAAGGCCCTAATTTATTTTATTTTCTCCCTTTATTTTTGTTCTCCTCTCTTCCCATTTCCCAATAAGGGTATCGAAGGCCTAAGGTTTAATGTCACTCAATTTTTTATTAGGGGTTTTGTGTTATTAGGGTTCTTCTTAGTTCTTTAAGGATCCTTCTTTCCTTTTGAGGGTAGATTAATTCCTCTCTTTGTTAAAGTGAATATTTGAGGTATATTTCCCCTTGTATTTGGCCAAAAATATCTAGAACCATGATTGATTACATTTTTTATATTCATATTTTAGGTACTTAATGTTTGTATTAAATGATTTTATGGATTTTTCGAGAAGAAATCTAGATGTTCACCTAATTTTCATAGAAAAAGAAAATTTCTCCCTTTCTCCAAGATTTCAAAAACAAATTCCTTAACCTTTCATGCCAAATTCTTGATAAAAATATTAAATAGCCTTTATAGATGAATTTTGATATTTCAAATGGTGTTTTGGTTCTCTAATTGGTTTCTAAGTGTTCCCTTGAATTTTTAAAGGTGATCTTAGTCCTTTAGAATGGTTATTTTGAACTAAATTAATGTTTTAGATATTCTTTAAATCTATGAAAATGGTTTTAGGAGTTTTTTTATAACTTTCATTTTTTAAAGAATAGTTGTGAATCCCGGTTGTCACTTTTTAAAGAGGGTTTATTGGTAAAAACAAGCTCTTAGAACATTCCCCTCATTTTTTAAATTTTAAAAGAATTGAATTATCCTTTGTATAGGAAATATTTATTATATTAATATGCTTAATTAATAATGGGTTGTTTCTATGAAGGATACTTAGGAGTGGGGATTATTTATGGATACGGATTTGTGTATCTGGATATGTCTATAGAGTAATATTTATATCATTCTTTGTTAATTTTTATTCCCCCCACAATTTTATATTTCATGGGAAACCAAGATTAGATGGTAGAATTTATAAGACAACATATTCCACTTGTTCAAGATTATTCTTTGGATAGTATCCCTTAGTATGGATACACTCTGCTATGAGACTTTTCCCCTTAGTTAGGCCAGGTAGGGTATGACCTGTTGGATTTGGTTACCTAGAACTAACTAATATGTAATTTATATTACATTTATATTCATGGATTTGAATATTAATTCCTTATCACATATTGAATATTCTTTTTCATTACATTAATGTGATAATGTTCTAGAATATCCATCATATTGAAAAGGTCATAACAGTTCCATGTTATGATGTGAACCTTAAAATTCCATGATGATATTATTAAACCAATTTCTATATTTGGATAAACTTATATAATCGGTAATATAGTATAATGATCGTCAGGTGTGAGTAATCATAATAATATGAGACTTTTTCTTATAAAGTTCCCAGTTAGTAGTCTTCAAGATGTGAGAATATGAGAACAGAGCCACTGGTAGGAATTCCACATGTTTATGTGTAATTGGATATTCTTTCCTATAAATGTATGTAATGGTCCTTAGAATTTAATATTATTATTAATACATTTTATGACTCGTGCACGTATATGTATTATCATAAACCATGATAAAAATAGTTCGTGGAAAAGTTAGGTATGTTGGGTGCATCATGAATGACATTTTATTGATGAATGGGTTGATGAATGATTTGTCCCTTCCATATTTATGTAAGTTGATATCATGAACCTTTGATTAAAAAAAACTTTTACATTAACTTTAATGGCCATGGTGTAATGATGAGTTTATTTTAGATGGTAAAATAAATACATATCAAGCATGTAAGTTGAAAACATGAGTGTGAAACCTATTTTATGGGATATCAAGAAAAAAAGATTATATTACACAACGAGAACTCATGTGTGGTTGTCGATCTTATGATATTAGCTTCTTTCTCTTGGTTTTCTTGACCCACTGCTAGACAGTAATCTTAGACTTTACGAAAACCCTCCTAATTCCAATGAGTAAGAAGCCTAGAGGGTCACACACTAAGTGTTTTAATTGATCTCAATTAAGTTCTAATAAAATTTAATTATTGTAATAAATATTATTCTCATGTCAGATGAATAATTTAATTCAGGATCTAATTGATCACATAAATTTAAAAATATATTTATTCATAAAGTAATTTTTTAATTACATAGATATATATTATTTATGTAGTTATTTATTAAATGAATAAAAAATTAATAAAATATTTATTCAGTATTAAATAAATTTCAAGGAGGATGATTGAATCAAGATTAGTTCCAGTGATAAATATTAATTTGCAAGATGATAAAATAATTTATCTTCACGCCAGTTAGCACACACCATGATAAAATAATAATAATACTATTGTTATTACATGGAATGGGGCCATTAAGGGTTTAATATATTATTAAGTTCCAATGTGAAATTTAATAATATTTAACCATAACCCAAAACTCTATAAATATATTGTTATGTATATTATTCTAAGGTTAATCGAATTAGATAATCGTTGTGTACAATGAAATCTAGAGCTCCCTCAAAATCGATAAACACTATATGGTTTCTTCTATAAATCCCAAGAGATTATCCTCCCTCATTAATATTCTCAATAATGAGTGCGCAAGGATGAATCTTCAAGAACAAATTAATATTCTTAGTGGTCAAGATGAACACTACAAGACAATCACTGTGATAGTTCTTGGAAATCCATCGATTTTGTTCAGAGATCATTAGAGAATGTGTGGATCACCGTTATAGGGATTATATAATTGGATCCTATAAGCACAATGAAGTTTGAGCAAAAAGTTTTTTTTATAATCAACATCTTCATCAAAGAAATATCTCAAAACTAAGGTATTCTTTCTTTCGAACTATTTAGATTAATTATAAATTTTTCATGAAAAAAGATATTCTATTGGTTTTGGAGACTTTATTCCTCATTTCTCACTCTTATAACCAAGATTGGTTAAATATTAATGAAAAATCCATATGAATAACCCATATGAAAGTTCCAAGATATCTGGTTGTACAACATAAGGTTACACGGAGTGTACTCTATTATCACACATCATGTGCCTTTGTTCATTGCACCAGGTCACCTGTGTGGACTCTGGGTCATAATGTAATAAATATATATTGCATGAATTAAATGCACCATGTGTTGACCGACTAGGGTGGAGCATGGATTTTTTAGAGTAAATTTCATTTATATTGGTTGCGTGTCATGTAGTCCATGTGTTTTCACAGTGGGAAACATGAGGTCAAGAAATGTCAGGTAATTAATACACCATGTGTATTTAATATGCAGTGTGTACAGGCTGGCAGATGTGCAACTTGAATTACACACTGTGTATACTTTCTACACATTGTGTACTTTATAACTAATTGTGAGAAGTACAAGATGAGTTCTTATGTGTGTATTGCGGACATATGTAGAATCAAAGTACGTATCATATGGTTGGCCTACACATTCCATGTACATTACCTATTTATATGGAAATATTAAATTTAATTTATTAGTACACAAACCTCATCATTATGTGTTTTTATATCATTAATTTGACTCATACATTATATATGATAGGTTTTATATTATATTAAATTCTTAATTGATTTCATGTAATATTCAAAACTACAATTGATGTATGGTTTTTGTATACTAAAGACTCAATGTGCATTAAATTTTATAGGCTACTTAATGTTCATGTATTCCATTTGGCATTAATTTGGTAGTATAAATCATTAAATTATGATAAATTCTATGTAAATGATATGTTCTCTAAGTGTATTGTATACAACTAGAATCATAATGAGTAGTTTATACATGTATTCACTAAGTTTCTTCCAATTATAGAGTTGTGTACTATTTCATTAAGTTTTAAATAAAATAAAATTATTTATGTTATTTAAAATCATATAGGATGAGTAATTCTTGGATGATTGTATGGAATAATATAAAAGGAATTAATTGATTAATAAGACCATTAATCATATTGATTTTATAAATTTTTATCTCATTGGAGAAAGAATTGAAATTGATTTTAGATAGTTGTTTTAAATGCATAGTCATTACATGTGTATAATAAATCATGAGCTTTGACCAGACCCATGTATGAATTATTTTTATTTAATTAAATTCTATTATATAGTTTTAAAATTATTTATTATTAAATTAAATATGATGACCTGTATATCATTCCTCCCTCATTCATTATGTAGGACCTGTGTGTCCATATTTGTTTTATGTAATTCCACTTAATCAATCCTTTAGTTACCCTCACTTTCATATGAGTTATAAAACATATATAATAAAAGTAGTAACTAAAGGTGTATGAAGTCAGTTCAAGGTGGTCCCTAGGTAAAGGTGGTTCAAGAAAGAACAGATATGAAACCAACACATCTGATACATAGGTGCACAATTAGAATGTTGCAACTCATTCCAATACTGACACAAGTAGTTTTCCATGGTTTCATAGGTTGATTTATTATTTACTCAATAAATCAACCATTTTATAAGCTCATGATTGTATCATTTATCTATTTATTTTATTTATTCCTTATCCATGATTTATTTTTTGGATTCAAGAATGCTATCACATAAATAAATGGTTTAATATGAAAAGATAGAATTGAAATAAAAATATTATGAAAAAAATTATCAAGACATGGTTAATCCATAAAGTAAGATCTATTTAATATTAAAAAGACATATAAAGAATAAAATAAGAAAAATTTACATAAAAAATCCCTCTAGTTAATATTAATTCATTAATCCTTACATTTTATAAATTAAGATAAACCCATAGTTAAAGTGTCAGTTCATCCACCATCGGGGGAAATTTTAATTATCATTAAGTCTTAACTAAGATAGTGGATTGAGTTAACTGAATCTGTATTGGGTTTAATGGACTTCATCTATCCAATAAAAAATTGGAGGGAAGTGTTGAGAAAAATATAAGTCAGGATTTATGTATTGGAGAGTCCACTCAAATGTTCAAGGAGTTATCGGTTTGTAGTTGGAAGAACCACCTACCTAAATACTTTCTTATAATTTTCATGGACTCTGTATGGATTATAAGAAAGGAAATATGGATCCTTTCCACTAAAATATCAAAAGTGGCAAGACATTCTGAGGATAATAGTGAAGGTCAGTGGAACTTGATAAAATAGTGGGAAACTTAATTTAATTTATAAAATTATTATATCTCATATAATTTTTAATCAAGTAAGGTAATAATATATTTGTTTTATTTATTATACAATAATGAAAAGAAAATCCTTGAAATAATTGTGAATATTCCTTAACTCATGGTATGTCCTTATAAATAAAAATTTCTAGATATTGTATAATCATTTATGTGATGTATTATTATAAAATAAATTATAATAATGTATTTGAATCCCATATCCCTATTATGCCACCCCATCAAGTTAAAAAGGTGAAAAATATACCTACCAGAGATATGTAGAGGATAATTCTTATGTTTTTTCTATTATATTATCAATTATGTCTAGAAAGTTGATGATACAACATATGGACATGGATTCTTACACCATAATATCTCATATTCTTTTTCTTGATAAAGATAAGGAAATGATTAAGATAAATAAGATTTCCAATTCATTATATCAGTGCAAATTGGAAAAAGGGAATCTACATACCAATCATGGTTTCAAAATGTTGGGGTATGTTGATAAATTTGAGAAATTAGGCTTCCTCTTAGATAATAAATCATACGTTAATATTATTTTATTATCCTTACCGCTAAGGATATCCATGTTCATCCAATAATGAATAAAATAAAATGGATAAGCCACTCATGAATGTTTTGACCACACTTCACCAAGTGGATAAGGATTGGTTAAAACATATTTATCCACCCCTTATGGTGAAAAGTTTAAAATGAAAGACTAAAGATTCCATGGATAATGTAAATCAAAAATACCCTTTACAACATCCTTTAATGAGACAAAGGATTTACAGGCAAAAGAATAAACAGGATTCTATTTGGTTCTTATGTTGAAAGAATGGACACTAGAAAAGAAATTTTAATGAATTAAAGAAGAAAATAGTTTCATCCACTTAAATTATATTCAATGAGTTTATATTCACCACTTTTGTATTAAAATGAAATATTATTTCAACATACATGTATTAAAATATAGGAAATGATCAAGAATAGAGAGTTCATTGAGTGAACTCAAAGGGAGATGAGAAAGGGAGATATTTTTGTCAGCCAAGTTGAGCTCACTACTTCTAATTCCTAAGATTAATTGATTCTAGTTTGTGTTTATTTTTCTCAAACATTTATCTCAATGTCCATCAAACACAATGAGACATTATTTCATTTATAGAATTATTATTGTTATATTTCTGATTACATTTATATTAATTCAAATATACTTGAAGCACCCACATTCAGTTGGTAATAATGATGAATATAAATATAGGACACATACCTGGTTCTGGAAAGATAATTATTAGTCAAAATATAACTTATGGTATACCTAATATGATTATTAGACTCTTTGGAGCTAAAAAAATTAATTATATGACACACTTATATTTTAGACTAAGAAACCTTTAGATATGAAGGTATACCATAAAATGTTTTGATTTATTTCAGTTACATAGCATGAAATATTCCAAATTGAAACTAAAGGAAACTTCATATACTTCATGATATTCCTTTAAGAAATTTTAGAAATGATCTGTATATTAAATGAGTGTACTTGTTAAATATTGAGGAATCTCTGAGCTGATTGTTGGGGAACATCTTATACAAGTAATCATTAATCATATATGTGGGGTGAAGATATTCCCAAACTCATATTTCCTTGTATACATCAATATTATGATTTTATAAAAGGAATATTGATGATGAGTCTTATATATATTGAAAATATTCCATAATTTCTTCCAAAACATGTTTTGAAAATATAAGTGTTGCAAATAAACATTTACCAACTATATTGACTAATGGATATTATATGAATTATGTCATGATGAGAATCAATTAGGTCACAACCTTAAGTTTTTATTGAAATTGTTTGTTAAAATATGGTTTTGGCTATAAACGAACATCAAACACTAGGTGCAACTCAGTTAATAACCCTATATCCACTAAGGATATCAACATCTAGTAAATACTGACTATATTTTCCATAAAGGAATATTATCTCTTAAATATAGTGGGAGCATACTTAACTTTTATGGGTTAAGAATCTGGATGCACATGAGTTGGAATAGGAAAATTGGATTCCACTTATTATAGTGGTAGGTGTAGTTCTAGGGTCACATACTGCGTAGGAAGTCATAACAAAAGTGGTGGTTTATGTTCACTATGGTATGTGATAGATATTTTACTCTTTAAAAATAAATATTTCTATAAAGAATCATTAAATAGAAATATCCTAAGGTTTAAAAGTATGTATGTATTTAATAAATGGACTCCATGTATCAATATTCAAGGACTCTATATTTTGAATGTTTCTAAAACTTGATATTGTTGGTGAGTATTCAAGAGAAATTGGACATGGATGGTTTAATATGGTATGAATAAAGAAATATTGATTATTGAAAGTTTTATTCTATGAAAAAAACTATAAATCAATCATCATTAATAAAATCCTTTTTGAATTATACTTATTAAATAATTATTCTATGATCATCATATTTGGTTATTGATTTCCAAGGCCACCTCATTTGAAGTAAACCTTGCGAAATATGTCTATATAATGAGACCAAAAGGAGACCCTATGGTATATGTCTATAAGAAATAACTAAAAAGGGTTTATGACATTAATAAAATCCAATAAGATATGAATATCACATATATTCAATTATTTATGAGCAATTAATTCATAGTGATCATAGAATATTTGGTTGGAAATGAATGAGTGGAATCTGTCTCTAATATATTAGTGGGATTTATAGAAGTTTTAAGATATATTATTATTAAAATATAGAAAACAAATGTTATGTCTTACCAATTTGGAAATACTAAGGAATAAATTTCTCAAAGTATGACTTAAAATAGTGACCAAGTTCTAGGGAATAAGATCTACAAATTAGATCCATGGATTTTATAAATACAGACATAGTACATATACTAAAAAATTATTAAAAATAAAAATAAAATTCAAGAGTGAATATTTATTGGCATATAATCTATCCAGTAGAACATGAATACTCATAGGAATAGATTATTGAGATTAAAAAAACTTCACAAGATTAAGTTCTAGGAATTTATCTCATATTTTAGGATATGTACTAATGTTTGATATTATTGATGCATGATGCATAGTAGGTGAATATAAAACATATATAACATAACTAAATCCAAAAATACCTGGAAAATTATAACAAGATGAGTTTCTAGTATTTGTAAAAAATGGGAATACTAATTATCAAGGGAATATAACACTTTTCTTCATTTATTTCAATTTGATATAGTATCATAGGAATGATAAGTTAATATACAGTAAAAACTTATTAAAGTTAGTGGATTCCATATCTATAATGTTGGGATCATGATGGTTCAAGATGTTTTGAAGTTTCTGGTCATAATAATTTTTCTGTAAGAATTTTATTTTTTTTACCAATGTTTTTAAACATAACCTTGTAAAACAAAAAATCACTTTACTTTGTTAAGTCTTTCAAAAAAAGGTGATCAGATATACAAAAGTATCAGACTAATGTTTTGTTAAAAATTCCATTGGTCAAATTTTTTGTGTTGTAAGTTTATCTACAAAAGGTTACAAAGTTTTATTTAACAACCAATGTTCATACAAACAAAATTTGTAAATGATTTTTTATTTTGAAAGTTTCCAACATCATGAGTTATAAAGGATCTCAAAGCTCAATAATTTTTTATAAAAGGGTGACAAAATTGTTTGGGTATAAAAATTTATCTTTAATAAGGTTCTATGGATTTATCTAGATAGAAAAAATCAGATATATTTTTGGCAGGGGAAATAATTTTTTGAAGTTTGTAAAGTTAGTGAAGTTATAGAAATACAAAGTTTTTGATGCATTCTTGTAAAGTATATTAGAAAGGGGAAAGTTATGAAGTAAAAAATGTATATTCTAAAGAATGGAAATATCTTAGGTCTTCAAATGAAGTCTAGTGAAAACACATTTTGTATGATGTTAATTTTTAAATAGTTATAAAGTTTTGTAGGTTATCAAATAGAGGTATGTTTATAAGATTTTTGAAAAAAAAGTTACTAAAGTTAAAAGGGATTTTTCTAAGGAAATGCATCAGATGAATTCCAATTAGATGAAACCCTTCAAATGAAAAAAAAACATTGGACAGATTTTTTAGTAAAAAAATCCTCTAGAAAATCTTTTACGAAAGAACATCAAATTTATATTTCTAAATGAAATCATCGGATGAACTTTCTAGTATAAATATCCTCGAATAAAGAAATACATAAGAAGGAAACTTATAGAATGTTCTTATGAAATTCATCATATGGTGGTGTATTGAATGTATTTTTCTATTTGAAGTGATTTTTTGAAGAAACTTTGTGAAGTATTCTGAGGAAACGTTTACAGATAAAGTTTTTTTAAGTGAAGTTATTTATAAATATTTTTTAAAGATAATTAAGATGAGAATATGTTGAGATGATTATTCATTTTTCATAAAAATCATGAAGGAAGTATGTGATTCTTATAATGAGAATAATTTTTTAAAAGTTACTTAACATTGAAGTTAAGGAAATTCAAAGAATAAAGTGGTTTCTGAAGATTTTGTGATGCTTTAAGAATAGTCTAGAAGCTTTAATAAGAATTTAGGAAATTTTTCTAAGTGAGAGTTTATAATTTTTAGATTTAATTGAGTGGGAAGTTAAATTGGTTTTCCCGCCTATTTCCCCTCAAATTGTATTATATAAAGGGGTAAAAATGAAAAATATGATAATACTTTTTATGCGTGTGAAGAATTTAAACTGTTGTAGAATTGGTTTCATATAAAGACATCAGATGAAATTCTATTATCCAGAGTTTTAAGTAGGATATTTTCAAAAAATTAATCTCTTGGTTGAAGTAAAGAATAAGTTTGTAACCAATAGATAATTTCTGATTATGTTTCAATAGATGAACTTTTATATTGTGTTAAATGGGACTAATTGGGTGTGATGAAGTTGTAGAGTTTTTTAGAGGGAACTAGATGAAATTTACAAATGGAATTTACAGATAAAATTTCTAGATCAACTTTCCAGATAGATGACCAACTAACTAAAGAGGTTCTTACCTGCTGCTAGAAAAGAAAGTGAATAAGTTTTGTAAGAAAAGAAAATCTGAATTTTTGTAAAATAATCTTAGTGACAACATTCTGAGCCTGTTGGTGAAGGTTTATAAAGTTGTTATGAAAGTCTTTGTTACATTTTTATCTGTGCGTAAAAGCACATGCATTTTTGTTTTTACCATAGTGAAATTCAAGTGTATGTATATTCTCTTATTGATATAACCACATAAAAAGGAATTTTTTCTAATGGAATGTGTGGTATTTGATTATTTCCAAACCATGCCAAGGACTATCTACACTTTTTGGGTAGTGAACCCTATAAATACTTGTGTTCCTATGGTTGTGTTTGGATGCTTGTTTTCAGAAAAGTTATAACTCTTTAATAAGAGGTGAAGGTTGTTTCATAAGAAAGAAAAAATTATAAAAGGAAAAGGATCACTAATTCACCCCCTCCCCTTCTTAGTGATCAGATTGGGCCTTTCAATTAGTGTTAGATAAAAGGTTCCCTTTTTTAAATCTTTGCTAAAGTTGGAATAATAGAGAAGTCGCTGTGGATGTTTAGAATTCTATGAATGGAAAGGGGATTCAAGTTTTTGATGAAAAGAACAATAATATATGGAAATATAGAATGTTGAAATATCTTATCTCTCTTGTTTATGAAGTTCTTTAAGCTGCAACAGATGGTTTCCCTCCTCATAATGAGAATATTACTCTAATATATGCTAATAAAAAAAATTGGAGAATTATAGGAAAGCCAGAAATTTTATTTTATCCACACTCTTTGAAAGTGATTTTCTTATAGTTAAAGGAGTTTGAACTGCTAATGGAATTTGGGGAAATTTAAAGAAAATCTATGAAGGAAACACAAAATTTAAGAAATTAAAGTTACAAATTTGGAGGCTGAAGCATGAAGATCTCAAAATGGTTGATTATGTATCTATGGTAACTTTTTTTAAAGGTTCAATTACATTATAAATACCATAATATGTCTTGGTGAGAAGTTATAATATTCAACTGTAATTGAAAATCTTGTGAATTCATTTTGATAATTTTGATGCCAAAGTTTCAACATTTTAAGATAGATATCCTGAAACTCTATCTCTAGTTGATCTACATAGAACTCTCATTACATATGAAATGAGAAGAGTGAAAGTAATGAAAACCAAATAAAATGATGATCAATAAATCTCCTTCAAAGCTACCATAAATAAAGATAAAAAAAGTGATGAAGATGAAAGAAATTCAAGAATGTCCTTTAAGAAAGATATAGACAAGTCCAAATCATATTCAAATGGAAAAGATATAATGTTCTCAAAATCCAAAAGGAGAATATTTTTATCTAAATATGATAAAGGTAATAATAGTGAAGAAAAAGATTAAAACTTCAGTGATAATGATCCTAAAAATAATTTTTCTGAAAAATCAAATGATAAAAAGTTCACAAGTGCTAAAAGCACAAGTTATGAAGAAGAAGAAACTCAATTGTAATTTTCTCTAAAAATATATTTTAAAGAATGTCATTGAAATATTTTAAGACATTAAAGAGAGATCAAAACATTAAAAAAGAAAATCCTATAGAAAAAAATCAAGAATATATTCTTGAATAAAAATCAAAGTTTTTAAGTAATATTGATAATCTAAATAAGTTATTTAATAAGAATAAAAACCTTAATTTCAATATTGAATAAAAATTTAAGGTAAATGATAAAGAGTTATAACCCAATCAAAAAAATCTTTATAAAATTCAGTATGGAGTTACAAACTTCCAAAACATAGATATAAATGATGGTGAAAGTTCTGAGAAATGTAAATCTCAAAATGATCTACAAAAATTATCCTCAAAATTTTATAAGGAAGATGAATCTATTTAAAATAATAAGAATTTTTATAAAATCATGTATATATCCAAAATCAATAAAGTTGGAAAATCTGAAGTTTCTAAAATTTCAATGTTTGAACACAAAATTACTATTACTGGTGATTCTGTTGACTCTAAAAATTATTTTAAGATGAATAATAAAGTCTCAGTTGATAACAAAGATTTTTTGGTGCAACAAATTTCCAAATTGGAAAGTAAAAAAAGTTAATAGAAGGAAGGTTTATAATTACAGACAATATAAAAGTTACAATGGAAAATATTATTTATATGGATACTGATGGTATTATGGTGGATTCAAACATATAGTAAATATGTGTTGGTTTAACCAAAAACATTACAATTATCCCAATAAAAAATGGAGACAGAGTTTGAGGGGGAGTCAACCTACTCAAATAAGGAAGCCAAAGAAAGTTGGTGTGAAAATTGAAAATAGATTCCAAAACCTAGAAAATATTTTTGAAAGATGTGAATTGGTCAGAAATACTCTAAAAGAATGACTTGTGATGATTCTATCATAATAAAACTTTTATAAAAAATCTCAAAATTTGGATGTGAAGAAAGAAAAATCCAAGGAAAAATTCCTTATTATTGAAACTCCTCTCAAAGCTACAAAAGGAGAATGACCCTAGATTTTGTATAGTTGGTTTTATTCATATATGATAGGATATTTTAAGCTTTTAAAGAATAAGAAATATTTTAAGGAATCTATAGTGACTTTTGGAAATGATGAGTCACTCGATATCAAAGGTATTGGATCTACCATATTTGGGTGGGAGTTAAAATAAAAAAGAGCCTTGTTTATTGATGGATTGAAACAAAATTTATGAATTGTTTCAAAACTCTATGATGAATATAATAAAGTAATTTTCAGGAAATATGTTTTCTTATGAAAATGATATATGATGGGAAATTTGTTACTAAAGGCCAATGAACAAAGGGAAATTTTTTTCAAGTTCGTTGGGTAGAAAGTTCATGCTATATTAGAATGATAGAATAAAATCAATTGTGGCCTAAAAGGATGGGGAACATCTATCAAAGAAATATGATCAAGTTAATAAAGATTTATAGTTTTCATGATATTCCTAAAATGATAATAATACTAGATTTATGTTTCTCTATTTACCATAAAAGGGATGATGACAAACTCGGTGCATAAGAAAGTTTTCATTCGTTCAAATCGACCCATGGAGCTAATACATTCTGATATTTCTGCCCCAATGAGTAAACAATCAACATGTGGATATAAGTACTCTGTTTATTTTATTGATTACATTACTCTCATTACAAGCATTATGTTTTTGAAACATAAATTATAGGACCTCACAATGTTTAAGAATTTCGAGATAAGTGTAAATAAAGAATGTGTATATTTTGTGAAGAAGTTATGAACTTATAATGGTGGAGAATATAAAAATGAATATTTTAGATATTATCTTGAAAAACATGTCATTTTTCATAAATTTAGTTCACTATACATTCCCCAACAAAATGGTGTTTCTAAAAGAAGGAACTAAAGTCTGGTGGAAAGGGGGAGAACAATATTGATTGAGCATGATACTTCTCATTATTTTTGGAGGTAGGATGTGAGTACAATATTATATATTCATAATTGGTGTTTCTAAATACCAAAATCTGATATGAATCTTTAATAAATTTTCCACAATGAAATCCAAATTTTTAAGGTCCTAAGGGTGTTCCACAGTCCCTATATTATAAAATTCAAAGGTGGGAATATTGGGAAGTTTGATCAGATAAGTATTGATGGAATCTTTCTTTACTATAATTTTAATGGTAGAGGATATAGATATTTTAATAAATAAGATAGGGAAGATGATGAGATTGTAGTTGAAAAAAGTGAAAAATTTCTTTGAAAGGAAAACCTTGACTCATCTATTTATAGTTATAATGAAAAACTTCATACATACCATCCTAGATTGAGAAATCAGGTGGAAGTTCAAAAAATCATTGGTGATCAATAACAATACGTTTAAACCAGAAGAACATCAATGTTTTTTCACATAGTTCCTTATATTCAAAAGTTTAGAAAAAAGATGTTAATGAATCTTTAGAGAATAAAGTGTGGAATGATTCTATGAATGAAGAGTTGGACTAGATTGATAGGAATAATACTTGGGAACTTTTATCCAATCCAAATAATAAAAATTTTATTGTTGAAAAGTGGGTGTTCTGAAACAATTTGAATAAAGATGGTGAAGTGATGAGAAATATGAAGTTTTATGACAGAGGGTGGGATTCCCTGGGAAAAATAAGGTCATGAGGGTTGGATTACCTAGGAAAAATAAATTTGTGGTAGTAACCTCTACATCAAATAAAATCAATAGGTTTCCATTATTTTGATCATTTATATTGTTGATATAATCTTTGCTGTAAATGATGAAGAAAATTGTGATAAGTTTTCTAAAGAGATGAAAAAGTTATTTAAAAGTTCCATTGAATCTCACAAAATAAAAATTATATTTTTCTATCCCAGGAAAATTATGATAAGGAACTTCTAAGACAGTTTGACATGGAATATATAAATCTAGTTTTCACACCTATTTCAGTGGGAGAAGAGTTATTGAAATATAGAGAAGGTAAGGAAGTTGATCCTAAGTAATTTAGGAAGTATGTTAGATGTAATTTTAGTATGTGTGAACAATTTTAATATTTTGTTGAAGTGGATAAAATAAAAAGTGAAAAAGTTATGAAAGTTTAATGTTTAAGGAATTGTGTAATAAGAAGTTTCTTAAATCAGTACTTATGGACAACATGGTTTTTCTTGTTTAATGATTCTTATATCATATATAAAGTTCACTCACATATGCTTAGAGTTTTTTGATAAGTAATACATATTTTAAGATAAAATAAATTAGTGAAATATGATTCTTGGTTGGTAAAAAGATCCAAAGGGGAGATTATTGGAACCATATTGGCTGAAGATATTTTGAAGTTGTTTGTTGTAAGAAGTTTGATGTAAGAATTGTATTTTATTGATCAGTGTTTTTAAACTAAACCTTGTTAAGTACAAAAATAAATTTACTTTGTTAATTATTCTAACAAATTTTATAGGACGTACTAAAGGATCGGATGAAATTTTTGTTGCAAATTATATCGGTCAAATTTTGTGTGTTGGAAGTTTATCTGGAAAAGGCTATAAAGTTTTATCAGAAAAACAATGTTAAAAAAACAAAATTTAGAAATAATTTTTTGTTCTAAAAGATTCCAATATCATGATTTATGAATGATCTCACGATTCAAGAGTTTTATAGAAAGGGTGAGAAACTTTTTTTAGTATACAAAGTTCTCTTTAAAAAGGTTCTGTAGAGTTCTCCAGATATAAAAAATCAGATAGAGTTTTGGAAGAGGAAAGAAGTTTATAAAGTTTTCAAAGGTTTTAAAGTTTATGAAGTTTGGATACTATGGAAATAAAAAAAAATTATACATTCTTGAAAATTATATAGTAAAGGGGAAGGATTTCAAAGTACAGATGGAGATTTTGAAGAATGGAAATGGATGAGGCCTTCAAATGAAGTCTAGCGGACAAATATTTTTTATAATGTCAATTAAACAGAGTAATATAGTTGTGAAGGTTTTCAAATGAATGAAAGTTTCTAATATTTATAAATTAAGGAAAATATTATGAATTTCGAAGGGATTTTTTCAAGTAAAGTCATCAAATAAAGTCCAATCATATGAAAACCCTTAGACAAAAAAACATTGGATAGATGTTTTAGTAGAAAATTCATCTAAAATTTTTTTGACTAAAGAACATTAAATAGATATTTCTTAATGAAATCATTGGATAAAATTTGTAGTATAAAAATCATCAAACAAATAATTATGTATGAAAGAAACTTATAGAGTGTTCAGATGCAAGACATTTGATGATGGTGAATCAAACTAATGTTTATGTTTGAATTGATCGGACAAATAAACTATGTGAAGTTTTCTGGACAAACATTTTCCAGAAAAAGTTTTGTGAAGGGAATTTAATTAGGAATATTTCATAAAGATAATTAAAATATGATGATATTGATCTAATCATTCAATTTTTATAAAAATCAATAAGTAAGTTTGTGATTATTTCAATGAGAAGTAAGTTTTTTAAAGTTCCTTAACACTAAAGTTAAGGAAATTCAAAGAAGAAAGTGGTTGCTGGAGATTTTTCAAAGATTCAAGAATATTCTAGAAACTTTGAGAAGAATTCAGAAAAAAAAATGAGTGGGAGTTTTTAATTTCAAGTTTTCATTAAGTGGGAAAATAAATTGGTTTTCCCATAATTTATCCCTCAAATGTTACTATATGAAGGGTTCAATTATAAATTATGCTCGTACTATGTATGAATGTGAAAAGGTTGAAGTGTTTCAAAATTATTTTTGTATAGAGATTCCAGATGAACTTCTATTATCCAGAGTTTTGAGTAGGATGTTTCTAACCATTGGTTGAATTAAAGAAGTATCTTGTAATGAATAGAGAATCTGTGATCATATTTCATTAGATGAAATTTTATATTAGGTGAAATTGGATTAACTAAGTTTAAGGAATTTATAGAGTTTTTCATATGGCACTAGATGAACATTTTGGAAGTAATTTCATAAAACAAATTAGATAGATATCCAACTGACTGAACTGCTACTGGGAAAGAAAGTGAATATTTTTTGAAAGAATAGTAAAATTGAAATTTTTATTAGAATCATAAAGAAAACATTCTGAGCCTATTGGTGAAGGTTTCTAAAGTTATTATGAAATCTTTGTTATATCTTTATCTATGTGAAAAAGAAAATGCACTATTATTTTTGTAATAGTGAAATACAAGTGTATGGATATTCCCTACTTATTTAACCACATAAAAATGATTTTTTATAGTAGATTATGTGGTTTTGGATTATTTCCAAACCATTCCAAGGACTAGATACTCTTGTTGAGTATTGAACCATATAAATAATTGTGTTCATGTGGTTGTGTTTGGATTCTTGTTTTTCAACAAATTTATTACTCTTTAATATGAGGTTAAGGTTATTTTATAAGAAAGAAGAAATTATAAAAAGAAAAAATCATTGATTCACCCCCCTGCCACTATTACTGGTCACATTGGGCTTTCAATTGGTATGAGAGTGAAGTTTCCCTTCATTTAATCTTTGTTGAATTTGGAAGAACATAGAAGTTTCTATGGAAGTTCAAAATTCTATGAACAGTAGGGGGATTCTATTTTTTGATAGAAATAACTACCATATCTAAAAATATAGAATGTTTTCAAATCTTATGTCTCTTTTTAATGAAGTTCTGGAAGCTATGATAGATAGTTTTCCTCCTTATGCTGAGAATATTCCTCTAACATCTATTGATAAGAAAACATTAGAGAATGATAGGTAAGCTAGAAATTTTATTTCATCCTCACTCTCTGAAAGTGAGTTTCTTAGATTAAAAGGAGTTTGAACTACTAAAGGTATTCAAGAGAAGTTGAATAATAAATATGAAGGAAATATGAAAGTTAAGAAATCCAAGTTACAAATATGGAGTCTGATGTAATAATATATTAAAATGGGTGATTATGTATTATTTAGTGACTTCTTTACAAGGCTTTATGATATTATAAGCACCGTAAGATTTCTTGGTGAGAATTTGGAATAATCAACCATAACTTAAAAGATATTATAAATTCTTACTCATAAGTTGTATGTTAAAGTTTTATCATTGGAATATAGATATCCTAAAACTCTATCTCTATATGATACACATAGCACTTTTATTACATACGAAATGATAAGAGAGAAGGTTATGAAAAGCAAAGAAAAGGTCGACCAATAAATCTCCTTTAAATTCACTAAAAATGAAGATAAATAAAGTGATATAGATGACATAAAGTCAAGAATTTCCTATGAGAAAAATGAAAAAAAATCCAAATATTATCCCAAGGGAAAATATATAATTTTCTATGAATCCAAAAGGAGAATATTATTTCATAAATATGATAAAGATCATAATAGTGAAGAAGAAGTATAAAACTTCATTTATGATGATGCTGAAAACAATTTTATTGAAAAGTTGAATTATGAAAGGTTCAGTACTGATAAAATCAATAATTTTGAAGAATAATAAACTCAGTTGAAGTTTTTATTAAATAGATATTTTAAATAATTACTTTAAAATATTTTAATACTTTAAAGAGATATCAAAAAAGTTGAAGAAAAATACTATAGAAAAAAATTAATAATCCATTCTTGAAGAAAAATACAACTTGGTAATAGAAATTTATAATATAAAAAAGTTTTTTGATGAGAAGAGAAAACACAATTTCAATATTGAATAAAAATTAAAGGTAAAGGATAAATATTTAAAACTTACTCCGCAATATATTTCTAAAACTAAAAAAAGAGTTACAAAATTAAAAAAATCAGTTATAGAATCTTTTCAAAGTTATAAGAAATTACAGCCAAAAAAAGATCAAAAAAATTATCCTCAAAGTTGGATAAGGAATATGAAGTTGTTCAAAATAATAATAAATTTTAGAAAATCATGTATATAGACAAAATAAAAAAAAGTTAAAAAAATCTGAAGTTTCTAAAATTTTGATGCCTATACCCAAAATTACTACAAATTGTGATTCTATTGAGGATAAAAATAATTTTAATCTAAATAATAAAGTATTCGTTGATAATAAAAACTTTGGGGTGAAATAAATTACCAAAGTGGAAAGTAAGAAAGTTAATGGAAAGTAGGTTTACAACTCCATACAATATAGAAGTTATAAAGGAAAATATTATTTCTATAGATATTGTTGGTATTGTGGTGTATATGAACATAAAGTAAATATTTTTTTGTTCATCCAACAATATTATAATAATCCCAAGAAAAAATAGAAACAAATTTTGAGGGGGATTTGTCCCACTCAAAGAAGGTAGCCTAAGAAAGTTGGTGTGAAATTTAAAAATAGATTCAAACACATGGAAATTATTTTTTAAATACTTGAATAACCTAGATATCTTGAAAAAATATTTCTTATGATGATTTTGGCATGAAAAAATTTTATAAAAAACCTCAAAATTTAGATGTGAAGAAAAAAAAGGCAAAGAAAAAGAACTTGTTGTTGAAACTGCTCTCAAAGCTACGAAATGAGAACATCCCTAGATTTTTAATACCAGGAATTCTTTACTTATGAAAGTAGATTTTAAGCTATTAAAGAAAGTGAAATATTTTGAAAAGGTTATAGTGAATTTTTTCAATGACAAGTCACTCGGAATCAAAGGTGTTGGATCTTCCATCATTGGGAAAGAAAAGTTAAAATCCAAAATATTCTTGTTTTTTAATGGATTAAAACACAATTTGTTAAGTTTTTCACAACTTTAGATGAAGTTAATAAAGTTATATTTAGAAAAAATGGTTTTTTTGTAGAAATAATAAATAATGGGAAAGTTATTTCCAAAGGTTGAAAAACCAAGGGAAATTTGTTTCAAGTTTGTTGTGCAAAAAGTTCATTCTATCTTAGTATGATGGAATAAAATTAGTTGTGGAATAAAAGGACGGGTCACATGTGTCAAATGAATATGATAAATTTAACAAAGAGAGATATTATTAATGATATTCAAAAAAAATGATAAGAAGAAGGGATTTATATTTCTATATTTTTTAGAAATGGAAGAATACAAACTTGATATATAAGAAAGTTGAGATTCGTTCAAATCAACCCCATGAGGTGATACATTTTGATATTTGTAGTCTAATGAGTAAATAATGAAAACACAAAGATAAATACTTTATTTCTTTCATTTATGAAATTACTCTCATTACAATCATTATGTTTTTGAAATATAAATTAGAGGATCTCATAATGTTTAATAATTTTAAGAGAAGTGTGGAGAAATAATGTGGATATTCTATGAAGAAGTTATGAACTGATAATAGTGGTAAATATAAAAATGAATAGTTTAGATATTGTCTTGAAAAACATGGTATTATTCATGAGTTTAGTACATTGTACACACTACAAAAAAATAGTGTTGCTGAAATAAGGAACAAAAGTCTAGTGGAAATAAGGAAAATAATATTGATCGAGCATGATACTTCTCATTATCTTTAGAGGTAGTTTTTTAGTACAATATTTTATATTCAGATTCAATTTTTCTATAGAAAAACAACTATGATATGACTCTTTATGAAATGTTCTACAACAAAACCCTAATTTTGAATCACTTAAGAGAATTTAGAAGTCCCTTTATTATAAAAGTCAAAGGTATAAATCTTGGGAAGTTTGATCATAGAGGTGTTTATAAAATATTTATTTTCTACGCTTCTAATGGTAGAGGATATAGATGTTTTAATAAAGTAGTAAAGATTTTTGATTCTATAGATTTAAAAGTTTTTGAAAAATATGATAATAAAGTTTTAAAAACAGATACAGATGTGGAAGATAGGGAAGATGAGGTGATTATAGTTGAGCAAAGTGAAAATTTTCTTCAAAATGAACATTCTAACTCAACTATTTCTAGTGATGCGTAACAAAACTTCATATATCTCTCCCTAGGTTGTGAAATTAGGAGGAAGTTTAAAACATCATTGGTGATCAACAAAAATATGTTCAAACTACAAGAACATCAAGGTTAGTTTCATATATTGTCTAATATTCAAAATTTGATCCAAAAGATGTTAATGAAGCTTTTTAGAATCAATAGTGGATTTATGTTATGAATGAAGAGAATTATTAGATTGATAAGAATAATACTTTAGATATTGTACCCCAAACCAAATAATAAAAATTTTATTGGTACAAAGTGGAATTTTGGAAACAAGTTGAATGAAGATGGTTAAGTGATAAGAAACAAGGAATTTTCTAATAGATGGTGGGATTCCCTAGGAGAAATAAAGTTGTGAGTGTTGGATTCCCTAGGAAAAATAATGTTGTGATAGTAACCTCTATATAAAATAAAATCAATAGGTTTCCCTTATTGTGATTTTTTATGTTAATGATATAATATTTTTTGGGAATCATGAAGAAACGTCTGAGAAGTTTTCTAAATAGATGAAAAAATTATTTGAAATTTCCATGATAGGATAAATGAGATATTTTATTATCATACAAATCTCACAAAATAAAAAGTATATTTTCATATCCCAGGAAAAGTTTTCTAAGTAACTTCTAAGGAATTTTGGCATGGAATAATAAAATCTAGTTTTCACACCTATTTTAGTGAGAACAAAGTTATTGAAAGATTGAGAAGGTAAAGAAGTTTATCCTGAGGAATTTAGGATATTGGTTATAGGTTTGTTATATCTAAAGGCTTCAAATCTAGATATTTTATATATTGTTACTTTATATTCAAGATTCCAACTCCAAAATAATATCATCTCATGGTAGGAAAAATGGTTCTTAGATATATCAAAGGCACAACTGATTTTGGTAAAAAAATATGATAGTTCAGGAAATATTGATTTTTTTGGTTATATAGATATTGATTCGGAAGGATTTATGGATGATAGAAGATCCACATATGGTGGATTTTTCTTTTTGGGATAAATTTGTTTGATTTGGAATATTAATAAAAAAATTCAACAACTCTTAGTATGGATGCAGCAAAGTATGTGGAAACCACTCAAGTTTTAACATAACTTATGTTGATGAAGACTCGGTTAGAATATTTGGTAGTTGAAGTGAAGTTACCCCTGCTCTTGGGTTGTTATAATAAATATGCTATAAATATCACTAAAAATACAGTGCAACGTTATCATTCAAAGCATATTGATATCAAATATCACTTCATCAAAGAGCGTATGAATAAGAATAAACTAAATCTATAGTATATTCTTAAAAATGCAACAAGTTTCTGATATATTCACCAAACCATTTCTAAAGGAAATTTTTTATAAAATTAGGTTGATCATGGGTGTACAACCTCCATCTCTCCAATTATAAGGCATTTTAATCTATAACCTCTCTCATTTTTTCTTTGTATATTATTTTAAGGGTAGAGAAAATTGATGTAATATAAATCTATCCATTGGTATTTACTTAAAAAAATTTAAGGGAAGCACATATTTATGTGAGTTTTTAAAGTGGTAAGTTTTGATTTCAGTATGTGTGAACTATTTTAATAGTTTGTTCAAATGGATGCTGAAAAAAGTGAAAACGTTTTGAAAGTTCAAAGTTTAAGGAAGTGTATAAGAATAAGTTTATGTAACGCCCTGACCCCAGCTACCCAGAGTCAGTGCATTATTTTAATACATTGGCATGATTACAAGGAATCAAGTCCCAAAGGACCGATCAGTTTAGTAGTCTTGGAAAATAGATTACATACATGAAGTTAAACATTACTACTTGAAAAGAAAAACAATAGTAATTTATTCCATTAGAAATGTCCAAGCCTCCTAGATTATGCCTGAAAGTCACTCATAACTAACTTCTTCATATCCTAGGAAAATGAAACATAAGAAAGGGGTGATCTCATATGATCAATAAGGGTAAATAATTTAGTGGAATTTATAAACGTTTAAGGCAATATGTGTAATAAAAACAACAGCCTTCCAAACATAAACTTGAACATAATATGGAAAAAATAAATCAAACATTACCATATAAACATCCACATGGATATTCTAATAGTCGAATAAACACATGTAATAACTAATTTCATAATGAGGGAATGTATAGTACTGGACATTAATTTTTGTGTCAAGGCCTCGTTCCAGGACCTATGGGCTAACTATAACCGGACCCAAACCTAGAGAGCCTCTATAACCGGACTTCATCCCGAATAGCCTCTGTAACTGGACTCCAACCCGAAGAGCCTCTGTAACCAGACTCTAACCCGGAGGGTCTGCTGTAACCGAACCCCAACCCAGAGGGCTTACTTTTACCGGTCCCCAACCCGGAACATACTATTCCAATACATTCACCATAAGAAAAGGTTGAAATATAATATAAACATTCGTATTAAAACTAGCGTAAAAAATGTCAATACTTTATCTATAAAACATGAATGGTATAAAAATAACACATCCACATTCAAACATATAACAAAACATTAAATACAATATAGAATATTTTTATCATAATAAATAAACTTCAAACAAGTTTAAAATCTATTAAAGGATGTTGACATAGATGAAAATGATCAGTAAAATGCTTTGAGATAAATACCCCTTTTTAATGAAATCGTTTAAAATTATCACAATTTATAAAAGGTATTCATTTAAAATGGATTTTTGAATCAATGTATCCCATACCACTTTGAAACTTTTTAAAATAATTATCATTTCAAAACATTCATGTCCATATAAATAAATCCTTAAAATCATTTTGAAAACATGGGCATTAATTAAAAGGGTTTAGAAAGATAAATCATTCAAACATTTAAAATGATGATCTAGTTAAATAGACCCTCCCATAAAACCTTAAAATATTCCTTTTGAAATCATTTTTTATAAAATATGGGTACCTATGATAAGTATGTCCCATAAAATACTTACACATGAACAATCTCGAATAATAATGAGATTGAGGAAATAACCCTTACCTCATTGTAATCAATCGAGTCATATGAACAATAGTCAATAACCACCAAATGAATCACATAATATCATGAATATAAATAGAATAATGATAATATATATCAAATGTCCATAAAAAATACACCATATTCAATAAATAATTGTTGAACAATGGAAATCTCACGGAATTAAAAGTGAGATAAGAAACCCCTTACCCTGCACTTTCATGTAGTCGAGGGTACGTTTAGCCACTTGTAAAATGACCATTGTATGTTATTATATTATACCAGAACCATATTTATATTTATTATATCATACATGATTCATTTATGACTTTATACTACACATTTAATAATGATTTTCATATTAAATTAACATTTCGGGTAATAATCGCTTTCTTTATCGTACATATTTTAACTTTTTATTCTTGATCGTGTCATTAAGATCATGATTTAAATACTTACAGAATATAAAACTTGATTTATATATCATACATATTTATAATATAAATATTTATAATATATATATATATGAAATGGAAAACACCGTTTATGGAGAGGGTAGGTCGTACATACGCATAAACATTGTTTCTGTTTTCATATCGTATTTAATGGAAGTGAATAAGATATATATAAGTACATAAATACATAGATATATATATATCCATTAGAATTATTATGTAATATATTACATACTTATTAGTAATATATATTTTTATAATCGTCGATGAATGGTTAACGTGGAAATGAATCTCATCGCGTCGTGGAGACGGTAATCTGTATGTACGCACGAGCGACAATATAATTTCCTTAAAGGTGTGGAATTGGATGGTATATTAATTTTAAAGAGATATTATCATGTTATTTTCATTATTTATATACATATTACTCATCATTATATCCATCCAAATAACATAGTGTTGAATAACAAATTACACCACAGCGTGGAGACAGTAAGTCATACGTACGCACACATGATGACATTATCATTCATAGGATGGATAGAATAATGAATATGGTTGTTCAATATTTATAATTATATCACAGTATATATAATGTACTGGATTTATTATTTTTTTATGGTAATAACAAAGAAAGAGTAAGTGGAAGAAGAAAAGAACTTGAAAGAGGGTGGTGAAATCATTACCTCTTCTTCAGGTTCATCCTTTTGATTTTATCAAAAGGGATCCTTAGGTTGGATTTTTGATAAACCTAATGCCTATAGGATTAATTTAGGATATTTGGGAGGATATTTTTTCAGGTTTTGGCCGATCTAAATGGTTTTGGAGGTGTGAATTTGAGAGAAGGGGAAGTACCCTTTTATAAGAGGGGTGAGGGGCACCTTAGGAAAAGATTGAAATATTATTTTATAATAAAATAATTTCTGGTTATTAATGTCTCAAAAATGATTTATTTCTAAGATAATGTGGTTATGGGTATAAATAATCTCAACCAATAGGTTTTAGAAAAGTTTAGGTTACCATTTTAACCTTATCTTTTAGATTTAACTCTTGGTTAAATAGTTTAACTTTTATCGTGTCTTCTTGTATTTTTATACTATATGGTCAATAAACTTACTCTAAACTTCCAAGATAACCTCAAGTTGTTAATTAATGAAATATATAATATTATTTAAGACCTTTTTTGGAACCTTAGATTTTTAGGAATATTATATCAACCAATAAATTAGTATTTGTTTTAAAAATTAATTTATGTTAATTTTGACACTATTTGGTATTTGGTTTTTGAGAAAGTCATCACAACTTTATTTCTTCTAAAAAGATACATTGAATCAACCATAACATGTCATATTCACCTATAAAATTCTTGTATGTCATAAAAACTTTTAAATTATATTAATTTTAATATTTATAATACCATTTATTTGATTCTTTCATTAATAAGGTAATTACTGAAGCATCATTGTGTCATAAATAAATTTAATTATTTAATGTCTAAAAATTATAAATAAAATACCATAATGTAGGAAATATTTTTATATTTCTAATGAATATTTATAGTCGAATTTATATTGTGTGTAACCCTATATTAAAAATGGTTTAGTTATTAAACTTTGATTTTAACTCTTTTAACTCTTCTTTAAATAAAATAATAATAAATGTCCTAATCTAATCCAAGTGGACCTAAAGGATCATATTTTATTACTAAGGTTTTTTTTCGTCTAATTAAACTTATCCAATAGAATTAGGACATGTGTTAGGGTAATAATAATATCATTTTTACCCTTAATTACCCTATTTGCTTTTAACCATGGTAAATAAAAGTAAAAAAGTTTCTATTCACCAAAAATTATTTTCATCTTATTGAACCACAATTTTCTTACTTATATCAACCATGTCTATCTTATTTTTGAAATTCCAATCACAGAAGTAGTAAAATTAAGTTTTATGTGAATTTGCAAATTCTCTTAGGAGGTGGGTAAAAGACGATGAAAAGTTCAATAAAATTTTATATATCTAATATTATTAAAAAATTAATCCAATGGAATAAATTGAACATATATAGGTATTATGTATCTATTTTTACCTAAAATAAATTTAAATAAAATAAATAATTATTTAAATGAAAAGTCGGTTTTAACCAATAACGTAGTGTTTTTTACTATTCATCAAAAATTGTAAGTTTTCAGAAACATGCCAAAAATTCACCCTAAGCTAATTTTGATATTATGAATTCAAAAATGAAGTCTATTTTACCAAATTAAAAATATAGAAATTTAATTTTTTAATTTAAAATTAATTCCCGTTGCCAAAACCAAAAAACGTATTTTTAAGAAATAATAACTACCAAAAGATTGACACTTGTTTATGTCCAATTTCAAAGTGAAATTACTTACAGTGACCAACATTGGATTAAATGGTAAAAATATAATCTAATTATTATTCCAAATCATTCATATGTATAGTTGAACACTATAAATTATTTTGATTAAAAAAGTTGTTTTTAGTATTTTTCACTATTCACCCAAATATGAAAGTTATCAGAAAAACACCAAATATTTATCAAAACTAAATTTTTATGTCCCGATTCTAAAGAAGAAGTTTATTTTGTAAAATTTAATATATAAAAGTTTCAAATATTGGATTTAAAAAGGGTTCTCCATTAAGAGGCGGTAAAATTGCATTTAAAAAAATACTTCTTTTATCTGAAAAAATGAATTTGTTCTTATATTATGTCTAAGAAACTTAGAATATGTATTCTAAAAATATAAGGATTATATAAAATTAAAAATTAAATTAATACTATTCATAACTACTTTTGAACGGCTAGTTTGGTAATTCGTGGTGCGCTTGAACTCAGTGTTGTGCGTAGTGCAAGTTATTGAATTACATTGAAGAAATAACATACTATGAAATCTTGGGGTGTTACAGTTTCTTAAGTTACTGCTTATGGAAAAAATTATTTTAATTGTTAATTGATTCTTAATTCCTACATCGAGTTCACTTGCATATTCTTAGAGTTATTGGATAAGTAATCCATAGATTGAGATACAAATTTTTGGTGATTTATGATTCTTGGTTGACAAAAAATACAAAGGGGGAGATTGTTGGGACCATGTTGACTAAAGATGTTTTGAAGTTGCTTGTCATAAAAATTTTACTAGAAGAATAGTATTTTGTTGATCAATGTTTTTAAACATAACCTTGTTAAGTACAAAAATCACTTTACTTTGTTAATTATTTCAACAAAGTGTATAGGATTTACAAAAGTACCGGATGATATTTTTGTTACAAATCCCATCATTCAAAATTTGTGTTTTGGATGTTTATCTGAAAAAGGTTACAATGTTTAATCAATAAAAAATGTTCAAAAAAACAAAATCTGGTGATGCTTTATTATTCTTAAAGTTTCCAACATCATGAGTTATAAAGGATCTCATGATTCAAGTGTTTTTTAGAAATGGGTAGAAAATTGTTCAGGTTTACAAAGTTCTCTTTAAAAACGTTCTGTAGAGTTCTCTTGACAGACAAAAATTAGTTAGAGTTTTGGCAGTGGAAATAATTTTACAATGTTTCGAAAGTTTTCAAAGTTTAAAAAGTTTAAAAGATATGGAAATACAAATTTTGTGATGAATTCTTTTGGAATACTATCAAGTAGGGAAAATTTTCTGAAGTATAAAGGGAGATGTTGAAGAATGTAAATGGATGAGAACTTTGGAAAAAGTCTATTAGAAAATAATTTTGTACGATTTTAATCAGATAAAAAAATATAAAGTTGTGAAGGTTTTCAAATATAGGATAGTTTATTAGGTCCACTAGGCTAGATACCCTGAGAGGGGGTGAATCAGGGTATGAAAGATTAAAACAATTGCCCCATTTGATCTTGTTTTTCTATTAGAAAAAACTCTCTTCTCTATCATTCCCATTACAGATTATGAATAAACCTTAAAGCAAGCACAGAACATAGCAATTTTTACTTGGTTCACCCTCACTGGGATACGTCCAAGGATCATACACTGACAGTGTGTCGATGTACCAATTCCACTATAAGCGCATTACTGTTTACAATTTCAAAACGGACTCATTGTCCCTACTGGTTTACAACCACTCACAATTTGAGAACTCACTGCTCTTTCAATTGAAGTGAGATCACTGCTTCCTCATAAGATCCACTCACAGTTTATAGACTTGTAGGTCTCTTCATTACCACTAATGAATGCATCCCCCACTGTATGTAGATGCTCTATTGAAGTCCAAATTTCATCCACTGATGAATACCCCTTTGCCCCAGGACACTAGGCACCAACCATTGGAAAGTACCTTCGCAAAGCACCCTACTTCACGAAGCTCCCAATTTCTTGAAGCACAAACAAGCCTTCACGAAGTTACTGCCTTTTCGCAAAGCTCACACTTTCTCAGAGATCAGGCTATATCGGATCTCAAGTCATTACAGAGCGACTTCCCCCGCGAGCTCACTGAACCAACGCAGAGCACACAAATTTCGCGGAGCTAGATTAGCCGCCACGAAGCTCCTTCCTTTCACAAAGCACACTGCCTTCGCGAACCAGCTTTGCGAGCCGAGAGAAAAATATTTTATTCAAAAACTCTCTACTTCTCTTGAGGGGGTTGAAGCATATTTATAGGTGATTTTACTAACCCTTGAACCTTCTGTGTGAAGTCAGCACCACATAATCATAAATCAAGAAGCTCCAAAATTCCCACCAAAATTCTCTCAATATCACAAATTACTATAGAAATTTTCTGATTGCAGAGCTCATTGAAATTGCGGAGCATTCCATTAATTACTTTGCGCCTTCACCGTGAAGCTCAACTTGCAATGCCCTTCACCACTGCAATGCTCTTCAACACTTCCATTCGTGAAGCTTGTCGTAATCATGAAGAATCACCATCAACATTTTTCAAGTCTTCGCAAAATCCAATCCATGAAGCCTATCTTCACAAAATTCATGCTTTTTTATATTTTGATGAGATCTTCAAGGATGTCCACTTTTCCTGATGCTCACCAAACCCCAAATTTTGGACCTGAAAAATTTGGCAAACACTGGAAAACAGCGCCACCTTGTAGCTGTTCTTTTGTACCGCCTCCAGATCGTCTGTTCCTTTGTCATGGTTCTTTGTCAACATGGATTTTCAAAAAAATCTCTGGAACTCGACAATTTACCATGGAAACCAGCATTGTCAATAAACACAACTAACCCAAAAATGTTGCAATGTTACCTTGAGGGATATTTTTCCAACATAGTTTCTATGATTTATTAAGTAAGTAAAATTTTCTAAAGTTAAAAGGGATATTACTGAGTAAAGTCATTAGATAAAGTCCAATCAGACAGAACCCTTCATACAAATAAAAACAATGAATGTATGTTTCGACAAAAAAATCATCTGATAAAGTTTTGACTAAAGAACATTGGATGTATATTTCTGAATGAAATCATCAAACAAATTTTCTGGTATAAATATCATTAGAAAAAGAATGAATCGTGAAGGAAACTAATAGAGTGTTATGATGAAATTCATCAGATGATGGTTCATTGGATGAATGTTTGTGTTTGAAGTGATCTAATAAAGAAACTATGTGAGTTTTTCTGGACAAACATTTTCCGAACAAAGCTTTGTGAAGTAACTTTCTTTATAAATATTTTGTAAAGATAATTAAAATGATATTTTTTTATCTAATAATTCAATATTCATAAAAATCATAAAGTAATTTTTTTATTCTTGCAATGATGAGGAAGTTTCTAAAATTTCCTTAATATTTAAGTTAAGTAAATTCGACAAAGAAATTTGTTGTTGGAGATTTTGTAAAGCTTCAAGGATAGTCTAGATGTTTTTTATTAGAATTCATGAAATTTGATTGAATGGGAGTTTTGACTTTAAATTTTTTGTTGATTGGGAAACTAAATTGTTTTTCCCACCAGTTCTCCTTCAAATGTTACTATATAAAGGGGTATAAGTAAAAATTAGAATCATACTATTTATGCAAATGAAAAATTTAAAGTGTTATAGAATTGGTTTCATATAGATACATTGGATGAACTTCTGTTAACTAGAGTTTTGAGTAGTATGTTTCCAACCAAGGAATATCTTGATTAAAGTGAAGAAGAAGTTTATAATGAATAGAGAATATGTGATCAGGGTTCATCAAATGAAATTTTATATTAGGTAAAATCAGATGAACTGGGTATAAGGAAGTTGCATAGTTTTTTAGAGGGTGCCAGATGAACTTTCTAGATGGAATTTCCGAATGAACTTTTTGGACAGACTTTTCGGATAAAATTTTCAGATATATATCCAACTAACTGAAGGGGTTTTTACCAACTTTTGGGAAACAAAGTGAATAATTTTTTCAAGAATATGAAAATTTAATCTTGTATAATAATAGTGATAACATTATGATCCTATTGGTGAAGATTTATAGATTTGTTATGAAATATTTATTACATATTTATATTTATGGAAAATCACATGTGTTGTTGTTTTTATCCTATATATATTAGTTACTTGGGGTACAATTAAATTCAAACACACACACACCGCACACACACATCCCTGAAAGGTAGTTCATAGCTCCCCCAAGGGATAACCCATCATTGTGTGGTGTTGGATTATTTCCAACCATACCAAGGACTAGCTACTATTGTTGAGTAGTGAACCTTGTAAATACATGTGTTCATTTGGTTGTGTTTGGATCCTTGTTTTTTAGAAAAGTTATAACTATTTAACAAGAGGAAAAGGTTAATTCATAAGAAAAAAGAAAAAGATCATTGATTCGCCACCTCCCCCTCTCAATGATCACATTGGGCGTTTCATATAATATTCGAGTATGCCATAGATTCTAATGAAACTTTAAAGGCTTATTAGAAACATCCTATTATTTTTTTGGGTTATACCAAAAGTGAAAGTTTTATCATTATTATGATAAATATCTGAATATGTACATAATCAAGATGTCAGGATTCTGACAAGGGAACAAGAGCTGGATACTCGGTAATATCACTACTTAGAGATTTTCTTAAGGTATTAATGTCATATTAAGTATATTTTCCATGTAGATATATGGATTTACCAACCCTAGTCATGAAAACATGGTAGGACCAACTGTTTTAGTTATACTCATCAAAATCATGTTTAAAAAGTGAGAACTAACTAGTCATTAGCAGTTGTCTCTAGTTCAAGTAAGAGTCTACTGGAGTTAGTTCCCTAAAACCAACTACTTTTAACTTTAGATTTCATATATTTTCATGGATTTGAATAACAATACCTTAATTTTATAAAGTTCTATAATATATGTCACAATGAAAAGGTCTTAGTAATTACCCACTATGATGAGAACCATAAAATTCCATGATTATATTCTTAAACCTATTTTGATGGTCAGATAGAATTCTATAATTGTTTACATAGTATATTGATCGTTGGGTGAGAGTAATCATAAAAATATGAGACTTTTTCTCATAAAGTTTGCACATTGTAGTCTCTAAGATGGTAGATTATAAGAACATACCCTCTAGTGGGAATTTCACATGTTTTTGTGTCATTATATATTCCTATCTACGAGCATGTGTGATAGTCCTTAGACTTTAATATTATTATCAATACATGTCATCACTCACACACATAGATGTATTATCATAAACCATGATGAAAATAATTCATAGAGAAGTTGGGTGTGTTGGGTATATCACAGATGACATATTATTAATAAATAAGTCAAGGAAGGATTTATCCCATATATATTTATGGAAGTTTATATTTGATCCCTTTGATTGAAATAGAACTCTCGCATTAAATTATATGGCTATAGTGTAACAACAAGCTTATTTTATATAGTCAAAGAAAGTTTTATCAAGAATATAGGTGGATAAAAAGGGTGTGAAACCTATTTTATGAGATATTGTAACAGGGGGATTATATTACATAGTGATCACTTATGTGTAGTTGTTGATGTTTTGACATTAATGTTTTTCTATTGGGTGCATTAACCTATTGCTAGAAAATAATCTTGGACTTTAGGAGGGTCCACCTAATTCCAACGAGGAAGAATCCTAGAGGGTGATACACTAAGTATTTCTGTTGATAAAAATTAAGTTATAATTGAATTTAATTATTGGAATAAATATTAGTCTCAAGTCCGAAGAATTATTTTATTAAATATTTAATTGATCTCATAAATTAAAAAATATTTATTCATAGGGTAATTATTTAATTATACAGATATATAATGTTAATTTATTTATTTATTGAATGAATAAATATTTAATTAAATATCTCTTCGGGTATTCAATAAATGTTTAGGAGGATTAGTGGACAACGATTAGGATTGATGATAAGTATTAATTTTCAAGATGGTAAAATAATATTTATCATTGTGCAAGTTAGATCACACTATAAGAAAATATTATAATTATTATTATCACATGGAATAGAATGGGGTCATTAAGGGTTTAATATAATATCAAGGGCCTATTTTCATTTTAATAATAATTAACCCTAACCCAAAACTCTATAAATATACTATTATGTCTATTGTTTTGGGGTTAATCAAATTAGAGAATCATTTTTCACAAAACAAATATAGAGCTCCCTCAAGATATATAAATGCTCTAGGGTTTCTTCTCTCAAGCCTAAGATATTATCCTCCCTCCTCCATATTCTCAAGAACTATAGTGTAAGGAAAATTATTCAATCTTGAAGTAATCATCACATCAATCAAGATGAACATTGCAATATTATTTATCTACCACTTGAAAATACATCGGTGTTGTTTGGAGATCATCGGAGCATGTGTAGATCACCACTAAAGGGATTATACACTTGGATCCTACAAACACAATAACTATTGACTGATAAAAGTTTCATTCGATCAATATATTCATCAAAGAAATACCTCAAGGATGATGAATTATTTCTTCTAAACTATTTAAATTAATTATAAATTTAACATGAAAAAGATATTCTCTTAGTTCCAGTGGCCTTATTTTCCAATATTCTTTGGAAAAAATTTGTTGGTCATAAAATTTATGTCTTTTAAAATATGTGAATGATCAAAAGAATTGAAAATTATCGATTCAATCATGTGATGTACCTAGCCTAGTTTACTAATAAGTAACATATCCAAAGGGCCCCAAGGCCTCAAGAACGCCTCCCCATATGTTAGATTATAACAAATAGCAGTGATAGTGTATGGTCGTGCAGTGGGGAGACTATACCCTATTTATCAAATTGAAATATAGTGGAAATAAATTCAACACAATTCTAAGTATATAATAGATAAGATAAACATAAGTTAGTAAAATGGGACTAGATGGAGATATTTTCATGATGGTGCAAAATATAAGTCATGCATGTCATGGTAGCAGTCATAAAAATAGTGTAAGATTAGAAAAAGAGAACAAAATAACAAAAACTTCTAGATACATGAGAATAATTAGTCGTAGCTTGATCCTCTTCTCCCATGATCCCAACCTAATACATACTCAAGCATCTAGAGAGTGTTTACCTTTATCTTTCCCTACATCCATGAAATTTTTTCAAGTACCAAGCGACGACCCGAACAGGGTCTGAGTAAAAATCAGTAGGCTACCACTGATAGTGTGTAATTTAAATCTAGTCTATGAATATAAAATGTAATAGTGTGTAAATATAATAATTTAAATCAGTAAATTAAAATAAACCTAGTTGAGCTCAGGTACTTCATGGAATACCTGACCGACTCTACCCTCTTAATCCTAATCCAAATATATCTGATCATATGACCTTTTAGTTGGTGAGAGGACCTAAGACGTATAGTTAAGGCATATAAGATTTAATAAAATTAAGGAATTCATGGAACTAGTCCAGGAATTCCTTCACAATTCACATTTTTCGAATCCATGGAGGCCCCATGGAATTATTCATATTTAGTCTTCAATCTAACATATGGTGATCAACATGTGATGTTAAGATCTTGGTTCTTGAATGTAATACAAAGGATGAACCCTTGGAATTATTATCCTAAGATTTTCTAACCAAACTAAGGAAAGGTATCCTTTCATTTTAGGGTAGGCCTCGATTGAAATCTAGGGGGTAGACCCAAAGTGTTCCTTTATCTGAGGACATCAAGTCGAACCTGAGAGATTGTCCCTAGTGTTCTAGTTTTTTTTTGGAGTTCCAAATGAATCTATGATTATTACCCATGGAATTCATGATAATAATACACTTACTGAATCTATATTGGGATTACCACTTTTCATTTGTATCAATAAATCAGGTGGTATCCTATGATTCCACTCAAGGAATTACAAAGATAGAATTTAAGTCTTACTTAAGGCATTCCACACCATTGGTGGTGTGACCAATATCCATAATTATTAATCAAATAATCCATGGTAATAAAAAACATGTTCCAGATAAATTATCCAAGTAAATTCTTTTATCAAAATTAATTCACAACCTTGGAAGTGCCTCTCACGTTTTCCAAGAATTACTCACATCATTTCATAATTTAATTATTCAATTTCTTTAGATTTATATAACAAATATGTTTTTTGGGATCTAGAATTTTACCAAGATGTTTTTTTAGATTAATTATGTTTAAATTACCCAAAGGCATACCTAAAGGCCCATCTTAAGAATTTCGTTTCTAAAGTGGCATGACAAACACACCCTAAGGGGGTGATTTGGTTATATACAAGATAAATTTTGATTTTTATAAATTCAAATCCAAACACACCCTAAGGGTTGTTTTGGTTACTCTCAAACCATGGTTGTCTAAGTTGTTAGGCCAAACATTCCCTAAGGGGTATTTTGATTTTAGGTTGTCAACCTCTAATGGTGTTTGGGAGGACCATAGTAAATATAGGTTGGGATTCATGGAACAAATTAAAGGAATATAAATTTTAGGATCAATACTAAAAAATGTCTACATGTGGCACAATGTCACATTTTATAAATAGTGAGACTTTTAGGGAAAATAATATACACCAACTACCTAGGGATCATGAAAGAGAAATCATTTGGTATTAACCTAATATTTGAGTTGGAATGATAGAAAATGAAAAACCATAAAAAATTCCTTAAAATAGGGTATTTATGATAAAAATGGAGATAGAGAATTTGGTGAAAATAAATTCCAAGTAAAGAAGGTAACGAAGTGATAGACATACCTCAATCCTTCCAATGTGATGACTGGAAGTGAAAATAAAGGACGGGTGATGGATATCTACTCAAAACTTAAAGATAGGAGAGGAGATCCTCTTATGTTGTTAGTTATACTTCAAATGAGGTGAAATTCAGGTTAAGAAATAAATAGTGGTAAAGGGATAAAAGACCTTTTTCCTCTATTTAAAAAAACACCCCCAGAACCCACTGGCTGGCTAGTGGACTACTATCATCTAGTTGGTGGAATTATACTCCTTAGACTGCATTCCTTGGCCTCTACCCTCTCTTCTTGAAAAACTTTGTGGCCACCTAAACCCATTTGGTTACTTCTTAAACAACTAAAAAAAGGGGTTTGGGTAGAAAATAAAAGGGTCGCACACCTCATTGAAGAACCAAGATCTTAAAACCTCTCATCCTTAAGACAAATCATCCTCAAGTTGTACTTTCAAGGGTTATTGGGATTCCTTAGAGAATATCTCTATACACTGATCATGTAAATCAGACTCTCATTCTAACATATCTTCCTAGATACAGTCATTCTTCCATGACACCTGAACTAGAGGAACCATCCTACCTCAGAGAGTCTTTCTGAAATGATCAATGATATTAACTAGATACTCCTAAAAAGAATAATCAACCTCTAATTAAACTTCCTCATGATCAAATACATGATATGGTTTGGGATATTGATGGTGGAGCTGAGATATATGGAATATATTATAAATAGTACTATACCTCTAAAGAAGAGCTTAACGATAAGCTACCGATATGGAACTCTTCAAAATATTGAAAGGCCTAAAAATATAAGTACCAACTTTACCTACCTCTGAATCCGTCGATGACTCAATCTGGGTGAAACACATAAGAAGACTTGATCCCACACCTAAAACTCTAGTGTTTGATAACACTGATCAACATATGACTTATGTCTAGACTGAGTCATTTATATATGATTCCTGATCAATTTAACTCACACCGATGCCTCTTTAATAAGACTTGGTCCTATTAGTGCTGCCTCCCTTGAATATAACCAGCATAGAGGTAAACAACACAACCTACCATATAGAACCTCATAAGGATCCATCTAAATTTTTACTTAGAATCTATCAATATATGTGAAATCAGTAAGAGGTAAGTGTTTCTCCCCTGAGCCTTTGAAATCTATAAAACATGTATGGAGCATGTCCTTCAATACTTTTATGGTCCACTTAGATGGGTCGTCAGTTTGAGGGTGATATGTTGTACTCAATAGATCCTAGGATCAATCTATAACCCCTACCAAACCATGAAGTAAATAAATTATCCCTATCTAATACAATGGTACGTGGAATCCCATGAAGATGTATGATCTATCTGATATATAATCTCCCAAGATCATCCACTGAGAAGGTCTCCTAGATATAAAAGAAATGGGTGACCTTAATTATCATGTCCACAATCGCCCATATGACGTCACCGCCTCGGGGTCACCTTGGTCACCCCATCACAAAGTCCATGGTGATATCATCCCACTTCCATTTTAGAATGGGTAATGGTTTCAAAAGGACAGCAAGCTGCTGGTGTTCCACTTTCACCTACTGATAGGTTGATCACAATGTGAAAAATCCTGATATTTCTTTTTTCATCCCTAGCCACCATTACTAAAAGCACAAATATATATACATCTTAATCAATATGGTATGGCCCAAATAGACTTAAGGCCTTGATTTTTATTAATTTTTGATAACCCCCATTTTAAGGGATGAGGGAGAACCCTTACAAGGCCCATAGGCTCAGATATTACATGGCCCGTAGGCTTAGGAGATTACATGACCCGAAGGTCTTAGGGAATTCAACCAAACTATCTACAAGGAACTGCCCATCCCCAGCATCTGCATCATGATAGTAGCTCTCCACCTTCGCATGGTCGTCTAGATAGGCTTCCCGTGAAAGCACAGGTTGGTCCCTATGTCATAGCCATACCCTCTCATTCTGAAAAATCCATTTGGTTCTGATCTAGTGAGTACACCTGCTCTGAATCCTATTCATGGGCTACTCCTTTTTTATAGTGTGTTTTGGGGCAACTGCATGTGTCCCGAAGGCCTTGAGGTAGACCTAAGGCCTTAAAGGTGGCCCGAAAGCCCTACTAACCTGAAGGCCTGGGTGGCCTGAAAGCCTTAAGGACTCCAAGCACAAACCGGTGGCACAAGGTGAATAGTTCCAGCTGCTACAGTACCGAACAATACCTGTTACATTACCTGCTACAGTACCTTCACAGTGTACAGTTCTGCTATAGTACCTGCACAGTGTAAAGTTCTACTGTAGTGCTGCTATAGTGCCTACTACAGTACTGCTATAGTAACCTAGAAATATGCCTCTGCCTGGTTTATAACCTGGGTCTTTTGGATGCACTTAAGGATGCCTCACCAACTGGGTTGAGGCTCATGTGCTCAATATGGTATGAAATTCCCACTTAGAAGTATGATATTATTATATCAGTTCCTATTACATACCTTTAGGGACCCATACACGCTCATAGACATATAGAATTTTATACTCATTAAGAACCCAACCAAGAAATGGTTCCTAACCATAGATATTTTCCCTAAGGGATAATCCTTTAAGATCATAAATTTTCCTCCTCTTTATTTGATTCATAAGTGATGGAACCACTAATAAATCCATAAGAATGGGTTTCCCATGATGCTCCTGGAAATCAAGGTTTATTTAAAAAAGTCACCAGCTACCATTCAATATAATCTTCTTGAACCACTTGAGCCTGAGTCTTTTAGATTAAATCATCTGAAACATTATTTTCTTTCCATGGTGTATAAGTAAGATCAAAGTTGAAAGACTGAAGATATTCAACCCACCTCCATTGTAATAGGTTCAATTCTTGTTGATAAAATATATATTTAAGGCTCTTATGTTCTGTATATACCACATACCACTCCCCTATGATGATATGTCTCTAGCAACATAGATCATGAACAACAATTGCTAACATAAGGTCATGTGTCGGGTAATTGTGCTTGTGAGGCCACTACTACTGAGACCCATATGCCATGACTCACTCCTCTTTAATTAATATAGCTCCCAACCCAATTTATAATGTGTTATAATAAATTGTATACCCTCTATTTGGCTTAGGAAAAATCAGGATCGGTGCTAAGGTCAATTTTCTTTTCAAATCCTAAAAGGCCCTTTCACAAACTTTGGGCCATATAAACTTTACACCCTTCTTGATCAATCTTGTAAGTAGTGATGTAAGGTGATAAAAGTACTAAATGAATTTTTGATAGTAACTAGTTAATCCCAAAAATCTCCAAATATAAAAAAAACATTCATGGGATGCTCCCAATAAACAACTGCTCTTACATTTTATGGATCCATAGATACCTCTACTTTTGATATGATGTGACCCATAAAGTGAATGTTATCAATCCAAAAAATGCATGTGGTGAGTTTAGTATAAATTCAATGCACCCAAAGATTAGTCAAAACTACCTCTACATGTCGCATGTTCTCCTCCTATGATCGTAAGTACACCAAGATGTCATCAACAAAAATGGACATGAAGGCATCTAGGTATGGATGGAAGACCTAATTCATTATATCCATAAACATAGAAGGTGCATTCATAATACTGAACAACATTAACAAATACTCATATAATCCATAATTGCTTTGAAATGTTGTACATGGTATTTATGAGGGCCTAAATCTCACATGATGATGGCCCAATCTCAAATCAATATTTTAGAAGACCCTAGATCCCTGAATCTAGTAAAAGAGATAATCTATATGAGTAATTGGTTATTGGTTCTTAATAATAAATTTATTAAACTATTGTTAATCCACACATAAATAAAAATTATCATCTACCTTCTTGGTGAAAAGTATCGGTGAACTCCAAGGAGAGGTGATGCACACCATTAATGGGGCATAGAAAAACAATTTTTTATATTACCTAAGTATATTATATTGATTAAACCTAGGTATTATCCCAAATAAGAGTGCACACATAATAGTTTGTCACTTTTAATTAAAGGAAAATGGGGTGTTTTTTATATTGCTTGGTTTTGAAAACAAACAAAAGAGACGAAACAAGAGAAATAAATTAAGAAAAATATTTAAAAAAATAGAAATAAAAGTGATTGAAAATTATTATATGATGTGGTGATCAGGTCAGGGCCAATTTTTCAATTTCAATGTTATACTAGTTCCAATTTATCCAATCCTCTTCTGTCAAGATGATTAAAGTGATATTCCATGATTTCTTCCTCTCACTCCCATGGTCAATTGGTGATAGTGAGAGAAATCCTTTACAAGATCTCAGTTTTTTCTACTATCCTTACTTATGAGAGAGAGTTTTAGTGAATATCCTCAATTAAATTAGGCAATACCTAATCAGGTCTTGTTTATCCTAAACAAACAAGAATATCAACTACCCCTCCAACACTTACTAACAATCCTCGAGTACTTCACCACTAAGAATTGGTATATTCCATAATATATAAACCATAACCTATTATAGGGAGATAATAATCATTGACTAAAGAAAAAAATCAATAACATAATCAAAAACCAAATATGTTCATACATGATAATAAAAATCACTATTAGAAATGAAAAAAACTTCACAGAAGAGAGAAATAATTTTTATTCAATAAAGTGAAACAACTCGTGAATTAAAAAATAGAAAACCTACCCTTACCCAATAAATAATAAGTTTAACTAAACATTTTAAGTGTAACATATAAGAATGGGAAATAATAATTCATTAAAAACTATAAATAAAAAAGGAGAAGAAAAATAAATGCTGAAAATTTCTCCAATAGAATCTATTCTCCAAAAAACATTTCCTATTTTTTTTCCAACATATGGACAAATATTCTAAAGGTTTATTATTATAAGATGTTAGTAATTAAATTTTATATTGGATATCAAAATCTCAAATACATTTTATGAATATAAATTAATTTATGACACAATTAATGAGTCATGTTCTTTCTGGATGAATGTTTTCTAAATATTACTTAAATTTAGAGCATCCAATGGATACATTAATGAGGTTATATCTCCAATATATTTAATGGTAAAACTAAACTTATAATTTTTTTCAAATATATCTATAATAAACTCAATTGAAGGTGTGTATCCTTAGTTATGAATCAATTACTAAGGTGGGGTCCACTCTATGATCCAAAATAATGTTTCAACTTGATTGATTTTTTAGGTCTTCTGGGTGTTTGAATCAGCTCCTGGTCCAGAAGAAAATTTTGAATCCCACAAATACTGTAATCCTATAAAAATAATAATCACTCAAATTGGATTAATATTTTAAAATTATGCTCAAAATACCAACGTGATAAAATATTTTAAAATCCCAAAATTAATCAATTTTTACATTTTATCCCAAAACACACCAAAAAACTAAAAATGATGCAAATAAAATCAAATTGATAAATTTGGAGGGTTTAAATAATTTAAATACACATGAAAATTATGTAAATATTATATCTATAAATTCCCCCACACTTAGATCTTGGACTCCTAGACAAGTAACCATCAAAATCAAATCAAAGAAAATTCAAAACACATACACATGAGATTGATCAATTTTTTTTAAACAAGAAAAAAAAGATATCATTCCTATTAAAAACCATTATTTCAAGTTCTTAATTCATATAATTAAATATATTTCCACTTCATTTCTCATATCATGCACAAAAAACACCTATCTCACATGAATTTTCTCTCATCTCACAAATTTCAATTTTTTAGCAACGCATTTCTCATTCAAACCATGCAAGAGCCTCTATAGGCTTGATAAATTCCTACATATCCACCCTATGTGAGTTAATAAGATGTTATTATTATGAGTAATTTTTAGGTTTTTTCTATGTATTTTAGTTGGTATTATTTAGATGTCAAAATTTATGAGGCTGAATGAGGAGGGATTGGCTATTTTTGTTAAAAAATTGCATGATTCTATTTTTTGTTCAAGTAGTCTCTTCCTCACTCCCCATAGCAGAAAATAAGCTCCAAAATAATATAAAATTTTGATTCATGTGTATATCATACATTTTAAAATTCTTTATATTTACCACATAAAATGATCCCCAAAATTTTAGGTATTTTTTTAAAATTCCAAATAGGAACAACGTTCTTTCTCCTTTGGAAGCTCCAAAAAGGCACAACTTATTTTATCATGAAAGCAATAAAAAGAAAAATATTTCAATAGAATTAAATATTTAGTAGTAAAACCATCTCTTAAAAATTTTATTTTCCACCCAAAGTATCACCAAATGAGGTATCACAACATAAGATAGCAACCACCACACTTAAGTTCAGTTAGATCATGCAATTTCACTTTAAGGGCAGGTTGGATATAGAAAATTGGATTGTAATGTTGATAAAATAATATGATGTTCATATATTATAAGGTCTAAAAGGATTAAATGTACAAGGAAATATGGAATAAAAAGGATTCTCTTAAAAAGGGGGCTTTAAAAACAAATAAATTTCTCAATCATTTAAAATACAAGTACCTAAAACCCAAAAGTTTTGATAGGAATAAATCAAACTCTAGTTAAAATAAACATGGATTAGTTCTCTCAATAAGTGAGGTGAATTTCAATAATATTAAAAAGTTTTTATAATCCTCATGGGAAAGTAATTTCAAATATAATTATAGTTAATTATGACATGGGATTCAGAAATCATAGGAATTTTTTGAAATTCCCCATAGATTTGAACTTGAAATAAAGTTATTTTCAACATTTATTTAAGCTTGATTTCATGGAATAAATTACTTCACTCATAGGAATGGGTTTCAAAAAAATGGTAAATATAATCATTTCATCTCACAAGTTTTAAATACACACAAATATTGAAAAATAAACACACACAAAAATTTAAATAACACACAGTTTTTAAAAAAATTGAAAATAAAAAAGAATATTGAAAATCCTAAACTAAAAAGGTTCCCACTCCCACACTTAAATTATGTAGTGTACTTAATACATTAAAGTATATGTTAACATTTAAGTATATTTTTAATTGAATCATAGTAATAATGAAAGTGTTATGGATAGGTACGACCTAATGGATTTAATTGATAAGTCAGTTTGGAGGAGTGAAATCTCCTCCACTAGATCTGATGGAAAGTTACCATGGAATTTCTTCAGCCAATTTCCATTAACAATTATGGTCTCCTACACTCCATCATTCATAATCTTCACAACATTTAAAGGATACACATTAGTAAATATAAATAGACCTTCCCATATGGAATGAAGTTTACCTAGCATCAACTTGATTTTTGATTTGAATAACAACATCGTGTCTCTAGGATAGAAGTATTTTGGTAGGATAACCTTGTCATGAGACACTCTTGTTATCTATTTTTAAATACTTATATTTTCAAAATTTTCCCTTCTAATTTCCTCTAGCTCCTACAACTACAATCTTCTCTCTTTTATAGCACTTTCAAGATCCAAATTCATCATTATCATAGTTCAATATTCCTTATGCTACAATTTCATAGGAAGGTGATATATTTTCCCATAAATAAACCTATATGGAATCATTCATATTGGTTTTTTGTAGGATTTCCTGTAAAACCATAATGTATCCTACAACTTTTGGATCTAATCCATCCCATTTATTTTAACAATATTTTCCAAAATTCCTTTTATTTCCATGTTGGGAACTTTAGCTTGACAATTAGTCTATGGATGATAAGAATTTAATATTTTATGATGCACCCCATACTTCTTCAACAAAGCATCCATTATCATATTGAAAAATTTATTCCCTTGATCACTGATGATGGATATGGGCACTCCAAACCTAAAAAATATGTTAGCCCTGACAAAATCACAAACAATTATAGCATCATCAGTCTTGGTGGATTTTTCCTTCACCCTTTTTGAAAAATAATCAACTGTAATCAAGATAAAAAAATTCCAAATGACATTCGGAAAGGGCACATAAAATATATCACCTAAAATTCAAAAAACTCACAAAAATTTAGTGTCTTTTGAGTAATTTCTTATCAATTTAAAATATTTCTAGAAAACAGTCATTTTTCACACCTTTTGAAAAATTACTAAGAATATTTAAAAATGTTGGGACAATAAATTCTAGATTCTAAAACCTTCCTTGTTTTCTTTTGAGGTCCAAAGTTACCTCCACAAGATAAAGTGTGATAAAACTCAAAGAAGGATTCAATTTCACTTCCATAAAAACATATTCTTATCACTTGATCATTGCAAATATTCTAATGAATTGGATCTTCCCAAATATAATATTTGGATTCAAATTTTATTTTTTGAATTTGGGGGGATTTTAAATGAGATGGGACCTGAGATGTTACTAGATAATTTACAATGTCAACATACCAAGATACTTCTCCTTCAATCAAGTACAACTGCTCTCCTGAAATTTTATCATTTAGTGGGTATTCGCCTAGAATTATAGCTTCAGTAGTGTTGGGAAGTCTACTTAAGTGAGCATCCACTTGTTTCTTAGCTCCCTTCTTTTTATTGATTTCTATTTTGAACCCTTGTAGTAGTATCATCAATCTCACTGGCCACTGTTAAGCATTATCCTCCTTCATCAAGTACCTAATAGTTGCATGATCATAAAACATAGTGATTTTAGTTCCAAGAATATATGATCTAAATCTCTATAAATCAAATACAACTGCTAAAAACTATTTTTCCATGGTTATTAAATTTAATTGAACTGCATCTAAGGTTCTTGATGCATATAAAAATATTTGTGGCCAACCCCCAATTCATTGAGAAAGGACTGCTCTGACTTCTTAGTTAGAAGCATCATAAAGTATCTTTAATGGTTCTTCCCAATTTGGTGGTTGTCTCACTGGTGGTGTAATTAATCTTTTCTTAAACTCGTCAAAGGCTTCTCTACATGAACCATTGAAATAAAAATCAACATCTTTAAAAATTAATCTAGAGAGAGCGAGAGAAATATTATGGAAATCTTTGATAAACATTCTATATAATCTTGCATGTCCTAAAAATGATCTAACATGTTTCACACAATTTGGGTAAGCCAATGAATTTATCAATTCAATTTTTGATTTATCCACTTCAATTCCTTTTTTTGAAATGACATTCCTATTTAAAATTCCTCTATCAACCATTAAATGAAACTTTTTAAAATTTAAAACAATATTCTTTTCAATGTAGGTTTTCAAAACTTTTTCCAAATTTTTCAAACAATGATTAAAATAATCTCTAAAATCCATGAAATAATCTAAGAAACATTTCAATAAATCTTCAAAGTGATCAAAAAATATACTCACCATGAACCTATGAAATTTACCTAGAGAATTATATAATCCAAATGGCATCCTTTTATATGAAAACGTATCAAATGGACAAGTAAATGTTGTCTTATCTTGATCCTTGGGAGCAATGGGTACTTATAAATAACTTGAGAATCTATCCAAAAATAAATAATGAGTTATCCCCACCAATCTCTATAACATCTGATCAATGAATGGTATGGGAAAATGATATTTTCGAGTGACCTGATTCAACTTCCTAAAATCTATGCACACTCTCTAGCTATTATGAATTCTCACATGGATTAATTAATTCTTTTCATTCCTTATAGTGTTTAGTCCAGTTTGTTTTAAACTACATGAATGGGGCTAACCCACTATGAATCTAAAATGGGATAGATGATCTCAGCTTCCAATATATTCTCAATATCCTTCTTCAAAACCTCTATCAAATTGGGATTTATCCTCCTTTGGGGATATCTAACAGGTTTGGAATCTCCCTCAAGATGAATTCTATGTGAGAATATTTTGGGTTTATTCCAAGAATATCACCTAAAATCCACCCTATAGATTTTACATTCTCTCTCAAAATCACAATCAATGGTTATTCTTGGTTTTTAGATTGATTATTAGCAATTATCACTGGTAATTTATCCTCCTCCATGAGGTATACATATTTCAAATAAATGGGGAGCATTTTTAATTCAAGATATAGGGGCTTCTCAAGGTATGAAATTAAATTAAGATTCCCCATTTCCAAAGGTTAGTCCTACTACAAACAATAAATCGTATCATCTTCTTCATCATTTAACAAATCATCAAATAAATCAGATTTTACCTCTTATTCTCACATGTAATTAGAATATCTAGTGTTTTGGGCATTCACATGTTCAAGTATATTTTTAATGGAAAAATTTTATCCTAAGTATAAGAATTCATGGAATGTACATTATTCTTCAATTAGTTTAGTACCAAATTCATGGGAGAGTTAAAATAGTGAGTGATCATCTGAAGGGTGCCTTATGGATTCAAAAATATTGATGTGGACAGTGTTATCTCCAAACTCCATGGTGAGTGTCCCTTCATGGAAATTGATGATATTTTTTGCCATCTTTAAGAAAGGTCTCTCCAAAATGATGGGTGAGTTTTATTAGATCTTATCTTCTTCCATATTAATAACATATAATTAAAATGGGAAAAAATATATTTAACTTTCACAAGGATATATTCTAGAACTTCTACTGTGAAAACTGTGGATCTGTTTACAAGTTGTACTACAACTCTTGTAGGTTTCAAGTCTCCCATATGCAACGAAATGTATACTTATTAAGAAAATACATTAATTGAAGCACCTAGATCACATAAATAATTAGAGAAATTTAAATATCCAATGGTAAATTGAATGGAAAATATCCCTGTATCTTGATATTTTTTGTAAATTGTGGTGTTATTAGGGCTGAGACACTTCTTCCCAAGCTGATCCACTCATTCCCTTGAAGTATTCTTTTCTAGGTTCAAAGATCATTCGAAAAAAATCATATCTTGGAATTTTTTGTAAATGCTTTAATCTGGGGGATATTAATTTCCACTTTCTAGAAGGTGTCAAGAATTTATTTTTGAAGAATGTCCTCCTAAAATCTCTTTGATTATATCATCCTTGATGGAAATGGTGGGGATAAGTCTTTCTTCTCCATTTATTTCATTTTCAATGTTGTTTCTTATCTCTTCATCCTTATCCTATCCTTTTAGTCATAATCTTTCTTTTCTTCTTCATGGTTCATTTCTATAGAATTTTTGGAATTCCCAACTTCATTATTCTTCAAAACAGGTGGTCTTATTTCAGGTTCAAGGGTGGTTGGTAGTGGGAGTTCTTTTACACTTCTTTTTTTATCATGCTGACATTATCTTTTAGATTTGGCACTGTCTGTGCTAATATTTTTCCTTGATTATTTATTAAAATGTCCATAAAACTTCCAAATTTATTAGTTAGCTTATCAATCTTATCTTCCAACCCTAAAAATTTGGTTCATAACTGCTTCTCTTCAATTTCTAGTTCACTTTTGGAAGTTTTCTCATAAGTATTCTATTAGAAAGGTGGTGTATAAAAGGAGTATTATTGTTATAAGGGATGTTTATAGGATTTTTGGAATATAGGGGGGTTCTAGTATTATTGTTGAAAAAGAGGTTTTTCCTAGTTCTATTGGAATCTATATCCTTGTTGGGTTTGGGGTTAACATGGATAATTCAGTTAGAATTTTCTTTACTGATAGGTTTTATCACAAATTTTTGTCCCCTACACTTTTGGAGACTGGTTAGTGTAATGATAATTAGAAGAGTATAAACCAAATACCATAGTTGGGCCTTGTTGATCCTTTACTTGGTTCACATCCATTTCCACACTAATTTAGTCAGTTCATGCATTTTGTTTCTAATTAAATATATTGAATCATATGTATTTTCCTCATGTATTTCCCTCATTCTTATACCTCTAGTTCCAAACTACTGTGAGTTCTTAGTAATCATTTCAATTATACTTCTAACATCGGTATGTGACTTATCGATCAGGGTTCTTCCCGATGAGGCGTCTAGAATATTTCGATCATTATCAATAAGTCCTTGGTAGAAGAACATAATTAATTGGTGTTCCACCATTTCTTAATGTTGGTAGTTGGAATAGAGCTTCTTGAAATGCTCCCAATACTCATAGTGGGTCTCTCTAGTTGATTATCGTACGACATAAATCTCCTTTTTGATAGTGGTGCTCCTATATGTGGGGAAGAATATCTATATGAATCATATTTTTAGATCTTAAAAAACATTTGTCTCCCTTGTTTTAAGATTGTAAAACCATTATTTATCCACTCCTTTGAGTGAGAAGGGTAATTCCCTCCACTAAAATTGGTCTTCGGGTGCTCCTCTTGGCCTAAAGCCTGAGTAGATGAAGTTGAATTCTTGGATATGATTATTTGTATATTCTCCTGCAAGACCATGAAAATTTGGAAGCACAATAATCACATTGAAACATAATTCAAAATCATTTGGTGCAGTAGTTTCAATGAGTTTGTTATTTTGAATGGAGAATTCAGGTGTGCACAAATCACACAGGGTTTGTTTGGGATTTCCAGCCTTGATTTCAGGTTCAAAGTGAACACTAAGAATTCCACTTTAATATGAGAGGTCTATTTACTCAAATTTTCCTGTTAGGTTTTTTTTAGTTGGTTTTATGTTCCATAAATTTCTAGATAAAATTTAATTAATGGGTTTTTTGAGTTTCAGGTCATTAAGTTTTAAAAAATATTTTTTTAAGTTGTTAAGTTGCACTGCCTCCCTGGAAATGATGCAAAGTTTGATGCACGCCTATTGAAACACACGGCCGATTGTCGCATATCGACTGGTCAAGGTTCTGGTGCTCTGCTGATGTGTATAGCAGCACTCGGGTCGAATCCTCGGCGATGATACTTTGTAATAGTCATTTGTTTTTAGTTGATTGTATTTTGATTAGTGGGGTTTGTTTGCAGAGCTAAATTGAAATTATTGATGGTTTATTCTTGATTTAACAAATATATGAAGATTGGGGTGAGTTTATTATTGGGGATTTAAGCTTGTTATATCCTTGAGCCTTGCTTTGTATTGCATTAAATTAACACCCATGTCATAAGTTGACGTTGATTGGAATTCCTTAAGTGTTAAGACTTTAATCCAAGGATTAACTTAACTTAGAGTTCTAATCTCACTCAAAACTTATTTATGATAGTGTATTTATGGTTCCAATAATCCTTGGAACCCACTTTTTAAAAAAAAACATATCATTAATCCATGACATATTAAGTTTAACATACACAGTATTAATTTAAAGAATACTCATCGAGCAAAAACTCTCAATCACTTAACATCCCAAAATTATAACTCACCCCAATGGTAGATTTACTCATCCATTAGGATTTTTTATAATATGGTTTTAATTTTTATGGTGTCTATTTAAAAATATTATAAAAATAAAGGGACAAGAAAAGAGTAGTGTGTCGAACACACACACGAAAGATTTTGAAAATCAAAAATTGAATTTCGATTGAATGAGGAAGAAAAATAAGGGTACTGTAATTTAAAATGATTCAAACTATTTTAAGGCCATTAATATTATACTACAGAAGGTGGAGAATAATAAGTGGTATTGAAGAAAAAACAAGCACTAAAATTTGATTGAAATGAAAACAAAGTTACACAATTACAATTGAAAGCAAACATAAACAAACATGAAAGAGAAGTGGAGAAGAGGTATCTCTTGTTGAAACAAGATCAAAGAATATCCGCCCAGAACCTTTTCAAGGCCCTAGTAATTCCAAACCTCCTCCTTTATTTCTGAAGTGCCAACCTCTTGGAATGAGAGTAGGGGGTGTATTTAAATCCCAAGGTTGTGGGTTGTTTGCATTCCAAAACTATCCATCCACTTGAACCGCAGATTTACCAATCTAAACCGATGAATAATGATCTGGTGTCTTCTTAAAATATGTAGATATGGATGTCTTCTTTCCACCCTCAAATTTTCCCGCTTATAGACTTTTGTTTCCAAAGTTATGGCGGTTTTAATAAATAATGTCATTCTATATATTTCAATCTAGACTTTTCAATGGCCGAAATGTGAATGGATTTTTCCATAGTAAGATGCCCTCAAATAAAAATAATTTCTTCAAAAAGTTGTCCGAACATATCTCCTCTTTCACACTGAAGAATCTCAGCTTGAATGGATGTCCACATCAGGAGAAATGTCAATATTTGTGTGCCGCTTTTATTTCTCGTCCAGAATGGTGGGATGAGTTTAAATGAATTAGTTGGGGCCCTTGTACTTGGATTTGGGCCTTGAAATTTTTATCCAAGATGACATGTATTGTCCCCCGAATTATGGTGGAGAATTAATGTTTTTGGACGTCTGTATTGAGCCCAGTAAATCAATCTTCAAGGCTGGTCCAGTTTGTTCACAGATTCATTGGGCCTTCTTATGTGGTCCATATGACCCTTCAAATGGCAGAATTGTCTCATAATCCCTTATAATGAAATGTTTTATATTTAAAGTAGAATCCTAAAAAACAATAACCATATAATTTGGATCAATATAGTGATAGTTATTGTTAAAACAGTAAACTAACTCAATTGGACTACTTCTAAAAATACTCAAAAATTATACTTAATATTAAAACATTAATATTTCACGCAAATTATGCACATTTCATATAAAATCAGTAAAGGGAGTATATAATACGTCATGAAAATATTAACAACATCAACTCCCCCATAATTAGTCTTGTGCATGTCCTCATGTGCAACAAATATAAAAACATAACAAAATCATTTTCACTCACCAACAGATATTAAAATTTTGGTTTCTCCAATCAGGGGAGGTTTAGACTATTTCACTCATCCATTTTGAAATCCACCACAAGTTGTTACAGAAACAATTTTCCAAAACTAATTCATTTTTTTCATGCTCAAATTTAGAAATGGAAAATGTGGACACTCAAAACTCACCCCTCTCAATATGATAAAATTCATTTGTGGAGGTTCACTCTTTCACCAACCAAAAGTGAAAATCTTAGAGTTTGAAAAATCTCTCAGCTTACAATAACTATCCAAAGTGAACAAGAATAAAGAGGTCTTTTAAGGGGTTTTTTTGTGGGTATGGGGCGGTAGTAATATAATGTCCAAGAGAGAGAAGAAGAGGGTTAAAACACCAATATAGAAAAAGCAATGTACATTTTTTTGAAATAAAACATGGAAGGAAATGAAAATTCATATTTACAAGGGAATGATTGTGTGAAGAAAGACACAATAGAGGAAGAAAATATTAAGGTAATGAGAAGACGGAGTATTTACAAAACACAAAACTTCTCCCAATAAGAATATAATGCAAGTGTTCTTTTTTTTCTTTTCTTTTTTTTTCTTTTTTTTTCGAAAGTTGACCTTGAAACAGATCTCACACTCATATCCCAACCCATGTTTGATCTCCTCAAGACACTAATTGTAATAGTTATAACAAGATAAAAGGTTGAGGAAGAGTGATTTTTGACCTACCCAAGACACAACCCATATTTTTATTTTTTATTTTTTTGATTTTTTTCATCATTTTTGATTTTTTTTGAACACTTATCAATAACATTTACAAAATTACATAAATGAAATTACATTATATTCCCCAAAAATCACTGAATGATAACCTCTCCCCCACACTGAAATGGATTCTTTCCCTCAAGCATATGATAACATGGTGAAATCAACAAAGGGTACCCAAAATGAAATCCATCCTTCCCACTCTTAAATTTTGAAAAATTATGAAATAAAAATCCATGTTGATATTGGGTGGGAAAAGGTATTGGGATTGTAATGTGGCTATCAAAGAAAAGGTTTTCTTAGGCTTGAAGGGGATTTCAAAAGGAGGATTAATGTAAGGGAAATGGGAGGCTATTTGGCTATTGTGATTCTCATGTTGTTCAGAAAATGCCTCTATCATATTAATGCACACTAAAGTAGTAAATTTAGCTCGAAGGTCCACAAAATCAAGACTCACAAATGGGGTTGAAAACACACATTTTGAAAATATGGCCATAGGTGGCCTTGGCATGAAAGCAAATTTTGTTCCTCACGATTTGGGAAAAGCATTTTCAAAATCAAAAATTAAGCATTCAAAATTTGTTAATTTTGACACAAAATTCTTTATCCAAAGTCATGATGAATATACAAAATTTTTGAGATTAAAACATTTCTGTTAACTCCCCAAAATGGTTGGAAAAAATTTCAAAACTCGATGGTGAGTAAGCATAACTTATACTTTTTTTGTATTTTTTAAGTGATTGTTTTTTTGGTTTTTTTTTAAGGTTTTTATTTTTGTAAAGTTACACCCACAAAAAAGAGAAATTGAAAAATAAAGGTTTTTATAAAGAAAGTGTTAAAAAATGAACGAGGGAGGAAGAAGAAGAAATAGGTAGAGAGAGTAAGATATAGAGAGAGTTAAAGGGAAAGAGGTGCCCCCTAGTTTGGATTTGGCGGGTTGCCATCTCCATCTAGTGGTAGGTTGGATAGAGAAGTTGGGGATCCAATGGAAGTCAATGTTGATCCATGATTGTGCATCCTCTCATGGTGATTCTTTAACCTATTTCCATTAACCGTGAATTTCGTTTTGGAAGAGGGGTCTTGGACTTGCACTGCACCAAATGGGTAAACATTAGTAATAACAAAAGGACCTTCCCAATGAGAATTAAGCTTACCTGGGTGAAGCCAAAATTGATAATTGAAGAGTATTACCTTTTCACCTTCATGAAATACCTTTCTCAAGATGTGTTTGTCATAGAGTACTTTATCCTTCTCTTTGTACATATTGGAATTCTCATAGGATTCAAGTCGAAGCTCCTCCAGTTCAGCCAATTGCAACAATCTTTCTTCACCAGATTTTTCACAATCAAAATTACAGTTTTTCACAGCCCAAAAATACTTATGTTGGATTTCAACTGGTAGATGACATGCTTTACCAAAAACTAGCCTAAAAGGATACATCCCAATGGGTGTTTTATAGGCAGTTCGATAAGCCCAAAGTGCTTCACCAAGTCTTTCAGGCCAGTCTTTTCTGGTGGGTTTTACAATTCTCTCAAGCACTCTTTTCACTTCTCTATTAGAAATTTCAGTCATGCCATTTGTTTGGGGGTGATATGCAGTTGAAGTTTTATGAAGAACCCCATTCTTTTTCAAAATATATTTCATGGTTTTATTACAAAAATGGGTTCCTAAGTCACTTATCAAGGCATGAGGTGTGCCAAAACTATGGAAGATGTGTGTCTTTAGGAACTCACTAACAGTATGTGAATCATCCTTTCTAGTGGGTTTGTCCTCGACCCACCTAGAAACATAATCAACCATAAGAATGATGTATGATAATCCATTGGAATGGGGAAATGGTCCCATGAAATTGATGCCCCAAACATCGAAGATCTCACAGAAAATTAAAGGCTTTTGGGGCATTTCATTTCTCTTGGAAATTGTGCCAAACTTTTGGCAAGTGGGACATGATTGACAGAACTCATGTGAGTCCTTGAAGAGTAAAGACCAGAAGAATCTAGAGTCTAGGACCTTTCGGGAGGTCTTTTGTGGTCCAAAGTGGCCACCACTAGGCATTGAGTGACAGAATTCTAAAATAGAGGAATGTTCATCTTTATCAACACATGTCCTTATTACCATGCCTTCCCCAGTTTTCCAAAGTTTATTTTCATCCCAAAAATAGTATTTTGAATCACTTTTCAACTTCATTTTCTGTTCTTTTGAAAAAAAATTCAGGAAAAACACCATAAACCAAATAATTTACAATTGGGGCATACCATGGTATTGTTGGAGTGAGAGATGAAAGGTTCTTAGTGGGGAATTTAGGATCAATGATTTCAGAATGAGAAGAATTAGAAATTCTACTCAAGTGATCATCCACAGGGTTTTCTTTTCCTGATCTATCTTTTATTTCAAGGTCAAACTCTTGGAGCATTAGGATCCATCTAATTAGCCTCGGTTTGGAATCACTTTTCTTGAGTGAGAACTTTATAGAAGAATGGTCTATGAAGATGATGATTTTTGGCACCTAAGAGATAGGGCTGGAATTTATCTAAGGCAAAAACAACTGCTAAAAGTTCTTTTTCAGTGACAGTGTAGTGAGATTGAGTTTCATCCAATGTTTTTGAGGCATAATAGATGACATGAGGAATATTTTCTCTTCTTTGACCAAGAACAGCCCCAACAGCTCTATCAGAAGCATCACACATCAATTCAAAGGGTAAGGACCAATCTGGGGGTTGGATTATCGGGGCATATGTAAGAGCAGTTTTGAGTTCAATGAAGGCTCTCTTTCAAACCTCATCAAAATGGAAAGTGACATCATTTTGGAGCAAACGAGTGAGTGGGAGGGAAATTTTACTGAAGTTATGGATGAATCGTCGATAGAAACCAGCATGACCGATGAATGAACGGATGTCTCGAACAGAGTTGGGTTCAGGAAGTGATTGGATCACTTCAATTTTTGCACGATCGAATTCAATACCATATTTTGAAAATATGTGCCCTAGAACAATTCCATTTGCAACCATGAAGTGACATTTTTCAGAATTTAACACAAGGTTACACTTGACACACTTTTGAAGGACTAGAGAGTGAATGCAATCATGACTCAAATGACTCACCATAAATGGTAAAGTCATCCATGAAGACTTCCATGCAGTGTTCAATGAATTCTGAAAAGATACTCATCATACACCTCTAGAATGTTGCAGGAGCATTACAAAGGCCAAAAGGAATTCTTCCATATGCATATGTTCCAAAGGGGCATGTTAAAGTAGTCTTTTCTTGGTCCTCAGGTGCGATTGGGATTTGGAAGTAGCCAGTGTATCCATCAAGAAAGCAATAGTGTGACTTTCCAGCTAATTGTTCTAGCATTTGATCAAGGAATGGAAGAGGGTAGTGATCTTTTCGGGTTTCAACATTCAATTTTCTATAGTCGATGCACACACGTCATTTGTTCTTCACTCGAGTTGTGATTACCTCTCAATGTTCATTTGTGACAACAGTTATCCCACCCTTCTTAGGTACAACTTGAATTGGACTAACTCATTCACTATCAGAAATTGGGTAGATAATACCAGCTTGAAGAAGCTTGGTGATCTCTTCCCTAACTCCCTCAAGCATGAGTTGATTGAGTCTTCTTTGTGGTTGTCTAATTGGTTTGTATGATTCCTCAAGATGGATGTGATGCATGCAAAGGGCATGGTTGATTCCTGGTATGTCATCTAGGGTATAACCTAAGGCCTTTTTGTTTTCCTCTAACACTTGAACAAGTTTGGACTCCTCAGTTTCAGTAAGTGTGGCAGAGATAATGACAGGATATGAGTGATCATGGAAGAGGAATGCATATTTCAGGTGTGCAAAAAGGGGTTTCAGATTAGTCTCATCATTCATTTTTGGGTTAGGAAACTTAGAAATGGAGGATGGGACTTCAGTTGCTTCAGATTCATTCTCCTTAATACTTTCCAAGGTGGAGCAGTAGATATCATAGTTGATGTGGGATTCAAGAGAGTTTTCAAGTTCCTCTAGATTGATGGAGTCTATGAATGATAGGTCCACATCAACTTCACCATTTATGACTTGGTTAATCATGGTGTAGATTTCACAAGATCCTTTGTCATCAGAACATGAATAACATGGTGGAATGGGATTCGATTGACTCTTAGTAGTGTCTTCATAAACATGGATTGAGAATGCAGAGTGATCCTCATATGGGTATCACATGGCTTGGAAAATGTTGAACTTGACCAGTTGGTCACCGAATTCCATGGATAAGATGCCTGAATGGACATCATTCTTGGTTCTCGCAGTCATGAGGAATGGTCTTCCTAGAATTAGGGGAGACTGAGAAGAGTTCGTCTCACCTTCCATGTCAAGGACATAGAAATCATCAGGGAAGATAAGATCATTTACTCGGACAAGGAAATCCTCAATTATTCCCTTAGGACTGGTTGTGATTCGATTGGCTAACTGAATGACAACACCCGTTGGATGTAAGGTACCTAAACCAAGGTTGGAGAATATGGATTTGGGCATGACGTTAATTGAGGATCCTAGGTCTATGAGTGCATCATCAAAGTTGGAACTTCCAATTTGGCATGGAACCGTAAATGTCCCTGGATCTTTACACTTAATGGGTATGGACTCTTGGGTTGAAACATTTTCAAAGGTCCTAAGTTGCCTCTTGTGGGTGCACAATTCCTTCAGAAACTTGGCATACTTAGGAATTTGTTTGATGGAATCTAAGAGAGGAATGTTGAATTCAACACGTCTAAACATGTCGATCATTTCAGGATTGGGTTCAAAGGACTTATTTGGCTTAGAAACATCTTGTGGAAAAGTAATTGGATTCCTAAGTGGAATGGAAGGAGATGATGGAATGGATTCAGATTCCTTTTCAATTTTCTTTTTATTTTCATTTTCTAGGTCAACATTCAAAGGAGGGTTGGAAGACTTATCTTGAGGCATAGAAATTTTCTTTCCCGATCTAAGTGAAATTGCACTTACATTACCCTTGTGGTTGGGTATTGGTTGATCTTGAAGTTGGGAAGAATTAGATGGTTTCTGCTAACTAAGGTGGGATTCCAGTTGACCAATTTGGGTTTCAATGTTGTTGAGGCTAGAATGGGTGAAAGAGCCAAGATCTTCCACTGCACTTTCCCATGGTTGCTTAGAAGAAGAGGCTTGTCCCGAATTGGTATTACCTTGATTTTGGTTCTTGGGAAAGAGGTTGTATTGGTTTTGGAATTGGGAAGGCTCACTAGGATAATGGAATCCAGGAGGAGGATTGTTCCTTTGAGGTTGAGGAAGAAAAGGATAAGGTTGTTGGAAGTTACCAACACACCTTGACCATATTAGAATTGGTTTGGGTTTTGAGGAGGGAATTGAGGAAGATGAGATATGGTATTACCATACCTAAGGCCTTGGTTATAGGAAGAAGAGAAGGGCTTAGAGTGAGGTTGGTTGAAGTTTCTAACAAACTGACCTGATAGTTGAGGGTTGGTGTTCCGTTGAGCATATGCTGCATTGAGCTCCATTGGTCCAGATGAATCGGATTGATCCTCTTGAAGTTGTGGACATGTGTCAGTTGGGTGAGATGGAGAGTTGCAGATTCCACAGTTTTTGACAGGTCTAAGAAACATTGATTGTGGAGAAGACGAGGTTGGGGATTTGGATGCCACAGCTAGTTCCCACACAAGACCTATAAGTTCACTCATCCACTCGGTCATCTTGTTCAGAACCATGGATTGATTATCTTGGGCTTGTTTGACTTGATCATGTGCTCGAGTATGGAATTTTTGTGTGTTTGCATCCATGTTATTTATGAGATCTCTTGCTGCTGTAGGAGTTTTATCAACAAGAGCACTGCCACTTGCGGCATCAATGAGAGTTCTCTCCATAGCCAATAAACCCTCATAGAAGTATTGGATCAAGAGTTGGTCAGTGATTTGATGGTGTGGACAGGTTGCAACAAGCTTTTTGAACCTCTCCCAGTACTCATGGAGTGATTCACTTGGGAATTGATGAATACCACTTATTTTCTTTCGTATAGAAGTAGTACAAGAAGTAGGAAATAATTTCCCTAAGAAGAGTCGCTTCATGTCATTCCATGTGGTTATGGAACCAGGAGGAAGGTAGTAGAGACATGACTTAGCAGTGTCAGCTAGGGAGAAAGGGAATGCTCAAAGCTTGATTTTTTCTTTAGAAACCCCTTGAGGATTCATGGTAGAGCACACTACTTGAAACTCTTTAAGGTGGATATGTGGATCCTCACCGGCTAGCCCGTGAAAATGACGAAGAAGATGAATCAACCCCGATTTGAGTTCTAAGTCATCCTCTATGTTTGGATATTGAATACCAAGAGGTTGGTAATTCATATCAAGGGCAGCGAGTTCTTTAAGTGTTTGTTCCCTAGGATTGGCCATATCTACTTCAATTGGTTGGACAAGGACTGGTTCTTGAAGTATTTGATTATATCTTATGTTCCTCCTAAGTTGGAAAAATGTTCGCTCAATTTTAGGGTCAAACAAATCTGATGGATTTTTTGGAAGGCTACAGGGCATTCAGATAGATTTTTGAAGAAAAAGGAAGATGGTTTTTTCTTTGTGTTTTTTTCATTTTTTTTAAATTTTGTTTTTTTTTTGGTTTTTTTTTTGACAATAACCAGAAACTAATGACTACTTAAAGAACCATCCCCAGCAACAGATCCATTTGAAATGCATGGATGATTTTCTCCTATCGACTAGTCAAGGTTCTGGTGCTCTGCTAATGTGTATAGCAGCACTCGGGTCGAATCCTCGGCGATGATACTTTGTAATAGTCGTTTGTTTTTAGTTGATTGTATTTTGATTGGTGGGGTTTGTTTGCAGAGCTAAATTGAAATGATTGATGGTTGATTCTTGATTTAACAAATATATGAAGATTGGGGTGAGTTCATTTTTTGGGAGTTAAGCTAGTGATATCCTTGAGCCTTGTTTTGTATTGCATTAAAGTAACACCCATGTCATAAGTTGACGTTGATTGGAATTCCTTAAGTGTTAAGACTTTAATCCAAGGATTAACTTAACTTAGGGTTATAATATCAATAAAAACTTATTTATGGTAGTGTATTTATGGTTCCAATAATCCTTGGAAACCACTTGTTAAGAAAAACATATCATTAATCCATGACATATTATGTTTAACATACACAGTATTAATTTAAAGAATACTCATCGAGTAAAAACTCTCAATCACTTAAAATCCCCAAATTATAACTCACCCCAATGGTAGATTTACTCATCCATTATTATTTTTGGTAATATGATTTTAATGTTTATGGTGTCTATTTAAAAATATTAGAAAAAGAAAGGGACAAAAAAAGAGTAGTGTTCCGAACACACACACGAAAGATTTTGAGAATCAAAAATTGAATTTCGATTGAATGAGGAAGAAAAATAAGGGAATTTAATTTAAAATGATTCAAACTATTTTAAGGCCATTAATATTATACTACAGAATTTGGAGAAGAATAAGAGGTATTGAAGAAAAAACAAGCACTAAAAATTGATTGAAATGAAAACAAAGTTACACAATTACAATTGAAAGCAAACATAAACAAACATGAAAGAGAAGTGGAGGAGAGGTCTCTATTGTTGAAACAAGATCAAAACATATCCTCCCATAACCTTTTCAAGTCCCTAGTAATTCCAAACCTCCTCCTTTAGTGCTGAAGTTCCAACCTCTTGGAATGAGAGGAGGGGGTGTATTTATAGCCCAAGGTTGTGGTCTGTTTGCATTCTAAAATTGTCCCTCCACTTGAATCGCATATTTACCAATATAAACAGATGAATCGCGAGCTTGTGTCTTCTTAAAAGGTGTAGATATGGATGTCTTATGTCCACCCTCAAAATTTTTCCTCCTATAGAATTTTTTATCCAAAGGTATGGAAGTTTTAATAAATAATGTCATTCTGTCTATTTCAATCCCGACTTTTCAATGGCCGAAATATGAATGGGTTTTTCCATAGTAATATTACCTCAAATAAAAATAATTTCTTCAACAAATTTGTCCGAACATATCTCCTATTTCACAATGAAAAATATCAGCTCGAATGGATTTCCACATCAGGAGAAAAATCAATATTTGTGTGCTTCTTTTATTTCTCGGCCAGAATGGTGGGCTGAGTTTAAATGAATCAGTTGGGCCCCTTGTACTTAGATTTGGGCCTTGAAATTTTTATCCAAGATGAAATTTAGTGTCCCAAAAATTATGGTGGAGAATTAATGTTTTTGGACTTCTGTATTGAGTTCAGTAAATCAATCTTCAAGGCTAGTCCAGTTTGTTCACATATTCATTGGGCCTTCTTGTGTGGTCCATATGACCCTTAAAATGGAAGAATTGTCTCATGATCCCTTCTAATGAAATGTTTTATATTTAAAGGAGAATCCTAAAAAACAATAACCACACAATGTGGATCATTATAGTGATAGTTATTATTAAAATAGTAAACTAACTCAATTGGACTACTTCTAAAAATACTCAAAAATTATACTTAATATTAAAACATTAATATTTCACACAAATTATGCACATTTCATATAAAATAAGTAAAGGGAGTATATAATAAGTCATGAAAATATTAACAACATCACCTATCATGGGGAATAGAAAAATAATTTTTTTAACTAAGTATATTCTATTGATTAACCCTAGGTAGTCTCGTGAAGAGGAGTGCACACAAAATAGTTTGTCACTTTTAATTAGAGGTAAAATGGGGTGTTTTTGAAATTGATTGGTTTTGAAAATAAACAAAATAGATAAAACAAAATAAATAAATTAAGAAAAATATTGAAAAAAAATTGGCAATTTAAGTGATTGAAAACTATTATATGAGATGGTGATCATGTTGGGGTTGGTTTTCCAATTACAATGATATCCTAGTTCCAATTTATTTATTCCTCTTCTAATAAGTTGATTAAAGTGAGATTCCACAATTTCTTTATCTCACTCCCTTGGTCAATTGGTTATGGTGAGAGAAAAACTTTCCAAGATATCAGTTTGGTCTACTCTCCTTCCTTGTGTGAGAGAGTTATAGTGTATATCCTCAATTAACTTAGTCAATACCTGACTGGGTATTGTTTATCCCAAACAATCAAGAATATCCACCGCCCCTCCCACACGTACTGATGATCATCGATTAATTCACCACTAAGCCATGTTCTATTATATTTTATATAAACTAGAACCTAGAAGAGTGAGATAATGGTCGTTTACTAAAGAAAAAATCAATAATATAATCAAAAACCAAATACGATCGTACTTGATAATAAAAACCGCTATTAGAAATTAAAAGAAACTTCACAGAAGAGAGAAATAATTTTGTTTTCAATAAAGTGTTAGAACTCAAGAATTATAAAATAGAATACCTACCCTTCCCCCAATAACTTAGAATTTTACCCCACCATTTTAAGTGTAACTGAGAAGAATGGGGAAGAATAAGGCATTACGAAACTAATAATAAGAAAATATCAAAAAAAAGAAAAATAGAAAAATTCTCCAACAGAATCGATTCTCCAAAATTTTTCTCCTATTTCATCCAATAGATTGCAGAATATTCTCAAATTTCAGTCTTATAATATTCACTAAATTGTATTTTCTATCTTCTCTCAAAATTTCAAATACATTGTATGCATATAAAGAAAGTTATGATACAATTAATGAGTCACACTTTTTCTTTCCAAATGTTTTATAAATATTCCCCAATTTAGAAAATCAAATGGATACATTAATGAGTTCATATCTCTATGATATTTAATAATAAAATTATAATTCGAATTATATTTCAAATCCAGCTAGAATCACCTAAATTGTAAATGTGTATCATGAGTTGTGACTTAATTAATGAGGTGGGGTCCAATCTCTTGTTCAGAATAATTTTTTAAATTGATTAATTTTTTAGGGAATGTGGATATTCCAATTAGATCCTAATATAAATAAAGAAGTTGGAGCCCAAAAATACTAAAATTCTAGAAAAAATAATCACTCAAATTGGATCAATACTTTAAAATTTATGCTTGAAATACCAAAGAGAAAAAAATGTTAAAATTCTAGAATTAATATATTTTCACATTTTCGCCCAAAACACACAAAAAATCCAAAAATAATGAATATAAACTCAAATTAATAAATTTTTAGTGTTTAAATCATTGAAATACATATGAAAAATGATGGAAATATTAGCTCTATCAAGAGATTCTAGGCCAAATAAACCCATTGGCTTCCAGGTCATCCAATTACCACTTAAGTTCCTAGAGCTCAGTAGGAACCATCCTATATGGAGTAATGGATATCGGTTCTTCTCCTAGAATAATATAAATAGTAAACTCAACCTCTCTCTCTGTGTAGGTAGCTATGAAAAACCATCAAGGAAAATCCCTCTGAAACGGTCTACAAAAAGAGTAAAGATATCCTATTGAACTCCCTGATCATCTAGTAAGAGACTAAAAATTTAGGCTAATGCTCTGCTCAACCCATAATGCTCAAGTCTAGAATGACCTTTCTAGACATCCCATTCTCCCTTTTTAACATAGATACCACCCTTGGGTTATGATAATGATACCTTTTGGTGTTAAAAATTAATATGAACTTGAAAGGGTACCAACCAGTACATTTCTAGAATTAAGTCATAGTCTTCCATCCCAAGGATGAAAATGTCCCATAAAAAACAATAACTGCCTATCTTGAGGGAAAAATCCTTACAACATAGAATACCCTTTGACTGGATTCCAAGATTCATGTCAAGGGACATCACCCCATAGAGGTATTCAATCTCTAAACTCAGGATTACCATTAAATTAGATGATATAAATGAGTGTGAAGTGCCTATATCAAATAAGATAGAAAATAAAATTGAGGCATCCAATATTGTATCTCACACTATAGATGAATCAATGCTATTCTCCTTAAGTATAGGTTAAACTACTTGTAACTAGCCAAATCAATGGCCCTAAGCTACAACTTAACCTCCCTGAGTGGATTTACTCTATGGGTACTATACATTTTGAGTCTGGATCCCTCAAACATGACCACCTCCTCATCTTAAATGAATGGTAGTACTTCAGCTTCCTACCTAATGTGGAGATAAATATCCCACTCCAGAACTATGAACTAGTGTAAATTCCATATCAGTAGTCATTGGTGGGAAGTTCCTATAAAATATCAAGAGATCCCTCATTTTTTTGTTGGCTCACCACTCCATTTGATCTATATCACATTAAGGATTTATGTGGCCCTACCTACCACACCGATGACATGCCACATAGTTGTCAATACACACACCCTGGTTTCCATTTCCTTAGTAGATAATCTCATGGTGACTCTTCCTACCACTAGATGATCCACCCCATAAAAGATAAGGTTCTAGTTAATTATCTCAGATATAGTAGTCAATCAAAATATGTTCACCTGAGATCAAATGGAATACCCAATTCTATCCTCAAAATTTCTCACTATATACTAATCATCACCCATGACATTAGATGAAAATTTTTGGATCTCAGTGAAACGAGCTGAGTATTCCATGAAAGACAAGTTACACTACTCCCAATGAATAAATTCTCTAGATTTATCATCCCTAAAAGTATTCAAGAATAAATAATTAAAAAATATAGTTTGAAAGTCCCTCTAGACCATTCCCTGATGTTGGTATACCTGAGTAAGAGCACCCCATAATCTCTTAGTATATACACAAAGCATGTATGCTTAGAGATTTACCCTCCTATATGGAGGCATATCCAAATGCTTGAAGATCATATGCATAGTATTTATCTAAGACTCAGCAGCCTAAGGACCACTTTCCCTCAAAAAAATTAGGTGTGTGATAATACCAGAACTATTTAATCAACTCATACATTGTTGGAATGTCCCATGGGCTCCCTCTATGGACTATAATATGTATAGAAAACCATCTCTAATATTATCATCAGTTTCCAGTCCAATCATGACAGTTGGTACAATGGGAGGTGCTTCTAGTGGCACTATAAGAAGTACCACAGGTGGTTTTGATCCCTCCACCTCGGGAGCATGGTCATCATCACCTTCCTAGAGCTCGACCCAAGGCATTCATAGAGGCATGTATATATATTTCCAAGCACATGCCTCAAAACATAGTATTATAGTAGATAAAATTATAGATTGGGAAAACAATAATAGGATCAAGCCTCGCTACATGAGATACACTAAACTCATAAAGAGATTTAACTCATGATATTACACTAATCCAAACTACCCACTCCTAGGGTCAAGTTATATAGTAGTCTTTATCATAATGGTTCAGTTATATAGGTTTTCAATCCCAAGTGATAGAGGAAAAAACTATTTAAGTTGCAATTGGTATCCCATTTAACTACAACCATGATAATTTTTTTTAATGTAGGAATTAGAATTTAGAAAGTTTTCACATAATGGTTCATTTATATGGGTTTCATTCCCAATATATAGTGGAAAACGCTTTATAAGTTGTAATTGAAACACCATTTAACTACATCCAATTTAAATTCTCAGCTTATGTAACAAAGATTTAAATTTAGATTATATTAAGGTTAGTTAAGTAAAATTTAATCATCAATATATATGGGAAAACATTATTTAGTTTGATTCATACACTTTAATTAACCAATATTTGTTTGGAAAATAGTGTTATAAATTGCAAGCATAACAATCAATGCATATAAAGTAAGCAACAAGCAGTGAAAGCAATGAAATATGCATGTAATATAATATGGATGACATATAAATCCCTAAATATGATGCATGAGATAATACTCCCTTGTTGTACTGACCCAAGGGTGGAAACCCCATAAACAATAACATCACGTGACATGTGTGTCACCCAACAATGAAAATAGTACAATCATAACAAGATAATTCCATAACAACAAGTCCCTTACTTGGAAACTTTGGTTCTCCCCTACTCAAGGATTATATACTCTTAGGAATAGACTCATTAACAAGTTATGATACTTTCTAGTCTCTTGTATACCAACCCAAAATATTAACATAATGGAAAATAAAACTTTTATAACACTTTCTAACATCCTTGAACAAGTTCACCGATTGGTAATTAGTCTAGAGAGACACAAGGCCTCAAGTGTTCCTCCCCGTATGCCAGAGTATGATGAATAGTATCAAGAGTATATGGTGGAATGGAGGGGATACTATACCCTCTTTATCAAAGTAAAACATAGTGGAAATAAATTCAATACAATCTCAATAAGATAATATATAAAATATACATAAGGCAGTAAAGCATGACTAGAAAAAGATAATTTCATAGTGGTGAAAAATATAAGTTATGTGTATCATGGTAGTTATCCTATAAGAAGTTCTAGGATAAATGACCAAAAATACTAGATCTATGATCATCCTAAGTCCCAGCTCGGCCCTCTTCTCCCATGTTTCCCACCTAATATAGAATAAAGCATCCACAGTAGGATTATTCCATTTTTCATTTCCTAAATCCATGAAATATGATTGGGTACCAAGTCATGTCCCAAACTGGGTGTGAGTAAAAATCGTTGGGACACCTGATCGCATTGTCGAGCGCTTCAAATTAGATGTTTATTTTTAACTATAATTTCTAAGGTATAGCAGTAAACTTAGATCATCTCTCGATGGAGACTTATATAATTAATTTAAAAAGAGGGGTTTGATTATGAAATTATAAGGGGAATGAGACTTTTTAAAACTTGGGGGTTTGATGATTTAATATGAAAATAGAAAATGAAAGTGATGAAACAAAATAGAAATTAATAGAATTAATTAAGTGTGATCAACCCGGGGTACTCTCGTGATGTTCGTCCTTCATCACTTCATGATATAGGGTTATGATTTTTTAATCCATTTTTTTAACACCTAGAACCATAATTTTACTGAGTTTATACTAGGATACCTCCTAGGGTTCAGTCAAAAACACACAATGATTCACTAGACACCACCGATGATTGGGTGATTTGTGTTCGACTTCATAACTGAAATTCACGAAGGAAACACACAGAGAACTCAATGTGCTGTCAAGGTTTGTATGTTATTTCATTGTGATGTCATGAAATAAATTTACATGGCCTTGATAGTGATTATGTGAGTTCAATTGACCAATATGAACCACACAAGCACCGTAATTGAATGAGGGAAGAAAAATGGATGAATGATGTGTGAAACATCACATGAAAGGGTACCCCCAAACATGATCATTTGAGTTTGAGTATAACATACTAGTATATAACTCAATTAAATTAAAATAGAGGATGAATAAAAACAACATACAATCTGGAATTAAAAATATCATTCAAAATAATACAAACATTAAGCGCAGGATTATACCACGTTCCTCCCTGGGTGATTACAAGGGGTTTAGAAACCCATGGGAGAGGAGGAAGAGAAATATGTTGAGGTAGAACTTATCATAGCCTCCAGAACTTAAAATATTGGTGTGATGACTCCTTTGGGACTCCAAAATGGAAACACCTTGCCTCTGGTTCGAACTCTCAAATGGAGAGCCCAAGGTTCCATTTTATAGGAAAATTGGAGGGTGGTTTTGGGCACACAGATTTCTTCAAACCACTTGTACCATGTGTTTCAGACATTAGACAATCTAATCTCCTTTTTCAAAAAACTGGAAAGTTGTATCCCCACTTCCTGAATATATCCACATAAATTTTGGCATCAATTTGACAAGTGGATCCGGATATATGGATAGATTACAAAATTCCATTTTTGACTTCGCCCAAATTCGGTGTTCTGGACAGATTAGGTCAGTTGGGCCCCTTTTTGGCAGAATTAGGCTTCGGTTTCTTCATAAGAGTTATAGAAAATTAAATTTTGGACAATAATAAAAAATAGTATCCCATTTAGGTGCACTAAATTTTCTAAACAGGAAAAACAGTGTACAGGTCTTCATGGATCCATGTAATTTTGGCCCATTTTTCTTCCTCTTCATCATGGGCCCTCCAAATCACCTCCACCTACAATATAATTATCAAATCAAGTAACATTTCCCTTTTTAACAGTTTTAAACACAAAATAATTGAATCAAAAATGGAGTGAAATTTTTTATTATACTTGTAATTTTCAATACAAAACCAGTTTAATACATTGGTATAAGGGTGAAATAAAACAGTGAATCATTGTACGATCACACCCCCACACCTAAACATTTGCACCCCTAGGAAAAGTATAATATCATAATCATGTCCAATTCCTATATAAAAGGTTTAAAAACGTCCAAGGTTATTTTGAAATTAAATTCATCATGTCTAATTTATGGAATCAATTTTCCTATCATTTTTTTTCTCACATTCAAATTTGTTCAACTTCATTCGTTCACCCATGAAACATGTCGCAACCTACCTCGCCTAAAAATTTTCCTTCTTTACTCATGAAACATATAAAAGTGTATTTATGATATTTTCCTAGAGTTCATGTGATCTTACCATATGCTTTCCAAGATTATTAGTTCTCTACCAACAGAAACTAGTGTACTACTCAAGAGGACTTCCAACAGGTTGTTCTGAGGTTCAAGGGTTGGTAGGATTTAATGTTTAAAAATCTAAGACAGAAGAGGAGTGTTTGATATCTTATGTAAAAAAATATCAAAATTCAGAAAGTTTTCACAATGAATGTACACACTCAACCCCTCACAAAGTGTATCACTTCCAACTCACTCTCCCCATTGTCCAACTTTGTGGGCCACAACCATGTAGTGAATAATAATGAGTAAACCTCATATTTTATCCATTTTTTTCTTTTGTTCTATTTTTTTCAATGTACAGAACTATTTTTTTTAATGTATAGATTTTTTAGAGATAAAGAGGGAAACATGTGTAAAACAATGTTGTAATATGTCTTGTGAACCCATTTCCCAAGGAAAATGTAGGCACCCTTTATATCAACCCATAATAATGATTCTCTACCCAAAATTACCATGGAAACACCATCTCTCCCACACTTTCTGAAAATAAAACAATAATATACACAAGATATGGGTAGGTAAGGATAAATTAGCTTGTAATGTGGCTACCTAATAGGCATTTCATGGTCTCTAAGGCTTAAGAAGGATAAAATGTAAAGGTGGCTAAAAATAGAGGATATTTGTAAAAAGTTTTTTTTAATGAATGAGTGCCTCTATCATGAATGTCGTATACTTGAATATTATGGCTTCAAACAGAATCAAGTCAATTTTTATTTTCTCTACATGACCCGAGACTCTCAATAAAGTGATTAAAAGGAAGAATATTCAATAAAGGGCTTAGAATGTATCTCGGGTAAGGGATTAAAATATTGGTCAGTGCTAATGAGGCATGGGATTCAAAAATCCATTAAACACCTAAGAATGATTTGAAAATACAAATTCTAGAAAAAGATTCCATATCAACATTCATTTTAAAAACATTTTTCCAAAAATAATGGAATTTTCCACACAATCAACTCAAGCGTGAAAAATGATTTTGGATATTCTTTTTAAGATCAATTTTTATCTAAAAACACAAAATAAGGAAAAAGAAATCAAAAATGAAACACATTTTTTCTTTTTTTAAATTTTTTTAATTAATTTTTTTGTTTAATCCTAGCTATAACATGTCACCCTCCCCCACACCTAAAATTTACATTGTCCTCAGTGAAATTATTTTAAATAAATAGACAATAAATAAAGGTAGGGAGAATGGAAAACCTGCTAAGTGGTGCCATATGTGGCATCTATCAGTTGGATTTCCTCCATGAGATGCTTTGAAAAATGCTCATAGAATTGATTGAGCCTTTTCCCATTGATAGTAATCCTTTTTCCACTCTTCTCATGCAAAACCTGTATAGCACCAAAAGGTTAAACATTAGTAAAGCTATAAGGACCGATCCATCGAGAACGAAGCTTACCTAGGTTGAGATTTAGACTAGAATTATACATGAGAACCTTCTCACCAATATGAAACTTATGCTAATGAATAATGTTATCATGGATAGTCTTTGTCTTCTATTTATAGATCTAGGAGTTCTCATATGCATCCCATCAAATTTCTTCCAACTCTTGAATCTGCAGCTTCTTATGCTCACCTGCATCTGAAAGATTCATATTACATTGTTTAACATACCAATATGCATGGTTTTATACCTCCACCAGTAGGTGACAAGCCTTTACAAATACAATATAGTATGGTGACATTCTGATTGGGGTTTTAAAGGTTATACGGTATTCCAAAAGTGCATCATCCAAGCGCAAAGTCTAATCTTTCCTATTGGGTTGTACCATTTTTTACAAGATTCGTTTAACTTCCTGATTTGAGATTTCTATTTTTCCGTTAGTTTGGGGGTGATATGAATTTGAGACTTTATGATCAACCCCATACTTATGAAGAAAACTTTTCATGTTGTGATTTCAAAAATGTGAACCCTAATCACTAATGATGAATCTTGGTAAATCAAACCTACTAAAATTCTGAGACCTCACAAAATCAAAAACCACTCAAGAGTCATCGGTCGTGGTAGACTTTACTTCCACTCATTTAGATACATAGTCAACATCCAATAAGATTTACAAAAAGGTAAAGTAATTTAGAAATGGCCCCATGAAGTCAATGCCCCATGCATCAAAAATTTCACAGAATAACATGGGATGTTGGGGCATTTCATTCCTCTTAGAGATATTCCCTGTGAATTTACAATGACTACATGACTTAAAAAATCTATGGGAATCCCTATACAATGTTTGACAAAAAATTACTAAGTCAAGGACCTTTCGAGCTATACGTTGAGAGCCAAAGTGGTCCCCACAGGACAAAGTGTGGCAGAAGGTCAAAACAGAGGTGAACTCATGGTCAGGGGCACACCGACAAACTAATTGGTCACCACAAATTCTCCACAAATATAGTTCATCCCAAATGTACCACCGAGAATCATTTTTAAGTCTCTAGGATTGGGAAGTGCTGAAATAAGTGGGGACCCTATATGTTGCTAGAAAATTCACAATGTCTGTATACCAGGGGGTAAGGTCCACAACATCACAAAGGTTCTCATGAGGGAAAAATTCTCCAATGGGGAGGGGTGAGTCAACATGATGGTCTAAATGTGGGGAAATCCTACTAATGTGGTCAGATACCACATTTTCCACTCCTCTCTTATCTCTAATCTCAAGATCAAACTCTTGGAGGAGGAGCATCCACCGAATGAGGTGGGGTTTAGCTTTAGGTTTCTTTAAGAGAAAATGAAGGGCATCATGATCAAAAAAGACAATAATTTTTTATCTGATAAGATATAAATGGAATTTTTTCAAGTAAAATACAACAGAATGGAGTTCTTTTTTATTGGTTGTGTAGTTTGACTGGGTAGGGTCAAGGGTACGTGAGGCATACGCAATGACATGAGGAGCTTTCTCAACCCTTTTTGATAAAACTGCCCCAACTGCAAAATTAGAAGCATCACACATAAGCTCAAAGGGGAGATCCCACCTTGGTGGTTGGATGATAGGAGGTGATTTCAGACTCCTTTTTAGTGAATTGAATGCATCCTCACAATTTTTATCAAACAAAAACTCTGAATCCTTTTGTAATAATCAAGACAATGGAAGTGTGGTCTTACTAAAGTCTTTAATGAATCGACAATAAAAACCAGTATGAACCAAGAAAGATCACACCTCACAAACACATTTTGGATATTTAAGGGATGGAATTAATTCAATTTTAGATTTATCAACTTGAATTACCTTATTTTAAATGACATTACCAAGAACTATCCCCCTCTCAACCATAAAATGGCATTTCTCATAATTTAAAACAAGATCTTTTTCAATGCAACGACGGAGGACAGAACCTAGGTGTTCCAAACAATCATCAAAAGAAGAACCATATACTGTGAAATCATCAATAAAGACTTCCAGATAACTCTCAAGGTACTTAGAAAAAATACTCAACATACATCGCTGAAATGTACTAGGAGCATTACAAAGACAGAATGGCATCCTTCTATATGAAAATGTTCCGAATGGACAAGTAAATGTTGTATTTTCTTGATTCTTAGGGGATATATGGATTTGTAAATAACCCGAATATCCATTAAGGAAACAATAATGGGACTTACCATCCAATCATTCTAACATTTGGTCAATGAAAGGTAGATGAAAGTGGTCCTTCCGGGTGGATTGATTCAATTGACGGTAGTCAATATAGACTTGTCAACTGATTTACACATGTGTTAGAACCAATTCATTCCTTTCATTTGATACAACTGTTATCCCTATTTTTTAGGCATAATTTTCACTGGGCTAACCCATTTACTATCAGATATAGGATAAATGATCCCCACAGTATGTAATTTACTGACTTCTAATTTTACCACTTCAAGGAGAGTGGGATTCAACAGGCATTGATATTGTCTTATGGGCTTAGCCTCATCATCCAAAAGTATATGGTGCATACAAATAGATGGTCCAATCCCAGGAATATCAGACAATGTACATTATATTGCCTTTTTACACTCTCTAAAAAGGTTGATCAGTTTTGATTCCTCTTCTGGAGAGAGGTTATTAGCAATAATGATGGGCAATTGGTAAATACCCTCAAGAAATGTATATTTTAAATTAGAAGGAAGTTTTTAAGTTCTAAAACTAGTGGTTTCTAGATTGAGGGAGAGTATTTAGGGGGAGTGATGTCTATTAAACTATCTATCTGCTCATGTTTATTCTCTAAGGATAGAGAATCTATTGAAATGAGATTTTCAGAATCATCGATGGTCATGGGTACCTCAAAATGAACACACTCATCAATTAAATCACAAAATTTACACTTTTTAGAACCCACACAACACTCAAAACATGAATCAAAACATAAATCATCCAAGGGTGGAGAAGAGGAAAATGAATCTAAGTATGTGTTGAGGAGATAAGTGTGTGCATGTGCATCATTTGACAGCACTTCCATAGAATAGACAGGAAGAGTGGAGTTCTCTTCAACGGGGTGTTTCATAGCCTCAAGGATGTTAAAACTTACCTTTTCTCCAAAAAACTCCATGGAAAGCATACCATTGTGAAAATTGATGATCTTCTTTGTTGTTTTAAGGAATGGCCTCCCAAGTATGAGAGGGTCATGTCCTTGTGTTCGGGTATCTTTCATCTCAAGAATGTAGAAATCGGCAGGGAAGATGAGATTCTTCACTCTTATAAGGACATCCTCAATCACTCTTATTGAATGCATAGTACTCCTGTTGGAAATTTGCATGATAATTCTTGTTGGTTGAAGTTATCTAACCTATAGAGAAGTATACATGAAGTGTGGTATTATATTAATGGAAGCACCTAAATCCAGCATAGCATCATAAAATAAGTTCTCCACTATGGTACAAGGTATCGTGAATGTGCTCAGATCCTTGCACTTAGTTGGAATTACTGGTTGAATCAAGGATGAAACATTTCTTCTTAGGTTGACTTTTTTATTAACCTTTAGCCTTCGTCTATGGGTGCAGAGTTCTTTGAGAAATTTGGCATAATGAGGAATTTGATTAACTGCATCCAACAATGGAATATTAACTTTAACTTTTTTAAATGTATCTGTTATTTAATTACCAATATCATTATCAAAGTTTTTCTTAGATTTAGTGAGTCTTTGAGGGAAAGGAAGAGGAATGTATTTTTCATGGGAATCCTTAATGATAATTTGGTTACTTTTTTTCTTTTTTTTCTTTGCTTGAAACATTTGAGGGTTATAGAAGCGAGTTTTCAAGAGGGGGATATACCTATTGTGCAGAATCAGTAGAAAGAGAAACTTCTTTACCACTGCGAAGTGTAACTACACATACATTACCTTTTTCCTTCAGATTGGCAATGGGTTGGGATGGTAGTTGTCCAGAACCTTGCATCTTAAGCTCTCCGATGGTGTTTTCTAATTGCCCCACTTGATTTCTTAGGTCTTTAAAAGATAATTGTGTAGTTTTTTGGAATTGTAGGTTCTGGGTTTCCATTTTCTTCACCATATCCTTGAGGCTTGGTTCAGATTTGGGAGGAGGAGGATGATTGTTTTGAGAAGTTGGAGGATAAGAAGGTTGCATACCTTGGCCTTGTGGATACCAATTCTGCTTGGGGTATCTTGATTTTCCTCCTTGTCGGTATTGGGGTTGTGATTTCCACCTAGGGTTTGGATTTGGCCTGAATTGTTCTTTCTTGAAGGTAGGTTCTTATTGGAATAGACTCCCTATGAACATGGCTTCACAAGACTTAGGTGAATCTTGAAGTTGTGGGAACTGGTCAGAAAAATGAGTATTTTCAGAAAAAATACCACAATGTAATGGTACTAGAGGAGATTGTGAGTTACCTTGTGCTTGAGATAATTTCCTTATAAGGGTATGAATCTCATCAAGTTTGTTATCTACATTTTTTCTAGAGATGAATGACTTACCTAATAAACTCCTCGGGTTAGTGCATAGCTCGTGTACCAAATTGTTGTACATTTTGAGCCATGTTGGCTATTAAGTCACGAGCAACGGAAGAAGTTTTATCAACTAGGGAACCACTAGATACAGCATCAATCATTCCATGATCCATGGGGATAAGTCCCTCATATAAGTATTGGATTAACATTTTTCCACTAATCTGGTGGTGGGGGCAGCTTGAGCAAAGTCTTTTGAATATCTCCAGTATTCGTGAAGGTTCTCTCCTTGTGATTACCTAATGTCACAAATGTTTTTCCTAATTGATGTAGTTTGGGAGGTAGGGAATATATTATCTAAATATAGTCTTTTCATTTCATTCCATCCCCCAATTGTGGTAGGAAAATAGTATAACCAATCTTTGGCTACACCATCAAGGGAGAAAGGGAAGGCCCTAAACTTAATTAGGTCCTCAGAAACATTTTGGGGTTTCATGGTGGATCACACTATGTGAAACTCCTTAAGTTATTTATGAGGGTACTCATAGTGAAGACCATGGAATTTGGGAAGTAGGTGAATGAGGCCTGATCTCAGCTCAAAGTTGGATGCTTCCTCGGGATATTGGATGTACGTAGGTTGGTACTCCACATTCAGGGTGGTCAGTTCTTTTAAGGTTTGATTATTTGCAGCCATGTTTTCTTGGATTTTATTAGGTTAAATTTTTGATTGGTTTATGACCACTTGAGTTTACATAAGGGGTTCCTTATTGTTACTTGATTGACCTTTTCTAGATACCTTGATTTGTGTGCGAAGTAATTCCACGGTCAAATTCAAGCAGTTTTTCTTTTTCTGATCGGGTCATGAAAATAAGTTGTGAAGTTTGTTTTTTTAAGATTGAATATGGATAAAATAAATTAATAATGTTGAAAGGAAAATATAATGTTATAATACAAAATTATAGAGAGTTATGGAAAAGAAGAAGAAGATATAGAGAGAGAGAGAGGAAGAACACACAAAAACAACCAAAAATAGAAACAAAAACCAAAACCAAAACAATCAAATGGGGGTGGGGTATTGAAATGAGTACTAATTAAGAATTAAAATAAATAAATAAAATTAAATAAATAAAAAAATGATCTTGGATCCTGGGAAATAGAGCCAAAATTTTATCGCGTTGTCGAGCGCCTCAAATTAGATGTTTATTTTTAACTAGAATTTATGCATTAGAGAAGCAACCCTAGGTCATCTCTCGACGGAGCCTTAGATCATTAATTTAAAAAGAGGGGTTTTATTATGAAAGTATAATGGGAACTAGTTTTTGTAAAACTTGGGGGTTTTATGATTGAATATGAAAATAGAAAATGAAAGTGATAAAACAAAATAGAAATTAACAGAATTAATTAAGTGTGATCAACATGGGGTACTCTCATAATGTTCATCCTTCATTGCTTCATGATATAGGGTTATGATCTTTTAATACCTATTTTTTAACACCTATAACTATAATTTTACTTATTTTATACTATTATACCTCCTAGGGTTTAGTCAAAAACACACAATGATTCACCGGACACCGTCGATGATTGGGTGATTTGTGTTCAACTTCATAACTGAAACTCACCAAGGAAACACATGAAGAACTCAATGTGCTATCAAGATTTGTATGTTATTTATTTTTGATAGCATGAAATAAATTTAAATGGCCTTTAAAGTTCTTATGTGAGTTCAATTGACCAATATGAACCACACAAACACTGTAATTGAATGAGGGAAGAAAAAGTGATGGACGGTGTGTGAAACATCACATGAAAGGGTACCCCCATACATGATCATTTGAGTTTGAGTATAACATACAAGTATATAAGTAAATTAAATTAAAATAAAGGATGAATAAAAACAACATACAACCTGGAATGAAAAATATCATTCAAAATAATACAAACATGAAGCTTGGGATTACATCACGCTCCTCCCTGGGTGATCACAAGGGGTTTAGAATCCCATGGGAGAGGAGGAAGAGAAAGTTGTTGAGGTAGAACTTCAAATAGCCTCCAGAACATAAAATATTGGTGGTAGGACTCCTTTGGGACTTCAAAATGGAATCACCTTGCCTCTGGTTCAAACTCCCAAATGGAGATCCCAAGGTTCCATTTTATAGGAAAATTGGAAGGTGGTTTTGGGCACACAGATTTCTTCAAACCAATTATACCATGAGTTTATGCCATTAGAAAATTAAATATCCCTTTTGAAAAAAGTTTAAAGTTGTATCCCCACTTCATTAATATATCCACCAAAATTTTGGCATCAATTGTACAATTGGATCTGGAGATATAGAAAGATTACATAACTCCACTTTTGAATTTGCACAAATTCGGTGTTCTGGACAAATCAGGTTGGTTGGGCCCCTTTCTGGAAGAATTGGGCTTGGGTTTCTTCATAAAAGTTGTATACAATTAAATTTTGGACCATAATACAAAATATTTTCCCATTTTAATTCACTTAATTTTCTAAACAGTCAAAACAGTGGACAGGTCTTCATGGATCCATGCAATTTTGGCCCATTTTTCTTCCTCTTCATCATGGACCCTCCAAATCACCTCCACCTAAAATATAATTAAAAAATAAAGTAACATTTACCTTTTTAATAGTGTTGAACATAAAATAATTGAATAAAAAGGGAGTGAAATTTGTTATTATACTTGTAATTTTCAATACAAAACCAGTTTAATACATTGGTATAAGGGTGAAATAAAATAGTGAATCGTGGTACGATCAACACCACCAATAGTGTATAATGTAAATCCAATATATGGATATAAAATGTAACAATGGGAATATGTAATAATTTAAAGTAGTAAAGTAAAAGAAACCTGGTAAAAATTTAGGAACCTCATGGAATAACCAGCCAACTCTACCTACTTTGACCTAAGATAGATTTCTCTGATCATATGGACCTTTAGTTGGTCAGGGGACCCAAGTCATGTATCCAAGGAATCCAATATACACAATGTCAAGGAATCCACAAAACTAGTCTAGGAATTCCTAAAAAAATCACCTATTTTGAATCCATGGAGGCCTTATGGAATTCTTTATATTTGGTCTTTGAGCTAACTTATGGTGATCAAATCATGATTTCTAGCTCTTGGGTATTGAGTGTAATCCAAGGGATGAACCCTTGGAATTTTACTCCTAAGAGTTTCTAAATAAACTAAGGAAATTTATCCTTGTATTTTGGGGTAGTCCTCGATTGGAATCCAATGGGATGACCTAAGGTGTACCTTGTCTGAGAACGTCATGCCAAACTTAGGAGATCATCTTGAGCATTCTAGTTTTTCCAGAGTTACAAATAAATTTGTAGTGATTAGTTATGGAATTCATGAGAAAAAAGACACTGAATAAATCCATAGTGGTATTACCACTTGGAATTCACATCAATGAATTGAGTGGAATCCTATGAGTCTACTCAAGTAATTCCAAATAGGGAATCCAAGGCTTGCTTGAGGCATCCCACACCTTTGATAGTGTAACCAATATATATAGTTAGTAATCAAGGAATCCATGGTAACAAATCAAAAGCACCAAATAATGTATCCAAGTCAAGGTATTTATCAAAATTAAATCAAAACCTTAGAATTTCTTCCCAAGTTTTTCAATAATTATTCAAATCATTTCATAATTTAATTAGTCCATTTCTTTATAATTACATAAAAAATATGGTGTCTGGGCTCTAGAATTTATCCAAGACACCAATTTAGCTTAACTATGTTTAAGTTACCCAAAGGCATACCCAAATTCCCATATTGAGAATTTAATTTTTAAAGTGATACACAAAACACATCCTAATTCATTGATTGGTTAGATGTAAGATAAATTATGATTTTCCTAAATTCATATCCAAATACACCATATGGGTTGTTTTGGTTACTCTCAAAGCGTGGTTGTCAAGGGTGTCCAGAAAACACACCCTAAGGAGTGGTTTGAGTTGAGTTTTTCAATATCCAATGATGTTTGGGAGTCCCATAGTACATCTAGGTCAGTCTTCAGGAAAAAAATTAAAGTAATATAAATTTTAGGGTGGATTCTTGTAAATTTCAATGTGTGGAACAATAACACGTTTTATAAAAAGTGATAATTTTAGGGGAAATCATATAGACCACCTACCTAGGGATCGTAGAATACTCCTCATCCAATATGGGCCTCATATTTGAGTTGGAATTGGAGAAAATGGAAAATATTACAAAATACCTAAAAATAAGGTATTTATGTTAAACATGGTGAGAGAGATTTAGGTGGAAATTAATGATAAGGAAATAAGGTAAAAGGGTGATACCCTTATATCAAATCTTTCAACACGATGAATGAAAATATAAATGGAGGTCAAATTAGAGAGATACACTCAAACCTCAAAGGGGGATAGGAGAGCCTCCTACACTACTACTTCTACCCTGAATGAGGTGAAATTCGGGTTAAGAAAGAAATAGGGGTGAACAGGTAAAAGATCATTTTTCTCATATTTAAAAAAACACACCTAGAACCCATCATATGTCCAATGGGTTACACCATCTAGTTGTTGGTGATTTTAGTGGATTACCTAGCCTACAAAATCCCACTGGCTAACTGGTGGCACTATAGTCCTTAGACTGCATTCCTTAGTCTCCTTCTTCTCTTCTTGAACACCCATGTGACCACTCAAACCCCTTTTTTCACCTTTAAAACAACAAAAGAAAGTTGTTTTAGAAAAAAAAATAAAAGGGATCCATACCTCATTGAAGAACAAGTATCTCACAAGTCCTGGCCCTGATAAGAGCTTTTGTTGTACTTGGAACCATCACAAATGAGAATTGGGGTGGTTTGATTGCATTAAGTGTGTTGATATGATAGATCATCTTTTAGTATATTCTATAATTTCCCCTAAGATCCTATATATTCCCATGATAATTGGTATTTGATTATCTTATATTAGTTACATTTCCTTCATATCCATGTTAGTTTACAGTATTGTTTCTCATTTCCCTTATCTCATTGTTATTGTCATCCCTATTATGGTGGTTACTTATTTTTATTATCATGCTCTATTGGTTTTTAAAATAAAACTACTGATTTAAGGTTTTATGAAAAAACTATTCAGAGCATCTTCGTTGTCTTTTATATATGGTAACCTCTTAAAGGAAGTTTTTCAAAAATTTCACTTTTCATATTTAAGATTTTAATGACCACTTATTTTAAAATTATTGACCCTAATTTTTTAAAAGAAGCCATTTTTAAGGGGAGAATATAAATAGTTTGTTATTGGTTTTAAAACTAAGAGAGAAAAACCTATATTTTAATAATTTATTTTGGATATTTTATTTAAAGGTAATTCATGGGGTGTGGTTTCTTTGGTATTCCTACTGATATCCGTGATCACTACTTTCTATAAATTTTAATTTTAGGTTCTGGTTATGGTTCTACCTTGATCTCTATGGAGAAATGGTGGTTTTGAGGATAGGTAGTGGCCTCAGGGTCGCACAAAGATTGCATCAAGTATTTTGGGTATTTGTTTTAGTTTTGTATATTTCTTATATCATCCAAATCATCCATTATCGTGTTTATTTTTATTTAGTATCATGTATTTCTTTAATATAGTTGTCTTATTCTTTTATTTTTTATTTAAGTTCTAAAGGATTGAATAAAAACTAAGAAGGGGGTTGAATTAGTTGTTAACATTTTTATAAGTTTTAAAACTTTTAGAAACTTAACCCTTGAAACCTATTAAATTTCATTACCTTATCATATTTTATTAAAAACTCATGCATTAAAAAGTAGGAATACAATTAAATTACACAATATTTACAAGGTTTGGCCTTAGTGTGAGAACCTACATCCATTCTATATCCACTCCCATGGGTCTATGGAAATTAATATAATGAATAAGTGGATAGAACTTGTGTCAAATTCCATTCGAAACCTTTTATCTCCTGATAGAACTCTCATCAGTTTAAAAATATTATTACAAACAATTAATCCACAAAATAATATTTTAATATCCCATACCTACTGACCACTAAACCTGCAGCTGGACCGGTCACAACATGACTGCAAACATGCCTCCCCATATCCCAGAGGCTACCAACTAGTAGTGAGGGTCTAATGGTGGTACAGTTGGGAGACTATAACTTCAATATTAGAGTCACATAGTGGTATGAAAGGTGTAAATTAATTTAAAGCATCATAAGTAATAATAATAAAACATAAGGCAACATAAGATATATACAACAACTGAATCAAAGTAAATGGACAATTCCAATACATATAATGATGCATGAAAGTCAGATGGTGCTACAAGATACAAGTTGTTAAATATAATAAATAAAAGATCCATAGGTTTAACTATATAAGAATCATGAGTACTAGCATATTCATGTGATCCCTATATCCCAAGTATATAGAATAGCACAAAAAATCAATCTATATACCTATAAGCATGAAGATCTGCTCGAGTGCCCCAATGCAATGGAAGCCCAAGTAAGGTGTGATATATAATCCTAGTAGTCCAGCACTAATGGTGTCTAGACCAAACCATTTCATTCACTATGAAATAAATGGATTGAAAAAATAGGTGAATACAATGTGATAATTAAATAAATAAATGACACTTCTGTTCGAGTTCCCAAATGGATACCCGACCAGTTCTACATGATTTGGAATAATCCAGAAGTATGAACCAATAAAACCTATAGAATTAAAATGATAAAGTGGTATGTTTTCATGTTCTCTAATCCTTGTTTTGAAAAAACAAATTCTATTGTTAAGGGGAGAATTTTGATTTAACAATAGCATGATATTTGAGAAGTTTTTTAGGAATAAATGGCTTTGAATTACACGTGTTGAGAAATTGATTAGTCACTCATGTTTTTTATATTGAGAATTACTAATTTAGACTGAGATTTGATTAATTGATGAATTTATAATTTGGTATCATCCTTTTTATTTATTCTCCCCCCTCAATTTCTTCACGTTCTTCGTGTTCTTTAGGGTTTATGAACAAATTATCGTTGCACCTTCATTTCGCGGTACAACGATTTGAGATTGAAGATATGACCTCGTGATGACATAGAAGAGGTGTGATGGTGAAATAATATCATGATTCATCAAGGATAGTGGTTCACAGTGGCACTTGGAGCGGTGGCTCAGGTCAGTCCAAGCAAGTGGTGGTGCGAGTCTAGGGGGCTTCTCCAGGAAAACGGTGAGGCAGACGGTGATCCATCGGCGAGGCAGCCGGTGGAGGCAGAATGCAATAGGAGGATGCATGGTAGTTTCCATGACCAATGGGTGTGGTCCGAGATAGATATCCACATGTGGTGACTGTGGGACGTGACTGGAACGGGGATGCAGAGGTGGCAGGTCGAGCGGGCCAAGCAGACGTGGAGGGCTGAAGCGGGTCAATGGGGAACGACCAGGCAGACCAGAGGGACAGTGGGCTAGGCCGAGGCGGAGAGGGCTTGGTAGGCTAGTTCATAGCATTCTAGGAGGGCCATTCAGAACCATCTAGGAGGAATGGGTTGAGCTGGGAAAACGGGTCGGGCCCAGCAGACCAGGTCGGGCCCAACAGACCAGGTTGGGCCCAGTGGGATGGGTCAACCCAGCCGGTCGAGTCGGACCTGGGTCAAAATTGGGGTAGTCAGATTGGTCCATGGTCGACCAATCTTTCACACAACTGTGGTAGCTGGGGGCGGTCGATCCATGGCCTGGTGACCCCCCTTTTTCCATTGAAACTTTAAACCCCCCATATCTTTCAAACCGTGTGTCTGATTGATGAACCGTTAGTGGTGTCGGGACCCTTGAGACAAGACGGACCTTATGATATCAATGGTGTGTCTTAGCTCAGACATATTTATAATGTCACTGTCCATTTACACAAGTAGTACCTAGGGTCAAGGGGCACAACGGGTGTGACTACTACTCACTGTGCACCCTCTCTTTTCTACATGAATTGATTCCCCCGTCCACCATATCTTGGACAACTTTTATTAGGGTTCATTCCCTTTATCATTTCCATGAAGTTTTTTTGGAATCATTTCCTAATCACATGATTATGATCCCTTTAGAATTACTTCTAGGATAGAGTTGCTGGAATCCCCCAAGAGGCCCGGAGCGGATCCTTTATTCCTTCTCCATACCCTATATAGAGTCTTTGGTATTGACGTGACCAACTTCACTGAGATTCATTTCTATAATTAGTGGTTTAATCTAGATTGAGTTGTTGGAAACACCCCATATCCCTATTTTTGATCCTTATCTAATGTATCTTATCTCTTCATATCTTTCAGTGCATCTCTCTAAAGATGGTTTCCTACAAATAATACTTCTCAGATGGATGTCATCAGTGCTATCAGAATCAGGAGTGTGTTCTCCCAGATGAGTGCTTTATGAAATCATCGATATGAATCCCTGGTGTAGGTATGAGGTGTTTGTGACTTACACTAGGTTTCATGGTATGGTTTGAGTATATCTGGATATTCTTGTTATATGTGTTGTAGACATATACTGTGTAGAGATGAATGTACCTCTTTCTTTGTGTATTTTTTTGTGGTTTCAAGGTGTCCTACTAAGTATTGTTATACTCACCCCTACACAATATTATCTTTCACGTGTCATGTCTTTTGTAGATTAGTGACCTTTTGACAGAGTCCTAGACAGACCAGGACCAGATGGATCTTTGTGAGATTAGACATCTGAGGTGTTCTCAGGGCTATAGATAATAGTCCCAGTACCATTTTCTTATAGGTTAGACTTTGTGGTTTATAGAATTTCTTTTGGTGGGCTTGTATTCAGGCTTGGTTTAACTTATTGTACTTTAATTTCCTATCATAATATAGTTGGGTTATAGTGATATGCATTCATTTGGTTCTTAGTGGTTTTTACTTTTCAGCATTGTGGGCTTGGAGATGTGTGCATGTGTGCAGGTAATAAGACAATGAGCGTTATATAAGAAGAATCTTGTGGCTAGCTATGACCTTGAGACTTTGTGTCTTAAAAAACTATATGTCTTATCGATACTAGGTGTCTTATCGATACTATGTGTCTTATTGAGACTAAGTGTATTATAGAGACCGTGTGTATTATGGAGACTGTGTGTCTTATCGAGACTATGTGCCTTATGAAACATGAATAATAATATTATTATTCATACTGTCGACTTATACCTATGTGAGATGGATATACATTCTTTCGTGGTATTATTTGTGGTATTCCTTTGTGGTATTCTATGTGGTATCTTCTTTTTTGTATTCCTTTTTAGTTTCAGGGTGTCCTACTGAGTATTATTTTACTCACCCATGCACGGGCTTTTCCTGCATGTGTCATGTCTTGTGCAGAAGATCGACCCTTTGATAGAGCCCTAAGTGAACCAGGACCAGGTGGTGCTTGGAGAGTGAAGATAGACAGCGTGCTCCTATGGCTTCGAACATCAATCCCAGTACCCTCACCTTCAGGTTGGATCATGTAGGGTTTTCTACATATGAGTTTTAGGAACTTGTGCTTTCACTTTCCTGGATGGGGACAATGTGTGTGAGTTTTGTTTATAGATTCATTTTTCTTTTTGTTGGTCTTGTATTCTAGCCCGATTTACTTTCCAGTACTTTCACTATTGTACTCTGGTTGGGTTATAGTGGTTTGCATCCATTTCTTACTCAGTGTTTTTACATTTCATCATTTGTGGCTTGGAGATGTGTGTGTGCGTATAGGTACTTAGGAGAATTCCTCCCATTTGTAGGATATGTCTACTTGGTACTAGTCACCAGCCCCTAGCCTTTTGGATGTGGGATTGGGGTAGTCATGGTATGGGCCCCTCTAGGATGGGTTATGACAGATGCTTGACATCATATATATGAAGAAACTGAAATGGTTAGACCCTAAGATTATGCTTTAGATTAGTGGTCACACCCCTAGAACATCATCCAAGAATTTAGATACAACATTTTAATCATAATAGAAGTGATAATAGTAAGGAACAACAAATAATCCATATAAAGTATCCGTAAAATCTAGCAATGGCATCTTGATCCCATCCAAGGTGATCTATAATGTAATCCCATGGGTCACTATAGGAGACTTGTATTAACCAATACCACTAAGTACATATAAGGTTTCCTATAATGGAGTCCCTCATATCAATCATGGTATGGTAAACTCTAAGTTTATACCAAGTATCACACATAGGGGATCAAGTATCACCTGAGGCATGGAATGGCCATATTGCCAATGAGTTCATCCATGGTAGCTCTGCTAGGGAACTGGTGTCACTCACAAGTATAGAAACCACCTAAAGATCTCATCCAAGGATAATCCAAAGGATCACTCTTGGAACATCAAGTTGTACTAAGCCAAGAATGGTGAGTCCATCCACATTGTCCTTAATTTGGGACCCTTGTTCTCTCCCATACCACAAGTATTCTAGCATAGCAACCAAGGCACATATAAAATTTATAGCATATAAAATTACATATCACCAATGAGGAAAGGAATAATACATGTTTAAAAAGTTGTCCCAATCATTTAGAATAATCCAAGAAACTATAGAATGTGGATAAAGAAAAGGTCATTAAGCCTTAGCATAAGCACACAAAAATAAGCAACCATACGTAACTAAAAAACACATGTAAAGGCATAATCATAAGGGCATGAAATCAATGAACTAAACAAAAGAATAAGAATTAGGCTATAGGGAAATGAACATATGGCCCTTTCCAATTGAAGATAGTGCACCTAATTGAGGGGTTTTATTAGAAAACATGAAATTGTTATTAAACAATTCATTTCATTCGATTTAAATGATTCACTTTCATCACATGTCATAAAGTGTATAGCATGCAGAACAACACATAAGAATTCAATAACTGGCATAAGATATAAACATAAACATAAGGAAATTCAATAGTATCATTTAACTAACTTAAAAATTTTTATTTAATTTAAAATTTCCAACCATATCATAAAGTAATGATCATAACCAAGGGGTCCCAATTCATGGTCAACATTCCATCTTGAATTAAATTCATTAATGTAAGGAATTTATTAAATATGAAACACACCATCATGGGTTTAAACAAGTCAAGTATCAATGGAATTGGTTCCAAAATGAGGAAACACACCCAAATAATTGTCAAGAGTTAAGGAGATCACCCAAAGTGGTGATTTTCTATACACTAGGGTCATTCAAGACAAGGTAACGAGTTCAAATTAATTTATTTAACAATTTGGAATCATCACTGGAAGGTTCTGGCGTACATCACAATGGAACACTATATAAAAAGTGACAAAACTTGAAATAATGAACTGTACCACATAACTTATACTAAGGAAGACCCACACATCTGATGTTGAGATTTTCTTTGGTCTTGTTTGAGAGAAATCTAAGAAACAGATGAACACCCTGAAAATAGGGTGAATTATGTCGCACCAAAATAGTGAAACGAAGGATGGAATAAACTTAAAAGATATGGTAGATTATGATAGAGATTACCAAGAGTTTTCCATTACTTCTAGCTGTGAGTGAAATGGAAGAGAAATGAGGGAGATCTCTTGATCCCTAGGTTGAGAGGGAGGAAAGATTCACACATAGAAGGAGAGGGAGCCTACTGGAAAAGAAAAGGAGGATAATAATGGTTTGAAAGAAAATAACATTAAGGTTAGAATCATCATTTCACCCTGATAGAATAGGGAACACAGTTTGGTCACATGGTTGACTAAATTGTGCACCAACCTTGCACTATAGCACTACCCAAGACCACACACTGCATGGTTAGATCATACAGTTAGGAAAATCGTGCATCTAAACCATGCATAGATATTGGTTTAGTAGAACTAAGCATCTGGGATAGGTGCATGGTTTGGGTAAATTGTGTTCAACCCATGTGACAACTTATGCACCTCTGGGTCAGGTTGTATGGTTGTTGTTGGAGGCTACAAGATTTCAGAAAAAACATGCACCCCTATCATCTCCTCCAGACTTAAGGTTTTGGTGATCGATGCTCCCAAAACTTGACCGAACACCCAGGGAACCCCTCATGCCCTTAACCAAGTCTAAAAAACACATTTAAGTTTCCCAATTCTTGGGATTACACTATAAAGCTCAGTTTACAAAACATCCCTCCCACCAAATGATGAAATTAAAATTCCTTTGGAATTTTATATAGCCCAAAACACAGAACACTATAATCTTCCCCACCTTATAACTTATCATCCCCAAGAATCATTGGGGAAATGAAGAGAAAATCAATAATCCTAATTGGGTAGTTAATTCTCATTCAAATGGTCAGGTTGCATCTCTAAATTCCCAATACACCTTCGAGCTTCACCTTAACACATCACACACAATCCATGGAAACTCAAGCCAATGCTTGTTTTTCTGAACCAAAACACTGAGACAAAACCTACCTGATACCATATTACTTGAGATGAAATCACATAATCATCTCCTTTACCACTAGGTACTATCATTTACAAGACCAAAACTGAGTCACAATATTCCATTGATGGAACTTCTGATTTAAGCATTCCCTTAGCACTCGAATGGTGCTCCTTGCATGACTCATTGCTTAAACAGTCGGTCAACTCCCAATTGACCTCAGAGGACTGGTCAAGATAAATTTTTATGAAAAACCATTTCATGTTCCCATAACACTTTCCACAACCCAATGATGTTTTATTGAGAGGTTCCTCACCAACCGCATATGACAAGAAATAGGGATAACCAGTTGAACCATCTTCGATCGACTACCCTCAAATCACTTGGTTTAGATAGGTCGGTGTACCCCAAAACCAATAATGGTGCCTCTTAGATAGAGGCACCTTGATATTCCTCCAATAAATATCACTGAATCCTATAACCAGCTTTTGATGATGTCTCAATCCAAAATTCCCATCTCAACTGTCGTTCCTAACATGAACAAGAGTGTATTTATAATCTATCACACTTTGATCGATACCCCCTTTTAAATAACTTCTCTAAGACCAATTTTAATTTTGGGTAACATTATATTCATCAATAGGAATTCAAGGAGTGCATCAGAGGCCAAACCTAATGGAATTTCCAAGGAGAGAAGTTGGTACCAAGATGAATGTCCACATACCATGAACACTTACTGATCTCAAAGCGGCATCCACCTGGCTATCAAGTAAAAAGGGAGACATGTAGTGTCCATGAGTCAAACCATGGAATTACTACTAGGGAACCCAAGTGTCATCAAGACTAACCTTTCCTCGATACAACCATGATTCTGGGGCACACTTTGATGGAGGCCACCCAATAATCCCAATGGATTTTAAAACTTAGCATGGAATACGTACAACTGACTATCTCTCAGTGTACCTTGAAGATGTTAAGATAGGGTACATGATCATCTTCTATACAAGAGTACACTAAGAGGATCTAGATAATTTCTAGAGAGGACCCAACACACTCTTACTACTAAGAGGGTGAAGTGCTCGTTATGGTTTCCACCCAACCATTTAAAGGAGGAATAGTCGTACCACTAATGGTTGACTTATTCTGGAAAAAGCTCGGCTTCCTCTACTAATGAATTGCTATTACCTAACCATGATTCCTTTACTAACCTAGGATTTATGGTTTCATTCAAATATAGACACTAAATTTCTTCCATGAATAATGACATCTCAAAGGTTGCATACACATCCAACCACAACATCATTGTGCTATCACGCAGGAACCAACTTAAGATGATAGATTCCATCCACAATGGAATTTCAATAATGAATGAACATTGAAAAAAGGTATGTTTTTTTCATTTTACATGAAAGAAAACATTTACCATGTTTTCCATGACTTTCCCCACCTTAGGAGTGTTCTGTTCCTCATTCGCTGAAAAAGGGAACACAAAACACGCTTTAGCGAGCATTGAACCAAAATAGGTGATAGACCAGTTACTTACAAGCATGCTAGACCAAATTCACACTGGTTGTACATGTGAAAATACTCCTGAGTTATGCCCAAGCACGCCAAGAAATAAGACATTAGTCATAAAAACCCAACCAAACCGATCGATGTGTCAACACCCGATCCTCCACAGAACATCATCCCAAACACTTGGACAAATCAAAAACTCAGATCCAGGACACTCTACCTCAAATATGGAATGTGGAAGAAGCATTATAGCTCAAGTATTAAATTAATACCACAAAACTTAAATGGCTCGTTGCACTATTTAACATAATGATGGGTACCGCATGTATCAATGCATACTATCTTGAGGTTTCAAAAATGGAATGGCCCATCTTTGACATTATCTATAGGCACATATGGACATATGCATTCAAGAATCTGATATCCTACAAAATATTGAACCTAAATTCACATTACACCATAATAATATCAACTTAGTTGATGACATATCGAGTCATCCATCATTGAAGAGGAAAATAAGGGAGGGTCACATGACCTACTTAAGTAGCTGACCATACCCTAGGCATATCTAACCTACTTGAATTGAGTATTTCATAATGATCACACTCATAGTAGAGTTAAAAAACACACACAAACTCCAGTCAAATAAAGGGTTTCACTTTGGAAACTAAGAGTCTTGCATGGGACTATGTCACCCGAATGGTACCCCACAAGAAAAACTGCTTGAAAACAACCAAAAAGGAATTTAAAGGTCTATGGGCGCTACCTATGACGGTTATCCCCTTGATGAAACTGAAATCGTTGAACCAAAATGAGGTCACACCTAAAAAAGGTCACTAGGCTTTAGGTCCTATCACATAAGTTTGAGATATAGAAAAATAAGGGGCCTACGGGAAACGTTCATGCTTTTGTTCTAAGGATATCACAAAGAACACTGATCTACCCTTACATGAGGGGCAGAAAAAGAATACCAATTAAGGCCTCACACAAATTATTCCATTTTATCACATAACTACATTTTATACACCATTAATTTATTTATAAAACCTCACACAAATTATATCTCAAAATAGATTAAAGGTTTCTTATCAATTAAAGATATCGAATTAGAAGGATGTCACTTTACATTTACATGAAAATCCATATAGGTAGCTACGGGAATTTTAAAAGACCCCCAACACATAAAATAAACATACCCCCATGGGTTTTTAAGCTCTAAGGATTTTAAAGGAAAAGGAAACCTATTAGGTTCCTGCTAATCCATTTTGGGTTCAACTAAAATCAACCCAAACATTTTAAACATTTTGATTTAAAACACCCTTAAAGGGTTCATTTCACAATAAATATACCCCAACTGACCTACTTGGGTCAAGTTGTGCATTTAGAAATTTAGTTATATGTTCATTAATCTTAAAAAATATAGGTTCACACCCTTATAAAGGAAACCATCTTATTTAATGTCAAAACTGAACAAATTTTGTATTTACATAAATGTCTAAATATAAAGATCATAATAGATGGTTCGGTTTCATGGTTTACTGCCTCTCAAATCATAAAGAACCCATACACTTTACAAATTTTTGGCAATTACCATCTAACCACAACCATTTTATTTTATAAAAAATAAAATTTAACCTATTAAATATTCATACGAAATCCTTTTAATATATAATGTGCATCTACAATGGTTCATTTATATGGTTCACCTTGTTCCAATTCATAAAGCACCCATACACTTTATGAATTGGGAGATTGGATCCCATTTAAATGAAACCAATTTGTTTATAAATAAAGATAAATTAAACAACTTGAACATTTATATGACATTACTTAAGTATATAAAGCGCATCTACATTGGTTCGATTATATGGGTCGTCACTTTCCAATTTATAAGGTGCTCATACACCTTACAAATTGAAAATAGACTCTCATTTAATCGCAACCAGCATGTTTCATCTCATGATAAACAAGATTAGATGCATGGAAATTATAAATAATCACATTTATTAGTCACCTAAACATGAAAATCAATAAAACATTCCAAAATAATCACTAGGTATTCTAAATGAACACAAGCAGATAAAATAAGCATAGTAAGCTACCACGCAATCAAGAAACACTCAAACATGGCACAAATTCAAGCATGATAATTTAAATTATAGATGCATGTGGATCAATTACCTAATAAGGTGAAAACTAAACTTTTTATTGGAACACATAATATGGAAAACAATAGATAGGCAATTAACACACAAGGCACATCAAAATTTTCAAATAGTCTAACAATGCAATCTATATAGAATGTGAATCCCTATGTGCCTATAATGATGCATGTAATGCTACTTCCTCATCATACCAGGCCAAGGGTAATTTCTATAAATCACATAAATTATTAATTAGTGTAAAATACTCCAATAACTCAAGGTGAAATCAAAATTAACTGTAATAACGAAGAACATGAGCAATAGTCTCATCCCTAACCACTTGGACTTTTCTCCATCTATGGGATAATCACTACCAGACACGAATATATACCAAGAGCCTACACATTCCTAATCTCTTGTCTACCATGAATAAAATATTATGACAAAGGAAAAGGGTCTCTAATACCACTTTGTAACATCCCATCCCGACTGACCACTAAACTAGCCACATGACCATAAACATGCCTCCCCAAATTCTAGAGGCTACCGACTAGCAGTGAGGGTCTAATGGTTGTATAGTTGGGAGACTATACCTTCATGATAATATTCTCATAGTGTTATGAAAGATGTAAAACTATGGACAATAGCGGAAGCAATAATAATAAAAGACAAGGCAGTTGAAGATAGATACAAAGACTGAACAAAAGTAAATGGCCAATGCCAATACATATAATGATGCATGGAAGTCATATGGTGATATAATATACAAGTTTTACATTAAAATAAATAAAATATACAAAGGGATAACTCCATGAGAATCTTGAGTACTATATTAGTCCTTTTCTCCTTATCTCACAAGTACACAGCACAAAAAAAGCAGTCAATCCATAGACCTTCAAACATGATGATCTATTCAGGTACCCCAGTGCAATGGCGAATCGAGAAGGGTGTGAGATATAATCTCAGTAGGCCACCACCAATGGTTTCTAGACTAAATCAAGTCGTGCAGTATGAAATAAATGGTGTGAAAACATAATTGAATACAAGGAGGTAATTAAATAAATAAATGACACTTCGGCCCGAGTTCCTAAATGGATACTCGACTGATTCTACCTGCTTCGGCCTAAGCCGAAATTCTGAAGCAATCAAACCTATAGATGTGAAATGATAATATTCTAGGCATCATATATATGAATCAACTTAAGTGGTTTGACCCCAAGCTTGTGCTTTATCTTGGAGGTCACACCCCTATAACATCATCCAAGCATTTAGATACCACATTTTAATTATAACATAAGTGATAATGGTAAGGAATCACTAATAATCCATACAAGTATCCATCAAATCCAATAATGGTATCCTGATCCCATCCAAGGCAATCTGTAATGGAATCCCATGGGTCACTACATAAGCCTTGTATTAACCAATACCACTGATTCTGTCTAAGGCGACCCATAACAGCGTCCCTCATATCACTCAAGGTATGGTAAACTCTGAGTCTATACCAAGTATCTCACATAGAGTATCGGGTATCACATGAGGCATGATGTAGCCATATTTCTAATGAGTCCATCAACGGTTTCTCCCCTAGGGAACTGGTATCACTCTCAAGTATAGAAACCACCTAGAGAGCTCTTCCAATGCTAATCCAAAGGATCTCCCCCAGCACATCAAGTCTTACTAAGTTGAGCATGGTGATTCCATCCAGAGCATCCTTAAGTTAGGACCCATGTTCTCTCTTGGCCCTCAAGTAGTCTAGCATAGAAACCAAGGAATGTATAAAAGGAATAGCATCTATAATTATATCTCATCAATAAGAAAAGGAATAATACATGTTTAATAAGTTATTATAAGAATTTAGAAAAATCCAAACAACTACTTCATGTTTATAAAATAATAACTGTTAAGCCTTAGCATAATCACATGGCAATAAGCAACCAACCTTAACGAAAAATCACACGGAAAGTCATAATAATAAGGGAATGAACTCAATGCACTAAACATAAGAATAAGAATTAGGCTATAAGTAAATGCACAAATGTTCCTTTCCAATTTAAGATAGAACACCACATCGTGGGGTTTTATTACAGAACATGACATTATTATTCAACAATTCCTTTCATTCAATTTAAATGATTCGTGTTCATCATAAGGAATAAAGTGTATTACATGAAGGAAAATGTATAAGAATTCAATAACCAACATGGGATATAAACATAAACATAAGGTAATGCAATAGTATCATTTAACTAACTTAATCATTTCAATTTCATTTAAAAAAATTTATTGTATCATAAAGTAAGGATCATAACCAAGGGGGGCCAATTCATGATCAACATTCCATCTTGAATTAAATTCATTAATGTATAGAATTTATTAAAGATTCAACACACCCTCAAGGGTCTTCAAAAAAGTCAATGATCAAGGTAATTGGTTCCCAAATTAGGAACCACACCCAACGAAGTGTCAATAGCTAAGGAGATCACCCAAATTATTGATTCTCCATACACTAGGGTCATACCAGACAAGGTATCAGGTTCAAATTAATTTATTTAAAAAAATTGAATCATCACCGGAAGGTTTTGGCATGTGGTGCAATGGTGTAATATATAAAAAGCAAAAAAACTTGTGGGAATGAAATAGACAACCTACCTTATACCAAGAATGACTCACATGTCCGATGTCAAGATTTTATTTGGTTTGGTTCAAGAGAAATCGAAGAAACTGATGAACATCCTAAAAATAGGGTGAATTAAGTCACACCAAAATAGTGAAATGGATGATGGAAGAAACTTGAAAGATGTGGGAGATTATTATAGAGCTTAGCGAAATATTTTTGTTACTTTCAATGGTGAGCAAAACAGAGGAGAAATTAGGGAGATCTCTTGATCCCTGGGTCAAAAGGGAGTAAAGCTCCATGCATAGAGGGAGGAGGATCCCACTAGAAAATAAGAGGAGGAGGATAATGGTTTGAAAAAGAAAATATCATTATATGTAGAATCTTAATTTCACCATGATAAAACAAGGCACACGGTTTGGTCGTACACTTGGCCAAATCATTCACGAATTGTGCACTATAGCAATGCCCAAGACCACACATCACACTGTTATCTTTCACATCTAGGAAAATTGTGCACCTAAACCATGCATAGCTACTAGTTAAGAGTCCCTAAGCATGTGGGATAGGTTCATGGTTTGGGTAAACCGTGCGCATCCCATATGAAACTTGTTGCACCTTTGGGTCAGGCTGCATGACTTGAGGTTTTGGTTCCCAATGCTCTCGAAACTTGACGGAACACTTAGGGAACCCCTCGGGCCCTCACCAAGTCTAAAAAACACATTAAAGTACTACAATTTTTGGAATTCCCTTATAAAGATCAGTTTACAAAATAGCCCACCCACCAAATGATGAAATTTAAATTCCTTTGGATTTTCATATGACCCAAAACATGGGACACTACAAATATGAACATCAAAAACTTATACTCCACAAAACATTGTCCAAAACCTCAATTTGATGAAATTGGGTCCAATTGGATTATTCTGATGAACTCAGTCTGATGGAATCATTCCAGAAAGTAAACTCTCACATGAATTCTGCAGCGCTCTAAATTTTCCACACACATGAAAAGTTGAAAAGTACGAATGTATTTTTCATCTATTTATAGGATTCCCAGAAAAGTAAAGGTGGGAAACTAAAAAACATTTCCCACTTATTCAAATTCACAAAACCCTAATTTTACTCACATTTGAACTTCATCTTTGAACACTTCAAACCTTATCAACTCTTATGGAGTCTTCTTGAAACTTATTGAATTCTCCAGAACATTTTCTTGAATTATCAACAAAAGATCTTGAGAATAAAGTCTAGAAAACTATATTTGTTATAAATTTTCATTCTAATTTTACTTTCTTATTGAAACTCATCCCTTTTTGACTTTCTAACTAAAAAATAGTCAGATTTTGACTTTATAACAGAAAATGAGTATGATCTGACTTTGTTCTTCATCTTAGTATGTTAAAACTTCCTCAATTCAGTCCGATAGAACTTAATCATCTCAGTACGATCAAATTTCTTCCTTAGATATAGTCTGATGGAACTTCCTCACATTTAGTCTGATGGAACTTCCTTAGATAAATTTGATTGACTTTCTAACTAAAACGTATTATGATGTTCTACATTTGAAAAATAATTTTCTCAAAAACAAAACTTTTCTCCCCCTTTCTTTTTGGGTTTGAACATTTATTAACTTTCACCTATTTTTCAAAAACATTATTTTATAAAATATTAAATGTCAACAAATAAAAAACTTTGTTAAAAATATCAAAAAGGTTCTTCAATACCCCCTCCCCCTTGGATTTTTTTACAACACTTGTTAAAAACTTTTTCAAATCTAAAAACAATCACAACTCAACTTTTTTAAACAACTCAAACTTTTTAACTTTAACCAAAACACATCATTTCTCAAAAGAGATTGTCCTAACACCAAACTACTAGATAAATTAATGTTTTTGGAAGAATTATATCCCTCAATGATAAGTATATTTTGTGGCCATGTTAAGATAAAATCCCCCTAACTTTTATCTTTTCATATCACTTTTCTTTTACTATCACTTTTCTTTTTATCTCCCCCATTCTATGATAACCATGGATTTAGATTCATTTATGTAAGAAAATCATTTATCCTTCCATTAAAGGGTTAATTTCTACATATTCTCCCCCCTTTTCAACATAATCCAAAGAACAATGTGGTACTTCCTTATGTGATTTAAGAATTCATTGGAAGAGACTAGACATGAATTTGCAGCCTCAAATCATCAAACCTTTCTTTTGACATTGTTTTTGTGAAGATATTAGAAATTTGATACTTCGTTGAGATATATTCTAGAAAAACATCTCTAGTAGAAAATTTATCTTTTATAAAGTGAAATTTTATATCATTGTGTTTTTATCTTGAATGTTGGATAGGATTTTTAGAAAGATCAATTATACTCTGATTATCAAAAATTATATTCAATGGTCTAGAAACTTTTACTTTAAAATATTCTAGCTAAAATTTCATCCATAACATCTAAGTATAATCTTGAGTAGCTGCAACATATTCTGATTTTGTTGTTATCAAAGTTACTGAACTATGTTTCTTACTATAATAACTTACACAACATTCACCAAAGATAAATGTTCCTCTATAAGTTGATTTTCTATCATTACAATCTTCATCCTAATCGGCATCAGTATAACCATGAAAGTTCATATTAAAAATTATTTTGTATAAAATCCCATGTGAATTTATTCCTTTAACATATCTCAAAATTATCTTTTCTTACAACATATAAGACTATTTTAGTTCACTCTATTTTCTAGAACACAAAGTGACAACATAAAAAGATCAAGTCTTGAGTCTATGAGATAAAGCAAACTTTCTATCAGCTTCTGAAATTATTTCTAATTCAAAAATTTTCTAGATTCATCATTACTCAATTTAGTGCTCATTAGAATAGGAGTAGAAACTTATTTTGATTCTATCATCCCAAACTTTTTAAATCATTCTCTAGAATACTTTTCTTGAGATAAGAAAATATACTTTTCCTTTTTTTTTTGAACTTGTAATCCAATGAAAAAAGTTAATTCTCCTAACATTGAAATTTAAAAATTCTTATTCATTTCCTCATAAAATTCTTTACAAACTTTTTCTTCATCCATAGAAAAAATTATATCATACATATACACAATAACAATTAGTGTACTTGAGTTAAATTCTTTCACATACAAGTTATTATCATTCTTTCCTTTCGAACAATTCAACATTCTCAAACAATTGTCAAGTTTTTAATACCAGGTACATGGGGCTTGTTTCAACCCATAAAAATATTTCTTCAATATAAAAAACTTGTTTTCATCATTATAAAGTAGAAAACCACAAGGTTTTTCAATGTAAACTTTTTCCTAAACCTCTCCATTTAAGAAAGATGACTTTATATCCATCTGATAAACATTGTAATTTCAATGTGCATTCAATGATAGAAACATTCTAATAGTTTTTAATATTAAAATTGGGGGGAAAATTCTTCAAAATCCACACCTTCCACCTATTCATGGACTTTATAAAAAAGTCTTACTTTGTTACTTGAAACTTCTCCATGTTTATTCAATTTGTTTTTGTAAAATCACTTTGTTCTTATAACATTTTTATTTTTTTTCTATGGAACAAGTTCCCATGTTTCATTTTTCCCAATATTATCCAAATCTTTATCCATATAATCTAACCATTCTTTGTGTTGAATATATTTTGAAACTAATTCCAGTTCAATTTTTTAGATGAGAGGAGTATGATTTTCTAATATCAACTTTCTTATGGTCTGAACTGGAGCCTTCTGATTCCCAATAATATTTTTGGTCTAAACATGTTTTTGTAAGGTTGGAAATTTCAAAGTTCCTCTCCCATCTGAACTTTCCTCATCACATGATTCTTCCTAATATTGATAAGTCTGTTTTCTATCATTATCACTTTCATTAGAAACCTTCAGTTTATCCTCTTCTCCATTCTCCATAACTTTTGTTAAGGAATTTTTATTTTCAATTACAGTCACATCATACAAATCCACAAAATTTTGTGAACATTTGTTCAAAAAATTGTAACTTATTACATTGGGTGAATATCCCATGAAAATTCCTTCTTCATATTTCTCATTGAACTTTACAAGGTCCAAAGTTTTTATTTTTAATAAGAAGGGACTTCCAAAAAACTTGAATTATTTTAATGAAGGGTTTTTGTTATACCAAATTTCATAAGAAGTAATGTTGGATTCTAACCTCAATAAACATCTGTTCCAAACATGTACAACAATACTAATAGCTTCTCTATAGTAGAACTTTGAAAATTTGTATTCTACCAACATTTTTCTTCCCATTTCTACTAAAATTATATTTTTTCTTTATTATACTCCATTTTTTATGGATTATAGGAAGAACTATACTGATATTTTATTCCATGAGTTCTTAAATAATTTTCAAAGTTATTTCATGTGAATTATGTACCATTATCTATTCCCAACTTCTTTATGTAAACCCCCATTTCTCTCTCAACCTCTCTTATAAAGACTCTGAACATTTCTACATCCTATGACTTGTGTTTCAAAAACATGATGTTGGTTATCTAAGTAAAATCATCAATAAAAGTGATAAAGTAAAAATATCCTTTTTTTGATCAATGTCTCATAGGCCCACATAAATCAAAATGAATAAGTTCAAGAGGTATGTTAGACTGAATCTCAACTTTCTTATGACTCTTATTAGTCGTTTTCCCTTTCTGAAAAGTTACAAAAACATCTTCTTCTCTTATTTTAAATTCTAGAAAATTCCATACAACATCAAATTTAAAAATTTTGTTCATACTTTTTTCCCTAGGTAGCCAAATATTCAGTTTTATAACTTATTCTCATCTTCAGCACTTAGATAACATGAGTTTTTAAGTTATCCAATATGAAAAAAATACTAGTTATTTCTCCCCTGGTTACAAATTTTCTTTCTTCTATACTTCTGGTGAAATAAGAATCTTTTCTAAAAAAAATTCTTTTCCATCATCGCAAAGGTGACTTACACTAAATAAGTTATGTTTTAGTCCATCAACAAATAGAACTTATTTAGATTTTAACCCTTTTGTTTCAATCTAATCCATTCCAATTCCTTTAATTTTTAAGGAACTACCATTTCCAAAATTAACTTATCCTCTATCGTGACTTTAAATATGTTTCAAGATTTTTATATCACCCATCATGTTTGAAGAACAACCACTATCAAGTATCTATGGTTTGTTCCTTTTAATTTCTTTTAAATATATCTCAATAACAAAAGATATTTCCTCAACTTTATTATTTCTAGCTTCTTTTTATTTTCTACCATAAGAAAATTATTCTGAAAGGAGTGTCATACGTCTTTTAACATGATGGCCATCTTGATCACATATTCCACAAAATTCTTCCAGACATTCAAATTGAATTTTTTTTTTTGAAATTTTCTCACATATTGAGATTTTTATTTTCTAAATTCATGTTGGTTAGGAAAGTTACACATTCTTCTTCTAGAATTGTTTTCACTCTATTAAACCCTTATTTAGGGAAGTGAAAAGTTATACAAAAAATTATAATCCTTGTGCCCATAGATTCTATATAACCAACAAAAACCATCAAATCTTGATTTTATATTGAAGTAATATACTTCTCTCTAGAAACTTTATTGAGGTTGATAACTTCTTCCTGCTCTAACATACTCTAGGCATGGACCATCTTTTCTCCTGAGTTAGTTTTTAGATTTTTAAAATGTGATAGTTTTCTCACATCCTTTCTCCATCCAAACTTTTCAAACAATTTTTTTATCACCATAAATGTTATAAAAATCAGATGAAACATTATTTTTGGAGGATAAAGATTTCACATGATTCTTGATTTGATCTTTCTCAAAAACTTTGGAAGTCTAAGTTTTTAATTCTAAGGCTTTTTTGAATTTTTTATTTATCTTCCTCAGGGTAATTTCAAACTCAATAAGTTTTGATTGAAACTTTTCAACTTATTCTTCCTTAGCTACCAACTTCTTACTGAGATCTTCAACCATTTTTCTCAGTTCAACAATTCTAATTTTGTAGCTTAAAATCTCCTAGATGTATTCTTCTTCTTGATTGAAAATATAATTTTTACCTTTGAAAACTCTTCCAATATCTTTATTTATCATTCTTATTTCTTTCTTGAGATTTATATTTTGTTCAAGACATGCAACAAGTTCTATTCTGAGCTGGAACTCTCTATAAGATTCTCCACCTCCTTCTTCTTCACTATTTGAGGAGACTTCTTTTTTCTAAACTTTTTTAATGAATGTTCTAACCTTTTATGAACTTTCATCTTCCAAAGAATTGTTTTTAGTTGATTCAGATTTAGTTTTCTTACTCAATATACTTCTCTTATTTCTAGTAAACTTATTCTTATATTTTTTAGATGACTTTTCTTCCTTATAAATTTTGTTCCATTTCTCTCATCGAGGTTTTTCATCAGAATCCACTTGATATTCTCCAAATTTATTTTTGGTAAAATTTGTAGAAAAGATTCTAATTCCACCATACTCAAAAAAATTGAGTGGAAGTTTTCCTTAATACTTTCCTCTTCCTATTCTATAGTTCTTAGATATAAGAGACATGATTTTATCATTCAACTCATCATCCTCTTTATCCTTAGAATCACAAGTATTAGTATCTTAAACATCATTAATTTTCATATTTCCCATAGCTTTGAAGTCCATTTTATCCTTCATCTTATTTTTTAACATTAGATATTTTCTCATTTCATAAGAAACAAGAAAGTAATGTAATTCACCAAGAGATAAATCATATTTATTTTCTAAAGAGGAAATTTAAGAATCAAACCTATCTATAAAGTTTCTCATAAGTTTCTTCACTATTGTTGAATCTTCTAGAACATATCCAAAACCTATGATATTGAAAAAAACTTCATTTAATTTGGTGAAGTATTCATCAATATTTTCTTCATCTCTCATTCTAATGTCTTCAAACATACTATGCTAGATTTTTGGATTAGCTTCCTTCACTTTAGTATTCACTTCAAAAATAATTTCTAGCTTGTCCCGTATACTCTTTTATGTTTTTATACTCATCACCTTCATATAAATTTTTTTTTGATAAAGAAATATGGATATCATTTCTATCTTTTCCATCAACTTCAACATTTCTCTTGTCAGTAAACATCATAGGAGTATCTTTCTCAATAGGTGGAAAACTAATTGTAGTAATATCAACAACTTCTAGGAAAATAGATAGGAGATATGGAACCATCCTATTTTTCCATCCATAATAATGTTTTCCATAAAATATAGGAATTACTCTACTATTGATAGAATTGAGATTATCCATGATAAGGATTCAACAATGGAACCTTCCCTCTAATAACAATTGAAGCTCCAAAGGATCGAATAGTAATTAAGAAGAGGGGTTGAATCAGTTGTTAACATTTTTATAAGTTTTCAAAATTTTATAAACTTAACCCCTATAACCTATTAAAGTTCATCACCTTATCATATTTTAGTAAATTCTCATGCATAAAAAAGTAGGAATGAAATTAAATCAAACTAGATTTACAGGGTTCGACCATGGTGTAAGAACCTACATTCTTACCGTAGCCACTCTCATGGGTCTAGGGAAATTCACTATAATGAAGAAGTGAATACAACTTGTGTCAACTCTCATTATAAATCTTCTATATCCTAATAAGAATGATTATACTGAATCCCATCAGTTTAAAAAAATTCTAAAAACAATTGATCCACAAAAGAATATGAACACACACAAAAATTCTCCAAAAAACTCTATCTGAAACCTCAGTCCGATAAAACTGGGCCTGATTGGATCATTTCGATTAACTAATTATGATAGACTCATTATGATGAACCTATTCTCAATTTTCACTTCTCAAACTCTACTTAATTGCTCAGTCTGATCTTCCTCAGCCTAATCTTCCTCAGTCTGATAAAAAAACTTTTAGATGTATGGCCTTCTAATGAGATCACAGTTCAAAAATTAAAATTTGACATGAAATCTACAATCCTCTTCCTATTCCACACACATGAAAATTTTTAAATTATAAATGTATTGTACATCTATTTATAGGAGTCCCGAAATAGAAAAGGAATGAAACTAAAAAACTTTTCCCACTAACTCAAATTCGCAAAACCCAAATTTCACTCACATTTGAACTTAATCTTTGAAAACTTAAAACCATCTCAACTCTTATGGTGTCTTCTCAAAACTTCTTGAATTCTCTAGAAAATTTTCTCAAATTATCAAAAAAGGATCAGAGACTAAAGTCTGGAAGACTCTATTTGTTAGAAATTTTTAGTCCTATTTGAATTTATAATAGAAACTTAGTCCCTTTTGGCTTTATTATAGAAACTCAATCTGATTTGACTTTCTAATAGAAATTGAGTCCAATCTAACTGTCCTCCTCAGCTCAGTCCATTATAACTTCTTCAACTCAATCTGGTGGAACTTCCTCAACTCAGTCCAGTCAACTTTCTTCCTCAAATATAGTCCAATGGAACTTCCTCAGATTTAGTCTGATAGAACTTTCTCATCTCAGTCTAATTGAATTTCTAGCTGAAACTTAGTCTAATTGGACTTTATAATTGAAACTCAGTCCGATGTTTTGCATCTGAAAAACAACTTTCTCAAAAAAAAACTTTTCTCACCTTTGTGTTTGGGTTTGAACATTCAACAATTTTCACCTGTTTTTAAATAACATTATTTTAAAAAATATTAGTTATAAATAAATACAAAACTTTTTAAAAACAAAGAATCACAAATGTTATTAAGTTATTCTATGTTTGGTTATAATTATTTTAAAACTATTCTTTTCTACTGGCGCATGGACCTCTAATGTACAGAGTGGTCAGGCTGAAATTTCAGTAAAGATTTTTTTGTGTTGTATTTATATTTATTGGGGAAACATTTCCCATGATTTTTTATCGGATGCTCAGGTTCTTATCACCATCCCGTCGGGATCAGGAACGCTCCTCAGGAATGTCATGGGTCGGGTTGGGTGCCCTATTCTAGGGTGACCTAGAGTTGGTTTGTGACATCAAGGGTGAAGTTTCATAAGGGTGAATCCATTGGAACATGGGCTATATAAGGTTCCTTAGGGACCTAAAATTAGGGAATATCACTGATAAAAATAGTATGTGTAAGGGTAACAAGTCCCTCATGTAATGGTAAACCAAAGAATCAAAGGTTTGCATAAAGATATTTGGAACTTCACATAAAGGTAAAACCAATATTACATAGGGGTAAAGCGGAATGGCCAGAATAAAATAAAGTCATAATAAAAACATGTAAAGAATTCTGATAAGAATTTAAACATGATAAATTCAAAAAAAACTAAATGAAGGATTAGTTTCATTTGAAAATCAAAAATCATGTTGAAATCAACATGATAAATTCATTATCAAAATTTCATGGTTATCTCTCTAACACATTTTCCTTATCATCTTTTGAAAGGAATTGGAATGAAAAAATACAAAGGTCAGTCTCCCTAATAACAACCCCCTCCTTCTATTTCCATAAATTTAAAAACATGTTTCAAAATCCCAGGACGTCCAATTTCCATTTATATATATATATATATACATTACAAAATCAATGAAATTACAACCCAATATACACCCCTTTTAAAATTTAAAAAATAAATATTTTAAAAACTATTAAATTCTAACATGAACCATCAATTGTATATTTTTTAACCTATAAATATGAAATGGTATTATGATGATAAGTGATATTTTATTGTTATATTTCCTTAATTTTTGTCACTCTTTAATGTTAACACCTTTATTACACATTTAATGTTAACATTTTTATCCTCATCCATTAAATTCTTATTTATTATCTGTTTAAATTTAATTAAAAGTATATATTTAAATTATTGTGATTTTTTTAATGCATGATAAGTGATTTTTTTGATTTTGTGATATATAAATATAAATATTATATATGTTGGTTGGTAAAAATTAAATTGAAACAAAAAAATTAGAATAAAAATAAAGTTAAATAACATTGAAAAAATATGGAACATAAAATTAACTCCAAAAAATTAAAATAATGTTTTAATAAAAATATAAAGGCTTCATCTTCTCTCAAATTACAGTATCCGATTGTGAAAAACATCAGAACCTACGATTGTAATTTAAGAATTTGGTGTTAGATCTGGTGTCCTATTACAAACTATTTGTACATTGATTACATGTATATTTGATATATTGAATATTAATGAAACTTCTTAATATATATTGTTCATTGTTCGATATGACTCTAATGTAATAATTTCTAGGAGTATACATCGCATTGAAAAGATCATAGAAGTTTCCTGCTATGATGAGAACCTTAAAGTGCTATAATGATATTCTTAAATAATTATTTTTAGTTAGATAACATACTATGATGGGACACATTTTAAATAGACTGTGAGGTGAGAGTACTCATAAGAAAATGTGGCTTCTTATCATGAAGTTCACACTTGGTAATCTCTAAGACGGTTGATTATGAGAACATACTCATTAGTAGTAATTCTTCATGTTTGTATGTCATTGGATATTCCTATCTATGAGAATTTGTAATGGTTCTTAGACTTTAATATTATCATTGATGTATTTCATGAATCATGCATTTATATTTTCTAATGAAAATTTTGATGACATATGTTCGTAGTGAGGTAGGGTATGTTGGGTGCATCACTATTGACATGTCATTAATGGATAAGTTGGGGTGGGGTTTTTCCCTTCCAATTTTATGGAAGTTGATATCTCGACCATTTGATTGAAATAGAACCGTCGCATTAAATTTCATGGTCATAGTGTAATGATGTGTTTATTTTAGATAGTCAAAGAAATATGTATTGAGAAAATAGGTTGGTGAGACAGATGTGCAACCTTCTTGATGATATATTGTGAAAAAGGGATTATATTATGCAGTGAGCATTCATATGTGGTTTTCATCATTGTAACATTAAGTTCTTTGTCTTGGGTTCCTTGACCTATTTCTAGATAGTAATCTTGGACTTTAGGCAGGCCTACCTAATACTAAAGAGAAAGAATCCAATAGGGTCACACACTAAGTGTCACCCATGATCTCGATTAAATTATATTTGAATTTATTTATTTGAATAAATATTATCTCAATACCTAGGGATAATTTTATTCATGTTTTATTGATCACAAATATTTATTTCTGAATGAAATATTTAAATTAAATATTTATTTAGGTGTTTAATAAATTCTAGAGGAGTTTAAATGGACCAAGACCATGTCCGATGAAAAATATTAAATAAAAATACAATTAAATAATATTTGTGACTGTGAAAATTGGTATAAACCACAAAATAATATTATTATTATTATTATGTGGCATGGGGTTTATTAAAGGTTATTATATTATTTAAGGGTTGACATTCAATTAAATAATTATTTTAACCTAAAACTCATCTCTATAAATATATGGTTATTTCTATTGTGTAGGGTGTGCAAAATTGATAAGTGTAATCGAAATATAGAATTGTTTCACCCAAAAAATTCTTTCTCAATTCCTCTTCTCTTCCTCTTAAGAATAAGAAACACAAGACAGATTCCTTCAAGACCGAATCATGAGTGATCAACACAAAAAATGCAAGATAGTTGATTCTCCATGCTAGAACTCAGAGATCAATTGGCATTTCTTGTAGATCAAAGGAGCATGTTTGGATCACCACTAAAGTGATTCTATCCTTGGATCCTCACAGCACAATAACATTCACATCGAAGAAAGATCCTAATCTTAGGTATTCATTTCTTCCGATGTTAAATAAATTAATTATAAATTTGATGTGCAAGATTATCACTCATGGTTTCGAGAAACTCAAATATTAAAAGAAATTTTAATATATCACCCACCACTGTATGATTCCACTGCGCCTAAAACCAACAAGTGGTATCAAAGAGGTCACGTTTAAATTTATAATTATTTATTTGATTGTTGATCTATATGAAATCGTGGTTGAATTTTCATTTCTTATTATTCATTATTTAATATGATTTAAATTAACATGTTATTGATATATCAATTATGTTCATTCAGTGTTTCATTTTCTTTAAGTTCTAAGAACATATGAAGAATGACCAGATATTCCATTGGTAACTACCAATTTTTGGATGGTAAGACAGGTTTATATGACATGTACTCAGATGTACATTCCATGTACCCTAGTACACTAAACTTGGCCATGCCACATGATACATGGAATGACATGCGATTATTACAAGCGTTGTACACCATGTTTTGACCAACCAAAATGGCACATGATTTCCAAATTAAATGATGTGTATTGGCATACATGTAGTGTAGTATACATGGGTGAGTAGCATAAATCACACAATCTATGTGGTCATAATACACAGTCAAACCATGTGACACTAACAACCTGGAGCATTTATGATATACACAACATGTATACGGTGTACACAATGTGTAGTTCGTCAATTACCATGTCTAATATACACATTGAGTTATCTAGAAAAAATAATTAAAGATACACAGTGTGTAATAGAGTGCACACATAATGTAGTCTCTCACCTTAGAACATATCGAGTCTTTCAGTGGGTTGCACATGCATGTGAAATTCAGATAACACGGTGTGTATCTAGTCTATATATGCCATGTAATCAGCTGAGATACATGTCAAAGACCTAGACGAGTATCTCGGGTAGACGGAAAGTTGATATATAGCATGTAGCTGACATGTACATGTTGTGTAGTACGACCGAGTCAACACACTGAATCCCCAGGTGTGTGACCCAGATACACGGAAATAGAGGCACACGACATGTAGCAGGATAGTACACACTATGTAGTCTCCCAATTACTGGCATAATTAAATTAAATTAAATTGACTATTTCAGCATTAAAACCTTATTTCTTTGATCAGCACTTTAAGAGTTTGATAATTTAATAATGGTTTTAATTAATTTTAAATGCTCAATTAATTTATTATAATTAATCTATAACTATTGGTTTTCCATTTATTTTCAATTAATTATTTAATGATGGCTATCTCCAAATGAATTTGGATGGTTATTAAGATGAAAAGTAATTAATTAATTAATTAATGAAAACGTGTTTATCTTAATAATAAATAAATAATAAGAAATGAATATTATCCATTTACTTTTGCATATACATTGCATGTATGACCATTCGTGAGCTTGACCAATACCGATGTATGTGTTGGAATTTATTTAATTTAATTTAATACTTGGGTTTGTAATTATTTATTATTAAATTAAATTTGATGTTCTGTGAGTTATCCCTCCTGCCATTATTATGCAGGATTTGAGTGTCCAAGGATATTTATGTAATTCCCCTTTAAAAAATCCTTTGGTTCCCCTCACCTATGTGTGATTTATAAATATTTTTAATTAATGGAGCTTCCCAAGGCATGCAGAGATAGTTCAAGGTGAAACCAAAATGATGTCAACCCAAGTATTACACCAGTGGATAGGTGGAATACTGTAACTCATTCCAAGACTGGAAAAATGAGTTATTTACCCTAGTTTAAAGGTTTATTTAATGTCCACTCATTAAATCAATCATTAGATAAATCTCTTTAATGGGTCATTTATTTATTTATTTATTTATGTCTATGAAATTATTTATTTTATAGATACAAGTTCGTGATTACATAAATAAATAAATTAATGTGCAAAGATGGAAATTAAATAAATGAATTATGCATAAATGTTTTATCTAACATGGTTAGTTAATTAAGTAACATCCACTTAATATTAACAAGTCATGTAAAGGATAAAACAAGATAAATTTATGTATAATAAATTCAAATCCCTCAATTAAATATTAATTAATACTTGGTCTTCCATTACTTGTTTAGGAATTAAATCCTTAGAAATAAGTGTTTGATCAACCCAAATTGGGACACTTACTTTTAACACAGAGTTCTTATGAAGGTTATGGGTTGAATTAACCATCTTAAATCAATATAAGTATCTCTCTCTAGACTTTATGTAACTTGTAGGAAACTGTTGTGGAAATAAAATTCAATATTTAAGGACAAGGGAGTTCACTCAACAAATCAAGGAGCTGCAATCCCACGGTTGGGAAAGACCCACCTACCTAAATACCTTCAAGCATCTTGACCAACCCTAATTAGTGTTATGTAAAGGGGAATATGGATCCTTACTGCTAGAATGTTAAATCAACTAGACATTCCAAGTTCAATGGTGAGGGATATTGGGAATTGATAAAATAGTTTTAGATTTAATAAAATTAATTTATTTATTATTTCTCACATAAATTATAATCAAGAAAAGGTACTAATAATCTTCTCTTTTAATTTTAGAATAAAATGGAAATCTTGTCATCAAACTATACCTGTGATGAATATTGGATAAAGACAACCTCCTAACTAGTAATAACTTTTAATAGTGGTTTAGATGCCTTCAGTTTGTGCTATTCTAAAAATGGAAATATTGCATGCTAGAATCCTCAATGCCTAATTCACCTTCTAAGTAGGAGAGTGATGAAGAGTTCCTTTACTATGAAAAAAAATTAAGTGATGTGTTCAACATTCAATTTTTTATGCTTTCGTATATGTTTAGTGAACTCATAAAGTCAAACAGAAACATGGATGCCTATAGAATGATTGAGTGGTCTTTACTAGTATAGATAAAGATAGGACTTGTTTGAGATCTACAATGTGATATTTTAAAGAAATATTGGATAGGTTTTCCTATTTGGGCCTCATATAGTCAAGAACATTAGTTACATTATGCACCTATAGGTTATAGGGTAAAAAATATTCAATGAGATGAGATCTGATATCATTCTGGTATCACTCCCTCAAAGTTTCTCAAACTTTTTTGTGAATTTTAATATAAGAAACATTGAGAATTATCTGATAGATCTTCTCACTTTTCTTCACCAAGTAGATAAGGATGTGAAGTGAGAAAATCCTTTGTCATTATGGTGAACAAATAGAAAGGGAAAGTGAAGAGATTTAAGCCCAAAGACTCTTCATGCCCTTCCAAGAATAGAAAGATCAAGGGGAAAGCAAGGGAATATGATGTTGTATGTTTCACATGTGTAAAGAAGGGCTACTAGAAGAAAAAATTAACCCATCCAAAGAATCAAGGGGATGCTTTAGTTGAGTTTGTTATCAAATTCAATTTATTTGTTTCTATAAATTGGGTATTAGATATAGCTTATGGTGATCACATATGTATTCAAATATAGGAACCAAGTAGATTTAGAAAGATTGACTGAGGGGATATCTTTGAGATGCCAATAGAGATAAACTTGTTGATGTAGCTATCGGGGACTACCACCTCACGTTGCTGATCAGGATGATATTTGTTTTGAAAGGTTGTCAGTATTTTTCATCCATTATCAAAAAAATTATTTCTATATCTAGAATTGATATAAATGGATTTGTTTTAAAATTTTTAAATTAATGTTGTTTCTTTTATAAAGATATCATTTTTATGGTAAGTCGCATTTAATAATAGAATTTATGTATTGGATTACACAAACCAAGTAATGAAAATCGATAATGAAACTATTTCACATGAATAGTACCACATTAAACTATGGAATCACCGACTAGGTCATGTAAACAAAAATCACATGACTAAATTATACTAATATGGATATTTATATTCTTTTTAACTAAACCCACTTGGTTTGTGTCACGCATGTTTATAAGGTAAAATGACCAAAACCCCATTTAATGTAAAAGGTGAAATGGATAAAGAGATTCTTGAATTAGTTCATGCATATGTGTGCGGACCATTTCCTATTGAGGCAATGGGTGGGTACTCATACTTCATAACTTTTATTGATGATTTTAGTAGGTATGGATATGTCTACTTAATGAGGTATAAGTCGGATTATTTTGATAAATTCAAGGAATACAAGAATGAAGTTGAGAACCATCTTGGTAAGAAGATTAAGAAGCTCTACTCAGGTCATGTTGGAGAATATCTTAATTAAGACTTCATTGATTACTTATGGGATTTTTGGATCCTATCTCATCTCACTTCTCCTTGTAAACCTCGGTGTAATGGTGTAATAGAAAGGAGGAGTCGTACCATGTGGGACATGATTAGATCAATGATGAGTCATGTGAGTCTTACATTATCCTTTTGGTGATATGTGTTACAAAAAAAAAGCACAAATACTAAACCAAGTTACAAATAAAGTATAAGATATTATACCATACCATTTATAGAATAGAAAGAAACTTTTGTTGTAATACTTACATGTGTGGGGTTGTGAAGCATTTGTTAAGTTGACTTTAGGTAACAAACCTGCACCCTGAGGCACAAAGTGAGACTTTATAGTATACCACAATGAAAAAAGGGTATATTACCTATATACACCCTCAAAAAAAGAAGGTAATAGTAGAAATAAATGCCATATTCCTTGATAGGGAGCACATATCTAAAAGTGATGGTGGGAGCGAGATTGACTTCGATGAAGTTGAGGATTATGGTACACAATAGTTGGCATGGGAATAGATTCCACAAAGCCCCGTGGAAGAAGAAACTATTCCAAATAAACAGGTACTATATAGGAGTACAAGAGTGGTTAGAGAAACATAATGGTATGGTTTTCAGTCATTGAGGATAGTGACTCATTATTAGTTGATAATAATGACCCTCTAACCTAAAAGGAAGAAGTAAGTGTCATGGATGTTTCCAAGTGGAAATATTCCATGAATTATAAAATAGATTCCATGTACCAAAACCAATTTTGGATGTTGGTAGATCCTCTAGTGGATGTAAATCCCATTGGTTTCAAATAGGTATTCCAGAAGAAACTGGACATGGAAAGATAAGTCAGTACCTATGAGGCACAACTAGTTAAAAAGGTTTAAATAGTGTCAAGGCATTGACTATGATGAAACCTTTTAACCAATTGCAATGATGAAATATATCACACTCTATTATGATAATACTGCAGTGGTGGATCTCTCAAAAGAGACAAGATATCATCAATAGATGAAGCACGTACTTTAAATGTATCATCCCTTGAGGTATTTCTCTCAAATAAGTGAGGATACAGTGAGTAGTACCTCCATGTAATACAACATATTGGACCCCTTGACTGAAGCCTTGACTTAGTAGAAACATTATTATCATGTGAGGTCTAGTGGACTAAAAGTCATAGGCAGTTGACTCTAGTTAAAGTTGGAGTTTGTTGGATTTAGTGTCCTAGTACCAACTATTTGTACTTTTATTACATGTATATTTGATGTATTGAATATTAATAAAAACTTATTATTACATATTGTTCATTTTTTTACATGACTCTAATGTAATAATGTCATAGATTATACATTGCATTGATAAGGTCATGGTAGTTCCCTGCTATGATGAGAACTTTAAAGTGCTATGATGATATTCTTAAATAATGTTATGAGGTTGGATAATTTACTATGATGGGACACGTAGAACATATACTATCGAGTGTGAATACTTATAAGTGAATGAGGCTTCTTTTAATGAAGTTATCACTTGGTAATCTCAAATATGAGATATTATGAGAACATACCCACCAGTAGGAATTCTGCATGTTTTGGTTTCATCAGATATTCCTATCTATGAGTGCGTGTAATATCCCTTATAATTTAATATTATAATTAATGCATGTCATAGCTCATGCACTTATATTTGATAACAAAAACCATGATGACATATGTTCACAGTGAGGTAGGGTATGTTGGGTGTGTCATGATTGACATGTCATTTATGGATAAGTCGATGAATAATGTTTTCCTTCAAATTTTATGGAATTTAATATGTCATTCCTTTGATTAGAATAGAATAGTTTCATTAAATTACATGTCTATGGTGTAATGACATTTTTATTTCAGATAGTCAAAGAAATATGTATCGAGAAAATATGTTGGTGACACATATGTGAAACCTTATTGATGAGATATTTCAACAAAGATATTATATTACATAGTGAGCATTCGTATGTGATTGTTTTCATTGCGACATTAAGTTCTTTCTATTGGGTGCCTTGACCCACTACTAGATAGTAATATTGAAATTTAGGAAAGTCTGTCTAATACTAATGAGAAATAATCTTAGAGGGTCACACACTAAGTGTTACCAATGATCTCAATTAAATTCTATTTGGATTTAATTAATTGAATAAATATTATTCTCAAGACCAAGGGATAATTTTATTCATGTTTTATTGATCACAAATATTTATTGATAAATTAAATATTTTAATTAAATATTTATTCAACTGTTCAATAAATAGAGGAGTTCGAACGGACCAAGACTTTTTCAGGTGAAAAATATTAAATAACAAGATGATTAAATAATATTTTTTATTGATCAAGTTGGAACACACCACAAAATAATAATGTTATTATTATGTGGCATGGGGTTTATTAAAGGTTGTTATATTATTTAAGGTCTGACATGAAATTAAATAATTAGTTTAATCTAAACCCTAGCTATATAAATATATGTTTATTTATATTGTTTAGGGTGTGTAAAATTGATCAGTTCAATCAAAATATAGATTTGTTGTGGACAAATAAATTTCACTTAACACCTCCTTCTCTATTCCTATAAAGAAAAAGAAATACAAGGGAGATTCATTCAAGATCGAAGGATGGTCGATCGACAAAAACAACTCAATATAATTGATTCTCCACATTAGCACCCAAAGATCAATTAGTGTTTCTTGGAGATCAAAGGAGCATGTGTGGATCACTGCTAGAGGTATTTTATCATTGGATCCTCATAATGAAACAAAGGAAATCTGAAAGGGTCTTTTCGGATAGTCAACATTCACATCAAAGAAAGATCTTAAGCCCAATTATTTGTTTCTTTTGATATTAAAAAAAGTAATTATAAATTTTACATCCAAGATTCTCACTCATGATTTCTAGAAACTCAAATATTAAAAGAAATTTTAATATATCACTCACCACTGCACACTTCTGTTGTGCCTGGAACCAAAATTTGGCACCTGTAATTTTTATAGGTGGCGAAAATCATGGGTAGGAGTATCATTGTCCACTAAAAAATAAAATAATTCATGTCGTGATTTTTTTATGTGGTGCACCAACAATAATGGTTTCTTATATTTTATAAATAATTATAATTTCAAATAAACACTATTTTTATGTTAAAAATATTTTTTTGTTTAAAGTTAATAAAAAATAATTTTCATTCAAAAACTAATAATATTTTTAAAGATATAAAAAAATGTTACATTTTTTTTAAAATGGTTGCATTTTTTAAGATATAATAATATTTTATTTTAAGATATAAAAAAAATTATGATTTTTAAAATGGTTATGTTTTTTAACCAATATTTTTAAAAGATGTAATTTTTTATAAGATTTATTTTTTAAAAATATAACAAATGGTTTTAAATTGTTACATTTATTAATGGAATTGTTTTTAAAATAATTCAAAAGTCATTTTTTTATGAAATCATACAATATTATCATTATCATCATCATCATCATCATCATCATCATTATTATCATTATTATTATTATTATAGGTAAAGGGTATGCCCCTTATGGGAAATTGGGGTTGTAAGGGGGGTTGGGGTGTGGGGTGAGGTTGCGGAATCAAGTCTCGGACTGGGTGGATGTATTTTAATCTAAAAATCCAAAAAAATAGTATATTATTATAAGGGGATTGCAATCAATCAAACAACACACACCCAAACACTCACTGGGTCAAGCCTCATCTCTCACCACAATGACTAACAAACACCCACTAGACCTGTTTTATTACAATACATGGCATGAAGGTCCATAGGCATTAAAAAATGGGTGCCTCAAAGTCCTAATGGCTTGAATACCGAGAACATGGTTTCTACTGAATGTGTGGCCTACTTTATATTGTGTCACCAGTCATATACCTTTCATCCCATCTGTTAGTGGTCATCATATAGTATTACCGGTTTGAAAGTTATGTCACCCTCCCACTAAGAATTGTTGCATTGTGCTAACCTATAATGCATCATGGTGGGGTACCCCTCAATTCTAAATCAGAGAACCATGTGGTAATAGTGACAAATTATAGGTGTCAACACACTCATTTCTATTTCAATCCATCCATTTGATGATGTATGTGTATTGCCCCACTGCATCGCATGTTTGTTGCATTACACCATCTAACTAGTCCCACTGTGTTGATAGTCACCTGGAAGGGCACTCATTTGTCCTACATCATAAATCTATGGCGATGGATGATTGGTTAATAGGCATCATCACACTCATCCCCCTTTCAAGGTTTCCCAACTAACAGTGTCTGTTTATCAGCATACTATATTGTTTGCCTATTGTGTTGATTTCTTCATATGATCCAATCATGTCACTTGTTGTCCACTTATAGTGGATCAGAGGCTCTATGGTCTGAATACCTTTAATTATGATGGCCTGGTGACCCTATGGCCCAAATGCCTTTGATATCCTAGAGGCCTTGTGGTTTGTAGGCTCAATTTTGTAGCTCAAAGTAAAATTTAGTTGAATATTACCACTACTATAGTACCTACTATAGTGTCATTACTATGTTGTTATGGTGACTTCCAGAATTATCCCTTACTCAGATATGATCTCAGGTTTCTTATGCAAGATTACAAGGTGTTTACCATGCAGACACCACCCCAACTGCACATACAATATTATTATTATTATTATTATTATTATTATTATTATTATTATTATTATTATTATTATTATTATTATTATTATTGATTCCCCACCATTGGTGGTGAGGTGGTAAGGGTTTGGGTGGGGTGAGGGGCAGGTTGCGGGGTCAAGTCCTCGGGCCTGCGATTTACTGTAGTTTTTTTACTTGTGTTGTGTTCTGAAGAGGTGGATGTAACCGACCTTGTATTATTATTATTGAAAATCATAAAAAAAAATACTTTTGAAAATTAGAAATTTTTATAAACTTTTCATATAAATTTTTTATTTTTCAAAATAAAAAAAAGGTTTCTCTAAAGAAACAAAATATTTTTGAAACTAATAGGATTTGTACAGAAAAAAAAATTATTGTAAAATTTTATGACCAGATTTTAGAGAAAAATACCTATGAAAAAATCAATTAGAAAATTATAATGTAAATTTCCCTAAAAAACTATAATGACATGGTGTGATAATATATTAAAAATGAAACTGAAAAACCCTAATGGAAAATCAAACTTCCTTACAACAAATGATCACACTTGAAAATTACAATTGTTCTAAAATTCATAATAAAAATTACCTTGTGTATTTTCATAATATATAAAATCTATTTATGAAATCTATTGAAAATTTATAATGAAAATATAAGTACATGGAATTAAAAAAATTTAAAATTGATTCTTTATATAAGAATTTATTTTCTTACATTCCTGGAGATATTTTAGGTTTATATTTATAGAATTATTTCATATATCTTACATAAAATACTTATATATTAAAAAGTGGACACTTATACTCAGTATCCATTTTCCCCAAAATATAAATCTTTTAAAATGAAACATGTTTTCTTTTCATGATAAATATTTATGACTCTAAACTTCATGTCAACCATATCCTTGCTCATCCTTAAAACCCTATGAGAAATATTTCAAAAATGGTATGATCACAAAAATATTAGTAAGGTACGTGTACAATAGGAAGAAAGAAACATGATATTCCACGAATAATCATAAAAAATTTCTTTTTCACAATAAATTTGAGCTCAAAATAAATATTTTCTTACCAAAGAAATCAACTTCACTGCCTAAATATTTTCATAGAACATTTCATAAGAAATATTAAAGGAAAAAAAATAAAAAACATAAAGGTTCCTTTTCAATCATGAAAAACTCATAAAAATTTGTACATTTTACCATTAAGAAGTAACATAATCTCCCCATTAAACTTAATATCATTAGCTTACATTTAGAAATCATAATATTTCTATGAAAATCCATATAAATCATAGATAAATCATATAGGCAACTTGGTATATCAATTTCATATCACTCTTACAATCACTCTTATAAATGGAATAACATTCTTAGTAAATCCTAATAATCTATTAGGAGAAACTTATAGTTGGTTAAATTTTTCCCTTTGCCCAATGTATTAGAGTGCTATATCAGACTCACCCATCATCAAGAGCTATATTTGGATCACCTGTCATCATGATCTATATCGGTCTCACCCATCATTATAAATAATTTCTAAGAACCATAAAATAATAATAAAACATTAAATATTTAATTTCCATCATCATACTTATAAAATATTATTTTTACTCATAATAAAATATTTCTGGATATTAAAATATCCATTCCGTTTTAAAAAACCTTTTTGAAAATACCAAAAACATAGGGAAGGAGGACTTTTGTTTGGAGAAAACATGAAATATTTTAAAATAATCTAAACATAAAATATTATTTATGGTTTCAAGAAAAACTATTGATTCCATATACATTAAAATAAAACATTCCTTTTTCCTTTTCTTTAAAAAATTCTATATAAAATACATAAAATATTTCCTTTAAAACCCTTTGAATGAAAGTAAAAAAGTGAAATAAAATACCCTTTATAATTCATTTATGTACATATAAATACATCAAAAAAATAATTTTATGAATATGTACATGTGAGAAAAATATTTAGAAAATAAATCTTGAAAATATTTAAGGTTTTTAAGGTAAAGTGTCCCTTACCTCGAGCCCAGCTAGTCACATGCATTATTTATCTTACTAAATAATAAATTTATGTTAATTATTTACTTGATTAATAACCTTTTAAAATTTTATTATTCCTTTTATTTTATTTATTACCATGTTATATACAATTACTTAATCAATTAAGTTCACATCGGATGTTTTGATGATATTCGACTCATGGGTCCAAAATGACTTCGATGGGTTAAATATGGTCAAAGAGATAATTATTAAATCATCTAAAAAATTATGATCAGGACATGATTATTATTTTTATACATAAATTATACTTTTAAAATAAATCATGAAAGATGATTATGAAAAAATAATTACATTATATTTATAGAGATGGTAGATTGTGCGTACGTATGAGTAACATTTTCATTTTTCAAAAAGCATGAAGGGAAAAAAATAAAGTTTCATTTTATATTTATATAATTATGATTATATAATAAATATAATATTTTATATTTAAATACACATATATATACCATCAATGTGATTTTTTCATGAAAAATGAATCACATCGCTTCGTGAATGTGGTAATTCACACTTACGCATGAATGACGTTATCATATTTCAATAGATGGAAATGTAAGAATGTATATGATATATTATCTTTATATAATGATAATTATTTCATTAATATCATATATATATATATATATTAAATCCATCATTATAACCATCTATGAGAGGCGATGATGGAAAACAAATTACATCGGTTCGTAAGGTGGTAGCTCGTCGTACACACAAATGAAGATTTCATTCCCCATTTGATGGAAGAAGTAGATTGATAAAGGTTATTAAATTAACATAAAAACATATAAGTATATGTAAGATACTGGTGTTGTTATTTTATAATGGTTGAAGAATATTTTAAGTATGTAGAAAAAGAAATAAAACAAAATGCTCACTTGAGAATTATACCTCTTCTTTAGACAAACTCTTTAGGTTTATATCTAAAACATTCCTAGGTTGGTTTTATAATAAAAAATATACACTAATACATGTATAGGTATGTAATTAAGGGATTTGGGTAGATATTTTATAAATAAAAATGATTTTTTAGTATGGAGAGAAGAGGATAGGGGTGTCCTTTTATAAGTGGGGGAGAGGACACAATTAGAATTTTAATATATATATATATATATATATATATATATATATTGACAAAATAAGATGAAATATTAACCATGAAAATCAGAAGTTACACATTCTTGCAACCAAGAAGGAAAGTGATCAAGCCAGAGGTGATTCACTCCAGATGTGCTAAAAGAAGTCAGGTGATGGGTTGCTTTGTTTCCATCCCTTTTAATGAAGGAGAAAGAGCAGTTTGTGAAGCTTTGACTGAGAGTCTGGATGTTCCTAATAATAGGGCCAAAAGAATGGAGACTTCCATCATTATGCCCGATAGCATTGATGATGGTGAGGTAATCCGATTTGATGTGAATATCTTCTCATCCTCGATCTTTTGTGAACATCATCCCGGCAAGGACAGTGAAGGCTTTAGCAACAACGGGCTCCCATAGAGTGTAGTTTGATTCATGTTTGGCATCAATGATTTGGCTATGAAAATCCTGTGCCACAAGTCCAATTCCGACAATTCCTTCAATGGAAAGAGATTCATCAACGTTGATCTTGAGGGTCCCTTCTGGGGGAGGGTACCATCTTGAAGCACCTGTGTGAGTGCCAAAGAGCCCTAAACGGTCAGAGTCCATTTTCCACCCCTCAATCCAAGATGTAGCCCGTTCAATCTAGAACCTGGGGGGCTTTTCAAAGCGATTAAATATGAAGTCATTGCGTCGCGCCCAGAAGATCCATGCCACGATGCATAATGAAGCAACTTTGTCCACAGTGAAGAAAGATGATCACAACATCAGCAGTGTCGGAAGATCCTTCGCCGTATCCAGCATAAGCTCCAAAGCAGAACCCCAAAAATTCTAGATCTCTTCCACCCCTGGGAACTGGGTGATCTCATGCAGAGGGGATTCGAGCATACCCGAGCAGATGAGGCAATGCTTATAATTTGTGACATGTCGGAAGGCGAGGAAGTCCATAGTGGGAAGAATACATGTGCAAACCTGCCACCATAAAAAACAGATTTTCGGAGGGACCTTAAGATTCCAAAGGGTTTTCCAGAGACTTCCCCTTTCCTCGATTTGGATATCGAGGGCAAGTCTGTATTCTGACTTCACTGTATAAGATCCAAAAAAATCATTTCTCCAAAAGGGACAGTCTGGCCCTGCATCCCTCACACAGGGGATGCTAAGTATGATTCTTCTGTCCCTTTCATTAAACCATGAGTTGATTTTATCCATACACCACCCGGAACCATGATCGTCGAATAAGCATCAAATAGTGGAGTTCTCATAGCCAGGTACGGTAGGGGAGGTAACATGCAAGCCATCTTTATCAATCATCCAAGGATCGGTCTAAATGTTAATTTTTGTGCCATCTCTGACCATCTAGCCTAGTCCTTTGTTAAGTAAATTTTGGGATCCCCAAAGGCTTCTCCATAGGAAGCTAGGGCGGGGACCAAGAGAGGAGTTCTAGAAATCCGAGTGGGGAAAGTATTTTGCACGAATAATTCACGCACAAAGGGAAGATGGGTGAATCATGAGGCGTCAGCCCTGTTTAGCCAAGAGAGCATCATTAAAGAGTCGGAGGTCATGAAATTCCATTCCTATGCCTGTTTTGGGTGTGAAAAGTGACTTCCAAGAAATCCAGTGAATTTTCTTTCTTCCATTTCTATACCCCCACCAGAAGTTAGCGATGCAAGAATGGATGTGGTCAACAAGTGTGCCAGGAAGCTTGAACAGGGACATAATATAGCTGGGGATGGACTAAAGAGCGGCTTTGATGAGTGTTTCCTTGCCCGCTTTAGAGACTCTTTTCAAAGTCCAGTCTTGGATTTTTTTTCTCGATTCTATCCACCGTGGATGAGAAGATTTTTTTTTTGAGCGGCCAGCAATAGTGGGAAGCCCAAGGTATTTGTTGTGTTTGTCCACCATTTGAATTACTGTAGTACGACAAAGTTCAGCTCTCTTGGTCGGTGGGATGCCAGAACTAAAAGAGATTTCCGACTTGGATGGATTGATCGCTTGTCCAAATTCCCTCTCATAAAGGCGGATCACCTGACAAATAGCGAGACATTCATTATGGGTTGCTCTAGAGAAAAGCAGGCAGTCATTGGCAAAGAAGAGGTGCGAGACAGGTGGGCTGGCCTGACCAACCTTTGCCCCATGTATTCCTTTTGTAGAGGCGGCCAAGGAAATGAGGTTAGAGAAGACATCATCTACCAGGATGAATAGAAAGGGGGAAAGGGGATCTCCTTGGCGGAGTCCACGAGTGGGTGAGAAGCCTTGGGTGAGTCCACCATTGATGTTAATCCGGAATGAGACGGACGAAACACAATGCATTATCATATCTGTCCATTTGGGGCAGAAACCCATTTTTTTTATAACAGCCTGGAGAAAGTGTCATTCCACATGATCATAGGCCTTAGTCATATCCAATTTCCAGGCCATAATACCTCTTTTTGCAGCAGATCGCATTTTCATAGAATGAAACACTTCATGGGCCACGATGGCATTATCCGTAATAACCCTCTTTGCTATGAAGGCACTTTTATTTTCAGAGATAATATCAGGTAACCACGTGCGCAGACGGTTAGCCAAGACCTTTGAGAAAATATTATAGGAAACGTTACAGAGACTGATAGGCCTGAAGTCCATGACCACAAGGGGTTGCTTGATCTTTGGGATGAGGGTGAGAATTGTCTCATCAATAGAGAAGAGGTTAATTTCCCCCGCCCAAATGCCTTTCATTAGAGCTCATATGTCAGGGACAAGAATGTGCCAGTATTTCTTAAAAAATAGCATGGAAACCATCAGGACCGGGGGCTTTTGTGGAGTGGATTTGTTGGAGAGCCTGAAAAATCTCCTCGTCCGTGAGGTCTTTTGTGAGCTAGCGGTTCATCTCGTCGGTGATAACATGTTTGATGCAGGATTCAACCTCGGGCGATAAGATGGACTCTCCTACAGTGAAGAGTTTTTGGAAATAGCCTGAAATAATATCTTGGATACCTTCAATATTGGAGACAATTACCCCATCAAGGTGGGTGAGGACTGAAATTTTGTTTTTGCATCGCCAGGAAGAAGCCTTCTGGTGAAAGTATCGGGTTTTTGAATCCCCTTCTTTGATGTGGACTTCTCTTGCACACATAGCCCAAAAACTTTCTTTGATGCGAAGAGCCACATCCAGATCACTTTGAATCATCACAATTTTGGAGAGAATGTCATCCGTTGGGGGTCGGGAAAGAAGGGTGTTGAGTTGTCGCTCTAAAGAGTTACAGAGCTTGTCGGGTTGATGAAATTTTTTGTTGCTCCATGATCTCAGAGTAGCGGCCACCTGCTGGAGGTTAAGCTTGATGTCTTAATTTCTACTCGTCCAACGGGATCGGATAACTTCTTCACACTCTCGATCTTTGGACCAGAAGCTTTAAAACCAGAAATGTTTCCCACCTCTTGAGAAACGGCCGCTATGAGAGAAGTCGATAGCGATAGGGCAATGATCTGAACATTTCGGCGCCAAGTGGGCGATGTGAAACATTTTAAATATGTTAGTCCATTCCGTTGATCCCATAAATCTGTCCAGACGCTCAGTTATGAGTGTTATTCCCATGTTCCTCTGAAACCAGGTAAAGGGGCTGCCTGCATGGCCAAGATATGCCAAGTCCGCCCTAGAAATCGCATCCCTAAAGCCTGACATCGAGGCAATAGGCCGAAGTGCTCCTCCATGTTTTTCATTCTGGGATATAATCTCATTGAATTCTCTGCCAAAGAGGATAGGACCCGTAATTCCTTAATGTAATGAACAGAGAAGTTCCCAGGATTTCCATTTATCATTTTTTGAGGGCCATCCGTAGAAACCCACAAAAGTCCAAGGTGGAGAGGGGCTGTCATGGATGGATGCAGCCACATGATGTGATGAGTACGAGATGATTCTGACGTCGACATTGTCCTTCCAAAGAAGACCCAGTCCCCCTGAGTGGCCTTGGAGGGGAACTGGGAAGCAGCCCTGAAAACCGCATTTGTTGTCCTTGTAATCCAATATGGTTTCGGACAAAAAAACCATATCAGGGCGACTTTGTGCGCAATGGCACTGGAGCATCTGAACCGTTCGTGGGTTTCCAAGCCCCCGACAGTTCCAACATAGGATTTTCATTGCTCTAGGCGGGCTTGGGACATACCCTCCTCCGCCTCTGAAACTTAGTAGAGTTGTCCATCACCTACCACTTTCCATCTTTTTGGAAGGCTTTTAGTTACTTGACAATCCTCCAGTCATCTTTTATGTTCCTCATGTTTCACATCAATGGGATCGCCACGCCTATCAACCTGATTAATCCTTTTCCACATCTGTTGAGTGAGGGTACTTTCTGCCTTTATCCCAGTCATTTTGGTTTTGTCCATAAGGTTTAATCTTGGAGCAACAAATAATGGCCCAGGATCAGGCACTGTTGATTCAAAGCAAAGTTGCCTGGGTTCAGAAACCGAGTCAAGTGGCTCCTTACTTTTGGAATTTGGTCTGAATGGTGGTGAGTAGATGTCTCTCAGAGACGTAGGGCCCTAGCTTGAGGAGAGGGTCGGGTCCGAACTCTAACTCTCATGCTTGTCCCCAGTAAACCGATTTTAACCTTAACCGTGGTAACAGATTTTTACTACTTTTATTATTCATTATAACAAAAATTAAGTGAAAATTATTAATTAATATTAATTATTATGATTAAAAATATGAAATATTTTTTTTCAAATTCATTACAAATAATTTTTTGAATTTAATTTAAAATTAAACCCATAAAATGCAACGAAGGCAGTTTTTTAGAAAAATGACTTTTTAAGTATAAAAAAGATTTTATACCAAATTAGAATATAATGTTGATTATAATAACATTTATTGAATTATTTTTAATAAAAATAAACTAATTAAATTTTAAAAGTAATCAAAAATATAATGTTACTTTGTAAGTACTTTAAAATAAAAGATATTTTTCAATAAAAACCCGTATTTTTCACTAGTCATCGAAAAATCAAACTTTTCCGTAAATTGTAAAAAATTCATGATAATATAATTTTTAAATGATGAATTAAAAAATTGATTTTATCTTTTAAAATTAAAATTAAATTATTTGGAAATAAATATTTTAAATAAAACGATATAATGCATGAAAACAAAATTTAGTTAGAAATAATACTTTTTCCCTTTTGACTAAAAAAATACCTAATATTATTATAATGAATATAAATCTATAAAATATAATTAATGAATATTAATAAGATATTAAAATGATTTATATTAAAATTAACTGGGTTTTTAAATTCTTCCCCCCTTTTTAAATTGTATCCTCTCAATTTTATTCATTACTTAAACAAGTGATGATATTTTTCCTTCATAACATTTTTTTATTCTCATGTTGGTTTTTAAACCACATGGTTTTTACACAAAACATTAACCTAGTAAATCAATTTATTCCACAAAATTTTATCTCTATGGTCAAGAATATATACTGGTTTTTCTTCATAAGAAAGTGTTTTCTTCCAACTAAAATACTTAAGGACTAAAAATATGAGATTCATCTAACACAAATTTTCTTAACAATGAAACATGAAATATGTAATGTACCTAAGATAATATCGAAGGCAATGCCACTTAGTAAGAAATTGATCCAATATTATCTGAAATTTTATAAGTTCTAATGAATCACATACTTAAATTTCCCTTTTTAACAAAACATATAACAATTTTCCATGTAGATACTTTAAGAAAAATATGATATCCTACCTCGAAAGAAAGATCTTTTATTTAGTTATTTACATAAATTTTATATCTTCTCTAATCCATCATCATGTGATTCTAAATCATAATTACTTTCTCAACCATTTCTTCTACAACTTCTGTTCACAAAAACTTTCTTTCCCTAACTTCATCCCAACAAGCTGGAGTCCAACACTACCTTCCATATAATACCTCAAAAGGTGTTATCTGTATACTAGAATGAAAACTGTTATTATAAGAAAAATCAACCAAAATAAGATGTTGATCCTAACTTCTATGATAATACATTGAAAAAGATCAAAAAATATCCTCTAAATTTTGAATTATTCACTTTTTATGTTCATCAAATTGTGGATAAAAGGTTGTACTAAAATTTACTTCAGTACCCAATGACTTTTGAAGTCATTTATAGAAATTATAAGTGAGTATAGGATCACAATTGTATACAATTGAAATTAAAACTCCATGAAATATAATTATCAATTTAACATAAAGTGATAAATTTAATCCAAATATATATTATCTCAAATGGAAATAAAATGAGTAGATTTAATTAATCGTTCAAAAATTACCCAAATCGCATTATTACCTTAAGTTATTGTTGGTAATCCAACTACAAAATCCATGGATATATTCTCTCATTTCCATTATTCCACTAAAAAATTCTGAAGAATCTCCTTCAGTAATTTTTGTTCCGCTTTAACCTATTGGCAAGTCAAAAATTTCATAGTATAATAAACAATATATTTCTTTATTCTTTCCCATCATAAATGTTCCTGAATCTCTTTATACATTTTTTTCAAGATTAAAAAAAATAGAGATCTATGATCCTCACTCAATATTTATTTCTTCAACTGGGGTCACATGAAACACATAACCTTTTTCTAAATCTCAAAACACCTTCTTTGTCAATTCTAAATTCAATAAACTTAAATTTATTAATCAATTCTTCCTTTTACTATAAAAACAATATCTTTCTTCTGAGCTTGATTAATCTTGTTTAGAAAAGAATATTGTACTGACATATGCAACAAAAAGTGGGAGTTATTTCTTGTACAATTTCTAATCCAACATACATTAAATCATTAACTAAATGATCATATTCTAGGCATATCATAGTTAATGTAACATTATATTTTCTACTCAAATCATCAACAACTCTATTTCTTTACCTGGATGAAAAATAATCATGCGGTAGTAATATTTATCAATTCTATCCATATTCTTTCTCTCATGTTCAACTATTTCTTATTGAATATATACTTCAAACTTTTATAATTAGTATATATTTCACACTTTACTTCATATAAATTATGTCTCTACATTTTTAAAACAAACACTATAACTACATGTTCAAGGTCATGTGTAAGATAATTTTTCCCATGGGGTTTTAATTTACATGAAACAAAAGCAATTACCCAATCATTATTCATTAAAATACAACTCATACCCTTCAATGAAGCATCATTATAGATAACAAAGTCGCTATTTCTGGATGGAAGGGACAATACTAGAGTATTCACTAATCCTATTTTCAATTCCTATAAATATTCATCACATTCCTTTGTCCAGATGAACCTAATCCTTTTTTCTATTAACTTGGTTAATGGGATAGATAACCATGAAAATTTATCAAAAAACCTCTAGTAATATCCTACCAGCCCAAGAAAGCTATGAATCTTAGTAACATGTGTAGTTCTTTCACATTCATCAACGAATTTAGTTTTAATAGGATCAATAGTTATGAAATCTTTAGTTATGATATGTCTAAGGAATAAAATCTATTGTAACCAAAAATTAAATTTTCTAAATTTTCCATATAATATTTTTTATTTCAAGGTTTTCAGAATAATCCTTAGATATGTTCATGATCATTATAAATTTTTGAATAAACTAGAATATCATTATAACGTCCCATGCCCAGATTTCGCTCAATAGTGCCCTAGTCTTGGTTGGTAACAAAGCATCAAGCACATCTCCCCAAACGCCAAAGGCTACTGACTAGCAGTGAGGGCCTAGGTGTGTCCATAGGGAGACTATGCCCTCATCACCAGAGTATATCATAGTGTAAATTACCATATATTCAATAGCGGAAGTAATAAACCAATCATACAAATAATAAATAATCAAGACAGGATTATATAAATAATACCAGAAGGAATCTCATAAATAGATGATGATGATACATGACATGTGCCTAATAAAGCAGCCAAAACATGTACACAATAGTACAATACAATACATCTCTCAAAATTCCAAAAATACCAAAAAGCATATCAACTAGAATTGCTAGCCTCAATTCAGTCCCAAGCTCCTCCGCTCTGAAGCAGCAGTCAAGAACATGTAGCAAGGAACTTTCCCTTATGCATACATGCAATCATATAGTCTGTTAGTATACCCAAGGCTGCCCGAATAGGGTGTGAGACATAATCCCAGTAGGTAACCACCCAAGGTCTAGTTCCATCCATTAAATGAATATATATAACAACAACGGTGCAAGTAGTAATAGAATATTCAAGGAAGTACTATAAGTAAACATCCTATAATGTTTAAGTTCTTATTTAATAACCAATTCATTTTAAACAACCTTATTTAGAAATTTAATCTATGAATTAATTTTCAGGCCTATTTCATTTATAATCAAGTTCATTTAATTAAACAATCTCAAGATCTGGCGCATAGCCCAGCATTTCCCTCTGATGATATGCTCAAAGGATGCCTAAACAAGCCATCTATAAAGTGTAAAACAAATACTGAGTCCAAGATTATGCTTTGGCTTGGAATATGTGTCATATAAACCATTCCATTATTTATTTAATTTATAACCCAATCCCATCCATGATTTAATAATTTGGAATCTAGGTATCATTCTAAGTATAATATAAACCAACAGCCACAATTCCATCCATAGATATCCTCACAATAACCCAGGTATCGCTCTAGGAGTAGTAAAACATCACTTCCATTTGAGTTCATCCTTGGTGGTCCACTAAGGGATCCCCAGTATCACCCATGGCATATATGATCAAATTTCCTCTAATTCCATACTTAGTAGTCCATATGGAATTCCAAGTATCACTCTGTATATAATAGTCAACCCTTATGAGTCCATCCTTGGAATTCCATATCAGGAGTCCAAATGTCACTCAGGCATAATCAAGGTATATACCAATTGATCCAGTCCATTTCATTCTTCATTTAATCCATGTGTCACCCAATTCATATTCATAATTATTCAATAACATTAATCAATTTCATTTAAACAATTCCATTTAACTATGTCAAGGTTAACATCAAGAACAATTCATTTATATCTCACCTTAAAAGGTGGATTAAGGCATGGGATAAGCTTAGAAGGCTTAGCCTTTAGTTCTACTCACATGGGCATTTCATTACAATAAGAATCACATTCTTAAAAAAGACATTAAAGGGAAAGGGATAAGGGTCATGGTCATTTAATCCCTTCCCACTAATCAATTCAACTTCCCATTTGAATTACATTTCAATTTACATTTCAATTAAAAATTCAATTCACATTTTACATCCCAAAGCAATGGGTAAAAGGGAACACCCTAAGGCATCCAATTATAAAATCCACCCACAGTGGTTCAATTCATTATCACTACACCCAATGGGTGCTTCTAAACCAAGTTCCATAACCTATAAACATTTATTTATGGCCTATTTAATTACATAGACCATGCCTATCAATTTAATTAAAATATTTTAATTCATTTCAAGGTGATGCTCTGAGAATTGGGTGCGCGACACAATAGTATATATAAACACTTGACTTTAAATGAAAAGAATATGACCACCTACTGTAGGTTTTTAGTAGATATCTTGTTCAGTATCAACTCCTAATTCAACTAATATTGGGAGAAAATAAAATAACAAATTAAGAACCTATAAATAGGGCATATTAGCTCTCATCTAAATAGAACATCTGATGCTAAGAAGAATTAAGAACTGATAAAAAGGAATTGAGAACTCACCAATACCGATCCAATGAGACTGACAGTGCTCGATTTTGGTATCAGACGGATATGATCTCTTGACTCTAAGAATAGTAATCAAGAGGGTCTCTCAAGAGGGAGGGTTATCCAATGTATGAATAATGATAGAATTAGGGTTGAAATAGATTTAATTATGGTCAAAATTGTAAATTCATTAAAAACATAGGGTTTCATGGCTGCCCAAACCATGCACCAACCATGCACCTCCTGCTATATGAAGGGGAACCTCATATAGTTTGCATGCACGGTTTGACCAACCATGTGCAAACCATGAAAAACTCCACTATCAAAATTTTAGACATGGACGCACATTCATGCACTTAATTTCACATGGTTTATCCAATAGTGTATCCTATAGCCTCCCACTATCTTGCTTAGCATAGTTAGAAGTAAACATGTGGCATTCCCCGCACAGTTTATACTAACTGTGTGACATGCCATTTTCACTCAAAAGTTGGGTTTTGGGCTCCGAACCGTCCCTAGACACCCCTTATACCTCTATGACCTCCAAGGGCATTCATATTAGGCCATATTTAAACATTTAAACTGAAAATTAATATAAATTCAAAGATCTGTACCTTAAGAAAGATATGGGTTCTTAAAAACTCCCCCCCCCCTTAAAGCAATTCATACCTTAATTACCCTTACAAGGGTGGTGAAGCATAATCTGAGAACATCTCCAACCACTGAAATTGTACATCGGCCCCCTATTCCCCAGTCTCATCTTGTACACAGCTATGTTTCTATAACACCCATACTAGAGGAATTTACCGACCTTAGAGAACATTCATGTTACGATCCACAATATATATATATGATGCTTCTAAAAGGATATATCAACCTATAACTCAACCTCATTAGGATGAAAAGCATGAGACAAGTCTGAATGATAACAGTGTAGCTGAGATACATGGAAGACGTTGTGCTTGGCCTGGTGCCTCTGAGATAACTACAACCGATAGGCTACCAGCCTGAATCTCTCCAGAATCTCAAACAGCCTGAAATATCATGGTGAAAGATTACCCTGTCTCTTGATCCTCCTGTGTCCCATCCTCCGTAAAACATATAAAAAGACCTGATCCCCAAACCTGAACTCTAGAGGTCATCTGTGGCAATCAGTGTAGGATTCCTATTAAGACTACCATACAAATCCTCAATAGGAACCATCTGAATAAAATCCTAAAATCTACTATTTTAGGTGAATTTAACCAGGGGTATATGCCTCCCCCAAGAGCCCCCAAAATATAGGATGCATGCTCATATCATTTCCTCAAGAACCTGAATTGTGTGCTTTGACTGGCCATCTATCTGGGGGTTGTATGTTATGATCAGAAGCACCTATGTACCCAATTCCCTCTGAAGCCCTTTCCAAAAACATGAGGTAAACTAGATGCCCATATCTGAAATGATAATGCACGGGACCCCATGATGTCATACTATCTCACAGATATAAAACCCCCTAAGATCATCTTCTAAAAAGGTATCCTTGATAGGTAGGAAATGTGTGAACTTTTTTAGCCTCTCAAAAAGAACCCATATGGAATCATTACCTCAAGGTGACCTCTGTAAACCTTTCAAAGATTCCATCACAATGTCAACCCACTTCCACTCAGGAATGGGTAACTGCTGTAAAAGCCTAGCTGGTCACTAGTGTTTCACATTCACCTGCTCACAAGTAGAACAACTCGTGACAAAATCAACTACATCTCTTTTCATACTATGACACCAGTATTGACAATGTAAATCCCAATACATCTTGTTGATGATGGGGTTCATTGCTGAAGATGAAGTGTGAAAGTACCACATTAGCTCCTCATGCATATCTGAAGAAACTCATACATGACCAAGTGTTTAGAGGATTTTATCCTCACCTATGGTCTAACCCAGAGGAGGTTTCTCACCTTCCACACTCTCCCGTAAGACTAGGGTCTCAGAATCTGATAGTTGCCTCATCTTCACTCTATCCAGTAGGGTAGAGGTCATAGATAAGGATGATAAAAAAATTTAACCCTAACTATATTGAACCTCCAAGGGAATATCATATAGTAAATCCATAAGTTTCTACTTGTTACTGGTTTGCTACACTACCTGTATCTAAGTCCTCATGCTTAGTGCATCATCCACTACATTACCATTACCAGGCATGTAGGTAAGAGAAAAATCAAAAGAAAAGTGGTATTCAACCCACCTTTTCTGCCTCAGATTCATATCACGCTATGTAAAAATTTACTTAAGGATTTTGTGGTTCGTATACACCAAAAAACACTCTCCAAGTAAGTAATTTCACCAAAAATGTAATGCATGAATAACCACAGCTAACTTGAGATTATGCATAAGAAATTCCTCTCATGTGGACTCAACTTCCAAGACCCGCATGTTACGACTCTATCTCCCTATATAATAACTTCTCCTATCTTGATACCTGATGCATCACAATAAACAATGAAACTCCTTCTAGGATCTGGAAAAATCAGTATCAGTACTGAACTTGTAATGCCCCGAACCCAGTTACCCAGAGTCGGTGCCTTATTACATAACATTGGCATGATCACCAAAGATCAAGTCTCTAAAGACCAATTAGTTTAGTAGCCTTGGAAATACTAGATACATTCACAAGTCTTATATTACATCATAAAGTGAAAAACTACAACAACATAGTCTCCATAGTCCACACTCATATCCCCTTAGACTATCCCTGCAGGTCAGTCATAAAATACTTCTTCACATCCTAGGAAAAATAAAACATAGAAAGGGGTGAGCTCAGATGCTTAGTAAGGATAACAATATAGAAGAAACTTTCATAAATAAGCATAAACATTTAAGGGAATGTATAACTAAAACGAAAGCCTTTTAAACTTGAACTTCAACATAATATGGAAAAAATAAAATGAAAAAATTCCATTTACTTATTCACATGGATATTCTACTAGTAGAATAATCACATGCAATATCAATAACCTCTTTCATATTGATGGAATGTATAATTTCAGACTATCATAACCACATAGTCAAGGTCTTGTGCCAAGACTACAAATAAGATTTTGTCAAGGCCTTGTGCCAAGACACTAGTCTGTCTCATGAGACCTACTGATGTATCTAGGAGCTATAGAAGGCTCTACCCGTCACTTACTAAGTCCAATGCATTCCTCATATTAACAGGTTTAAACATAACATAAACATTTGTATTAAAAATAGCATACTAAATGTCAATACTTTCTCCATAAACCATTAATGGTATAAAAATAACACATCCACATTCAAACATATCACAAAAACTTCAATACAATATGTAAGTTTTGAATCATAATAAATCAACTTCAAATAAGCTTAAAATCCATCAAAGGATGTTGACATAGATAAAATCAAAACTATTTGAAAGAAATATCTCTTTTTTTGAAATCATTTAAAAGTAACATAATTATAAAAGAAAACATTTACTTTGAAAATATTTGTATAATCTTTTAAGGGAAGCTTCGACAATTTTATAACGGCGTAAAATATCTGCACCCGCCGTATAAGTTAAAAAAAGACATTCTTACCTTAATTCTATCAAAAAGGTTAAAAAGGACCTTGTTTGGAAAACGACGGAAATATTACTTTATAAAAATCTTATAAAAATTAAAACAAGGGTATAAATGACTTTAACCCATAGTCTATAAAATAGTAATAATGTTTTGAAATACATTTTTAAGAAACATGGATGTGGATGATAAAGAGGTCCCAGTAGATACTTACGTAAAAACAATCTTGGATAATAAAGAGATTATGAAATTAACCCTTACCTTGTACTTTTCCTTGGTCAAGGGTAGGTTAACCTCCTGTATAATGGTGAAATAATTGATATTAAATTATACAATAATCATATACATTAATATGATATCATATATGATCTTTTAACATTGCTTTGTTAATAATATCTTAGTATTATCATCGTTTCGGGTGTTAACGGATTCGTTTTACTTTATATTCTTTATTATGTGAGTCATATTTGTTATGTATGGTATTTATATTATTCATATATATAATTATATCAAGTCTTTAAACATTATTTTTAATCATATAATGAAAATTAGTCTTGAATGGATACGATGGGGAATGAATCTCATCGCGTTTGTGGAGACGGTAATCTGTACGTACAGACGAGCGATAATATCATTATTTTGATATTAAAATAATATATAAATGGATGTTATATCATATATACAGAATAATTATTATGTTATAATTATTATTTACATGAATTACACATCATTATTATACCCATCCAAAAAATAATGTATTGAATAACAATTACACCACGACGTGGAGACGGTAATCCGTACGTACGCACGTATGATGACATGTCATTCAAAGGATGGATAGAATAATGAATATGGATGTAACATATTTATAATAACATCACAATATATAGAAGATAATGGAGTTATTATTTTAGAATGGAAATAACAAATAAAGAAGAAGTGGAAGAAGAAATGAACTTAAAAGAGGGTGGTGAAATTATTACCTGTTCTTCGGATTCTTCCTTTTGATTTGATCAAAATGGATCCTTAGGTTGGATTTCTGACTAAATTAAGGCCTCTAGGATGGATTAAGGACAGTTCATATGGTATTTGGGTAGAGGTTGGCCGATCCAAATGGCTTTGAAGGTGTGAATTGTAGAGAAGGGGAGTGCCCTTTTATAAGAGGGGTGAGGGGCACCTTAGGAAAAGCTAGAAATATTATTTTATAATAAAATCATTTTCGGTTTCTAATGGCTCCAAAAGATATTTTTTAAAGGATAAGGTGGGGATGGGTCGAAAACAACTCAAAAAATAGGTTTTATATAGGTTTGGGTCACTATATTAACTTTATTTTTTAGATTTAACTCTAAGTTAAATAGTTTGACATTTACCATGTCTCTTTGTATTTTTATATTATATGGTTAATAAACATACTATATACTTCCAATAGAACCCCAAGTGGTTAATTAATGATACACCTATCATTATATAAGTACTTTTTATGAATATTAGATTTTTAGGAATAGAATATCAATTAATAATATAATATTTGTTTTAAAAACTCTTTTTTGTCAATTTTGACACTATTTGGTATTTTGTTTTTTCTAAATTCATAACAGAATTATTACATCGAAAAAAATTCATCTAACCAACCCTAATTTGTCATATTAACCTAATAAATTATTGGAATTCATAAAAAGTCTCAAATTACATTTATTTGGATATTTATAATATCAATTGTTTTAATATTTCATTAATTGGGTAATTACTGCATCACAATTGTGTCATAAATAAATTAAATTATTTAATGTATAAAAATTATAAATAAAATACCATTATATATGAAATATTTTTATATTTATAATGAATATTTATAATCTAATTTATCTTATGTGTAACTCTATATTAAAAATGTTTTAGTTATTAAACTTTGATTTTAACTCTTTTAACTCTTCTTTGAATTAAATAATAATAAATGTCATAATATAATCCAAGTGGACAAAATATGTTCATATTTTATTCCTAAGGTTGTTTTTGGTCGAATTATACTTATCCAATAGAATTAGGACATGTGTTAGGGTAATAATAATATCATTTTTACCCTTAATTACCCTATTTACTTTTAACCGTGGTAAATAAAAGTAAAAAAGTTACTACTCACCAAAAATTATTTTTATCTTATTGAACCACATTTTACTCCTTGATATTAAACGTGTCTCTCGGATTTTCGAAATTCCACTCGCATAAGTGGTAAAATTAAGTTTTATGTGAATTTTCAAATTCTCCTAGGAGATGGGTAAAAGACGGTGAAAAGTTCAATAAAATTTTTATATATCTAAAATTATTATAAACTAACTCCAATGAATTACATTTAACTGATATAGGTATTATGTATCTATTTTGACCTAAAATAAATTTAAATAAAATAAATTTAAATAAAAATTCTGTTTTAAACTATAACTCAGTGTTTTTCACTATTCATCAAAAATTGAAAGTTTTTAGAAAAATACCAAAAATTCACCCTAAGCTAATTTCGATATTCCAAATCTAAAAATTAAGTCCATTTTGAAAGATAAAATTTATAAAATTTCAAAAAGTGGGTATTACTATTGATAACGGCTAGTTTGATTGGTTGTGGTGTGTTAGAACTCGAAGTTGCCTACAACACACGCTACTGTATTATTCAAAGAGAAGCGTACCATGGAAACTTGGGGTGTCACAAAACTAAATCTCCCTTTTAACTCTTGAAAGGTCATATCATAGGAATCTGACCATAAAAACTTCACACCCTTTTTAGTCAAGCCTGTGAGTAGCACTTCTAGGTATGACAAGTCTTATATGAAATTCTTTTAATAACTAGCTAGTCCCAAGAAACTCCATACTTCAAAGAAATTCTTGGGTTTCTCCTAGGAAACTATATATCTCACCTTCTATGGGTTAACTAATACTCCTATCTATGAGATGATGTGACCCATAAAGTGAATCTGATCCATTAAAAGGTGGAACTTTGTGAGCTTAGCATATAACTGATGTTATCTTAGTGTATCCAATATGATCTCAATATGTTTTTCATGGTTGTGTTGATTGTGAGAATACACCAAGATATCATCCATGAAAACCACCACAACCAAATCTAGATAATAATGGAAAAATCGGTTCATCAGTTCCATGAAGACTGTTGTCCCATTCATGAGACAGAATGGAATAACCAAATACTCATATAGATCATACCTACCATGGAAGGTTGTATGGGGTATTTTTGATGGTCTAACACAAAACTAATGGTAACCAAATCTCAAATAAATCTACAAGAAAACCCAAGATCCTTAGATCTAGTCAAATACATCATCTATCTATAGAAGAAGATATCAGTTCTTAATCATCAGCTGGTAAAATTTTCGGTGATCCACACATATCCTGAGGTTTCCATCCACCTTTTTTTCAAAAAGGAAGGGAGAACCCCATAGATAAGTACTAGGTCAGATAATCCCCTTTGCCTCTAAATACTCTAGCTACTTCTTGTGCTCTTACATATCAGTAGTAGCAATCATATAAGGAGTTATGGATATTGGTGCAACTCCTAACACTAGATCAATAGAGAAATCTACCTCTCTCACTGAAGGTAATCCTGAAAAGTCATCTGAGGAAACATCCCTAAAATGATCAACCACTAGGGAGAAATCTGTTTAATGTGTTCCTTGTTCATCCATATATAAAATCCTAATATGGGTTTTCATCATGCTCATCCCACAATGCTCAGGTCTAGTTCGACTCTCTTGGACATCCCATTTAGCTTTGTAGATAGACTCGCCGCCCTCTTATGATGTGAAATTCACCCTTTAATGATAGAAATAAACAAAAGCATGAAAGGTAACCAACCATCCCATACCAATAATGATGTCAAAGCCTTTCATCTCAAGTACAAATAGGTCTCATACAAAGTGACACCCACCAATCTCAAGGTGGAACTCCCTACATTGATGCACATCATCCATTCTAATCCCCAATGGAGTTTCAAGCATCATAATAACATAAAAACATTGAAAAATGAGCCTAAGGCTCTCCACAATGAGTACATATATAAAATTATGAGAAGCACCTATATCAAAAGGAGAAGATTCTAAATTAGATTCTACTAGAATAGTACCTCTGATATTATAAGGTCTGGGATTCTTCTCCTCATGGTTCTAGGGTACTTCATATATCTGTCATGAATCATGGCCCAGTGATACTACTTGGATACCCTGAGTAGATCCACCCTATTATCACTCTAAAACCAATGTTTGACTACCATGGCCATGACCACCACCTCTGCCCAATCATCCAATTTTACTCCATCTCCTTTTTCTAATGATAAGTTGTTGACCCTGCTCCTGAACATGGAGTTGGTGCAGACCCTCTCTCACTGGCTACTGGAGGAAAATTTCTGAAAAATCACTGCATATGACCCGTCTTGTCATAGGATCAGCACTCGATCGGCTCTCTTGTGCACTCAGGTTGTGTATGTATCAGTCTACCACACTGGTAGCACCTCACCTAGATACCTAAGTACGTGCTCTGGATACTAATATCACCACACAGAAGATTCATATGACACTTCCTACTATTGGTCGATGTAATGATAGATCTAGGTGTTGAACCACTCTGGATCGTACCCCCAGCCTCTCTCAAGTTACACTATGTGATAAAAATCTGATTCACTATTCTAGAAATGGTATTCAACTAAAATACATTCACTTGTGATCAGATTTCATACATGATACCATCCTCAAATCTTCTAGATTTTGATAACTCAACACCCCTAAAAATAGGTGTGAAGTGCTGGAACTCAGTAAAATGAGTTTAATAATCCATAAATGATAACATTACCTACTCCAACTGCATGAAATCTAGGGTTATATCAGCCCTAAACATCTCGGGATAAAATTAATCATAGAATTCCATATAAAAAACCCTCCAAGACATCTTTTTATGATGATTCATCTAAGTAATAACATCCCACCATCTCTTGGAGGAATCATGCAGCATATATGTAAAAACATTTACCCTCCTATCAGGAGGCATCTCTAGATGCTCAAAGATAGATAGGACGGCCTCTAGACATGACTCTACAACCTATGGTATTCCATCCCCCCAAAACATCGGTGAATGTTGCTTCTAGAACTCATGTGTCAACTCTACCATAGTTGGGGTAGGTCCTAGTGCTCCCTGAATGGTCTACAATAAGCACAAGAACCCCTTGTGGAACTGTACCTCAACACCTATGTACAGTACTACTATTAGTGTCACAACTAGCACTAAAGTAGGATCCACTAGTAGTCCTTGGCCTACCACCTCCAGAGTGTGATTGTTACCACCCTCCTAGCATACGACTGGAGGTCGTTGTGGTGGAATGCCTCTACAATTCCAAACACATGCCTCCGATTGAGATAACCATCAAAGTTCAAAACTCAAAGCATAAATATTATAATAGGATAGGTACATGCCTTCCTATATAAGAATACACTCCTATGAATGCTCCTTGATTCGGGTTTGGGCATCGAACAGATCATATATAAGCAAGAGATACTACCTACTTCCCAATACTAAGGTCCATTATGGGTCAAGTTCTCTCCTATAAGTAATTTCAGTTCCATTTTATTTTCATATTCATTCATTGTTTCATTTACTTCACATTTATCACAATTCATTTTAAAAGGTTGAACCAATGGTTCACCAAATTCTGATCCATAACTACCCATACACATCATGAACCAAAATATGGTGCCCACTTAAACGACACAATAACACATTTCATAATAATTATCATGACAGTAGGTATATCTATAACAAAACCTATCACAACAGTATGCAACAAGTAATGCATCCTAAATAGCATGGAATGTGATTCCTGTAAAGTTCCAAAAATGATGGATGAGATGGAATACCCTCATCTCATCGGATTTTAAAAAAATAAAACCTATAATCATATCAATAATAACATCAAAATTCAAGTGCATCACCCAATGGTGGAATCAAATCAAATGTAATAGTCAAAATCCAAAAAATACTCATTTCATTTGAGGTAATTTGGATTTTTCCTTTATGCGAGGTAGCTACTCCTAGGGGATTCTCATTACCAAACTCTTATTCCTTCATATCCCTTTCTATTATCTCAAAATAATGAGACAAACTATAAAATACCCCCTAATACCACTTTGTAACATCTTAGACTTGGATTCCACTCAAAAGTTCCCTGAGCCTGGTTGGTTACATGGCCTCAAACACATCTCCCCAAACTCCAGAGGCTGACAACTAGATTCAAGGGCCTAGGTGTGTCTGTGGGGAGACTATGCTCTCATCAGCAGAGTGTAGCACAATGGAAATAACCATACATTCAATAGAGGAAGCAATAAACCAATCATGTAGATGATAAATAATAAAGAAAGGATTGTATAAATAATACCAAAAGGAACCTCATAAATATATGATGATGATACATGTCATGTGTCTAATAAATCATCCAAAACATGTACACAATGGTATAATATAATATATCTCTAAAAATTCCAAAAAGACAAAAAATTATCTCATCTATCATCTCTAGCCTCAACTCGATCCCATGCTCTCCTTCTTTAAATTAGTAGTCAATAACCTATAGTAGGGCGTTTGCACTTATGCATATTTGTAATCAAATAGTCTGTTCGGGTACCCAAGGCGGCCCGAACAATGTGTGAGACATAATCCCACTAGGAAACCACCCAAGGTCAAGTGTCATCCAGTAATTGAATATATATATAACAACCATAGCTCATGTAGTAATAGAATATGTATAGAAGTATTGTAAGTAAACATCCTATAAAGTCTAGGTTCTCATTTAATAACCAATTCATTTTAAACAAATTCAATTAGAAAGTAATTCTCTAAATTAACAATCATGCCAGTGTAATTTATAATCAATTTCATTTAATTAAATAGTCTTGGGACCTGGAACGTCTCCCAACATTTCCCCATGGTGATATGCTCAAAGGATGCCTAAACAGGCCATCCATAAAGTGTAAAACAAAGACCAAATCCAAGCTTGTGCTTTGGCTTGGAAGACACGTCATATAAACCATTTCATTATTTATTCAATTTAGAACCTAAGTTCGTCCATGGAATTCCTAATTTGGAATCCATGTATCACTCTAGGTATAATATAAACCAACACCCCATAATCCCATCCATGGTGATCCTCACATGAACCCAGTAATCGCTCTTGGTGTCGTATAACATCACTTCCATTTGAGTTCATCCTTGGTGGTCCACTAAGGGATCCCAAGTATCACCCTAGGAATATATGATAAAATTCCCTCTAAGTCTATCCTTGTAAACACATACGGAATTCCAAGTATCACATGACATATAATAGCCATCCCCTATGATTCCATACTTGGCAGTCCATATCAGGAGTCCAAGTGTTAGTCGGGCGTAATCAAGGTGAAAGCCAATTGAGTATATCCATGTCATTCATCATCTAATCCATGTGTCAACCAATATATATTCATAATCATTCAATAACATTAAATCAATTTCATTTAAATAATTCCATTTAACTATGTCATGGTCAAAACCAAGAACAATTCATTTATATCTCACCTCGAAAGGTGGATAAAGGCATGAGATAAGATTAGAAGACATAGCCTTTAGCTCTAATCACATGGGAATTTCATTACAATAGGAATAAAATGCATAAAAATCTATTACAAGGCAATTTTTACGGGTCATGGTTATTTCATCCCTTCCCATTAATCAATTCAACTTCCAATTAGAGTTACAATTCAATTTACATTTCAATTCACATTTTACATCCCAACCCAAAGGGGTAAAAGGGCACACCCTAAGGCATCAAATTCCAAAAGCCACCCATGGGGGTCTAATTAATTATCAACGCACCTAAGGGGTATTTTTAAACCAAGTTCCATAACCTATAAGCATTTATTGGTGGCCTATTTAATTACATAGGCCATACTTATCAATTTAATTCAAGGATTCTAATTCATTTCAAGGAAATGCTCCAAGATTTGGGAGAATGACACAATGTAATATATAAACACTATAATTTAAACAAAAGGCACAAGACCACCTACAGTAGGTTCGTAGTGCATAGCTCATCCAGTATCAACTCCTGATTTGACTCAGATCAGGAAAAAATTAAATAACGGATAAAGAACCTATAAATAGGGAATATTATCTCACATAAAAATAGTGCATACAATGATAATAAGAATGAATAGTGGGTAAAAAGTAATTGAGAACTCACCAATGCAGATCTAACTAAACCGACGGTGCTCGATTCTAGTATTAGACAGATTCGATCTCTCGATTCCAAGAATATTCATCAAGAGGATATCTCAAGAGGGGGGGTTGTCTAATGTATGAAGAATGAGATAATTAGGTTTGAAATAGATTTAATTTGGGAACAAATTATAAATTCACCCAAAACATAGGGCCACATGGTTGGCTAAATTGTGCACCAACCATGCACCTCTTGTTGTATGAAGAGGAACTCTTCATGGTTTGCACACACAGTTTGACTAACCATTAAAAAATCCACTGCTAAAATTATAGACATGGTTGTATGGACATGTTCCCCAATTCGCATGGTTAGAAGTAACTATGTTTCTATCCCTTCATGGTTTCTATTAACTATGTGATATTTCATTTTCATCCAAAATCTAGGATCCGGGATTTGAACTATCCCCAGGCACCCCCACTACCTCTATGACCTCCAAGGGCATTCATATTAGAAAATATTTAAATATTTAAACTAAAATTGATGGAAATTAAAGGATTTTTACCACAATAAGTAATAGGGTTCTTACAATCAATAATAAACATAACTAAAAAATTGTCTAGATATTCATGGAAAAATCTATTTATAATATCCATGAATACAACTGGATTCATTAACCCAAAAGGAATAAACACAAAATCACAATACTCATACCTAGTATGAAACTCTATCTTAGGGATGTCATCCCCCTTCACCTTTAGCTGGTGGTACCCAGACCTAATATTAACCTTTAAAAAATACTGAGCTCCCTAGATTTGATCAAACAAGTCATATATATGAGACAACATATACTTATTCTTAATAGTTATGTTATTTAATTATCTATAATCAATGAAAATAATAATGGAGCCATATTTATTTTTAATAAATAAAATAGGAGTACCCCGTAGTGAAGTGATAGGATGAATAAAACCTTTATGAAGAAACACCTGCAACTGCTTTTTGAATTACAAAAGTTGTACTCAATCCATTTTAAAATTAGCTTAGCATCAAGAACTGAGTCAATAGTAAACTCATCTTCCCAATCAAGTATAATACTAGGCAACTCATCAAGAAAAACATCCATATATTCTTTTACTACCATCACATCATTAATCTGAATAGCTTCTTTATTTTCAAAGACATGAGCAAGGTAACTATCATTTCCATATCTTAACAGTTTTTCAACTTCTTGATATGTTATTAATGGTATGAATTTGTTCTTATATACAAACTGAAACACATTATGGAAAATAATTTATTTGGATCTTCAATCTATCTTATAATGATAAAGTGAAAGAAAATCCATATTCAGAATAACATCAAACTCTACAATGGAAAATACATCAAGGTTTTTAGGGAAAATCCTTCCACGTGTAATAATAGGAAGATATTTGTAAATTCTTTTAACCTTAATACTACCTCCAATTGTTTTTAACAAAATCCTTGACTTCATTTATTGAGGTGAAATTTCCAATTCACATACAAATTTCTCATAAATTAAAGAATGTGAAGACCCCAAATCAAACAAGAAATTAGAATAATCTGAATAAACAATCAATATACATGTTACCACTTCATTTGATGGACCAACATCTTTCAAAGTAGTTGAAAATGATTTCATCACACCCTTTTACTTATATTTTTATTTATTCCTATTTTTCTTGTTATTCATCATACACACATTCATATAATGACCCATATTATTATATTTAAAACGCTTTACTTCCTGGTTATCAAAATTAGTCTTACCACTATTAAAATCTTCTTATTTAAAATCATGATCCATATACCCAAACTTATGACAAAGGAAGAACTTCCCATATTTCATAAGACACTCCCCAAGGTATTTTTTATAACACCTATCACAAACTAAAAATTTGATTTTCTTACCTTTGGATTTATTTAATGGATTATTTCATATTTTATGTCATCTGGACCACTATTTATTCTTATTTTCATGGGATACATGGTTATAATTAAACTTCATTTCAACCTTCTCAGTACAGTGAACATGTTTTTTATAAATTTTAAATTCATGATAGGCCAAACCTCTTCGATATCTTGGATTTAATACTGTGAAAAACTAATTAATTTTACTATCAAGATCCCTGATACAATTTGGTGAATACCTTAATAACCAGGTGAAGTTTACTTTATATAAATCCATTAAATATTCCTCCTTATGACTCAATTCCAAAAATTGTTTTCAATCCTAAGTCATACAACCTTAGGAAATTACTTCTCAAGGAAAATATTCTTAAATGTATGAAATTCCATGGCGTCAATCTCTTCTCTTTATCTAGTATTCTTAATTATTGATCTTCATTGATCAACTTCACCTTAAATATAGTAAATATAAAGAGTTAACTTTTGATTATTTGAATAATCCATGACTTCAAATATCTTTTCCTAATCTTTAATCCATCCCCCAGCTACCACTGAGTCAAAAGATCCATGGAATTTTGGAGGTTTTTGTCCCATAAAATACTCACTATTGACATGTTCGTCTATGATGGATCTAGTTACTATTTAGCATAGATACCACCATAATTAATAGATTGTTTTGACTAATTCATCATAAAAAAAACTACTTGGTTCCAATTCCAACCATTATATGTTGATAAATTTGAAGGATATTTTCCTCTTGGTGTATTCCAACTTCAGCTTCCATATTTCCTCTATAGAAAACCATTCTGAACAAAAATTATTTAGATAAAGGAACACGGTAATATTTAAATTCTATATCATGATAAACATAAATTAGAATCTATTAAGGGTATTTACATCCATTATACTAACCTCTAAAACTATATAAACCTTTCCTTTGATACCGACCCAACCTTAAAAAACTGTACAATTAATTCTTTATATAAGAATTTGTTTTCTTATATTCTCATAGATATTTTAGGTTTAGAGTTTTATAGAATTAAGTAATAAATTGTACATAAAACCCCATATATTTCAAATTGGATACTTCTACTCAGTATCCATTTTTTCCACAATATAAAACTTTTAAAATGAAACATGTTTTCTTTTCATGATAAATCTTCATGACTTTCAACTTGACCTTGTATTTGCCCCAAATCATCCTTAAAACCTTATGAAAAACATTTTAAAATGCGGGATGATCACAAAAATCTTAGAAAGGGACATATAAATAGAATAATGAAACTCGTTAGTCCATGAATACTCCTAAAAATTTCTTTTTAAAAATAAACTTTGAGCTTAAAATAAACATTTTCTTACCTAGGAAATCAACTTCTTTGTTCAAATATTTTCATATAAAATTCATATGAACTCTTAAAGTAAAAAAAACTCATAAAGGTTTTTAAGAACCTTTGTGATTAATTGTTTTAAAAAAAATTATTTTTTGAAAACTAACCTTTTTGTATAAGAATGTTTTTGTTTTTTAGGTTTCGGACCTAGCCCATCGTACTAAGATAATCAGACTGACCAACATTTATTTTCGATCATCGGATCTATATGCATCGTATTCAAATCATCTGATCCATCTTCATCATATTCAGATCATTGGATCAAAAATAATCAGAGGTAGAAATTATTGTTTGCTAGAATTTTTCCTTTTTTGTAATCAGAGAAAGAAAAATTTAATGAGTGAAGAAGTTTTATTGTTGCTAAAGAGTTTTGAAAAAAGATTATGAAGTTAGGAGTTATAAAGTTTTTATACTTTTTAAAAAAATCATACGATGCTTTTCTAACCAATAGGTTCTCTCAAATCATGAAAACTTTCATGATAAAATTTTTGAATAAATGGTGGAAATGATTTAAGATTTTCAAATTTTCATAGTGAAGAATTCCATCATAATGAGATTTCCATAAGAATGGGAAAATCTATCATTATGGGATTTCCATCGTAATGGGATTTCCATCGTAATGAAAATTTCATCATAATGAGTTGAGAAGAAAATAGAAATCATAATGAGATGAGATGGAAACAGATCATAATAAGCTGAGAAGGAAACAAAATTGTAATGAGCTGATTATGCAGAAGATGCAAAAAGAGAAGTCTACAAGTTTTATGAAGAGTTGAAGTGGTCAAACATGAAATTTAGTTTTGCATAAATATCAAAGAAATCTAAGGAGGATTTAAGAATTAAAAGTTGAAGTTTAAATGTGATATATCTTTAGAGAATTTGAAATTTGAGGAAGTGGAGAAATTTTTCAAGTTTCTTGCTTTTTTTTCTGAGTCACCTATAAATACTTTCTCGGATCATTCGTTCATTATCGAACTTTCACACAAGTAGAAAAGGTGGAGTGCTGAAGAAATCAAGTGAGATTCATTATCAGCCATAGATATTGTGTAGAGGATGAGATATTTGAATGTTTATTTACCAGATTAAGTAATATCATATTATGAATATCATAGTTAGTCAATCGGATTGAGTCAATCAGACTGAAGAAGATCACATTGAGAATTTGGCCAGAGTTTGAGTTTTGTATATTGAGAATGGGTTTATTGTACTGAGTTCATTATATTGAGAGAATCGGATACATACTCATCATATTGAGAGAATCTCATCCAGACTCATCATATTAAGAGAATCGAATCCATACTCATCGGATTGAGAAAATAGGATCCATCCAAATCGGACTGAGGATTTAGACTAATAAGTTGTGGATCAGTTTTTTCAAAGTCTTTATTCTTTTGTTTGGTACAATTTTTTTATAATAAATCATTTTAAACTTACAGAAGTCAATATAATCTTTCTTATAGGGAGATCAAAATTTTCCAATGGGAGTTGGCACAAGTTGTGTTCACTTCTTCATAATAGTGGACTTCCATAGACCTATGAGAGTTGATATGGAAAGGATATAGGTTCTCAAACTGAGGATGAACCTTGTGAATTTTGTGTGCTTTAATTTCTTTGCTACTTTTTCATGCATGAGTATTTACTAAAAGTTTATAAGGAAAAAATATTAATAGGTTGCAGGGGTTAAATTTTTAAAATTATTGAAACTTATAAAAAGTGAAAAACTAATTCAACCCCCCCCCCCTCAATTTTTATTCGATCCTTTGGAAAATATATTGGTATCAAAGGCAGGTTCTCATATTAAATCCTTATCATGGATAATATCAATTCTATCAATAGTAGATGAATTTCTACATTTGATAGAAAATTTTACTGTGGATAGAAAAATATGATGATTCCTTATCACCTATCTCTTGACCTGGAAGTTGTTGATGATGCTAGTATTGGGTTTACACCTATTGAGAAAGATACCCTAATGAACCTTGTTGATAAGAGAAATAAAAAAGTTGATGGAAAGGATAGAAATCATATTTTTTATTTCCTTATCAGAAAATTTTTATCAAAAGGTGATGGGTCTCAATACTTCAAAAAGTATGTGGGACAAGCTGGAAAGTGTTTTCAAAGGGAATACTAAAGTTAAGGAAGCGAAGCTACAAATCTAGTGAAGTAAGTATGAAGACATCAGAATGAGAAATGAAGAAGCAATTGATGAATACTTAACCAGAGTAAATGAAATTATTTGAAACATAAAAGTATTCATAGATTTCTCATAAGATTATAAAATTTTGAAGAAAAATATAAGAAACTTTCTAGATAGGTTTGATTCTAAAATTTATTATTCAGAAGTTAAGGATGATTTATCTCATGATAAATTGCATAACTTTATTGCTGCTTATGAAATGAGGAAATCTCCAATGTTTAAAAAGAATATGAAAGATGAAATGTCTTTTGAAGTTATGAGAAAGATGAAAATCCAAGATGTTGAAGATGTTGATCCTTGTGACTCTGAAGGTAAAGAGGATGATGAGTTAAATGATAAAATCATGTCTCTTATATCTAGGAACTATCTAAGAGGAAGATTAAAGTATAGAGGTAAACTTCCTCTCAAATGTTTTGAGTGTGGTGGAATCAGACACATTGTTATGAATTTCCCCAATAAGAAACTTGAAGAATATCAATATGATTTCAATGAAAACCCTCGATGGAAAAAGTGGAACAAAAATGATAAAAAAGAAAGGTATTCTAATAGATACAAGAATAAGTTTACTGGAAACAAAAGAAGTATGTTTAGTAAGAAAGTTGAATCAGACTCAATTGACAACAATTCTTTTGAAGATGAAAGTTCAGAAAAAATCAGAACCTTCATTGCAAAAGTTTAGAAAACAAAAGATTCCTCAAAGAGTGCAGAAGGTGGTGAGGAATATTATAGAGAGTATCATCTCAGAACAGAACATATTTCATGTATTGAGCAAAAAAACTCTTAAGAAATAAATTATAGTAATTAAGAAAGATTGTGAAGAAGTTTTTTATGGAAGAAAAGATGTCATTAAGTAGGAGGATGAATACATTTAGGATATTTTAAGTTACAAACTTAGAATTACTGAACTTAGAAACATGATTGAAGATCTTAGAAAGAATCTAGAAACTAAGGAAGAATAATTTAACAAGTTTTAATCAAAACTTCTTGAGTCTGAAAGTACCTTGAGGAAGAAGAATGAAAACTTCAACAAATCTTTGGAAGTAAAAGTTGAGACTTCTAAAATTGCTGAGAAGGATCAATACGAAAATCATGTGAAATATTCTCTTACCAAAAATAAAGTTCCGTGTGATTATTTTAACATTTCAGGTTTTGGATAAGTATTTCGAAATTTTGGGTAGAGAAAGGATGTAAGAAACCTATCAAATCTACAAAATTAGAAAACTCACTCAAAAGAAAAGATGGTCTGCGTCCTCAGTATGTTAGAGCTGAAAGAAGTTATCAACCTCAATAAAGTTTCTATAAAGAAAGGTATTTATTAAATATAAAATCAATATTTAATGGATATTTATGGTGTTTTGTAATATATGGTAACATATCATAAAATTTTTGGAACAACTTATCTCTATATGGAAGAAGATTTGAGCAAAGTAGATTAAATAGTGTAAGTAGAATGATTAACTTTTCTAGCTTATAGAATATTAAAAAAGTTAATTCTCAAGATGTTAGAAACTTTCCAATAAAAATAAGTTTAAATGTTTAGAAGAAGTTTTTGAAAGATGTGATCAGACTAATCATCATGGCGAAAGATATATGACACTCCTTTCAGAACAAGTTTCTAATGATATAAAATAAAAGAAAGGTGAAAAGAAGAAAGTTGAGGAAAGATCTTTTATTGTTAGGATAGCTTTGAAATCAATTAAAAGGAACAAAACATGGATACTTGATAGTGTTTTTTCTTCACATATGATAGGTGATATGAAAATATTGAAACATATTGAAATTAGTGATGTAGGAGTAGTTACATTTGGTAATGATAGTTCCTTAAAAATCAGAGGAATCAGAACGACTGAGATTGAAGCCAAAAAGCTGAAATATAAGGAAGTTTTATTTTTTGATGGGTTAAAACATGACTTACTTAGTGTAAGTAAACTTTGTGATGATGAAAAATAAGTTGTTTTCAGAAAATATTTTTGTATATTTAAAAGTGTGAAAGATTGAAAAGTTATTATAAAAGGAGAAAGAACCAATGGGAATCTCTTTCAAATAGGAGAATTTAACAACTCATATTACTTGAGTGTTGAAGATGAAAACAAATTGTGGCATTGAAGATTTGTAAACCTTGGGAATAAAAACATGAATAAACTTTATAAAGTTGATGTTTTCTGTAATTTTCTAGATTTGAAAAAGAATAGATGAAGATTTTTGTATTACTTTCCAGAAAGTGATGATGACAAACAAAGGTCATAAGAGAATTGAGATTCAATATACCAGACCACTTGATCTTATTCATTCCAATTTAAATGGGTCGATGAGACATCAATCAATAAAATGATATTTATAATTTATCAATTTTATTGATGATTTCATTTGGATGAAAAACATAATTTTTAGGAAGCATAAGTCATAGGCTATTGAAATGTTCAAATTCTTCATAAACAACATTGAGAAAGAAATGGGGGTTTCCATAAAGAAGCTAAGAACATATAATGGTACCAAATTCAAAAACAATACTTTTGAAACTTATCTAAGAAAGCATGGCATCAGACATCAGTATAGTGATCCCAATACTCCATAACAAAATGGAGCATTAGAAAGAAAGAATGGAAGCTTGGTGGAAATGGGAAGAAATGTGTTAGCATAATAAAAACTTTAAAAGTTCTATTGTAGAGAATTTGTTAGTACTATTGTGCATGTTCAAAATAGATGTTTATTGAGACCAGAAACCAACCTCTTTAGGTTTATATCTAAAGCCTTCCTAGGTTGGTTTTCTAATAAAAAAATAGACTCTAATACATGTATAGGTATATAATAAAGGGATTTGGGTAGATATTTTATAAATAAAAATGATTTTTTAGTGTGGATAGAAGAGGATTGAGGTGTCCTTTTATAAGTGGGGAAGAGGACACAACTAGAATTTCAACAAAAAAATATATTAATGTATTACTCAATCAAAATTGCACAAAAATGGAACATTTATGAATATTAGATGATATAGGGTTGAAATATTTACATGAAATGGGATTTATAAAAAACAATAGGTCATTTTATCCTTTATCACTTTAGTTTAATCCCTGGTAAACTGGTTTTAACCTTAACCGTGGGAACAGATTTTTTCTGCTTTTACTATTCATTATAACCAAAATTCAGTTAAAATTATTAATTAATATTAATTATTATGATTAAAAATATGAAATCTATTTTTTCAAATTCAATACAAATAATATTTCGAATTTAATTTAAAATTAAACCCATAAAATGCAACGAAAGCGGTTTTTTGGAAAAATGACTTTTTAAGTATAAAAAAGTTTTTATACCAAATTAAAATATAATTTTGATTATAATAACATTTATTGAATTATTTTTAATAAAAATAAACTAATTAAATTTTAAAAATAATTAAAAATATAGTGTTACTTTGTAATTACTTTAAAATAAAAGATAGTTTTCAATAAAAAACAATATTTTTCACTATTCATCGAAAAATGAAACTTTTTAGTAAATGGTAAAAAATTCATAATAAGATAATTTTTAAATGATGAATTAAAAAATTAATTTTTTTAAAATTAAAATTCGATTGTTTGGAAAAAAAATAAATAAAACGATATAATGCATGAAAACCCAATTTAGTTAGAAATAATGTTTTTTCTTTTTGACTGAAAAAATAAAAAATATTGTTATAATGAATATAAATATATAAAATATAATTAATGAATATTAATAAGATATTAAAATGATTTATCTTAACATTAACTTGGTTTTAACATTCTTCCTCCCTTTTTAAATTGTATCCTTAAAATTTTGTTCATTACTTAAACAAGTGGGGATATTTTCTCTTCATAACATTTTTTTATTCTCGTGTTGATTTTTAAAGCACATGGTTTTTACAAAAAACAATAACCTAGTAAATCAATTTATTCCACAAAATTTTATCTCTATGGTCAAGAATCTATACTTTTATTTTCCTCATAATAAAGTGTTTTCTTCCAACTAAACTACTTAAGGACTAAAAACATGAGATTCATCTAACACAAATTTTATTAACAATGAAACATGAAATATGTAATGTACCTAAGATAATATCGAAGGTAAGGCCACTTAGTAATAAATCGATCCAATATTATCTGAAATTTTATATGGTTTAATGAATCACATACTTAACTTACCCTTTTTAACAAAACATATAACAATTTTCCACGTAGATACTTTAAGAAAAATATGAGCCTCACTCAATATTTATTTCTTCAAATGGGGTCACATGAAACACATAACCCTTTTCTAAATCTCAAAACACCTTCTTTGTCAATTCTAAATTCAAGAAACTTACATTTATTAAGCAATTCTTCCTTTTACTATAAAAACAATATCTTTCTTATGATCTTGCTTAATCTTGTTTAGAAAAGAATATTGTACCGACATATGAAACAAAAAGTGGGAGTTATTTCATGTACAATTTTTAATCCAACATTCATCAAATAATTAATTAAAGGATCATGTTCTAGGCATAGCATAGTTAATGTAACAATATATTTTCTACTCAAAGTATCAGCTACTCTATTTATTTACCTGGATGGAAAAGAATCTTACGGTAGTAATCTTTTATCAATTCTATCCATCTTCTTTGTCTCATTTTCAACTATTTCTTATTGAATATATACTTCAAACTTTTATAATTAGTATATATTTTACACTTTAATTCATATAAATTATGTCTCCAAATTTTTAAAATAAAAACTATAAGCACATGTTCAAGGTCATGTTTAGGATAATTTTTCCCATGGGGTTTTAATTGGCATGAAACAAAAATAAATTACCCGATCATTATTTATTAAAAGACAGCTCATACCCTTCAATGAATCGTCACTATAGATAATAAAGTCATTATTTCTCGATAGAAGGGACAAAACTGGAGTATTTTCTATTCCTATTTTCAATTCCTATAAATATTCATCACATTACTTTTTTGAGATGAACCTAATCCTTTTTTATATTAACTTGGTTTATGGGATAGATAACCATGAAAATTTTTCAAAAAACCTCTAGTAATAGACTACCAGTCCAAGAAAACTATGAATCTTAGTAACATGAGTAATTCTTTCACATTCATCAGCCACTTTAGTTTTAAGAGGATAAATAGTTATGAAATATTTAGTTATGATGTGTCTAAGGAATAAAATCTATTGTAAACAAAAATTACATTTTCTAAATTTTCCATATAATATTTTTTCTTTTAGGGTTTTCAGAATAATCCTTAGATATTTTCATGATCATTATAAATTTTTGAATAAACTAGAATATCATTGTAACATCCCATTCCCAGATGTCACTCAATAGTTCCCTAGTCCTGGTTGGTTACATAGCCTAAATCACATCACCCCAAATGCCAAAGTCTACTGACTAGCAGTGAGGCCCTAGGTGTTTCCATAGGGAGACTATGCCCTCATCTCCAGAGTATATCACATTGAAAATAACCATATATTCAATAGCAGAAGCAATAAACCAATCAAAAAGATAATAAATAATCAAGATGGGATTATATAAATAATACCAGAAGGAATCTCATAAATAGATGATGATGATACATGACATGTGTCTAATAAAGTATCCAAAACATGTACACAACAGTACAATACAATACATCTCTCAAAATTACAAAAATACCAAAAAGTATCTCAACTATAATTTCTAGCCTCAACTCGGTCCCAGGATCCTCTGTTCTGAAGCAGCAGTTAAGAACATATAGCAAGGAACTTTCCCTTATGCATACCTACTTCCCAATACTAAGGTCAGGTATGGGAATCGAACAGATCATATATAAGCAATAGATACTACCTACTTCCCAATACTAAGGTCAGGTATGGGTCAAGTTCTCTCCTATAAGTAATTTCAGTTCCATTTTATTTTCATATTCATTGATTTTTTCATTTATTTTGAATTTATCACAATTCATTTTAAAAGTTTAAACCAATGGTTCACCAAATTCTGGTCCATAACTACCCATACACATCATGAACCAACATATGGTGCCCACTTAAACCACACCATAACACATTCCAAAATACTTATCATGACAGTAGGTATATCTATTATAAAACCTATCACAACAGTATGCAACAAGTAATGCATCCTAAATGGCATGGAATGTGATTCCTATAAAGTTCCTAAAATAATTGATGAGATGGAATACCCTCATCTCATTGGATTTGAAAAAAATAAAACCTATAATCATATCCATAATAACATAAAAATTCAAGTTCATCACCCAATGGTGGAATCAAATCAAATGTAATAGTCAAAATCCAAAAAATATCCATTTCATTTGAGGTAGTTTGGATTTTTCCTTTATGAGAGGTAGATACTCCTAGGAGAAGCTCGTTAGCAAACTCTTATTCCTTCCTATCCCTTTCTTTTATCTCCAAATAATAAGGCAAACTACAAAATACCCCCTAATACCACTTTGTAACATCTCAGACCTAGATTCCACTCAACAGTGCCCCAAGCCTAATTAGTTACATGGCTTTAAGAACATCTCCTCAAACTCCAGAGGCTGCCAACTAGATTCAAGGGTATAGGTGTGTCTATGGGGAGACTATGCCCTCATCACCAGAGTGTAGCACAATAGAAATAACCATACATTCAGTAGAGGAAGAAATAAACTAATTAGATAGATGATAAATAATAAAGACAGTATTGTATAAGTAATACCAAAAGGAACCTAATAAATATATGATGATGATATATGTCACGTGTCTAATAAAGCATCCAAAACATGTACACAATGGTATAATATAATATATCTCTCAAAATTATAAAAATACCAAAAATTATCTCATCTATCATCTCTATCCTCAGCTTGATCCCATGCTCCCCTATTCTAAAGTATCAGTCAAGAACCTATAGTAGGGCCTTTGCACTTATGCATATTTTCAATCAAATAGTCTATTATGGTACCCATGGTGGCCCGAAAAAGGTGTGAGACATAATCACAGTAGGCAACCACCCAAGGTGTATTTCCATACAATAATTGAATATATATAACAACAACAGCTCAGGTAGTAATAGAATATGTATAGAAGTATTGTAAGAAAACATCCTATAAAGTTTAGGTTCTCATTTAATAACCAATTAATTTTAAACAACTTCAGTTAGAAAGTAATTCTCTGAATTAATAATCATGCCAGTGTCATTTATAATCAATTTCATTTAATTAAATAGTCTTGGGACCTGGAACGTAGTAAAACATTCCCCCATGGTGATATGCTCAAAGTATACCTAAACAGCCCATCCATAAAGTTTAAAACAAATAATAAATCCAAGCTTGTGCTTTGGCTTGGCATACACATCATATAAACCATTTCATTATTTATTCAATTTAGAACCTGAGTCTATCCATGGAATTCCTAATTTGGAATCCATGTATCACTCTAGTTATAATATAAACCAACACCCCATAAGCCCATCCATGGCGATCCTCACAAGAAACTAGGTATCGCTCTAGGTGCGGTATAACATCACTTCCATTTGAGTTCATCCTTGGTGGTCCACTAAGGGATCCCAAGTATCACCCCAGGAATATATGATAAAATTACCTCTAAGTATATCCTTGGAAACCCATATGGAATCCCAAGTATCACATGAAATATAATAGTCATCTCCTATGATTCCATACTTGGCAGTCTATATCAAGAGTCCAAGTGTTAGTCGGGCGTAATCAAGGTGAAAGAAAATTGAGTCTATCCATGTCATTCGTCATCTAATCCATGTGTCACCCAATAGATATTCATAATCATTCAATAAAATTCAATAAATTTCAGTTAAACAATTCCATTTAATTATGTGAAGGTCAAAACCAAGAACAATTCATTTATATCTCACCTCGAAAGGTGGATAAAGGAAAGAGTGAAGATTAGAAGACTTAGCCTTTAGCTCTACTAACATGGGAATTTCATTACAACAGGAATCACATGCATAAAAAATCTATTATGAGGAAAGTTCTAAGGGTTATGGTTATTTCATCCCTTCCCATTAATCAATTCAACTTCCAATTTGAATTACAATTCAATTTACATTTCAATTCACAATTCAATTAACATTTTACATTAAAAACCAAATGGGTAAAAGGGCACACCCTAAGGAATCCAATTCCAAAAGCCACCCATGGGGGTCCAATTCATTATCAACGCACCTAAGGGATGGTTTTAAAGCAAGTTCCATAAACTATAAACATTTATTGGTGGCCTCTTTAATTACATAGGCCATGCTTATCAATTTAATTCGAGGATTCTAATTCATTTCAAGGCGATGCTCCAAGAATTGGGCATATGACATAATGTGATATATATCACTCTAATTTAAACAAAAGGCACAAGACCACCTACAGTAGGTTCATAGTGCATATCTCATCCAGTATCAACTCCTGATTTGACTCAAATCAGGAGAAAATCAAACAACAGATGAAAAACCTATAAATAGGGAATATTATCTCACATAAAAATTGTGCATCCAATGCTAAGAAGAATGAATAATGGGTAAAAAGTAATTGAGAACTCACTGATGTAGATTTTACAAATCCGATGACACTCGATTCTAGTATCAGACAGAGAAGATCTCTCAATTCCAAGAATGTTCATCAAGAGGATATCTCAAGATGGAGGGTTGTCCAATGTATGAAGAATGAGATAATTAGGTTTGAAATAGATTTAATTAGGGGAAAATTGGAAATTCACCCAAAACATAGGGCCACACAGTTGGCTAAACTGTGCGCCAACTATGCACCTCTTGTTGTATGAAGGGGAACACTTCATGGTTTGAACACACGGTTTGACTTACCATTCAAAAATCCACTGTTAAAATTATAGATATGGTCATATAGCCATGTTACCCAATTCTCACGGTTATAAGTAACTATGTGGACAGCCCTCCATGGTTTCTATTAACTGCGTGATATGTCATTTTCATCCAAAATCTAGGTTCCAGGCTTTGAAGCATCCCCAGACACCCCCGCTACCTCTATGACATCCAGGGGCATTCATATTAGACCATATTTAAATATTTAAACTAAAATTAATGGAAAGTAAAGGATTTTTACCTCAATATGGAATAGGGTTCTTACAATCAATAATTAACATAACTGAAAATTTATCTAGATATTCATGGAAAAATCTATTTATAATATCCATAAATACAACTGGATTCATTAACCCAAAAGGAATAAACACAAACTCACAATACTCATACCTAGTATGAAACTCTATCTTAGGGATGTCATCCTCCTTCACCTTCAGCTGGTGGTACCCGGACCTAATATTAACCTTTAAAAAATATTGATCTCCCTAGAGTTGACCAAACAAGTCATATATATGAGACAACATATACTTATTCTTAATAGTGATGTTATTTAATTATCTATAATCAATGAAAATCTTCATGGATCCATATTTATTTTTAATAAATAAAATAGGAGTACCCCATGGTGAAGTGATAGGATGAATAAAACATTTGTCAAGAAACTCCTGCAACTGCTTTTTGAATTACAAAAGTTATACTCGGCCCATTTTAAAATTAGCTTAGCATCAAGAACTGAGTTAATAGTAAACTCATCTTCCCAATCAAGTATAATACTAGGAAAATCATCTAGAAAAACAACCATATATTCTTTTACTACCATCACATCATTAATCTGAATAGCTTATTTCTTTTCAAATACATAAGCAAGGTAACTTTCATTTTCATATCTTAACTGTTTTTCAGCTTCTTAATTTGTTATTAATGGTATGAATTTGTTCTTATATACAAACTGAAACTCATTGTGGAAAATAATTTATTTGGATCTGCAATCTATCTTAGTATGATAAACTAAAAGAAAATCCATATCCAGAATAACATCAAACTCTACAATGGGAAATACAACAAGGTTTTTAGGGAAAATCCTTCCACATATAATAATAGAAAGATATTTGTAAATTATTTTTTCCTTAATACTACCTACAATTGTTTTTAACAAAATCCCTGAATTCATTTCTTGAGGTGAAATTTCCAATTCACAAACAAATTTATCAGAAATTAAATAATGTGAAGACCCCAAATCAAACAAGAAATTAGAATAATCTGAATGAACAATCAATATACATGTTACCACTTCATTTGATGGACCAACATCTGTCAAAGTTGTTGCAAATGATTTCATCAAACCCTTTTTCTTATAGTTTTATTTATTCCCATCTTTCTTGTTATTCATCATACACACATTCGTATAATGACGCATATTATTACATTTAGAACACTTTACTTCCTGGTTATCAAAATTAGTCTTACCACTATTAATATCTTTTTCTTTACAATCATGATCCATATACCCAAACTTATCACAAAGGAAGCACTTCCCATATTTCATAAGACACCCCCCAGGGTATTTTTTACCACACCTATCACAAAATAAAAACTTGATTTTCTTACCTTTGGATTTATTTAATGGATTATTTCATATTTTATGTCATATGGGCCACTTTTTCTTCTTATTTTCATGGGATACATGGTTATCATTAAACTTCATTTCTACATTATTGGTATAATGAACATGTTTTTTATAAATTGTAAATCCATGATAGGCCAAACCTCTTCGGTATCTTTGATTTAATACTGTGAAAAACTAATTAATTTTACTATCAAGATCCCTGATACAATTTGTTGAATACCTTAATAACCAGGTGAAGTTTACTTTATATGTAGCCATTGAATATTCCTTCTTATGCCTCAATTCCAAAAATTGTTTTCCATCTTAATTCAGACAACCTTAGGAAAATACTTCTCAAGGAAAATATTCTTAAATGTATCAAATTCCATGGAGTCCATCTCTTCTCTTTATCTAGTATTCTTAATGTTTGATCTTCATTAATCAACTTCACCTTCAAAACAGTAAATATAAAGAGTTAAATTTTGATGATTTGAATAATCCATGACTTCAAATATCTTTTCCTGATCTTTAATCCATCCCCCAGCTACCACTAAGTCAAAAGATCCATGGAATGTTGGAGGGTTTTGTCCCATAAAATACTCCATTATTGACATGTTCGTCTATGGTGGATCTAGTTACTATTTGGCATAGATACCACCACTATTTATATATTTTTTTAACTAAGTAATCATAGAAAAAAAACTAATCAGTTCCAATTCCAACCATTCTATGTTGATAAATTGGAAGGATATTTTTCTCTTGGTGTATTCCTACTTCAGCTTCCATATTTCCTCTATGGAAAACCATTCTGAGAAAAAAGGTTTAGATAAAAGAATGTGGTAATCTTTAAATGCTATATCATGATAAATATAAATTAGAATCTATTAAGGGTATTTACACCCATTATCCTAACCTCTAAAATTATATAAACCTTTCCTTTGATACTGACCCAAACTTAAAAAACTATAAGATTAATTCTTTATATAAGAATTTGTTTTCTAATATTCTCATAGATATTTTAGGTTTAGAGTTTTAGATAATTACGTAATAAATCTTACATAACAACTCTATATATTACAAATTGGATATTTATACTCAGTATCCATTTTTTCCAAGATATAAAACTTTTAAAATGTAACATGTTTTCTCTTCATGATAAATCTTTATGAATTTCAACTTTACCTTGTCTTTGTCCCTACTCATCCTTAAAACCTTCTGAAAAACATTTTAAAATGCGGGATGATCACAAAAATCTCAAAAAGGGGCATATAAATAGAATAATGAAACTCGTTAGTCCATGAATACTCATAAAAAAATTTATTTTTCAAAATAAACTTTGAGATCAAAATAAACATTTTATTACCTAAGAAATCAACTTCTTTATTTAAATATTTTTATAAAACAATTCATATGAACTCTTAAAGTAAAAAAACTCATAAAGGTGTTTAAGAACCTTTGTGATGAATTGTTTCAACAATGTTTTTGTATTTGTTGAAAACTAACCTTTTTTTATAAGAATGTTTTTGTTTTTTAGGTTTTAAACTTAGCCCATCATACTGAGATAATCAGACTAAACAATATTGATTTTCGATCATCGAATCCATATGCATCATATTCAAATCATTAGATCCATCTATATCGTATTCTAATAATTGGATTAAAAAGAATCAGAGGTATAAATTATTATTTTCTAGAAGTTTTCCTTTTCTGTAATTAGAGAAAGAAAAAGTTAATGAGTGAAGAAGTTGTATTGTTGTAGAATAGTTTTGAAAAAATATTATGAAGTTAGGAGTTATAAAGTTTTTATAATTTCTAAAAATATCATATGACGCTTTGCTGGATAATAAGTTCTCTCAAATCACGAAAACTTTCAAGATAAATATTTTTGAATAAATGTGTAAATTATTTAAGAAATTCAAAATTTCAGAGTGAAGAATTTCATCATAATGAGATTTCCATCAGAATGGGAAAATCCATCATTATGGTATTTTCATCATAATGGGATTTCTATAGTAATGAGAATTTCATCATAATGAGTTGAGAATAAAATATAAATCTTAATGAGATGAGAAGGAAATAGATCTTAATGAGCTGAGAAGGAAACAAAATTGTATTGAGCTGATTATGCAGAAGACACAAAAATAAAAGTCTACATGTTTTATGAAGAGTTGAAGTGGTCAAATTTGAAATTTAGTTTTTCATAAATCTTAGAGAAATCTAAGGAGGATTTAAGAATTAAAATTTGAAGTTTAAATGTGAGATATCTTCAGAGAATTTGAAATTTGAGGAAGTGGTTAAAGTTTTCAAGTTTCCTGCTTTTGTTTTCTGAGTCTCCTATAAATAATTGCTTGGATCATTCATTCATTATTAAACTTTCACACAAGCGAAAAAGGTGGAGCGCTAAAGAAATCAAGTGAGATTCATTGTCGGCCATAGATCTTGTGTGGAGGATGAGATATTTGAATATTTATTTAATAGAATAAGTAATATCATATTATGAAGATCATAGTTAGTCAATCGGATTGAGTCAAGGAGACCGAAGAAGATCATATTGAGAATTTGGCCAGAGTTTGAGTTTTGCAGATTCAGAATGGGTTTATTGTACTGAGTCCATTATATTGAGATAATCGGATACAGACTCTTCATATTGAGAGAATCTAATCCAAACTCATCGTATTAAGAGAATCTAATCCATACTCATCGGATTGAGAAAATTGGATCCATCTAAATCGGACTAAGGATTTAGACTGAGAAGTTGTGGAGAAGTTTCAACAAAGCCTTTATTTTTTTTGGTTCAATTTTTTTATAATAAATCTTTTAAAACTTACAGGAGTCAATATAATCTTTAATATAGGGAGATAGAATTTTTCTAATGGGAGTTGGCACAAGTTGTATTCACTTCTTCATAATAGTGGACTTCCATAGACCTACGGGAGTGGATATGGAAAGGATATAGGTTCTCACACTGAGGATGAACCTTTTAAATATTGTGTGATTTAATTTCTTTACTATTTTTTCATGCATGAGTATTTACTAAAATTTTATAAGGAAAAAATCTTAATATGTTGTAGGGGTTAATTTTTGAAAATTATTGAAACTTATAAAAAGTGAACAACTAATTCACCCCCCCCCCCCCCCAACCAAGTTTTTATTCGATCCTTCGAAACTTAGATTGGTATAAAAGGTAGGTTCCCATGTTGAATCCTTATCATGGATAATATCAATTCTATAAATAGTAGAGGAATTTCTACATTTGATGGAAAATTTTACTATGGATAGAAAAATAGGATGATTCCTTATCACCTATCTCTTGACCTAGAAGTTGTTGATGATGCTACTATTGGGTTTACACCTATTGAGAAATATGCCCCAATGAACTTTGTTGATAAGAGAAATATAGAAGTTTATGGAAAGGATATAAATCATATTCTTATTTCCTTATCAAAAAAAATTATGAGAAGGTGATGGGTCTCAACACTTCAAAACATATGTGGGACAAGCTGGAAAGTGTTTTCAAATGGAGTACTAAAGTTAAGGAATCAAAGCTACAAATCTATTTTAGTAAGTATGAAGACATAATAATGAGAGATGAAGAAATAATTGATGAATAATTCACCATAGTAAATGAAATTTTTTGAAACATAAAAGTATTCAGAGATTTCTGGGAAGATTATAAAATTTTGAAGAAAATTATAAGAAACTTTCTGGATTGGTTTGATTCTAAAATTTCTTCTACAGAAGTTAAGGATGATTTATCTCTTGATTAATTTCATAAATTTATTTTTTCTTATGAAATGAAAAAATCCCCAATGTTTAAAAATAATATGAAAGATTAAATGTCTTTTGAAGCTATGAGAAATATGAAAATCCAAGATTTTGAAGATGTTGATCCTTGTGACTCTGAAGGTAAAGAGGATGATGAGTTGAATGATAAAATCATGTCTCTTATATCTGGGAACTATTTAAGAGGAAGCATAAATTATAGAGTTAAAATTCCTCTCAAATGTTTTGAGTGTGGTAGAATCAAATACTTTTCTATGAATTTCCCAAATAAGAAATTTTAAGAATATCAAGATGATTTCAATGAAAACCCTCGATGGAAAACGTGGAACAAAAATGATAAATAAGAAAAGTATTCTAATAGATACAAGAATAAGTTTACTAGAAAAAAAATAAGTATGTTTAGTGAGAAATTTGAATCAGACTCAATTGACAATAATTATTTTGAAGATGAAAGTTTAGAAAAATTCAGAACTTTCATTTCAAAAGTTAAGAAAACAAAATATTCCTCAAAGAGTGAAGAAGGTGGTGAGGAATATTATAAAGAGTATCATCTCAGAACATAAATTATTTCATTTATTGAGAAAAACAAAACTCTTAAGAAATAAATTAGAGTAATTAATAAATATTTTGAATAAGTTTTTTTTGGAATAAAAGATATCATCAAGTAATAGGAGGAATACATTTAGGATATTTTAAGTTACAAACTTAGAATTACTGAACATGGAAACATAACTGAAGATATTAGTAAGAATCTAGAAACTAAGTTAGAATAAGTTAACATGTTTCAATAAAAACTTCTTGAGTCTGAAATTACCTTTATTAAGACGAATGAAAACTTCAACAAAGCTTTAGAAGTAAAAGTTGAGACTTCTAAAATTGCTGAGAAGGATCAATACAAAAGTCATGTGAAATATTCTCTTACCAAAAATAATGTTTCGTATTATTCTTTTAACATTTTAGGTTCTGGATAAGTATTGGGAAAGTTTGGGAAGATAAAGGATGTAAGAAACCTATAAAATCTACAAAATTAGAAAACCCACTCAAAAGAAAAGATGGTATGCGTCCTTAGTATGTTAGAGATGAAAGAAGTTATAAACCTCAACAAAGTTTCTATAAAGAAAGATCTTTATTAAATAGAAAATCAATATTTGATGTATATTTCTGGTGTTATGGAATATATGGGAACATACCATATAATTTTTTGAACAACTTATCTCAATATGGAAGAATATTTGAACAAATTAGAATAAATGGTGGAAGTATAATGATTAACTTTCCTAGCTTACAGAAAATTAAAAAAGTGAATTCTCAAGATGTTAGAAACTTTCCAATAAAAAAAATTAAATGTTTAGAAGAAGTTTATGAAATATGTTATCAAACTAATCATCATGCCGAAAGATGTATGAAACTCCTTCCAGAACAAGTTTATAATGATATAAAATAAAAGAAAGCTAAAAAGAAGAAAGTTGAGGAAATATCTTTTGTTGTTGAGACAGCTTTGAAAGCAAGTAAAAGGAACAAACCATGGATACTTGATAGTGGTTTTTCTTCACATATGATAGGTGATATTAAAATCTTTAAACATATTGAAATTCATGATGTAGGAGTAGTTACCTTTGGTAATGATAGTTCCTTAAAAATCAGAGGAATCGGAATGACTGAGATTGAAGACAAAAAGCTAAAATCTAAGGAAGTTTTATTTTTTGATGGATTAAAACATGACTTACTTAGTGTAAGTAAACTTTGTGATGATGGAAAATAAGTTGTTTTTAGAAAATATTTTTGTATATTTAAAAGTGTGATAGATGGAAAAGTTATTACAAAAGGAGAAAGAACCAGTGGGAGTCCCTTTTAAATAAGAGAATTTAACAACTCCTATTACTTGAGTGTTGAAGATGAAAACAAATTGCGACACTGATGATTTGGAAACCTTGGGAAGAAAAACATGAATAAACTTTATAAAGTTGATGTTTTTTGGAATTTTCTAGAATTGAAAAGAATAGATGAAGATGTTTGTATTACTTTCTAGAAAGTAATGATAACAAACAAAATTCATAAGAGAATTGAGATTCAATATACCAAACCAATTGAGCTTATTCATTCCAATTTATGTGTGTCGATGAGACATCAATCAACAAAATGATATTTATACTTTATCACTTTTATTGATGATTTCTTTCAGATGAAAAACATAATTTTTATGAAGCATAAGTCATAGGCTATTGAAATGTTCAAATTCCTCATAAAATATAATGAGAAAGAAATGGGGGTTTCCATAAAGAATCTAAGAATAGATAATGGTACAAAATTCAAAAACAATACTTTTGAAACTTATCTAAGAAAGCATGGTATCAGACATCAGTATAGTGATCCCAATACTCCACAACAAAATGGAGAAGCAAAAAAGAAATAATAGAAGCTTGGTGGAAATAGGAATAAATGTGTTAGCATAATACAAACTTTAAAAGTTCTATTGGCGAGAAGTTGTTAGTACTATTGTACATGTTCAAAATAGATGTTTATTGAGACCATAAACCAACCTCTTTTGGTTTATTTCTAAAGCCTTCCTAGGTTGGTTTCCTAATAAAAAAAGAGACTCTAATACAAGTATAGGTATGTAATAAAGGGATTTGGGTAGATATTTTATAAATAAAAATTATTTTTTAGTGTGGAGAGAAGAGGATAGGGGTGTCCTTTTATAAGTGGGGAGAGGACACAATTAGAATTTTGAAAAAAAATATATATCAATGTATTACTCAATCAAAATTGCTCAAAAATAGAACATTTATGAATATTAGATGATATAGGGTTGAAATATTTATAATAAATGGGATTATAAAAAAATTAGGTCATTTTATCCTTTATATTTTTAGTTTAATCCCAGGTAAACCGGTTTTAACCTTAACCGTGGGAACATATTTTTACTGCTTTTACTATTCATTATAACCAAAATTCAGTTAAAATTATTAATTAATATTAATTATTATGATTCAAAATATGAAATCTATTTTTTCAAATTCAATACAAATAATTTTTCGAATTTAATTTAAAATTAAACCCATAAAAAGCAACGAAAGCGGTTTTTTATAAAAATGACTATTTAAGTATAAAAAAGTTTTTATACCAAATTAAAATATAATGTTTATTATAATGACCTTTATTTAATTATTTTTAATAAAAATAAACTAATTAAATTTTAAAAATAATCAAAAATATAATGTTGCTTTGTAAGTACTTTAAAATAAAAGATGGTTTTTGATAAAAAAAAGTATTTTTCACTATTCATCGAAACATCAAACTTTTTAGTAAATTGTAAAAAAATCATAATAAGATAATTTTTAAATGATGAATTAAAAAATTAATTTTATTTTTTAAAATTAAAATTTGATTATTTGGAAATAAATATTTTAAATAAAACGATATAATGCATTAAAACCCAATTTAGTTAGAAATAATTGTTTTTCCTTTTGAATGAAAAAATACCTAATATTATTATAATGAATATAAATCTATAAAATACAATTAAAGAATATTAATAAGATATTAAAATGATTTATCTTAACATTAACTAGGATTTTACATTCTTCCTCCCATTTTAAATTGTATCCTCACAATTTATTCAGTACTTAAACAGGTGGACATATTTTTCCTTCATAACATTTTTTGATTCTTGTGTTGATTTTTAAACCACATGGTTTTTACACAAAACATTAACCTAGTAAATCAATATATTCCACAAAATTTTATCTCAATGTTCAAGAATCTATACTGGTTTTTCCTCATAAGAAAGTGTTTTCTTCCAACTAAACTACTTAAGGACTAAAAACATGAGATTCATCTAACACAAATTTTCTTAACAATGAAACATGAAATATGTAATGTACCTAAGATAATATCAGAGGCAAGGCCACTTAGTAAGAAATCAATCCAATATTATCTGAAATTTTATATGGTCCAATGAATCACATACTTAACTTTCCCTTTTTAACAAAACATATAACAATTTTCTATGTTGTTACTTTAAGAAAAATATGATAGCCTACCTCGAAAGAAAGATCTTTCCTTTAGTTATCTACATAAATTTTCTATCTTCTCTAATCCATCCTCATGTGATTCTAAATCATAATTACCTTCTCAACCATTTCTTCTACCACTTATGTTCACAACAACTTTCTTTCCATAGCTTCATCCCAACAAGCTGGAGTCCAACACTATGTTCCATATAATACCTCAAAAGGTGGCATTTGTATACTAGAATGAAAACTGATATTATAAGAAAAATCAACCAAAATAAGATGTTGATCCTAACTTCCATGATAATAAATTGAAAAAGATCAAAACATATCCTCTAAATTTTGAATTATTCACTTTGTATGTTTATCAAATTATGGATAAGAGATTATACTGAAATTTACTCCACTACCCAATGACTTCTGAAGTCCTTTCTAGAAATTAGAAGTGAATATAGTATCATGGTCATATACAATTTAAATTAAAACTCCATGAAATATAATTATCAATTTAACATAAAGTGATAAATTTAATCCAAATATATATTATCTCAAATGGGAGGAAAATGAGTAGATTTAATTAATTGATCAAAAATTACCCAAATCGCATTATTATTTTAAGGTGTCGTTGGTAATCCAACTACAAAATACTTGGATATATTCTCTCATTTCCATTATTCTACTAAAAAATTCTGAAGAATCTCCTTCAGTAATTTTTTTTCGGCTTTAACCTATTGGCAAGTCAAAAATTTCATAGTATAATAAACAATATATTTCTTTATTATTTTCCATCATTAATGTTCTTGAATCTTTTTATACATTTTTGTATTTTCAAGATTAAAAAAAATAGAGATCTATGAGCCTCACTCAATATTTATTTCTTCAACTGGGGTCACATGAAACACATAACCTTTTTCTAAATCTCAAAACACCTTCTTTGTCAATTATAAATTCTAGAAAATTACATTTATTAGCCAATCCTTCCTTTTACTATAAAAACAATATATTTCTTCTAAGCTTGCTTAATCTTGTTTAGAAAAGAATATTGTATTGACATATGAAAAAAAGTGGGAGTTATTTCATGTACAATTTCAAATCCAACATTCATCAAATCATTAACTAAAGGATCATGTTCTAGGCATAGCAGAGTTAATGTAACATTATATTTTCTACTCAAAGCATCAGCTACTCTATTTCTTTACCTGGATGGAAAAGAATCATGCGATAGTAATCTTTTATCAATTCTATCCATCTTCTTTGTCTCATGTTCAACTATTTCTTATTGAATATATACTTAAAACTTTTATAATTAGAATATATTTAACACTTTACTTCATATAAATGATGTCTCCAGACTTTTAAAACAAACACTATAACCACATGTTCAAGGTCGTGTGTAGGATAATTTTTCCCATGGGGTTTTAATTTAAATGAAACAAAATCAATTACCCAATCATTATTCATTAAAAGACAACTCATACCCTTCAATGAAGCATCACTATAGATAATAAAGTCACTATTTATGGATGGAAGGGACAAAACTAGAGTATTCTTTAATCCTCTTTTCAATTCCTGTAAATATTCATCACATTACTTTGTCGAGATTAATCTAATACTTTTTTCTATTAACTTGGTTAGTGGGATAGATAAACATGAAAATTTTTCAAAAAACCTCAAGTAATAGCCTACCAGTCCAAGAAAAATATGAATCTTAGTAACATGTGTAGTTATTTCACATTCATCGGACACTTTAGTTTTAGTAGGATCAATAGTTATGCAATCTTTAGTTATGATATATCTAAGGAATAAAATCTATTGTAACCAAAAATTACATTTTCTAATTTTTCCATATAACATTTTTTTTCTTTCAAGTTTTTCAGAATAATACTTAGATATGTTCATGATCATTATAAATTTTTGAATAAACTAGAATATCATTGTAACGTCCCATGCCTAGATGTCACTCAACAGTGCCCTAGTCCTATTTGGTTACATAGCCTCAAGCACATCTCCCAAAACTCCAAAGTCTACTGACTAACAGTGAGGTCCTAGGTGTGTCCATAGGAAGACTATTTTCTCATCACCAGAGTATATCATAGTGGAAATAACCATATATTCAATAGCAGAAGCAATAAACCAATCAAACATATAATAAATAATCAATATGTGATTATATAAATAATACCAAAAGTAATCTCATAAATAGATAATGATGATACATGACATGTGTCTAATAAAGCAGCCAAAACATGTACACAACAGTACAATACAATACATCTCTCAAAATTCCAAAAATACCAAAAAGTATCTCAGTTAGAATTGCTAGCCTCAACTCAATCCCAGGCTCCTTCTCTCTAAAGCAATAGTCAAGAACATGTAGCAAGAAACTTTCCCTTATGCATACCTGCAATCATATAGTATGTTAGGGTACCCAAGGCTGCCTGAATAGGGTGTGAGACATAATCCTAGTAGGTAACCTCCCAAGGTCTAGTTCCATCCATTCAGTGAATATATATAACAACAAAAGTGCAAGAAGTAATAAAATATACAAGTAAGTACTATAAGTATACATACTATAATGTTTAAGTTCTTATTTAATAACCAATTCATTTTAAACAACTTCATTTAGAAATTAAATCTTTGAATCAACAGTCAGGACTGTTTCATTTGTAATCAAGTTCATTTAATTAAACATACTCGATACCTGGCACATATCCCATCAATCCCTTGTGATGATATGCTCAAAGGATGCCTAAACAGGCCATCCATAAAGTGTAAAACAAATACTGAGTCCAAGATTATGCTTTGTCTTGGAATATGCATCATATAAACTATTCCATTCTTTATTTAATTTATAACCCAATCTCGTCCATGTAATTCCAAATTTGGAATCTATGTATCATTATAAGTATAATATAAACCAACACCCACAATCCCATCTATAGATATCCTCACAAGAACCCAGGTATCTCTCTAGGAGTAGTAAAACATCACTTCCATTTGAGTTAGTCCTTGGCGTTCCACTAAGGGATCCCAAGTATCACCCATGGCATATATGATCAAATTTCCTCTGATTCTATACTTATCAATCCATGTGAAATTATAAGTATCACTCTGCATATAATAGTCATCCCCTATGAGTCCATCCTTGGAAGTCTATATCATGAGTCCAAGTGTCACTCAGGCGTAATCAAGGTAGAAACCAATTGAGCCAGTCCATTTCATTCTTCATTTAATCCATGTGTCACCCAATGCATATTTATAATTATTCAATAACATTTATTCAATTTCATTTAAACAATTCCATTTAACTATGTCAAGGTTAACACCAAGAAGAATTCATTTATATCTCACCTGAAAAGGTGGATTAAGGAATGGGATAAGCTTAGAAGGCTTAGCCTTTAGTTCTACTCACATGGGCATTTTATTACAAAAAGAATAAAATTCTTAAAAAATCCATTACAAGGAAAGGGATAAGGGTCATGGTCATTTAATCCCTTCCCAATAATCAATTCAACTTCCCATTTGAATTAAATTTCAATTTAGATTTCAATTAAAAATTCAATTCACATTTGACATCCCAAAGAAATGGGTAAAAGGGAACACCCTAAGGCATCCAATTCTAAAATCCACCCATGGTGGTTCAATTCATTGTCACTGTACCCAATGGGTGGTTCTAAACCAAGGTCCATAACCTATAAACATTCATTTATGGCCTCTTTAATTACATAGACCATGCCTATCAATTTAATTCAAATATTTTAATTCATTTCAAGGTGTTGCTCTGAGAATTGGGTGTGCGGCACAATAGTATATATAAACACTCAACTTTAAATTAAAGGAATGGGACCACCTACTGTGGGTTTTTAGTAGATAGCTTGTTCAGTATCAACTCTAAATTCAACTAATATTAGGAGAAAATCAAAGAATGGATGAAGAACCTATAAATAGGACATATTATCTCTCATCTAGATAGCACATCTGATACTAAGAAGAATGAAGAACTGATAAAAAGGAATTGAGAACTCACCAATGTCGATCCAATGAGACTGATGGTACTCGATTCTGGTATCAGAAGGAGATGATATCTTGACTCTAATAATAGTAATCAATAGGGGCTCTCAAGAGGGAGGGTTTTCCAATGTATGAATAATGAGAGAATTAGGGTTGAAATATATTTAATTAGGGTCAAAATTGTAAATTCATTAAAAACATAGGGTCGCATGGTTTGGATGCATGGCTGCCCAAACCATGCACCAACCATGCACCTCCTACTGTATTAAGGGGCACCTCATACAGTTTGCATGCACAGTTTGACTAACCATACGCAAACCATGAAAAACTCTGCTATCAAAATTTCAGACATGGCCACACATTCGTGCACCTAATTTCACACGGTTTATCCAATCGTGCAGCCTATAGCCTCCCAATATCTTTCTTAGCATGGTTAGAAGTAAAAATGTGGCCTTTTCCGCACAGTTTATACTAACTGTGTGACATGCCATTTTCACTCAAAAGTTGGGTTTTGGGCTCCGAACCATCCCCAGACACCCCTTATACCTCTATGAACTCCAAGGGCATTCATATTAGGCCATTATTAAACATTTAAACTGAAAATTAATGGAAATTAAAAGATATATACCTTAATAAAGATTTGGGTTCTTAAAAACTTCCCCCATTAAAGAAATTTGTCCCTTAATTACCCTTACAAGGGTGGTGAAGCATAATCTAAGAACATCTCCAACCACTGCAATTGTACATCGGCCCCCTACTCCCATGTCTCGTCTTGTACACTGATATGTTTCCATAACACCCATACTAGAGGAATTGACTGACCTCATAGAACATTCATGTTATGATCCACAATATATATATATATATATATGATGCTTCTAAAAGGATATATCAACCTATGACTCAACCTCCTCGGGCTGAAAAGCATGAGAAAGGTCTTAATGATTACATTGTAGCTGAGATACATGGAAGATGTTGTGCATGGCCTGGTTCCTCTGAGGTAACTGCAACCGATAGGATACCAACCCGACTCTCTCTAGAATCTCAAACAGCCCGACATATCATGGTGAAAGCTTACCCTATATCTTGATCCTCCTGTGTCCCAGCCTCCTTGAAACATATAAAAAAGACCTGATCCCTGAACACGAACTCTAGAGGTCATCTGTGGAAATCAGTGTAAGATTTCTATTGAGACTGCGCAATTTTCATATGCTTCTAAATCAACTGAACCTACTATATGGTCTCATGAACAAGATAATGTACATGCATAGATTCCTCTCTTTCCTTTAACCAATACATGGGTGACCGGTATGAACTACTGTACAAATCCTCAATAGTAACCATCTACATATAATCCTGAAATATATTCTTGTAGGTGAATTTAACCAGGGGTATATGCCTCTCCCAAGATCCCCCAAAATCTAGGATGCATGCTCATATCATTTCCTCAAGAACCTGAATCGTGTGCTTTAACTGGCCATCTATCTGGGGGTGGTATGCTATGATCAGAAGTGCCTATGTACCCAATGCCCTCTGAATCCCCTTCTAGAAACATGAGGTAAACTGGATGCCCGTATCCAGAACTATAGTGCATGGGACCCCGTGAATTTATACTATCTCACGGATATAAAACCACCTAAGATCATCTTCTAAAAAGGTCTCCTTGATAGGTAAAAAATGTGTGAACATTTTGAACCTGTCAACAACAAACCATATGGAATCATTACCTCGAGGTGACCTCAATAAACCTTTCACATATTCCATCATGATGTCAACCCACTTCCACTCAGGAATGGGTAACTGCATTAAAATCCTAGTTGGTCACTAGTGTTTCGCCTTCACCTGCTGACAAGTGGAACAACTTGTGAAAAAATCAACTACATCTCTTTTCATACTCGGACATCGGTATTGGTGATGTAAATCCCAATACATCTTGTTGATGCTGGGGTTCATTTATAATGATGAAGAGTGAAAGTACCGCATTATCTCCTCATGCATGTCTGAAGAAACTCATACATGGCCATGTGCTTAGAGGATTTTATCCTCACCTATTGTCCAACCAGGAGGAGGGTCCTTACCTTCCACACTCTCCCGTAAGACTAGGGTCTCAGAATTTGATAGTTGCTTCATCCTCACTCTATCTAGTAGGGTAGAGGTCAAAGCTAAGGATGATAAAAAGTTTTAACCCTAACTATCTTGAACCTCCAAGGGAATCTCAGATAGTAAACCCATAAGTTTCCACTCGTTACTGGTCTATTGCACTACCTGTATCTAAGTCCTCATGCTCAATGCATCAGCCACTACATTACCTTTACCAGGCATGTAGGTAAGATAAAAATCAAAAGAAAAAAGGTATTCAACCCACATTTTCTTCCTCATATTCATATCACGCTATGTAAAAATGTAATTAAGGATTTTTTGGTTCATATACACCAAAAAACACTCTCCAAGTAAGTAATTTATCCAAAAATGTAATGCATGAACAATTACAACTAACTCGAGATTGTGCATCATAAATTCCTCTCTTGTGGACTCAGCTTCCAAGACTCATATGTTACAACTCTATATCCCTATATAACAACTTTTTCTAGCTTGATACTTGATGCATCACAATAAACAATGAAACTCATTCTAGGCTCTGGAAAAATCAGTATTGGTGCTGAACTCAATCTCCCTTTTAACTCTTGAAAGGTCGTCTTGTAGGAATCTAACCATAAAACTTCACACCCTTTTTAGTCAATCCTAAGAGTAACATTTCAAGGCATGAGAAGTCTTGTATGAAATGATTTTAATAACTAGATAGTCCCAAGAAACTCCATACCTCAAAGAAATTCTTGGGTTTCTCCTAGGAAACTATATCTCTCAGCATCTCTGGGTTAACTGATACTCCTATCTATGAGATGATGTGACCCATAAAGTGAATAGAATCCATCAAAAAGTGGGACTTTGTGAGCTTAGAATATAAATGATGTTATCTTAGTGTATCCAATATGATCTCAATATGTTTGGCATGGTCATGTTGATTGTGAGAATACACCAAGATATCATCCATGAAAACCACCACAAACGAATCCAGATAATAATGGAAAACTCAGTTCATCAGTTCCATGAAGACTGTTGGTGCATTCATGAGAAATAATGGTGTAACCAAATACTCATATAGACCATACCTACTGTGGAAGGTTGGGCGAGGTATTTTTGATGGTCTAACACATACCTGATGGTAACCAGTTCTCAAATCAATCTACAAGAAAACCCAAGATCCTCAGATCTATTCGAAGACATCATCTATACATAGAAGAGGATATCAGTTCTTAATCATTAGCTTGTTCAATTTCCATTGATCCACACATATCCTGAGGATTCCATCCACATTTTTTTCAAAAAGGACCAAAGAACCCCATGGATAAGTACTAATTCAGATAAGCCCCTTTGCCTCTAAATACTCTAGCTACCTCTTGTGCTCTTACATATCAGTAATATCCATAATATAAGGAGTTATAGATACTGGTGAAACTCCTAACACTAGCTCAATAAAGAAATCTACCTCTCTCACTGAAGGTAATCCTGAAAATTCATCCAAGAAAACATCCCTAAAATGATCAACCACTGTAGAGAAATATGTTTGACATGTTCCTTGTTCATCCAGATGTAAACTCATAATATGGGTTTTCATCCGGCTCATCCCACAATGCTCAGGTCTAGTTCGAATCTCTTGGACATACCATTTAACTTTGTGAATAGACTCACCGCCCTCTTGTGATGTGAAAGTCACCCTTAGATGATATAAATAAAAAAAAGCATGAAAGGTAACCAACCATCCCATACCAAGAATGATGTAAAATCCTTTCATCTCAAGTACAAAGAGGTCCCATACAAAGTGACACCCACCAATCTCAAGTTGAAACTCCCTACATTGATGCACATCCTCCATTCTAATCCCCAATGGAGTTTCAAGCATCATAAAAACATAAAAACATTGAACAATGAGCCCAAGTCTCTCCACAATGAGTACATATATAAAACTATGAGAAGCACCTATATCAAAAAGAGAAGATTCTAAATTAGATTCTACTAGAATATTACCTCTGATATTATAAGGTCTGGGATTCTTCTCCTCATGGTTCTAGTGTATTGCGTATATCTATCTTGAATCATGGACCTATGATACTACTTGGATAACCTGAGTAAATCCACCCTATTGTCACTGTAAAACTAGGGTTTGACTACCACGACCATGACAACCACATATTCTTAATCAGTCGGTTTTACTCCAACTCCATTTCCTGATGATACGCTGTTGACCCCGCTCCGGAACATGGAGTTGGTGCAGACCCTCTCTCACTAGATGCTAGAGGAAAATTTCTACAAAATCACTGAAGATGACCCATATTGTCATATGATCAGCACTCGACCAGGTCTCTTGTGCCCTGAGGTTGTGTATGTATCATTTTACCACACTGGCAGCACCTCACCTAGATACCTAAGTATGTACTCGGGATACTAATATCACCACACAGAAGATTCAGATGAAACTTCCTACTGTTGGTCGATGCAGTGCTAGATCTAGGTGTCAAACAACTCTAGATCGCACCCCCAGCCTCTCTCAAGTTACACTATGTGATAAAAATATGATTCACTATTCTAGAAATGGTATTCATCCAAAATACATTCACTTGTGATCGGATGTTGTACCTGAGACCATCCTCAAATCTCCTAGATTTTGATAACTCGCCACCCATAAAAATAGGTGTGAAGTGCTGGAGCTCAGTAAAATGATTTTAATAATCCATAACTGATAACACTCCCTACTCCAATTTCATTAAATCTAGGGTTATATCGGCCCTAAACATCTCAGGATAAAAGTAATCATAGAAGTCCATATTAAAAACCCTCCAGGCCATCTCCTGATGATGATTCATCTGAGTAATAACATCCCACCATCTATTGGAGGAATCATGCATCATATATGTATCAATTTTTACCCTCTTATCAGGAGGCATCTCTAGATTCTCAAATATAGATAGGATGGCCTCTAGCCATGACTCTACAACCTATGGTATTCCATCCCCCAAAAACATGGGAAGATGTTGCTTCTAGAATTCATGTGTCAACTCTACCATAGTTGGGGCGGGTCCTGGTCCTCCCAGAATGGTATACATTAAGAACAAGAACCCCTCGTGGAACTATACCTCAACATCTATGTCCAGTACTACTATTGGTGTCACAACTAGCACTAAAGTAGGATCTATCGGTAGTCCATGGCCTACCACCTCCAAAGTGTGATCGTTGCCACCCTCCTAGCATACGACTGGAGGTAGTTGTGGTGGAATGCCTCTACAATTCCAAACAAATGCCTCAGATTGATATCATCGTCAAAGTTCACAACTCAAAGAATAAATATTACAATAAGATAGTTACATTCCTTCCTATATAATAATACACCCCTATGTATGCTCCTTGAGTCGGGTTTGGGAATCGAACAGATCATATATAAGCAAGAGATACTACCTACTTCCTAATACTAAGGTAGGTTATGGGTCAAGTTCTCTCCTATAAGTAATTTCAGTTCCATTTTATTTTCATATTCATTCATTGTTTCATTTATTTCACATTTATCACAATTAATTTTAAAAGGTTGAACCAATGGTTCACCAAATTCTGATCCATAACTACCCATACACATCATGAACCAAAATATGGTGCCCACTTAAACCACACCATAACACATTCCAGAATACTTATCATGACAGTAGGTATATCTATCACAAAACCTATCACAATAGCATGCAACAAGTAATGCGTCCTAAATGGCATGGAATGTGATTCCTGTAAAGTTCCTAAAATGATGGATGATATGGAATACCCTCATATCATTGGATTTCAAAAAAATAAAACATATAATCATATAAATAATAGCATCAAAATTCAAGTGCATCACCCAATGGTGGAATCAAATCAAATTTAATAGTCAAAATCCAAAAAATAGCCATTTCATTTTAGGTAATTTGGATTTTTCCTTTATGTGAGGTAGCTACTCCTAGGATTAGCTCATTACCAAACTCTTATTCCTTCTTATCTCTTTATATTATCTCTAAAAATAAGGCAAAATATAAAATATCCCTTAATACCACTTTTTAACATCTCAGACCTGGATTCCACTCAACAGTACCTCAAGCCTGGTTGGTTACATGGGCTCAAGCACATCTCCCCAAACTCCAGAGGCTGCCAACTAGATTCAAGGGCCTGGGTCTATCTATGGGGATACTATGCTCTCATCACCATAGTGTAGCATAATGGAAAAAACCATAAATTCAATAGAGGAAGCAATAAACCAATCAGATAGATGATAAATAATAAAGACAGGATTTTATAAATAATACCAAAAGGAACCTCATAAATATATGATGATAATACATGTCATGTGTCTAATAAAGCATCCAAAACATATACACAATGGTATAATATAATATATCTCTCAAAATTCCAAAAAAGGCCAAAACTTATCTCATTTATCATCTCTAGACTTAGCTTGATCCCATGTTACCCTGTTCTAAAGTAGCAGTCAAGAACCTATAGTAGGGCGTTTTCACTGATGCATATTTGTAATCAAATAGTTTGTTCGGGTACCCAAGGTGGCCCGAACAAGGTGTGAGACATAATCCCAGTATGCAACCACCCAAGGTCTAGTGCCATCCAATAATTGAATATATATAACAACAACAGCTCAGGTAGAAATATAATATGTATAGAATTATTGTAAGTAAACATCCTATAAATTCTTGGTTCTCATTTTATAACCAATTAATTTTAAACAATTTTCATTAGAAAGTAATTCTCTGAATTAACAATCATGCCAGTGTCATTTATAATCAATTTCATTTAATTAAATAGTCCGGGTACCTAGAACATAACCCAACATTACCCCATGGTGATATGCTCAAAGTATGCCTAAACAGGCCATCCATAAAGTTTAAAACAAAGACCAAATCCAAGATTGTGCTTTGTTTTGGCAGACACATCATATAAAGAATTTCATTATTTATTCAATTTAGAACCTGAATCCATCCATGACATTCCTAATTTGGAATCCAGGTATCACTCTAGGTATAATATAAACCAACACCCCATAATCCCATCCATGGAGATCCTCAAAAGAACCCAGGTATCGTTCTAGGTGTGGTATAACATCACTTCCATTTGAGTTCATCCTTGGTGGTCCACTAAGGGATCCCAAGTATCACCTGAGGAATATATGATAAAATTTCCTCTAATTCTATCCTTGGCAACCCATACGGAATTCTAAGTATCACATGACATATAATAGTCATCCCCTATGATTCCATACTTGGCAGTCCATATCAAGAGTCCAAGTGTCAATCAGGCATAATCAAGGTGAAAGAAAATTGATTCTATCCATGTCATTCATCATCTAATCCATGTTTCACCCAATATATATTCATAATCATTCAATAACATTCAAACAATTTCATTTAAACAATTAAATGTAACTATGTCAATGTCAACACCAAGAAAAATTCATTTATATCTTCCCTCAAAAGGTGGATAAAGGTAAGGACTAAGATTAGAAGACTTAGTCTTTAACTCTACTCACATGGTAATTTCATTACAACAGGCATCACATGCATAAAAAATCTATTAAAAGGAAATTTCTAAGGGTCATGGTTATTTCATACCTTCCCATTAATCAATTCAACTTCCAATTCAAATTACAATTCAATTTAAATTTCAATTAACAATTCAATTCACATTTTACATCCCAAACCAAAGGGGTAAAAGGGCACACCCTAAGGCATCCAATTCCAAAATCCAGCCATGGGGGTCCAATTCATTATCAACGCACTTAAGGGGTGGTTTTAAACCAAGGTCCATAACCTATAAACATTTATTGGTGGCCTATTTAATTACATAGCCCATGCTTATCAATTTAATGCAAGGATTCTAATTTATTTCAAGGCGATGCTCCAAGAATTTGGCGCATGACACAATGTAATATATAAAGACTCTAATTTAAACAAAATTCACAAGACCACCTACAATAGGTTCGTAGTGCATAGCTCATCCAGTATCAACTCCTGATTCAACTCAGATCAGGAGAAAATCAAATAACTGATCAAGATCCTATAAATAGGGAATATTATCTCACATAAAAATAGTGCATCCAATGCTAATAAGAATGAATAATGGGTAAAAATTAATTGAGAACTCACTAATGCAGATTTAACTAAATCGACGGTGCTCGATTCTAGTATCAGAGAGAGACGATCTCTCAATTCCAAGAATATTCATCAAGAGGATATCTCAAGAGGGAGGGTTTTCCAATGTATGAAGAATAAGATAATTAGGTTTGAAATAGATTTAATTAGGGGAAAATTGGAAATTCACCCAAAACATGGGGCCACACGGTTGGCTAAAATGAGCGCCAACCATGCACCTCTTGTTGTATAAAGGGGAACTCTTCATGGTTTGCACACATGGTTTGACTAACTATTAAAAAATCCACTGTTAAAATTATAGACATGGTCACATGGCCATGTTCCCCAATTCACACAGTTATAAGTAACTATGTGGCTATCCCGGCATGGTTTCTATTAACTGTGTGATATTTCATTTTCATCCAAAATCTAGGTTCTGGGCTTTAAACCATCCCCGGACACCACCGCTACCTCTATAACCTCCAAGGGCATTCATATTAGACCATATTTAAATATTTAAACTAAAATTGATGGAAAGTAAAAGATTTTTATCTCAAGAAGGAATAGGGTTCTTACAATCAATAAAAAACATAACTAAAAATTTATTTAGATATTCACGAAAAAATCTATTTATAAGATCAATGAATACAACTGGATTCATTAACCCAAAATAAATAAATAAAACTCACAATAATCATACCTAGTATGAAACTCTATCTTAGGGATGTCATCCCCCTTCACCTTCAGCTAGTGGTACTCAAACCTAATATTAACCTTTAAAAAATACTGAGCTCCCTAGAGTTGATCAAACAAGTCATATATATGAGACAATATATACTTATTCTTAATAGTGATGTTATTTAATTCTCTATAATCAATGAAAATCCTCATGGATCCATATTTAATTTTAATAAATAAAATAGGATTACCCCATAGTGAAGTGATATGATGAATAAAACCTTTATCAAGAAACTCTTGAAAATGCTTTTTGAATTAAAAAAGTTGTACTCGATCCATTTTAAAATTAGCTTAGCATCAATAACTGAGTCAATAGTAAACTCATATTCCTATTAAAGTATAATAATAGGCAACACATCAAGAAAAAGATCCATATATTCTTTTACTACCATCACATAATTAATCTGAATAGCTTCTTTATTTTCAAATACATGATCAAGGTAACTTTCATTTCCATATCTTAACAATTTTTCAGCTTCTTGATATGTTATTAATGGTATTAATATGTTCTTATATAAAAACAGAAATTCATTATGGAAAATAATTTATTTGGATCTGTAATCTATCTTAGTATGATAAATTGAAAGACAATCCATATCCAGAATAACATCAAACTCTACAATGGGAAATACAACAAGGTTTTCAGGGAAAATCCTTCCACGTATAATAACTGGAAGATATTTGTAAATTCTTTTTGCCTTAATACTACCTCCAATTGTTTTAAACAAAATCCATGACTTCATTCCTTAAGGTAAAATTTCCAATTCACAAACAAATTTCTCAGAAATTAAAGAATGTGAAGACCCCAAATTAAACAAGAAATTAGAATAATCTGAATAAACAAGAAATATACATGTTACCACTTCATTTGATGGACCAACATCTGTCAAAGTAGTTGCAAATAATTTCATCACACCCTTTTTATTATAGTTTTATTTATTCCCATCTTTCTTGTTGTTCATCATACACACATTCGTATAATGACCCATATTATTACATATAAAACGCTTTACTTCCTAGTTATCAAAATTAGTCTTACCACTATTAATATCTTTTTCTTTACAATCATGATCCATATACCCAAACTTATCACAAAGGAAGCACTTCCCATATTTCATAAGACACTCCCCAAGGTATTTCTTTCCACAACTATCACAAACTAAAAACTTGATTTTATTACCTTTGGATTTCTTTAATGGATTATTTCATATTTAATGTCATATGGACCACTTTTTCTTCTTATTTTCATGGGATACATGTTTATCATTAAACTTAATTTCTACCTTCTCAGTACAATGAACATGTTTTTTATAAATTTTAAATTCATGATAGGCCAAACCTCTTTGGTATCTTGGATTTAATACTGTGCAAAACTAATTAATTTTACTATCAAGATCACTAATACAATTTGGTGAATACCTTAATAACCAGGTGAAGTTTACTTTATATGAAGCCATTGAATATTTCTCCTTATGACTCAATTCCAAAAATTGTTTTCCATCCTAAGTCATAAAACCTTAGGATAATACTTCTCAAGGAAAATATTCTTAAATGTATCAAATTTCATGGCATCAATCTCTTCTCTTTATCTAGTATTCTTACTTGTTGATCATCATTGATCAACTTCACCTTCAAAATAGTAAATATAAAGAGTTAACTTTTGATTATTTGAATAATCCATGACTTAAAATATGTTTTCATGTTCTTTAATCCATCCCACAGCTACCACTAAGTCAAAAGATCTATGGAATGTTGGAGGGTTTTGTCCCATAAAATTCTCCACTATTGACATGTTCGTCTATGGTGGATCTAGTTGCTATTTGGAATAGATACCACCATTATTTATAGATTGTTTTAACTAAGTCATCATAGAAAAAAAATTACTCAGTTCCAATTCCAACCATTCTATGTTGATAAATTGAAAGAATATTTTCCTCTTAGTGTATTCCTACTTCAGCTTCCATATTTCCTCTATGAAAAACCATTATGAACAAAAATGGTTTAGATAAAGGAACATGGTAATCTTTAAATGGTATATCATTATAAATATAAATTAGAATCTATTAAGGGTATTTACATCCATTATCCTAACCTCTAAAATTATATAAACCTTTCCTTTGATACCGAACCAACCTTAAAAACTGTAAAATTAATTCTTTATATAAGAATTTGTTTTCTTATATTCTCATGGATATTTTAGGTTTAGAGTTTTAGAGAATTAGGTAATACATCTTACATAACAACCCCATATATTACAAATTGGATACTTCTACTCAGTATCCATTTTTTCCACAATATAAAACTTTTAAAATGAAACATGTTTTATTTTCGTGATAAATCTTCATGACTTTCAACTTGACCTTGTACTTGTCCCTACTCATCCTTAAAACCTTATGAAAAAAAAATTAAAATGTGGGATGATCACAAAAATCTCAGAAAGGGACATATAAACAGAATAATGAAACTCGCTAGTCCATGAATACTCATAAAAAAATTTCTTTTTCAAAATAAAATTTGATCTCAAAATAAACATTTTCTTACCTAAGAAATCAACTTCTTTGTTCAAATATTTTCATTAAACATTTCATATGAACTCTTAAAGTAAAAAAAACTCATAAAGGTTTTTAAGAACCTTTGTGATGAATTATTTTAACAAAGTTTTTTTATTTGTTGAAAACTAACATTTTTGTATAAGAATGTTTTTGTTTTTTAGGTTTTGGACCTAGCCCATCGTACTCAGATAATCAGACTGACCAACATCGATTTTCGATCATCACATCCATATGCATTGTATGAAAATCATCAGATCCATCTGCATTGTATTCAGATCATTGGATCAAAAATAATCATAGGTAGAAATTATTGTTTTCTGGAAGTTTTCCTTTTTTGTAATCAGAGAAATAAAAAGTTAATGAGTGAAGAAGTTGTATTGTTGCTAAAGAGTTTCGAAAAAAGATTATGAAGTTAGGAGTTATAAAGTTTTTATACTTTCTAAGAAAATCATATAATGCTTTTCTGACCAATAAGTTCTCTAAAATCACGAAAACTTTCATGATAAATTTTTTTGAAGAAATGGTGGAAATGATTTAAGAAAATCAAAATTTCAGAGTGAATAATTCCATCATAATGAGATTTCCATCAGAATGGGAATCCATCATTATGGGATTTCTATCGTAATGGGATTTCCATTATAATGAGAATTTCATCATAATGAGTTGAGAAGAAAATAGAAATCGTAATTAGATGAGAAGGAAACAGATTGTAATGAGTTGAGAATGAAACAAAATTGTAATGAGATGATTATGAAGAAGACGTAAACAGAAAAGTCTACAAGTTTTATGAAGAGTTGAAGTGGTCAAAATTGAAATTTAGTTTTGAATAAATCTTAGATAAATCTAAGGAGGATTTAAGAATTAAAAGTTGAAGTTTAAATGTGAGATATCTTCAAAGATTTTGAAATTTGAGTAAGTGGTGAAAGTTTTCAAGTTTTCTAGTTTTGTTTTCTGAGTCACCTATAAATACTTGCTCTGATAATTTGTTCATTGTTGAACTTTCACACAAGTGGAAAAGGTGGAGTGCTAAAGAAATAAAGTCATATTCATTATCTTCTATAGATATTGTGTGGAGGATGAGAAAGTTGAGTGTTTATTTACCAGATTAAGTAATATCATATTAAGAAGATCATAGTTAGTCAATCAGATTGAGTCAATCACACTGAAGAAGATCATATTGAGAATTTGGCCAGAGTTTGAGTTTTGAAAATTGAGAATGGGTTTATTGTACTGAGTCCATTATATTGAGATAATTGGATACAGACTCATAATATTGAGAGAATTTGTTCCAGATTCCTAATATAAAGAGAATCGGATCCATACTCATTGGATTGAGAAAATTGGATCCATCCAAATCAGACTGAGAATTTAGACTGAGAAGTTGTGAAGCAGTTTCAAAAAGTATTTATTCTTTTGTTTAGTTCAATTGTTTTATAATAAATCATTTTAAACTTATAGGAGTCAATATAATCTTTCTTATTGGGAGATATAAGTTGTCTAATGGGAGTTGGCACAAGTTGTATTCACTTCTTCATAATAGTGGACTTCTATAGACCTACGGAAGTGGCTATGGCAAGGATATATGTTCTCACACTGAGGATAAACCTTGTAAATATTGTGTGATTTACTTTATTTACTACTTTTTCATGCATGATTATTTACTAAAAGTTTATAAGGAAAAATATTAATAGGTTGCATGGGTTAAGTTTTGAAAATTATTGAAACTTATAAAAAGTGAACAACTAATTCAACCCCCCCCCCCCCCCAGTTTTTATTCGATCCTTTGGAACTTAGATTTGTATCAAAGGCAGGTTCCCATGTTTAATCTTTATCATGGATAATATCAATTCTGTCAATAGTATAGGAATTTATACATTTGATGGAAATTTTTATTATGGATAGAAAAATAGGATGATTCCTTATCACCTATCTCTTGACCTAGAAGTTGTTCATGATGCTACTATTAGGTTTACACCTATTGAGAAAGACTCTCCAATGAACTTTGTTGATATGAGAAATATATAAGTTGATGGAAATGATAGAAATCATATTCTTATGTCCTTGTTAGAAAAATTTTATCAGAAGGTGATGGGTCTCAATACTTCAAAAAGTATGTGGGACAAGATGGAAAGTGTTTTCAAAGGTAATACTAAAGTTAAAGAAGCAAAGCAAAAAATGTGGTGCGGTACGTATGAAGACATCCGAATGAGAGATGAAGAAACAATTGATGAATACTTCACCAGAGTAAATGAAATTGTTTGAAACATAAAATTATTCAGAGATTTCTTGGAATATTATCAAATTTTGAAGAAAATTATAAGAAACTTTCTAGATAGGTTTGATTTTAAAATTTCTTCTTCATAAGTTTTTTTTAAAGGTTAGGGCTGAAGACTCAAATTATTATTAAATAAAATACCTCTTTAGTCTGGGTAGAGAGAGACCCATTACATAGGCTGAAGGCCCAAGGCCAAGTGGCCTGAATACAAGGCTTGAAAGCCAATTTTTTGGCCCAAAGGACCCCTCGGTGAACAGTACTACTACAGTACCCGCACTGCTACAGTACTGCCACCACTATAGTACCTACTACAGTCCCTCTGCCACTATTGTGTCATCGCTGCTACAGTTCTATTTCTACTACAGCCCTACTATAGTACCGGAAATTCACCCCTGCCCGTATTTGATCCTAGGTCTTTTGGCTGCCAAGCAGGAGCTTATACCACTAGGGTACAAACTCGTTGGCTTTCTTCTTCAGAAGTTAAGGATTATTTATCTCTCGATGAATTTCATAACTTTAATATTACTTATGAAATGAGGAAAGCTCCAATGTTTAAAAATAATATGAAAGATGAAATGTATTTTTAAGCTATGAGAAAGATGAAAATCCAAGATGTTGAAGATGTTGATCTGTGTGACTCTGAAGGTAAAGTGGATGATGAGTTTAATGATAAAATCATGTATCTTATATATAGGAACTATTAAATAGGAAGAGTAAAGTATAGAGGTAAACTTCCTCTCAAATGTTTTGAGTGTGGTGGAATCAAACACTTTTCTATGAATTTCCCTAATAAGAAATTTAAAGAATATCAAGATGATTTAAATGAAAACCCTCGATGGAAAAAGTGAAAAAAAATGATAAAGAAGAAAATTATTCTAATAGATATAAGAATAAGTTTACTGGAAACAAAATAAGTATTTTTAGTAATAAAGTTGAATCAAACTCAATTGACAATAATTCTTTTGAAGATGAAAGTTCGGAAAAATTCAGAACCTTCATTGCAAAAGTTGAGAAAAAATGATTCCTCAAAGAGTGAATAAGGTGGTGAGGAATATTATAGAGAGTATCATCTCAGAACAGAACTTATTTAATGTATTGAGAAAAACAAAACTCTTAATAAATAAATTAGATTAATTAAGAAATATTTTGAAGAAGTTTTTTATGGAAGAAAAGATGTCATCAAGTAGGAGGATGAATACATTTAGGATATTTTAAGTTACAAACTTAGAATTAATGAACATGAAAACATGACTGAAGATCTTAGTAAGAATCTAGAAACTAATGAAGAATAAGTTAACAAGTTTTAATCAAAACTTCTTGAGTCTGAAAGTACCTTGAGGAAGATGAATGAAAACTTCAACAAAGCTTTGGAATTAAAATCTGAGACTTCTAAAATTGCTGAGAAGGATCAATACTAAAATCATGTGAAATATTCTCTTACCAAAAATAATGTTTCATATGATTCTTTTAACATTTCAGGTTCTGTATAAGTATTTGTAAAGTTTGGGTAGAGAAAGGATGTAAGAAACCTATCAAATCTACAAAATTAGAAAACTCACTCAAAAGAAAAGATGGCATGTGTCCTCAGTATGTTAGAGCTGAAAGAAGTTATCAACCTCAAAAAAGTTTCTATAAAGAAAGATCTTTATTAAATAGAAAATCAATATTTGATGGATATTTATGGTGTTGTGGAATATATGGGAACATATCATATAATTGTTGGAATGACTTATCTTTATATGGAAGAATATTTCATCAAAGTAGAATAAATAGTTGAAGTAAAATGATTAACTTTCCTAACTTACAGAAAATTAAAAAAGTGAATTCTCAAGATGTTAGAAACTTTCCAACAAAAAATAAATTTAAATTTTTAGAAGAAGTTTGTGAAAGATGTGATCAGACTAGTCATCATGCCGAAAGATGTATGACACTCCTTCTAGAACAAGTTTCTAATGATATAAAATAAAATAAAGCTGAAAAGAAGAAAGTTGAGGAAAGATCTTTTGTTGTTAAGATAGCTTTGAAAGAAAGTAAAAGGAACAAACCATGGATACTTGATAGTGTTTGTTCTTCACATATGATAGGTGATATGAAAATCTTGAAACATATTGAAATTATTGATGTAGGAGTAGTTACCTTTGGTAATGATAGTTCCTTAAAAATCAGAGAAATCAGAACGACTGAGATTGAAGCCAAAAAGCTGAAATCTAAGGAAGTTTTATTTTTTGATGGGTTAAAACATGACTTACTTAGTGTAAGTAAACTTTGTGATGATGGAAAATAAGTTGTTTTTAGAAAATATTTCTATATATTTAAAAGTGTGAAAGATAGAAAAGTTATTACAAAATGAGAAAGAACCATTGGGAATCTCTTTCAAATAGGAGAATTCAACAACTCCTATTACTTGAGTGTTGAAGATGAAAAAAAAAATTGTGGCACTGAAGATTTGGAAACCTCGGGAAGAAAAACATGAATAAACTTTATAAAGTTTATGTTTTCTGGAATTTTCTATAATTGAAAAGAATAGATGAAGATGTTTTTATTACTTTCCAGAAAGAAATGATGACAAACAAAAGTCATAAGAGAATTGAGATTCAATCTACTATACCACTTGAGCTTATTCATTCCAATTTATATGGGTTGATGATACATCAATAAACAAAAATAGATTTATACTTTATCACTTTTATTGATGATTTCATTCAGATGACAAATATAATGTTTATGAAGCATAAGTCATAGGCTATTGAAATGTTCAAATTCTTCATAAAATATATTGAGAAAGAAATGGGGGTTTCCATAAAGAAGATAAGAACAGATAATGGTAACAAATTCACAAACAATACTTTTAAAACTTATCTAATAAATCATGGTATCAGACATTAGTATAGTGATCCCAATACTCCACAAAAAATTGAGTAGCAGAAATATAGAATGGAAGATTTCTGGAAATGGGAAGAAATATGTTAGCATAATACAAACTTTAAAAGTTCTATTGGATAGAAGTTGTTAGTACTATTTTATATGTTCAAAATAGATTTTTATTGAGAGCAGAAACCAACATGACTCATTATGAAATTTTTTATAACAAAAAATATTCATTGAAATAATTCAAAGTTTTTGTAAGTCCATGTTTTGTCAAAATCAAAAATCCATATTTTGGAAAGTTTGATGAGAAAGTTGAGGAAGGAAATTTTATGGGTTATTAAACTAATGGAAGAAGTTATAAATGTTGGAAAAAATGTTTACAAAAGTTATTGGACTCATATGATGTGAAGATAATTGAAAATCAAAGTTCCTTAACAAAATTTGTTGAGAATGATAAGGAGGATAAATAAGAGAATTCCAAAAATGGTGAAAGTAATTTAAAACATCCTTATCAATATTTAGAATAATCATGTGATGAGGAAATTTTAGTTGGGAAATAAACTTTGAAATTTCATACCTTATAAAGTCATGTTGAATCCAAAAACATTATTGGGAATCAGAAGGCTCCAGTTCAGACTAGAAGAAAGTCGATATTGGATAATCAAACTTCACTTATCTCAAAAGTTAAATCGGAATTAGTTTCATAAGCTATTAAACATAAATAATGGGTGGATTTTATGAATGAAGATTTGGATCAGGTTTAGAATAATGAAACATGGAAACTTGTTTCTAGGCTAGTAAATAAGAATGTTATTATAAAAAATTGGGTTTATAGAAACAATTATAATGAGCATGGATAAGTTTCAAGAAACAAAGTAATACTTGTTTTTAATGGTTATACATAGGTGGAAGGTGTAGATTTGGGAGAAAATTTTTCCCTAGTTGAAATATTAGAAAATATTATAATGTTTCTTTAAGTGGTCGCACATCGAAATTACAAAGTTTATTTGATGGATGTAAAATCATATTTCTTAAATGGTGAGATTGAGGAAGAAGTTTACATTGAACAACCCTGTGGGTTTCTACTTGATAAGGGTGAAAAAAAAAGTTTGTAAATTGAAGAAATATTTGTATAGGCTAAAACAAGATTCACATGCTTGGTATTCTAAACTTGAAAATTGTTTGAGAATGTTGAAATTTTCTAAAATAAAAGTTGATAGAAACTTATATGTGTAAGATGTTGACTCTGGAAATATAATTGTAATTGTTTATGTGGATGATATAATTTTTTCTAGGGATATAGAAGATGTTTGTAAAACATTTTCTGAGGAATTGAAGAAGATTTTTGAAATGTATATGTTAAGAGAATTAACTTTCTTCCTTATCTTACAAGTTCAAAAAAAGGAAAAATACATTTTATTATCTCAAGAAAAGTATACCAAGGGATTGTTAAAGAAGTTTGGGATGGAATAATCCAAATAAGTTTTAAGTCCTGTTTTAGTGAGCACAAAGTTGAGTAAAGATGAATCAGAAATAAGTGTGAATCAAAAAGACTTTCGAAAGCTGATAAGAAGTCTTATTTACCTTATAGTCTCAAGGCCTGATATTTTTTATGTTGTGACTTTGTGTTCCAGGTGTTAAAGTAATCTGAAACAATCACATATGTTGGTGATAAAAAAATAATTATGAGATATTCCAAAGGAATAACTTCACATGTGTTGTTATACAAAAAAAATAGTGAGATGAAGTTTCATGGTTATACTGATACTTATTGGGCTGGAGATTGTAATGATAAAAAATAAACCTTAAGAGGAATATTTTTCTTAGGTGGATGTTGTGTGAGTTGGCATAGTAAGAAACAAAGTTTAGTAACTTTGAGCATAGTTTAATCTGAATATGTTGCAGCTACTCAAGCTTGTACTCAAATGTTGTGGATGAAATTTCAGCTAGAAGATTTGAAAGTAAAAGTTTCTAAACCATTGAAGATACTTTTTTATAATTAGAGTGTAATTGATCTTTCTAAAAATCCTATATAACATTCAATATCAAAGCATGTTGATATAAATTTTCACTTTATAAAAGAGAAAGTTGTTGCTAGAGATGTTTTTTTAGAATACATTTCAACAAAGTATCATATTGTAGATATCTTTACAAAAGCAATTTTGAAAGAAATATTTTTGGAATTGAGGTTTCAACTTCATGTTTAGCATCCTCCCATGTCTTCCTAAAACTCATAAGGAAGGTCCCCCACCATGATTTGGATTATGTTAACAAAGGGGGAGAGAAATTAATAAATTTTTATTTTGTAAGAAGTTTTTACCTATCTTTCTTAAATGAATCTGAAGTTGTGGTTATCATAAAATGGGGGAGAGAAAAAGAAAAGTGAGAGAAAAAGATAAAAGTGAGCGGGTTTTATCTTTACATGGCCACAAAATTTTATTACCACCGAGGGATGTAATTACTTAAAAAACATTACTTTATCTAGTAGTGTGGTGTCCGAACATTCTCTTTTAAGAAAGGCTATGTTTTGATGAAAGTCAAAAAACTTGATTTGTTTACAAAATCTGAGTTGTGAAAAAAAAATCGAAGAGTTTTAATAATTGTAATGAGGGTTGTAAAAAAATCCAAATGGGGAGATTGAAGAAATTTTGTGATGAATTTTTTTTAAAAAGTTTTTGTATTTTTTGAAAACTAAGATTTTTGTATAATAATATTTTTTTACAGGAATCAGACCCAATCCACCATAATGAGATAATTGGACTGACCAACATCAGTTTCAGAAAATTGAATCCATTTGCATCATATTCATATCATCGTATCCATATGCATCATATTAAGATCATCGAATCCAAAATAATTAGAGGTATAAATTTTTATTTTTTGGAAGTTTTCCTTTTTCGTAATCAGAGAAAGAAAAAGTTGTTGAGTGAAGAAGTTGTACTATTACTAAAGAGTTTTGAAAGAAGATTATAAAGTCAGGAGTTGGGAATTTTTCATACTTTCTAAAAAAATAATATGATAATTTTTTTATCAATAATTTCTCTCAAATCATGAAAACTTTCATGATAAAAGCTTTTGAAGAAATGGTGTAAAGGATTTAAGAAATTCAAAATTTTAGAGTGAATAATTCCATCATAATGAGATTTCCATCGAAATGAGAAATTACATCATAATGGGGATTACATCATAATGGGAAATCTATCATAATGGGAATTTCATCATAATGAGCTAATAAGAAAACAAAAATCATTATAAGCTGAGAAGGAAATGGATCATAATGAGCTGAGAAGGAAACAGAATCGTAATGAGCTGATTACGAAGAAGACTCAAAAAGAAAATTCTAGAAGTTTTATTAAGAGTTTAAGAGGTCAAACTTGAAATTAAATTTTGTGTAAATCTTAGAAAAATATAATGAGGATTGAATAGTTCAAAGTTAAAGTTTAAATGAGAGAGATCTTTGGAGATTTTGAAATTTCAGGAAGCAGGGAAAGTTTTAAAGATTCCTGCTTTTGTTTTCTGAGTTGCCTATAAATACTTGTTCAAAACCTTCATTCATTGTTGAAATTTCGTGCAAGAACAAAAGGTGTAGCGCTAAAAAAATAAAGCTAGATTCATTGTCATCTAGATATCTTGTGAGGAGGATTGGACAGTTGAATGTTTGTTTAATGGATTGAGCAATATCATTTTGAGAAGATCGTATTCTGTCAATCAGATTGAGTTAATCGGACTAAAAAATATCGTATTGAGAATTTGATCAGAGTTTGAGTTTTACAGATTGAGAATGGATTCATTGTATTAAGAGAATCGTATTTAGACTAATCGTATTGAGAGAATCAGATCCATATTCATCATATTGAGAGAATCATATCCAAGATCATCAAATTGAGAAAATCGGATCCAGCCAAATCGAACTGAGGATTTTTACTGAGCAATTGTGGAGCAGTTTCAACAAAGTCTTCATTATTTTGTTTGGCTCAATTATTTTATAAGAAATCATTTTAAACTGATGGGGGTTGGTATAATCTTTCCTATTGGGAGATAGAAGGTGTCTAATGAGATTTAGCACAAGTTATATCCACTTCTTCATAATAGTGGATTTACATAGACCCATAGGAGTGGCTATGGAAAGGATGCAGGTTCTCACACTGAGGATGGATATTTTAAATATTGTATACTTTAATTTATTTCTTACTTTTTCATGCATGATTATTTACTAAAATTTGATAAGGAAATAAATCATAATAGGTTATAGGGGTTAAGTTTTGAAAAGTATTAAAACTTATAAAAAGTGAAGAACTGATTCAACCCCCCCCCAATAAATTGTTATTAGATCCTTTGGAAATTCAAGTTTATTTTCAATCATGAAAAATCATTAAAATTTATACAGTTCACCCTTAAGAATTAGAATAAAATTCACTTTAAACTTAAGTTTTTTAGTTTACCTTGAAAAATCATAAAATTTTCGTAAAAACTCATAACAAGCATAGATAAAACATGTAGGTAACTTAGGAAATTATTTTAATATCACTATTAAAATCACTCTTACATATGTAATAACCTACCAAGTAAATTCCAATGATTACTTAGGATAAACATATAACCGGTTAACTTCTTCCCTTTGCCCAATACATTGAAGAGCTATATCGAGCTCGCCCATCATCATGAGCTATATCTGGCTCACCCATCATCATGAGCTATATCAAGCTCACTCATCATTATAAAAAATGTTCAAGAACCATAAAATGATCATAAAACATAAAATATTTCATTTACATCATCATACTTATAAAAATATTATTTTCACTCATAAGAAAATATTTTGGATATTAAAATATTCATTCCATTTAAAACCCTTTTTTAAAATACCCAGAACATTAGGAAGGAGGGTTTTTATTTGAATAAAACATGAACCCTTATAAATTAATCTAAACATAAAATAATGGTTATGGTGGTGAGAAAACTTTTTTACGTCATATATGTTAAAATATAATATTCTTTTTTCCTTTTTTATCAAAACGTTTCGTATAAAATACGTAAATAGATACCTTTTGAAAACCTTTGAAAGAAAGTAAAAAGTGAAATAAAATATACTTAATAATCAATTTATCTCCATATAAATACATACTTAAAATAATTTTAATATTATGGACATGAGAGAAAATGATTTAGAAAATAAATCTTGAAAATATTTAAAATGATGTTTTTAAGGTAGAGTGTCCCTTACCTTGAGTCTAAGTCATCATGTGTGTTATTTATCTTCATGAGTAATAAAATTATGTTAATTATTTAATTTATTAAGAACATTTTTCAATTTTATTATTACTTTTATTTTTATTTATTAACATTTTATATAAAATGTCTTAATTAATTAAGTTCACATCAGATGTTTTGACAATATTCAACTCATAAGTCCAAAATGAATTTGGTAGGTTAACTATGGTCAAAGAGGTTATTATTTTATCATATACAGAATTATAATCATTACATAACTATAATTTTTATACATCAATTATACTTTTAAAACCAACCATGAAATATGATTATGAAAAAATACTTATGTTATAATCATGAAGATGGTAGGTTGTACGTACGCATGAGTAACGTTTTAATTTTTCAAAGAGAATGAGGGAAATGAATTAAGTATATTTTTATCTTTAAAAAAATATTATTATATCATAAATATAATATTATTTATTTAAATACACTTATATATACCATCCATGTTATGTGGTCATGAAAAATGAATCACATCATTTCGTTTAGGTGGTAATTCACAAGTACGCACGAACAACATTGTCATTTTTCAAGGGATGGAAAGGTAAGAAATTAGATGAAATGTTATCTTTATAGAATTATGAATATTTCATTAATATAATATATATATATATATATATATATATATTAAATCCATCACTATAACCTTCCATGAGAGTCGGTTATGGAAAACGAATTACATCGGTTCGTAGGGCGGTAGTCTGTCGTACACACGAATAATGGTTTTATTACCCATTTGATAGAATAATGGGATGGATATAGGTTATTTCATTAACATAAAAACATCCAAGTATATTTAATATACTGGTTTTACTATTTTATCATGGTTTAATAATATTTTAAGGGGGTGTAAAAAGAAATAAAACAAAAATGCTCGGTTAATAACTATACCTCTTCTTCAGACAACCTATTTAGGTTTATGCATAAATCCTTCATAGGTTGGTTTTATAATCAAACATGGGCCTCTATGAAATGTTTAGGGGTTTCAAGAAGGTATTTGGGTAGGTTTTTTTTGGAACCAAAAGGCTTTTTAATTGCATAGAAAATAGGATATGGGGTTTCTTTTTATAAGTGGGGTAGAGGACACACTTGGAATTTTTAAAAATATTAATATATATTAATATCTTACTCAAGAAAAATGGTTACAAAATAGACCATTTATAGATATTAGATTATATAAGGTTGAAATATTGTCATAAAATAGTATTATATAAGTTTTTAGTTCATTTAACCTTTATCACTTTAGTTTAACCCCCCAGAAAACTGGTCTTAACCTTAACTATGGTAACATATATTTACTGTTTTTACGATTTATTATGAAAAAAAAAATAAGTTTACCTTATTAAATAATATTAATTATGATTATTTTAAATATGGAATCTATTTTATAAAATTCAATTCATAGAAGTGGCATAATTTAATTTAACATTAAAATCAAAAAACACGATGAAAAAATAGTTTATTTAAAAAATGCATTTTTACGTATAAAACTATTTTTATACCAAATTTAAGTATAATGTTGATTTAAAAAACATTTATTGGATTATTTTTAATCAAAATTAACCAATAATATTTTAAAACTATATAATGTAACTTTTTAAATACTTGAAAAAAAAAGACAATTTTCTAAAAAATCGATATTTTCACTATTCATCAAAAAATCAAAAATTTTAGAAAAATATCAAAAATTTATCCCAAGATAATTTTTACATTATGAATTTAAAAATTAAGATCATTTTTTAAAATTAAAATGATATAATTGGGAAATTAATCTTTTAAATAAAACTATATAATGCATGAAAACCCATCTTGGTTAGAAATAAAGATTTTTGAATTTTGACTTAAAAATTATATAAAATTTTTATAATGAATATAAATATATAAAATATAGTTAATGGATATTAATAATACATAAAAATTATTTATTTTAACATTACCAGTATTGCTATAGAAAATTTTCGTTGGAATAATTTTTACTGAAGTAAATTAAAAAAAATTGTATTGTCATTTTGCTATGGAATATTAGAATAGTACTTTAGAGTGAAACATTTTTTATGTAATTTTAAAATAAAATATTTCAGTAAAATTCTTCACTATAATTTTCCACTAGATTCACCCACTGATAAATTACACTAAAATTTTCATATGAAATTCTATGCTTATTTTTTGCATTAGATCTTTTTTGTAATTTATCATGGGGATTTCATGAAACATTTTGAATTTTATTTTTCCACTAGAGAATTTCATTCAGATATTATAGTGCAATTTTCTATTGAAGTTTTCTACCAAACATTTTCAATGTATTTTTTTAATATAATTTTTCATTAAAAATTTATAGTGAACCCTTAATAAAACATTTTAATTTAATTTTTTTTAGTGAAATTTTTAATAGAATTTTACAGTCCGATTTTTTCAGTGAAGTTGACCCTGGTAGAAATTATCTTTAAAAGTGTATATCTGAATCAATGAGAAATTTCATTGAATATTTCCACTATAATTTTACTATGATATTTTTCCATTGAAACTTTTAGTCAAATTTTCTTATATAATTAATGAAAATTTTAGTAAAATTATTCAATATAATTAGTGAAACTTATGATGGAAATTTATTTTTAATTATTCATATAAATTTTCTAGTGAAATATTCAATAGGAATTTACAATGAAAGTTTTTCCTAAAATCTTCCAATTGAATTTTTTACTTTAATTTTTCAAATAAGGTTTATACTGGAATTTTCTGGTGAAATTATCTAGTAAAATTAATGATTTTTTCAATGAAACTTTTCATTGGAGTTATTCACAAAAAAATCAGTGAAGTTTTTAGTGATTTTTTTTTTGGATTTTTTTCACTAACATTTTCTGGTGATAGAGTCCACTAAAATTTTTAGTAAATGTTTCTACTTAAATTTTCCAATAAAAGTTTCCATTATAATTTTTCACAGAAGGTTTTATTGAAATTTTCCATTGAAAGTGTCTAGTTGGATTGATGAATTTTTTAATGGAATTTTTTATTGGGATTATTTAATGAAATTATTCAATGAAAGTTACCATTAGAACCTTTATAGTGAAGGTTTTTAGTTTGATTAATGAATTTTTTAGTGAAATTTTTTATTAAACTTTTGTCCTTAATTTTCATGTGAATATTTCCTCTTAAACATCCTAGTAAAAGTTTATAGTTGAATTAGTGAATTTTTTTGTGAATTTTTTCATTAAAGTTTTTCGATGAAAATTTTCAATAAAAGTTTAAAATAGATATTTTTATTGAAAGTTTAAAGTTGAATAATTGAATTTTTTAATGAAAATTATAATTGGAAGTCCTCAATTTCTCCACTAAAATTTTCATTTAGAATATTCTAGTGAATGTTTCAAGTTGAATTAGTAGAATTTTGGTTGAAACATTTCATTTGTTTTTTCATATAAATTCATTGGTGAAAATTTTCGTTGAAATTTTAAATAATAATTTTTGGTTAAATTAGTGAAACTTCACAGTATAATTTACACTAGAATTTTCCAATAAAATTTTCCACTTGAATTTTCTATTTAAAGTTCCAAGTTGAATTAGTAAATTTTTTAGTAAAACTTTTTATTGGAATTTTTCACTATAATTTTTTAGTTGAATCAATGAATTTTTCAAGTTGTATTTTTTTATGAAATTTTCCTTTAAAATTTTTAGAATGTAATTTCCCATCAAAAACTTTAATTTATTTTTCTATCAGAAATCAACAAGTTGAATTTTGTTATGAATTTTTGTAATGAATATTTTTAGTAAAATTGTTCATTGGGATTTTCACATGGAATTTTCTAGTGAATATTTTATCCTCTGCACTAAAATTTCAACTTGTTATGTAAAAGGGGTTTTCAATTAAACTCTCAACTGTAAATATTAAATGGAAAAATACACTAGAACCATCTAATAGAATTTTTATAGCTTTATAAAAAAATATTTTTTCACCTTGAAAATTTTCAATGTGGTATTGTAGTGTAATTTTCCACCATAAATTTTCACATAAATTTTGCACTGGTATTTTGCAGTGAAATTTATCAATGTAGATGATGTATGGGAAAATCCAATTGATTTTTAAAGCCATTAAAAATCCATTTTTATATCTAAATAAATAATAATATCAAATTACAAATTAAGAAACCTATCCTTTAAAGATATTATTTTTTATGAAAGGAATTAAATATTTATTATAGTTTTAAAGCATTATAAAATTTATTATAATGTTAAGTATAAAATCAATACCTCAATTATTATTAATTTAACAATGAATTATTATTTCTTTGAAGCATAAATATAAATTAACATTTTCCAAATTATTCATAAATTAATAAATTATAAATATAGAAAACGTTGTAAACCTTAAAAAATATTTTTTTTTATCATTAATAATCAATATATTAGTTTTTATAAATTATTTTAAAACTATTTATATTAGTTTTTTATGAAGTGTCTTAAAATGATTAATATTTTGATATAGAAAAATAATTTTTTTTAATTATTCAAAAATGATTAAATTATGAAAGGGATATGAATGTTAATATATAAAAAGTAGCAGTCAGTGGGTTTTTCAATAGAAGGGCTCTTTTTTAAAAGTGAAAAAATCTAAATGATATTGGACCTTCCTGTAAAAAGGGTAGATGTATAAAATTTTGACCCTTGTCTTCTAGGGCTATCATTCATAGGGAAATATCATCTCAGGTCAGGTTTTGAACCTAATGGTCAGGTTGCCCATGGGATAGATGACGCGTGTGTTTCTTTGGAGTGGGTGTTAATATTCCATACTTATTTAATTTATGTTCTTATTTAAATTATGGTTTAAATATATTTAATATGGTTAATGAAATGTTTCTCGAGTCTATGTGGAGGATCAGAGGTGTTTCGGGGGTTCTAGACACAAAAGAAGGGAGAATGGGGCCATCTAGTGCATGTTTCATGGTTGGCGCACGGTTAATAGTAATCGTGCACCCTAACCATGCTTTCTTGGAGTAAAGGTGAAAGATTTGAAGAAATTTTGCAAGGGTAAAGGACAAACTATGTGGGATTGGATAGATCCATCTCACACAGTCATCACACGGTTGGTAAAATTGTGTGGGATTCTCATGTAACTGTGGGGCATGGCTCCCTCTTGGATAGAGGGTGGTGCATGGCTTGTACAACCGTTCACCCCTTAAAAAGTGGGTTTTTACCATTTTTTCCTCTTGGACCTTAAGTTTTCTAATTCAATATTCACCTCCATTGTTCCTCCTACATCCCTAGTGACGAACCAAAACACCCCAAACTTCCCAAGGATCGATCTCCATCATTTCTAAGCCATTTGGAGTGTCATTGGTTGTGAATTGAATATTCATGTGAGTCTAACACTCTTATTACTTCTCTTTTTCATATTAGTGATTGTGTATCCATTATTATTCTTCTAAATCCCAAAAACCATCTTTTCCAGTGGATCTTAGGTTGGGGCTTCGAAGGGTTGTTCGAATCTGAATCAAAAGGCTAGGGTTAAGTGAGTTTTTATCTTTGGAATCAAGGTAGGTAGTCTACAAGTTATATCCCATAGTCCTTTTGGTTATTTATGTGTATGTAGATGTGATTAGGTGTGGTTGTGTTTCCCATTTGGATTTCCTTGGTAGAAATGATTAATTGTTTGGGTAAATGTTTAATCAAACCCCTCATGATATTTGTGGGATGTGTTGAGGTTGAGTTGACTGGGTTAAGGGCTACCCATGGGGTGTTCCACTTCTTGATCATGCTAATTGAAATGTTAAGTGTATAATATAATTGTTATTACATAGATCCCATAATGAATGTGTTGACATTTTATCTTGGTTTATGAAATTAAACTAATGGTAAATGTGTTTCGTTGCTAACTTGGCATAAGGGGTTATTGGTATGATGATAAATGGGTTAAATGGGTTATGGATTATAAATGATAAATGAGTTAAATGGGTTAAGTCATGTAAATGAGAAAGTATAAACAAGATAAGGCATAATTATGGTTTATGTGTTGAATGAACTTTTTTGGCGATTGATGAATGTGTTAAATGGTATTGGTTTATTTTTGGTAAATGTATTATGGTTAAAGAAGCATGTGAACATGGCTTAGTGGTTTTTGGGGTATTTAATTGAGGTTCTACACCCATAGTTCAGGTTGTATTGAGGATCTAAACCCCACCCCTAGAATTCATGGGTTAGGGAGTCGGACTGATGCTTTGTGACCCTAACGGTAGCATTAGATGATACTACCTGGACTGAGGCTCCAAGGTAAGTGTGATGGAATTTTTTATGAAATGTTTTCCCCTAGTGAGATAGGGAATTTGAAATATCCCTTTATGCATAGTAGTTGATCAACATAGACTGCAGTGTGTTTGATGAAAATGCCTAACCCATGGAATGAATGATGAAAATGGTTTAAGTGATTATTATTAACTAATGGAACTAGTTTTATTTTCTTATTTTATATGTTGTTAATTTTTATTACATGAATACACTATCTATTTAGATTTTATATTTTGTAGACATTATTGGTGGTGGCCTACTGAGTTATACTCACACTCTTCTTGGGTCATCATTGGGTACCTGAGCAGATTTCATGGTTGCGGGTCAGGACAAGGGAAAAGGCCCTATGATAGAGGGTTGATTTGGGCATGGGATGTGCATGGATGAGGGATCTAGACTTGGAGTCAAGACCCATTTTGGGAATTCTTATATTAATGTTTATTTTGGGTTTTCCATACACCCGACATTGTATAACATGACATAGAATATTTATTATTTAGTTGTGTTCTTGTACCCAGTTTTGTGAATTGGTTGGAAATGAATGTTTATTATTAGTGTTTTATTATATTTTATTTATTTCATGCTTATCTATTGCATATTACACTGATAAAGATGGTATAGTATCCCCACATGCTCTATTATACCCTTGTTGCTAGCTGGAAACCTCTGGTATATGGGTAAGAATGTCTGAGGTCATGTGGTGACCCAGATCGGGGCACCGGTTTAGGGGCACTTGGGTTGGGGACATTACAAAGTGGTATCAAAGGATTTTTCCTTTATGTTAACTTATTATTAAGGGATGGTATATTGGGGGACTAGGATGTGTTGGGCCTTGGCAATAAGCTTGTGCATGGGAGTAGCTAACCCATGTATGAGGGAAAACCCAAGTACCTATGGTGGGATTATTGTTCTTGATGTGTGTTGTTATAGTTGAATAACATTTAACCATTGGGTGATGCACTTGTTGTATGATGTGACTATTTTATGATGTTTTTCTTGTGGATGAAATGGTATGAGGTTGTGCATTCATGCATCATTTTATTCACCTAGGGATATAGGCGGCATGCATCATGGTAGACACACACGGGGAAGATGTGTGAGACATGAGGGATAAAATACATTTCATTTTCTTTGAAAATTTAAAAGAATTGGTGTTTAAAAAAGATAATGTAAATGGGTAAATGGAATTAATGTAAAATAATGGTTAAAGAAAAGTGTCTAATGAAAGGTTAAAATGGGTTAAGATTCAAGTTGTAATAGGTTGTAAGTATGGGAAGATGCCAAAAAGAGAAATAATTATGTTGCGGAAGTGAGAACGGTTAAATGTATGTTTAATGAAAAGACTTGTGGTGGTGTGAGTTGGTTTACCCCATGTTAACCATGACCCATGGTGGGGATTTTTAAGGGTAGTAATAGAGATTAAAATATATCTATTGGGATAATGTATACAAAATGGGTTGTGTATGGATAGTGGAGAGCCTTGTTTTGTGAAACTCTGGATGTTTTATGTTATGTGTTCCGAGTTGTGTGTTTGCAATTATAAAGAAATACCACCACGAAAACAAGTGTCAGTTGGGTGATAATAGGATATCACTGATAATGGTCCTCCAGAAGTGGGGTAAGAAACCCCAATGATCCAGGGTAATAGAGGAGAGGAGCAGTTCTGAGAGAACTTTGCTCATTTTATTCAGATAATGGAATGAGACCCAGGTTGGATTGTTCTGAGTATGTTTGAGCTAACTATAGAGTTTCAACTGCAACACCATATGACTTTTGTAGGAGAGGGTGGACCTGGGGTAGCCGAGTTTTGGATAGAGTCCATCTAGACAATTCTTGATCACTTAGAGACTCCTTTGAAGAAGAGATCCAAGTTGGTGGCTTACATGTTTCGAGGTCAGGCAAAGCGCTGGTGGGATATTTTGGTTCAGACTAAGTAGGTAGAGGGTATGTAGTGGAAGGGTTTCCATGAAAAGTTTCTTAAACATTTCTATCTAGAGACCTTGAAGTAGTAGATGGTTATAGAGTTTATGAGTTTGAATTAGATGACTATGAAAGTGATGGATTATGTTGGTCGCTTCACTGACTTACAACTCTTTGTTTCATCATTGGAAGGTGATGATGTAGATATGGAAAGATATTTACAAGATGGAATTAGACATGAGATTAATTCCCAAGTGAATATCTTCTGTTTAAAGAGGTTTTCTGAGGTGGTGTATTAAGCCCTTATTTCAGAAGGAAATTTCAAGGAGGCTTCTAGTGGTGGACATGTTGTTCCAATTGGGTGATCCAATGGTGTGGCTTCCGATGGTAGGTAGCACCACTTTGAGAGTTCTCACCAGGGCAGTGGTGGATAGAGTATTCAGAAAATAGAATCATCCTCTCAGGGTAGTGATCGAGTTTTCTGTTATCAATTCAGTTGTCTAGGGCACATGTGAGGTTAGTGTCCCTGATCACTGATTGAGTGTCGAGCATTCGACGGGATGGGGTATGTGCAGATATTCTGTCAGAACCCTTGACATTTGGGTGATGATAGGGGACTAAGGTGGTGTAGAGTGTAGTTAGAGGATTGGTTTCCCCATACTAGGAAGGTAGTTGGAGCTCCACTGGTTATACCAGTCGGGGTAGTGGATGTAGTGATCCAAGATAGGGGCGTCCTCATCCATAGGGTAGTACAGCACTATGAACTTAGACCAGAGCCCTGGGTAGGGTATAGGTCAGCTTCATGCAGTTTAACCTACACTTGGAGGTGGCGAGGTTCGGCCATCGACATTTTGAGGTACTGTTCTTGTAGCTTCCACACTTGCTAGTGCTTTATTTGATATAGGTGTCTATAATTCTTTTTTATCTACCCAATTTGTGAGTGTGTTGGTCCTATAGGTGGATCATATGTGTAGGGTTATGTTTATTGATACATCGTTAGGGGTGAGAGAATAAAATATCTGACAATGTAAGGGGTGTGCTCTTGAGGTTTTTGGGTATTGATTTCCATGGGAATTGTTTATGCTCGAGATGTCAGGTTTTGATCTGATCTTGGGAATGGATTGACTAGTGTTGTACCAGACCCATATTGAATGTTATTTCTATAGGGTGACATTCACAATCCTAGATAGAATACTTATGTTCACCGTGGGGAATGGGATATCTGAGCAGACCATACAGGGTTATTCATCCTGCAGTTGGGTGAACTCACAGCCCAAGTGGATTTTCTTATGTTTGAATATTGGTGAGTATAGCGGCATAACTTTCCTCTTATGTTGGATTAGTTTCAGGATGTGTTTCTTGAGGTCTTCTCAGGGATTCCACCCGAGAGAGATGTTGAGTTCACGATAGAGTTATTACCGGGAGAAGAACCCGGTTTCTATTATGCCATATATAATGGCATCGACAGAACTCTAGGAACTTAAAACTTGACTGGATAAACTGGAGAATAAGGGTTTTATCCATATAAGAACTTCAACTTGGGGATATCTAGTGTTTTTTTTTCAAGAAGGATGATGGATCCTTGTGGTTGTGTGTCGATTATAGGAATCTGAATTGGATGATAATTAGGAACGGATACCCTCTTCTATGAATTGATGGTCTTTTTCACCAGTTGAGATGTGCTTCAATGTTCTCCAAGATTGATTTGAGATCAGGGTGTCATCATCTAAGGGTGAGACCTTCTTATATACTGTGGACTACTTTACAGAGCAAGTATGGGTTGTATGTCATGACTCGTTCCCCGGGGCCTGTGTCGTGACTACCCCAAGCCCGCCTTCCATAGGCTAGGGGTTGGTGACTAGCACCTAAAGGCATAACCCTGAATAACAGGAAGGTATTTCCTTTAAACCTGCAAACACACAGTCCAAGAATACAATGATCACAACTCGTGTAGTAAAACTACAGTAGTAAAAAAGATGAGTAATGAAAGTGAAAAATGTGAGTACTATAAGTAAAGTGGGGCGGAATATAAGCCCAACTGAAAAGTAAAACAATAATAGAAAAACAACTCCTGGAATCATCCTCTAAGTTTCCTACCTAAAGGGTAGGTACAGCTCACGGTCGGTCATCACTTCGGTATGTCACATCTAAAGGTCCACCTTTGAGCACCATCCGGTCCTGGCTCCCAAACATCGGTCACAACTGTCCGTTGTATGCACAAGACACAACAAGGTGAGGGAGAAGCCCGTGCAGGGGTGAGTATAACAATACTTAGTAGGGACCCCCGAGACCCCCAAAGGTCTCCCAGAGTTCCACAAAGGAAAAACCACAAAGCAAAACCTCAATCACAAAGCATGAAGAGATAGTCATCTCACACCAGGTAAATAACTTAGAGATCAGAAATATAGATGATTGGTCTTAAGATATATCATCTTATTCCATTTATAAGTTCCACAACTGATCCAAAAAGAAGTTGTTCTATTATAGATCCACTATTGGACATAAGACGTTGTTCCATGACGAGCCACTATATGGCAGGTCCTCGTCGGATCACGCTATTACTGACCCACACAAGGTCGCTAGAATGTTGATCCACACAGGGTTGCTGAAATGTTGATCCACACAAGGTCACTGAATGATGATCCACACAGGGTCACTGAAATGTTAATCCACACAGGGTCGCTCGATGTTGATCCACATAGGGTCTCTAGTTGTTGATCCTCTATGGGTTGCTCTAAAACTGGTCCTCGTTGGGTAGCTACGTGGTTGATCCACATAGGGTCGCTATGATGATGATCCACACAGGATCGCTACTTCAAAGACAGCCAGCCATAGGATTCCTTACACTCGGTGCACTCGAGTTCCGTATAATCTGCTCCTCGAGATATCGGTTGTACCTCGACCTCCACTAAGCTCCACAAAATAGTAACCCAAAGGAGCGTCATGTTGTAAGGGTTCCAACGCGAAAGACGACGCGTCAATCGAACGCCTGGTCTGTGAGTTATAAATGATTTAGTATCAAGGGCCCGGTTGGATTCGGGTTCGATCCAACTCGGTCATACACCAACTTTCACCAAAATTTGAGTGGAGTATACCAAAAGGTTTTTCTCTCTCCAATGATCCCAACACTGTAGATGGTTCGTCAAACGGATGTCTGGATTTCAAGTTATAGCAATTTAAGCGAAATTGAGCCTTGTTTGGTCTGGGTCCAGTACGACCCGATCGGTCCGACACCAACCCGAACCAGTTTGGGTTGACCCGACCCATCCTGGGTCCGGCCCGCAAGAAGCGCATCCCAGCCCACTGGAGGGGTGCGACCTGGTCCGTAGGGGGGCGCAGCCCGGGCCGCAGGGGGCGTGGCTCGGGCCGCAGGGGGTGTGGCCCGGGCCGCAGGGGGCGTGGCCCGGGCCGCAGGGGGCGCAGCACGACCCACATGGGGGCAGAGCCCGACCCGCAAGGGGGCACGGCTTAGCCTTCTAGAGGGAACGTGGCCCACCCTAGCTGGCACAGGGGGAGGTGTTCCCCCCTAGTTTCCGAACGACATAGTCGTTTAGAATTGGAGCGGCGACACCACGTGGCATCACAGGGTCACTGCGGGACCCACAGGGGCGGTTCCCTCCTCCTCTGCCACAGCTTCAAGCCGAGGCCTTCTCCAGTGGTGTGCGATGGCGCACCACTCTACCTCCATGGTCGGCCAGTGTCGGCCTCCCTAGTCGACCGCTGCAGCTGAAAAGTCGCGGTCTTCTCCTCCAGCGGCGTGCGATGACACGTCGCACCACCTCTATGGCTAGATGGTGTCGGCCGCTCTACTAAACACCATGGCCTCCTCCTATAGAACACGATGGCGCGCCGCCTCTATCACGGTCGGTCGATGCCGGCCACCGCCATCGCCTGTCGGCGCGGGTCTTCGGTGTTGTCGCGCCGGTGGTCTTCCACGGGCCACTCGGTGAGCTCCGATGATCTGTTTTTCCATCCAATCACACCTACGGATTTCCCAAGTCATCTCTTTTGCTTCTTTCCCCTAAGATTTGGGTTCTGTTCAACCCAAAAATTTACCTACGGAGAACACAATGATAAACAAGTGGCAGAGGGACCAGGCCTTGTTCGTTTGGCATGTGCCCTCCGCGTTAGCATCTTAACAAGGAAGAGGATAATGATTCATCAACTCTTGAAATTTAAACAAGATAAATCCCTACCTAGATTAGACATCCACTAACAATGATCAATAGAACCTTCTTCGTCGTTATCATCAGTTCGTGATTTGGTGGCACTCATCACTTCTTGCTGAAATCGGTCTCATCCTCCAAGTGGTTGGCATCGCGGTACTTTTCTAGAGCTTCGTCTCTTGGTGAAGTCGTGCCAACACCCCTCCCCGAGATCTATATAAATAGGAGGGGGAGAGGTGGTTAACGTTATGATGAATTTATGAGGTTCATTTAATTAATTAACCTCCTAAATTCCAATGGTGCGGTTACAAACAAGGAGGAGTCAATCCAATTAATGGCTTGATATATCGTCGTTCCCACCACCGCCGCTTATCCGCTGGAGAAAAAGAAAAGAAATAAAATAACATAACATGTTATTTTATTAATCTTTCAAAAGTCCACAAAATTAACTTTTTCACCCAACCTACTATGGTCAAAGTGAAGCCTCCCTTAAGAAAATCCAGGCACTGTAGATTCAACGGTGCCCTCATATTTTTAATCTGAGCATTGGTTCAAAATATAGAAAATGTCACCTGCGCATTTATTAAACGTACCTTAAAAAAAGTTCAGAAATTCATTCCGGGAACACTGAGCCTTGGAATCATGTGGCGTCAATTTTTAAGACTCGTAATAATTCCATATAATTAAAAAAATACATGGAAAATCTAGGTCTTTAAATTCTCCCCACCTTAGGTATTTTTTTCCCTGAAATCCACAACATAGATTAAGGAAAAAAATGGGGGTACTGAGCACGTATTTGAGCCTCCTAATCCCATGTGCTCTCCTAGAGGTTCATGTGCTACCAGCAAATGCGCACTAGAGGGATCGATCATCCACAAAGGACCTGCTCCTGTCTATCCTTAATCTCCACTAGAACCTTTGTAAACATCTCCCCATCATCAACGTCTAGCTAGCCCCAGTCGATAACGTGTGATGGATCATGCACATACTTCCTCAGCTGCGACACGTGGAAAAAATCATACACCTAATGCATCTGTAGAGGAAGAGCTAGGTGATACGCCACCTTTCCAACTCTGCTGAGGACCTGAAAGGTCCGATGAACCTTGGAGATAGCTTGCCACCCCAACCAAATCTCTACAAACCTCATCGAGGTGAGACCTGTAGGAAGACATGGTCTCCCACCTCGAACTCCAAAGGTCTCCATCTCCAGTCAGCATAAGAATTTTGTCTGCTCTGTGCAGTCTTCATCCACTCATGGATAATCTTTACCTTCTCAGTGGTATCTCATACCAACTCTGGACCCATAAGTGCTGACCCCCCCCCCCCCCCCGAGTCTGTCCAGCATAGAGGTGATTTGTATGGTCGACCGTACAAGGCCTCAAATGGTGTTATACCAATGGTGTATTGATAGATATTGTTGTATGTAAACTCCACCAAGGGTAAGTGATCCTTCTAATTGTGGCCAAAATCTAGGATGCAAGCATGAAGCATGTCCTCTAGTGTCTGAATGGTTCGCTCCATCTGACCATTCGTTTGAGGATGAAAGGCGGTGCTCAAACTTAGCTGAGTCTCAAATGCCTCTTGCAATCCCTTCCACAACTGGGATGTAAAATGTGTGTCACGGTTAGATATGATCATTGATGGAACCCCGTGAATTCGTGCAATCTCTTGTACATAGAGGCATCCCAAGTCCTCTACTGATCCCTGCTCTCGGATGGGTAGGAAGTGGGCCGACTTGGTGAGTCGGTCAATAATCACTCAGATAGAATTGTGGCCCCTATACATACATGGTAGCCCTGTCACAAAATCCATGGAAATGTCATCCCACTTCCACTCTGACACCTCTAATGGTTGCGCTATTCTTGCTGGAACCTGATGTTTGACCTTCACTTGCTAAAAAGTGAGGCATTGTGAAACAAACTCTTCCACTGCTTTCTTCATCCCTAGCCACCAATGCTAATGTCGAAGGTCCTAGTACATCTTCTCCACACTAGGATGTACCGCCATATGGGACATATGAAAATCCCTCAACACCTCCTCCCATAGCGCCACTGGTACCATGGTGTGTCCTCTAGAGAGGATTATGTGCTCCCCACCTTCAGAAAATCCATCAGGTGCATGTTCTGAGAATATCTGAGCATGTCAAGACTCTTAGTAAATGTCCCCAATTTGTGCCTCCCAAACTTGATGAAGAAGTGGGGGAGTAATGGTCATAGACTGGAGGTAAGATGCTTTATCTCTATCCACAAAGAATATCTGCAACGCGGCTTGCTGCTTCGTCGCCTCACTCAGAAACTGTAGACTAGACCTCTTGCTAAGTGTGTCTGCTACTACATTCCCCTTCCCAGGAGTATAGATTATCTCAAATTCATAGTCTTAGAATAACTCTAGCCAACTTCGTTGTCTCAATTTTAGTTCATTCTATGAGAATATATACCTAAGACTCTTGTGATCAGAGTAAATAGTAAATTGTTCACCCATAAAGTAGTGTTGCCACATATTCAAGGCGAAGACCACTACTGCTAACTCCAGGTCATGAGTAGAATATTTCTACTCATGTTGTCTCAGTTGTCGTGAACCATAAGCAATCATTTCTCTCTCCTACATCAGGACACATCCAAGTCTGGTCCCTGATGTGTCGTAGTAGACTACACACCCAACGCCCTCTTCTAGTAGCCTCAAGATGAGGGCACTCATCATTCTCTACCCTAGCTCTTGAAAACTCTACTGGTATCTCTCCATCCACACGAAGGGTTGTCCCTTCTTCATCAATGCTGAAAAGGGTGTCAAAAATCTGGAAAAGTCAAGTATGAATCTTCAGTAGTACCCAGCCAACCCCAAGAAACTCCACACCTCAGTCACTCTCCTGGGTAGATCCCAAGTAATAACGGCCTCTATCTTTTCCAGATCCACTGTAAATCTAGCCTCCAAGATAACATGTCCCAGAAAGTGGACCTCTCATATCCAGAACTGGAACTTCAAGAGGTTACCATAAAGATGGTGCTCTCAGAGTGTATCCAGAACTATATGCAGATGATAGGCATGCTCCTCCTCCGACCTCAATTATATCAAGATGTCGTCGATGAAGACCACCACAAAGTGATCAAGGTATGGATGAAAGATCATGTTCATGATTCCCATAAACACTACAAGGTCATTTGTCACACTGAATGGAATAACCAAGAACTCATTATGGCCATACCGACATCTGAAGGTTGTTTTCTGCACATCCTCATCATGTACCCTGAGCTGATGATAGCTTGATCTGAGGTATATCTTTGAAAACCAACAATCTCCCTTTAGTTGATCAAAGAGATCATCAATCCTTGGGAGTGGATACTTGTTCTTCACGGTCACCTGATTTAGGTGCCGATAATCCACATAGAGCCTCAAACTCCAATCTGCCTTCTTAGTGAACAAAATTGGGGTTGCCCATGGAGAAACATTGGGCCTTATGAACCCCTTCCTATGCAAGTCATCTAGTTGTACTCATAACTCACGAAGCTCCGCGGGAGCCATACGATATATTGATGTAGATATTGGTGTCTTCCCAGGGTACAGGTCGATGTAGAATTCCACCTATCTATGAGGAGGTAGTCTTGGAACATCATCAGGGAAGACATCGACTTACTGGTCCACCACTACAGGATTGCTCAGACTCTCAACATCAACTGCTCTGAGGGTAAGGCTAGCCAACTAATGTGTGATCAGTTACACCCTCCTCTGGGTAAGTCCATCTTGTGCTTTAAAGGTTCCCTTCTCACCGATGAAGGAAAACCTGGTCCCATCCTTGCGAACACAACGCACTGTATGCCTAATGTAGTCAATCTAAGCATGGATTGTGGATAACTAGTCCATACCCAAGACGACGTCGTAAGGCCTCGATGCCACTACTAGAAGATCTCATCCAAAGATCTCACCTCCTAGAGTAATCTCACACTATTGGCACTAGTGTGTAATAATTGAATCCCCTCTCGTATGAGTCTCTAGTTGTAAGGATCGAGCAAATGGCTCTATCGGAATCTCCGAGCTCCGAACAAGAGCCGTAGCAATGAAAAAGTGACTGGAACCTGTGTCTATAAGTATTTCAGCTAAGGTGTAGTAGACATAGATCGTAGCTTGAATCATATTTGGAACGTCGTGGTCATAGGCCTCAGCTGCCTGAAGATAAGCTCGTCCCTGCCCACCTGCTCCCTATGGTCGGGGTGGACCACCTAGAGGTGGAAGCGGTAGAACCTCAAATATCCACCCACCGCCTACTGCATTGCCTGATCCTCTACCACATCCACCACTCTGTGGACCTCCTCGCTCGAATCTCTGCCTCCGCCACGGTGGTCCCTCAACTGTATGATGATCATTAGTGCGGCTGGACGGGAAGTCGCGATCCATGTGAACATGCCCTCCACACGTAAAGCACAGTCCGCTCCTCTGCTGGTATGCTCTACCTCGTGAGCCCTGCACCTCCAACCCTACATCCCAGGTTCATCCACCAGAAGTTCTAGTCCACTTGGACCTCTATCATCTGCTTACTACCAACCACAGATGACTCTGCTATGTGTCGCCTGGTGGTGGGTCTCGTTGTCGGTGTCTGCTCAGCAAGAAAAATCTCCACCAAGAATGCTCTTTCCATCACTCCAGCATGCGTTAGGATGCTGAGAGATACCATAGAAGCTCTGATCTCCCATTGGAGTCCCTTCTCGAAGGTTCAGACCCTAAAGAAAGGGTCCTGAACCATGTCGGTAGAGTAGCGTGAGAGGTCGGTGAATCTCATCGAGTATTGGGCTATAGTCTGGTTGTCCTGCTATAAGTGTAGCAGCTCCTGTATACGCACAGAGCATAGAGTCGCTAGAATGAACTATGCCCTGAAGAGGCCCTCAAAATCTGCTCAGGTGAGGTTCACCTCATCATGTGTTTAGAGCGTTAGGCTCTACAATCTCCCTGTTGCTCCCTGGAAAAACTGGCAACTAGGATCACCATCTGGTCAGTTGGTGTCCCAACCAGGTGAAAAACTCTGGCCACAACCTCCATTCAGTCCTCATCCACCTGTAGATCCGTCTCACCTCAAAACCTCATAGGCCTCTGCTACTGAAACTCGCGCAACACGCTCAGTCGGCGTGCAGCATCTACTGGTGGGGCTGGTGGCAACGGCTGCCCAATGGGTAGTAGTGTTTCCGGTACACCACCTGATGGTACTATTGCTGTAGGAGGGCCCTACACCAAAGCCTCATCGATCGGTGGGCCATCATCGCAAACTCTTACTGAAATCCTGGCTGGTTGTCTATGTAGCGGTATCCTGAAAGGAAACAGGTGCGCCACAGTCAATAAGTTATACCTAGTGAGCTGACTCAAGAGATCAAAGTAAAAACATTTCCAAAACACGCGCAATCAGTGTTTTCATGCACCGAGTAAGAAATCAGAATTTAAGGTCCTGGTGTATGGATACGTCGGCCACCGCACTAACATTGGACTCCCTGAACTAAAAACCACACTCAAAACACTTAACACTATTGCTCTATTAAAATATCAGAGCCCTAGTTATTTGGTAGAACTGACACCTTTGATACCACTTTATCACGACCCGTACCTCGGGGACCATGTCGTGACTACCCCAATACCATCTTCTATAGGCCAGAGGTTGGTGACTAGCACTGAAAGGTATAACCCTGAATAACAGGAAAACATTGCCTTTAAACTTGTAAATACACAGTCTAAGAATACAACGAGCACAAATCACGTAGTAAAACTGCAGTAGTAAAAAGATGAGTACTGAAAGTGAAAAGGGTGAGTGTTGTAAGTAAAGGGGGCTAAAATACAAGACCAACTGAAAATTACAACAGCAACTGAAAAAACAGCTCCCAGAATCATCTGCCAAGGTTCCTACCTGAAGGGTAGGTACAACTCACGGTCGGTCGTCACTGCAACACGTCACGTCTAAAGGTCCACCTCCAAGAACCATCCGGTCCTGGATCCTAAACCTCGGTCACAGCTGTCTATCATCTGCACAAGACACAATAAGGTATGGGTGAAGTCTGTGTAGGGGTGAGTATAACAATAATCAGTAGGGACCCCGAGACCCCCGAAGGTCTCCCAGAGTTCCACAAAGGAAAAAACACAAAGTAAGACCTCAATCACAAAGCATGAAGCGATAGTAATCTCACACTAGGTAAACAACTCAAAGATCAGGAATATATATTATTAGTCTTAAGCTATATCATCTTATTCCATTTAGAAGTTCCACAACTGATCCACAAAGAAGTTGTTCTATTATCGATCCACTCTTGTACGTAAGTCGTTATTCCACAATGGGCCACTATAAGGCGCATCCTTATCAGGTCATTCTATTGCTGATCCACACAGGATCACTAGAATGCTGATCCACATAGGTTCACTAAAATGCTGATCCACATAGGGTCACTGAATGTTGATCCACACAGGGTCGCTGAAATATTAATCCACACAGGGTCACTTGATACTGATCCACATAGGGTCGCTAGTTGCTGATCCTCGATGTTCCACTCTAAAAATGTTCCTTGTCGGTAGATACTTTTTTGATCCACACAGGGTCACTATGATGTTGATCCACACTGGATTACTACTTCAAAGACAGTCAGCCACAAGATTCCTCGCACTCGATGCGCTCGAGTTCTGTAGAATCTGCTCCTCGAGATATCGGTCATACCTCGACCACTACTAAGCTCTAAAAAGGAGTAACCCAAAGGACCACCATATCTTAAGGGTTCCAACGTGATAGACGGCACATCAATCGGACGCTCGGTCTGTGATTTATAAGTGTTTTAGTACCGAGGGCCCAGTTAGATCCGGGTTTGATCTAACCAGGTTGTATTCCAACTTTCACCAAAATTTGAGTGGAGTATACCAAAAGGTCTGTCTCACTCCAAGGATCCTAGTGCCATAGATGGTTTGTTAAAGGGACATCTGGATTTCAAGTTATAACAATTTAAGCGAAACTAGGCCTCGTTGGGTCAGGGTCCAATCTGACCCTGTTTGGCCCGAACCGGCCTAGGTCGGTCCGGTTGGGCCAGGCCGCGGTCCGGCCTGGACCACAGGAGGTGTGAATTGGCCCACTGGGGGGTGTGGCCTGGTCCGCATGGGGCGCGGCCCGGCCCACAGGGGGGTATAGCCCAACCCGTAAGGGGACGCAGCCCGACCCATAGGTGGGGTGCGGCTCAGCCCGCTGGAGGGCGCGATCCCCACCATAGCTGGCACGAAGGGAGGCATTTCCCCCTGGTTTCTGAAAGGCACAGTCGTTTGGAATTGGAGCGGTGACTCCACATGGCCCCGCCAGGTCACCACAGGACCCGAAAGGGCGGGTCCCTCCTCCTCTGTTGCAGCTTCGAGCCGCGACCATATCCAGTGGTGTGTGATGGCGCAATGCTCCGCCTCAGCGTTCGGCCAGTGTCGGTCACCCTTCTCGACCATCGCGGCTGAAAAGCCATGGCCTTCTCCTCCTGCGGTGCGCAATGGTGCGTCGTACCACCTCTGCGGTCGGCCGGTGTTGGCCACTTTGTTGATCGTCTCGGACTAGTATTGTGGCCTCCTCCTATGGTGCATGACAGGGTGCCACCTCCATCACGGTCGTCTGGTGCCGACCACCGCCATCGCCTTCTGGTGTGGGTTGTCGGTGCTGCCACGCCGGCAGTCTTCCATGGGCCACCGGGTGAGCTCCAATGTTCTGTTTTTCCATCTGATCACACCTACGGATTTCCCAAGTTGTCTCCTTCACTTCTTGACCCTCAGATTTGGGTTCTAATCAACCCGAAAATTTACCTATGAAGAACGCAATGATAAATAAGTGGAAGAGGGACCAGGCCTTGTTCGTTTGGATCGTGCCCTCTACATTATCATCTTAACAAGGAAGAGGATAATGATTCATCAAATCTTAAAATTTAAACAATATAAATCCCAACCTAGATTAGACAGCTATTGACGACGATTTACGGAACCTCCTTCATCATTTTCATTGGTTCGTGATTCAGTGGTGCTCGTCGCCGCTCGCTGAAACTGGTCTCATCCTCCAAGTGGTTAGCGTTGCGGTACTTTTCCAGAGCTTCGTCGCTTGGTGAAGTTGTGCCAACACCCCTCCCCAGGATTTATATAAATAAGAGGGGGGAGAGGTGGTTAATGTTCTGAGAAATTTATGAGGTTCATTTAATTAATGAAACTACCAAATTTCAATGGTATGGTTACAAACAAGGAAGAGTCAAGCCAATTAATGGCTTGACATGTCGTCAGTCCCGCCACCACCACTTATCCGCTGGAGAAAAAGAAAAGAAATAAAATAACATAACATGTTATTTTATTAATCTTTAAAAAGTCCACAAAATTAACTTTTTCACTCAACCTACTATGGTCAAAATGAAGCCTCCCTTAAGTGAATCTCAGTGGTGCGGATTCAACAGTGTCCTCAGATTTTTAATCTGAGCACCGGTTCAAAATATAGAAAATGCTGCCTGCGCGTTTACTAAACGTACCATAAAAAAAGTTTAGAAATTTATTCTGGGCACACTGGGCCTCATAATCACACACCGTCAATTTTCGCAAACTCATAATAATTCCATATAATTAAAAAATTACATGGAAAAATCTGAGTCTTTACGTTGTATGAGTTTATTGTAATGTCATTCAGTTTGACCAATGCTCCAGTAGTGTTTATGGCCCTAATGAATCGAATATTTAACATGTATCTGGATAATTTTGTTTTTTATTTTTAGATGACATCTTAGTATACTAAAAGACTCATGATGATTGTGTCAAACATCTTGACATCATCCTGAGTACGCTAATAGAGCATAGGATATATGCTAAGATATCCAAATGTTATTTCTGGATTGACAAGGTATATTTCTTAGGTCACATCATCTCTGAGGAAGGTGTATCTATGGACCCATAAAAATTGTAAGTTTGTGTATATTATGATGATCCCATGAATTTTTTTGATGTCCTAAGTTTCTTGGATTTGGTGAGCTATTATCAAAGGTTCTTCAAAGACTTTTCCCGGTTGGCAGCACCACTCTCAGGCTTGACCAAGAAGGGCATCAAGTTTGAATGATATGAATCATGTTAGAAGGATTTCTAGGAGTTAAATAGTTAGTTGATAAATGCATTGATTTTGATCCTTCTTGAGTCGAGTAGGGAATATACCTTGTTTTTTGATGTATCTGGTATTGGTCTTGGGGCGGTGTTGATGCAGAATGATCGAGTTGTGGTGTATGGGTCTCAACAGTTGAGACCTCATGAATGAAATTACCCTACGCATGAACCCGAGTTAGCCATGGTGGTTTATGCTTTAAAGTATTGGTGGCATTATTTTTTGGGTGAACAGATTACTATGTATATTTATCATAAAAGTCTCAAGTATATTTTCTCCCAATGTGATTTGAATCTTCTGCAGTGAAGCTGAGTTGAGTACACGCATTCCTTCGATTTTGAGCTAGTTTACACACCAGGAAAGTGTAATAGTGTTATAGATTATTTGAGTTGGAAGACTCAAAATCATGTTGTTTAGGAATCCAGTTTTGAGTGGAGTATGATGGTGTTGTTTGTAGAAATACATCTGGAGGTGCGGGATGGGCAAGGACAAGTGACCCTTGAATCTTTGGCAGTTGAGTCCACCCTTATGATTTGGATCAAGGAGAGTAAATCTAAGGATATATAGTGTTTGAATTTGATGAAAATTCTTGAAGGTGGGGAGTCACCTTTCATTTGGACTGTTAGTTATGATGAGATTGTTTATATTTGTGGCCATGTTGTCGTACCTACAAGAATGTGGGAAGAGTTGATGTGCGAGTTCCATGCCTCGAAGTGGCTGGTGCATCCTGGTATAACCAAAATGTATCATGATCTTTTCTGATAGTATTGGTGGCCAGGGATAAAGAAAGTGGTTGCAGGTTTTGTGATGCGATGTTATACCTGTCGGCAGGTGAAGACCAAGCATTGACGACTAGGTGGGTTGTTGCAACCTTTTCCAAATTCAGAATAGAAATGGGATGACATGAATATGGATTTTGTTGTGGGTCTTCTGGAGATACCTCATAAGAACAATGTAATCTGAGTAGTTATGGATCGTTTGAACAAGTTGGCTCATTTCTTATCAATTCGATAGACCTTCACCATTGACCAATTAGTTGAATTATTTATTCAAAAGATAGTGTGATTGCATAGGGTGTTGCGGACTATAGTTTTAGATCATTATCCACATTTTACTTTGCAATTCTAGTTGGGGTTGCAGAAGGAACTTTCTACCCAATTGTTTTTAGTACATCGTTCCACTCACAGATGGATGGGAAATCGAATCATATCATTCATGTGTTAGAGGACATATTGAGGGCTCATGTCCTGGATTTTAGTGGGAATTGGGAGAAGAACTTTTCACTTGTTGAGTTCACCTATAACAACAGTTATTAGGAGAAAAATCATAAGGTTCCATATGAGTCACTATATGGTAGACCGTGTAGATATCTATTATATTGGATGGATATTGGAGAATCAGATTTGTTGGGGTTGAGTATCGTGTAGGAGATGTCGTAACTGGTTCAATTGATTCAGAAATGAATGGATATGGATCTAAGTACGTAGAAGTCATAAGTGGATTGACATCGTAGGCCTCTTGAGTTTATGGTGGGTGATTGTGTTTTTTTATGGGTGTCTCCAAGGTTGGTTCACCGTCGGATTCGAAAACATGGTAAGTTGACACCCAGGTGTATGGGGTCGTTTTAGATTATAGAGAGGATCATACCAGTGGCGTACTGATTTCCTCTTCCACAGTGGTATAGTGTCATGCACAATGTTTTTCATGTGTCACATATTCAACATTATCACCCTAAATCATCTCATGTGATTGATGTTGATGATGATGAGATTTAGGTTGATGCATCCTTTAAGGAGCATCCAGTTCATATTGTGGATTTTAATGAGAAAGTATTGCAGGCCAAGACTATGCCTTTGGTCTAAGTTTTGTGGTATCATGGTAATTTTCAAGAATAAACTTGGGAGAGGTAAATAGATATGTGGTCCTAGTGGTACAATCTTTTTACCCTGGAAGCTCAGTGATGCTTGGGAGTGCAGCTCAAGGATGAGTCGTTCTAAGGTGGGGAGGTTGTAAGATCCCAGAATTCTTTGAGGTACGTTCTTGTTAAAATTATAGTTTAAATACCTTTAATATGGTTAATTAAATGTTTCTTGAGTCTATGTGGAGGCTCGAGGATGTTTTGGGGGTTTGGGACATGAAAGAAGGGAGATTGGGGCCATCCAATGCATGTTTCGCGGTTAGTGCATGATTAGTAGTAATTGTACGCCCTAACCATGATTTCCTAGAGGAAGGGTGGATAGTTTGAAGAAACCATGCAAGGGGGGAGGAAAAACATGTGGGCTTGAACATATCCATCTTGTATGGTCATCGTATAGTTTTTAAAACCGTGTGGGATTCCCAGGTAACCGTGTAGCCTGACCCCCTCTTGGACAAAGGGTGGCGCATGTTTGGCGTACGATTTCACCAACCATGTGGCCACACCATGCACCCCTTAAAAAGTGGGATTTACCATTTTTTCCCTCTTGAGCCTTAAGTGTTATAACTCAGTATTCTCCTCCATTATTCCTCCTGCAACCCTAGTGATGAACCAAAATACTCCAGGCTTCCCAAGGATCAATATCCCTCATTTCTAAGTCGTTTGGTGCATTTTTGGTTGAGAATAAAATCTTCAGGTGAGTCTAACACTCCTCTTCATTCACTTTTTGGATTAGGGATTGTATAGTCATACTTCTTTTTCTGAAGCCTTAAAACCCTCTTTTTCCAGTGGATCTTAGGTTGGGGATTCGAAGGGTGTTCGAATCTAAATTAAAGGCTAGGGTTAAGTGAGTGTTCATCTTCAAAATCTATGTAGGTGGTCTACAAGTTATATCCTATATTATTATTGGTTATTTATGTGAATGTGGATGTTCTTTAGTGTGGTTGTGTTTCCCATTTGGTTTTCCTTGGTAGAAATGATGAATTGTTTGGGTAAATTTTTAATTTAACCCCTCATGATCCCCATGGGATGCGTTGAGGTTGAGTTGACCGAGTTAAGGGCCACCCATGGGGTGTTCCGCTTCTTGATCATGGTAATTGAAATGTTAAGTGTAGAATTTAATTTCTATGACATGGATCCCATAATGAATGTGATGACATGTTATCTTGGGTTATGAAATGAAACTAATGGTAAATGTGTTTGTTTGTTAACTTGGCATAAGGGGTTGTTGGTATGATGATAAATAGGTTAAATGAGTTATGGATTGTAAATGATAAATGAGTTAAATGGTTTAATACATGTAAATGAGAAAGTGTAAATAGGTTAAGGCATAATGATGGTTTATGTGTTCAATGAACTTTTGTTTTGATTGATGAATGTGTTAAACGGTATTGGTTTATGTTTGGTAAATGTATTATGGTTAAAGAAGCATGTGCACGTGGCTTGGTTGTTTGTAGGATATTGACTTGAGTTTCTTCACCCATGGGTTGGGTTCAACTGAGGCACTAAACCCCACCCATAGAATGCATGAGTTATGAAGTCTAATTGATGCTTTATTCCCCTAACGATTGCATTGGATGAGACTACCTGGACTGAGGCTCCAAGGTAAAGTGTGATGGAATTGTTCGTGAAATATTTTCCCTTAGTAGGATAGGGAATTTAACTTATCCCTATATGCATATTAGTTTATTGGAATAGTCCATAGTGTATTTGATGAAAATTTATAACCCATGGAATGAATGATGAAAATGGTTTGACTGATTATTGTTAACTAATGACACCTAGTTTGTTTTCTTGTTTATCATGTTATTTATTTTTAGTACATGCATACACTATCTGTTTAGATTGGATATTTTGTAGACACCATTGGTGGTGGACTACTGAGTTATACTCACACCCTGCTCGGGCCACCATTGGGTACCCAAGCAGATTTCATGGTTGTAGGTCAGGACAAGGGAGAATGCCTCATGCTGGAGGGTTGATTTGGGCATGGGATGTGAATGGATGAGGGATCCGGACTTGGAGTCAGGATCTGTTTTGGGGATTCTTCTATTAAAATTTATTTTGTATTTTCCTTACACCTAGAACTGTATGACATGACATAGCATATTTTTTATTTGGTTGTGGGCTTATACCCAAATTTGGGAATTGGTTGGAAATGCATGTTTACTATTAGTGTTTACTTTTGTTCCCTTTATTTTGTGCTTATTTGTTGTGGCTTACTCTGATAAAGAGGATATAGTCTCCCCACATGCTCTATTAGACCCTTGCTGCTAGTCGGTAGCCTCTGACATACGGGGAGGCGCGCTCGAGGTCATGTGGTGACCCAGCTCGAGGCACCGATTTAGTGGCACCCGAATTGGGGACATTACAGTGGGGCACCAGATTAATAAATAGGACTAATGTATTAAAATTTGATATAATAATTCTAAAAATGGATGTACAAAACTGCCCTTTTGTTACTAATACACTACCTTAATGATATTTTGATTTATGTATTTTAATTTTATTATTACAATTTTTTATATATTAATATTTATATATTTTTTATATCATTATCAAATATAAAATAATGTCTAGCATTTTGTTTTGAAAAATAATATATATTAACATAAGATTTTTATTTTTATAATTTTTGATAACATCATACAATTAAAAAAATACAGAATTCATTATTTCATTTTAAAATATATATATCTATATATTACTATGAGTTTTTAAAAGCAACTTAGAAAAAATTAATAAATAGGATAAATAAAAATAATAATAAATAATAATAAATATTAAATAATATTATGTATTAATATATTTGCATTGAAAATCTAAACATGTATTTATTTTAAAATTTTGATAATCAAGTCTCCATTACAAATTTCTAGTGTAAAATTAGTACAAATTTTGAGTACAAATTTACACTAATAACAGTAAAATTCTAGTGCATAGAAAATTTAATTTGGTGATTTTCACTAGAAATTTAAATGGGAATTTTAATTATAATTTTATAATGGAGATTTCCACTAAGAGTTTCCGGTGTAAATTTTCAATATAAATTTCCAATGAAATTTTTATTTTTATTTATGTATCAATATATTTTTATTGTAGTTTTAAGTGGACGTACTACTACAAAACTGGGTTTATCCAGCGCTAGAGATTTAACAGTGTGAGCTAAAAGCAATGTTAAAGACCCTCTTTATCATTGCTAGAAAAAACGCTATTAAAGGGGGTCTTTAAAAGTGTTTTTAGCATTTTTAAAGGGGGTATTTAACAGTGCTAAAAAAAGTGATGTTAAAAAGCGTTAATAAAGGCCTCCTTTATTAGTGCTAGTAAAAAGTGATGATAAAGGGGGGGACCTTTATCAGCACTATTAAAAAAGTGTTGATAAAGAGTATATTTCAAAAAAATCGTTAAAAAAATATTCATATATAAATTTATTTATATTAATATAAATATAATATATATTTTTTAAATATGTTTTAGATGAGGTTAGATAGAAATTTACACTTAATATATAAGATATTTAGTAAAAATGGCCTATAAAATAATTTAAAAATATTTTTAATTAATAATTTACTAATTATTATCGAGTAATAGTCATTTAATAATAATTTGAAGATAAAAAAATAAAAAAATTAATAAAAGATTTAAAATAAGTGGAAAACATAACTCAAACTTCAAACGGCCATAACTTTTGATCCAGGTGTCTGTTTGGACTCTATCACATATCAAATTAAATCCTACAATGAGATCTATTCCCTAATAATTAGGGAAAACCCCAGTCACATTTTCTGAGGCAAAAAAATACATAGAAGGCCTCCAAAACTTAGTTTTTAGTCAGGGTATCCCAATTTTTTAATATTTGATGGAATTTCAGCATCGTTTAAGGGGGTGTTTTTGCCCGTTTTTAGTATGGACTGAATTTATTCCCAAGTATTACATTCATATTGATATTATAGTTTTTAAATTTTATCATTTTTCATAATATAGTTTTATTTATAATTAAATATATGCATATTTTCTTATATTTACTTATAAAAAATCACTTGTATAAATACATATATCAACATATTTATGTAGAAAGTATTTTTAAATATATAAAATAAATATTTATTATTCATTTTATTTAAAGTAAAAAAAATTATCCATTTTATTTAGATTATAAAAATGCATTAATATGTATATATATACCTATACAATTAATGTTTATATATAAACATGTGTGTGTTGATAATTAATAAATATATATGTATATGTATATTCTAATATATGTAAATAAATACATATTCTAAAATGTATTTAAAACAATATCTAACCAATTTTTATATTATAAAAATATATATATAATGTTTATATATACATATATGTGTGTATTAATAAATGAATATATATTTATATTATATTCTAATATATGTAAATGAATATGATATATAAAATATTTATAGATGTACTTAAAAATAATTATATAAATATATGAATAAAAAATATATGTGTAAATATATATATATATAAACATAAATATCATTATACAGAAAACAAAAAAAACATGATGTAGTGGTAAATTCATTCCATATTCAAAGGATAGGTGTAAGGTTCGAATCCAAGTAGGTGCAGGAGGCTACAAAATTCACAAAGTGATATTAAAGGGGATATGGAACTGCTTTTAAGGTTGGGGTTTGAAAAAGTAAGATTTTACCCCCTTTAACAGTGCTTTTTTTTCATTGTTAAATGGGTATTTTAACAGCTCTTAAAAAAGTGTTGTCAAAGGGGTCTTTTAACAATGCTAAAAAAACGTTCTTAAAGTGTAGGGTTTATCAGCGCTAAAAAAAACTCTATTAAATGGGTCTTTTAACAACGCTGAAAAAAATTGATGTTAAATGGGGCATTTAATAATGTTTTTTTTAATGATGTTAAAGTCTACCCTTTAACAGCGCTTATTAAGTGCTTTACTAGTAGTGTTAAAACCCAGTTTTGTAGTGGTGACGTTTCTAGTGGAAGTTTACAGTAAAGGTTTCTAATGTATAAATTTCAAATATAATTTTTTAGTGAAAATTTACATTTTTTATTTAGGTTTCAATGTATCTACATTGAAATTTTAAGTGAAAAAATAAACTGCAGATTTCCAATTAAAATTTTCACTAGGAATTTTTTATTTAAGTTTGAACTGAAAAATTACATAAGAAATTTAGGGTTCAAATTTTCAGCGTAAAGTTACATTATTTAAGTGTTAGTACATTTGAACTAAAAATTTGAGCATGTATTTATTTTAGAATATTTTTAATCAAATTTTCAGTATAATTATAATAAAAAAAGTAATTTTTCACTGAAAATTTAAGTGGAAATTAATCTAAAATTTTCTACTGGAAATTTACACTAAAAGATTTTTATGCATTTTTTTAATGAAAATTTTCACTAAAATTTTACATTTTTTATATAAGTATTAATATATTTGTATTTTAGTTATAGTTGTTGAAAATTTACATTATTTATCTATTTATTAATATATCTAAATTTTAATTTTAAGTAAAAAATTGAATTGAAAATTTCCAATGAAAATTTTCACTAGAAATTTCCAATGGAAGTTTGCACTGAAAATTTCCATAGAAAATTTATAGTACAAATTTTCAATGAAAAATTAAATTATTTATTCATGTGATGATATATTTAGATTGAAAATATAATCATGCATTTATTTTATAATTCTTTTTAATCAAATTTTTAGTATAATTATAATAAAAATCAAGTGGAATTTTGCACTGGAAATTTAAGAGGAACTTCGAATTAATTTTCCAGTATAAGTTTTCAGTAAAAAAAATTCTGTGAAAATTTTAAATTCAAGTTTTCAGTGAAAATTTACATTTTTTATTTATACATTAATATATTTTCATTTTAATTTTAAGTTAAGATTTTAAGTGTAAATTTTGTGTGGAAATTTTCACATGAAATTTCCAATGGAAATTTGCACAGGAAATTTATGGTGGAAATTTTCATTGGAAATTTTCTTATGAAATTCATAGTTTAATTTTTCGGTGACAAAATCACATTGTTTATTATGTGTTAATATATATGCACTAAAATTTTCAACATGAATTTATTTTAGAATTTTGGTAACCAAAATTTTAGTACAAATATAATAAAAATTAAATGGAAATTATCATTGGAAATTTAAGTGGAAATTCGAACTAAAATTTTATAGTGGAAACCTGCACTAAAAATTTCTAATAAAAAATTTCAATGTGAATTTATGGTGAAAATTTATATTTTTTTTTATGTATTAATATATTTATTTTATAATTTATGTGTATATTTAAACTGTAAATTCCCCGTGAAAATTTTCACTGCAAATCTCTTGTGAAAATTTTTACCAGATATTCATAGTATAAATTTTCATTCCAAAATTTCAATACAAAATTAAATTATTTATTTATATATTAATAATTTTCAATGAAAATTTAAAAATGTATTCATTTTAGAATTTTTTAATCAATTTACAATGTAAATTTTCACCGTAAAATTTTAACTTCAAATATTGCACATATATTTCCACTGAAAACGGTAAAATTCATGCGTAAATTCAAAAATTATGTTTGTATGCATACATATACTTATATATGTATGCTTTAATTTTCACTAATAATTTAAATTTTTAAGTGTTATTTTTTGTTGGATATTTTTATATGTGTTTTGGATTTCATTGGAAATTAAATTCCAGATTCAAATTTCGATTAACAAATGAAAATTTGTAGTGTTAATTTTTTTAAAAAAATATCTATTGGAATTTTAGAAGTTATCATTGAAAATTGAATTTCTTGTCGAAATTTCCAATGATAATTGGAAATTCTCACATTGGTTTTTTATTGAAAAGTTTGATTAAATTTGCGTGTGTATTTTCATATACATACATGTACATATAAAAATAAATATATATATACATATATATAATAAATGTGTATATTTATGTTTATATTTAATAAATATCATTTTTTTCAAAGAATAAGTGTCCATGTATTAAGATAACTAACATCAGGAAATATAAGAGACATCAACCAACTAGGGAAAAAATCCAACCATACATGAGGTTCCTCAAAGAGTCTTCTAGTATCCAAATGATGAGCCACTCTATTCACGTCCCTTTTAGAAAAGGAGGAGAAAACGATGAAGCAGCGCTGTAGGGAAAGGATCTTAGAGACCCATAGACCAAAAGGTTAGAGATTGGGCTTTAGTGCATCGATAACATTAATAATAGTGAGGTGATCTGATTATGTCATAATCATGTACCATCCTTACTCTCATGTTAAATCCATGCCCAAAATGATAGCTTGTGCTTCCACAATTGTTGGAAGGAATAAAACCCTGAGAGCTTTTTGGCATGCGAATGTGACGAACCAGAAGCGTCGCAGACAACGATCTCGAAGCCAGTGACACATTTTCCCAAGAGTGACGCATCAACATTAATTTTAAGGGTTCTTGGGGAGGGGGATCCAGGAAATGGGGAAAGAGAGTCCTGAAGGGTCCTCCAATAGGAGATCACTGTAACTCTATGAGGAAAACCAGTGGGTAGAGAGATGAACCAATGAGGTGAAAGGTTTAAAAACCTTATTAAAGAGGGAGTCATTTATCCTTTCCCAAATAATCCATTCTAAAGTGCACTAGGTACTCAAGACTTCTACTAAGAGAGGTGATTACTACTCAAGGAGAAGAAATGCAAAATCAGGGGCCAAAGATAGAAGGAGATCAGTTTCAGGCCTGAAGGTGTGCCACATGTTCCTAGCACCTGGGCATCCAAAGATGGAATGTGTGGAGGATTCATCAGTGGATGAGCAAAGAGGACATGATGGGATTTCCTCTGCATGGTTATGGGTGATAAATCCAATATAAGGGAGGATCCCTATTCATGATTTCCACAAAAAAATACCGCGCCTCAGGGGGATCGAGAGTCGCCATAATGTTTTCCAAGAGAAATCATCCTCTAACTCCAGCGAGTCAGTGGCTAGAGCATATCTCGATTTGATTTAATAGGCCCCTGAGCAAGTCCTGCTCTAGAAAAGGTGATCAGGGCCCATACCCCTCATGAACAAGATACTCTGGATAATTCCTACATCCCTCTCGTTAAACCAGGAAGAGAGCTTATCAACGCACTATCCATCTCTAACCTCATTGATAAGGGAGGTTATTGATGCATCCTCAAGGCCATCAGGGGCATCGGAATTAGCCTTAAGACTGCAGTCATCGACCAACCACAGGTCATACCATATATTGATAGAATCACCATCCCCAATTCTCTAGTATATCCCACTTAAGAGGAGCTTGCGAGTTCCCCAAACACTATGCCAGATGAATCTATGTTGGGGGCCTAAATCAGTGTTACATAAGTTTGTGTGGGGAAAATATTTAACCTTAATAACTTTTGAACATAGGGACTCTAGGTTCTAGATAAAATTCCATCCCTATTTGGAAATAAGGGCTTCATTAAACATATGTAGATCTTTGAATCCCATTCCCCCATGAAATTTGGGTATGCATAATTTGTCCCAAGAAATCTAGTGAATTTTATTTTTTCTATTTTTGAGACCCCACAAAAAATTGGCGATTAATGGTTGGATATGATCTAAAATGGTGTTGGGGGTCTTGAAAAGGTTCATAAAGTAAGTGGGGACGGATTGAACAACTGATTTAATAAGAGTTTTTTTTCCTACTTTGGAGACCCTTTTGAAATTCCAACCTTGAATGTTTTTTGTTAATTTTGTCCAGAATATAAGAAAAACATCCTTCTTTGATCGGCCTAATATCATGGGGAGTTCGAGGTACTTATGGTTCTTATTGACCATATGGATTCCTGAGACAAGTTGAAGTTCGTTCCTCCTGCAGTGGGTCTAGATAGAATTAAAGGATATTTCATATTTTGAGAGGTTAACAACTTTTCCTGATGTTTTCTCATAGATACGGATGAGAAGAGTTATATGCTTTCATTCCTCCAAGGTGGGCTTGGAAAATAGGAGGAAGTCATCTACAAAGAACAGATGGGATATAGGGGGTCCCCGATGATAGGAATTTTCTCCATGGATAAGATTATTCTCTATAGTTGTTGTAATGAGGTTAGAGTAAACATCATCCATTAAGATAAAGAGGAAGGGGGAGAGGGGGGATCCATGTCGAAGGCCTCTAGTGGGGGAGAATATTTGTGTGAGACCTCTATTGACATGAATCTTTAAAGAGATATAAGATATGAAATGCATAATTTTTACCACCCATATAGGCCAAAAACACATCTTGTTAAGCACAAATCGGAGAAAATGTCATTCCATTTTGTCTAACACTTTTTTCATGTCTAGTTTCCAGGCTATAATACCTCTTTTGGAAGCTAAGAGGGTCTTCATGGAGTGAAATGTTTCATGAGTGGTGGTCAAATTATCCGATATTAACCTGTTGGGGACAAACACCCTTTAGTTTTCCAAAATTATGGAATGAATCCAAGTGCGCATATGATTAACCAATATTTTGGAGATGATTTTGTAAGTGACATTGCATAGGCTTATAGGCCTAAATTAGGAAACCATAGAGGGATTTTGAACTTTGGGAATTAGAGTGATGAGAGTATCATTGATATTTTAGAGGGATGTTTTGTCGTGCCATGTCACGAACCAAGCCGAGACGTCATCTAAACCGGCGCCCGACCCGGTATGTGGCATGGCTCGGAGGGAATTCCCAATCCCCATGGGCTGGAAACAAGTGTTTGGGTATCAATAATATAACTTGGGAAATATTTTACCTGATTACATAAACATAAACAACCAACAATAATAAATGAACCAAATCTTAATAATCATAACCAAATGAGGGATAAAAAAATTTCAGATTCAAGTTTATAATTTTAAATAAAAATCCAAAAAGGTCTATAATAAAAGGGAACTTGAAACTGTTGGACTTCTCATGTATTAATCATGTGTTAATGATCACAAATCATATATATTCTATAAAGCCTATTAATCCTATGTAATCTATCTAAAATAATATGTACAGATGATTAGTATCTTTATGCTTTAAATAAACCTATCCAAGATCTTAATTGTTATACATTAAGTTTAATTATTGTACACTATATTTAATTCACTTCATAATGATTTATTTGATGAATGACTAAGTATAAACCATTTTATGAATATCACTGTTTAAGTCTGTATATGTATATTTGACTAAGTCTGAGAAACTGTGAGTCTACCACCAGTTGTGTTTTTCTAGAAAAGGAACCAGACACCGTGACCATTCAGACACCGTGACCATCCAGACATCGTGACCATCTAGAAACCGTGACCATCCAGACACCTTAACCATCCAGACATCGTGACCATCCATACACTGTGACCATCCAGACATTGTGACCATCCAAACACTATGACCATCCAGACACCGTGACCAGACACCGTGATCCTAACACCACATCTATGCTACCGGTTCCTAATATCTACACGAATATTCCATCATAGTTGTCTCACCGCTAAAATATAAATAAGGAGATATAGTTTCAAGGAGACACCATTTCATGAAGACACCATTTATAGACAAACTATGACACCGTTTCTTAATCTGTTTTGTCGTTTGAAGCTTTTAAGTGCACTAACATAATTAATGTTTCTTTGTAGACATATCATCTGACAGTACGAGGTACGAGGTGAAGAATACATGCATCTTGTTTTCTCCAACATATGAACTCCAAGAATAAAAGAGAAGTGCGACTTAGAAAATAATAGGGGTAATAATGAATTACACACGAGTTTTTCTGGAAACAAGAACTGACACATGAAACTCAACATTCCTGAAGAACACATGAAGCATTCTCTAATCAAAAAGATGGACACCGTAGATCAGAATCGTCAAGCACATCTTTTCATATTCAATACCATGAAGAACACGAGCCATATCTAGCTGACTTACGATTCTATGTTTTCCACGAGAGGACTCTATTTCTGCATTTGTTTCATCTCAGAAGTTCAGAGCTACATAGAATAACACTCAAAGCACTCCTAACCCTATATCATCATTTTTTCTCTGTTGTGTATTATTTCTATTATCTTTTGAGCAGTGTGTGTGTGTCTGCATTAAACACGCACTATCTCCTGCATCAAACTGAAGGATACAATATATCCTTTCTCTTACATCTGTTTACACCTGTGTATTCCCACGGATAAGTGTGGAAGAGGTTGTGTGTAACCTGTTAGTTATACCCACGAAGAACTGTGGAAGAGGTCATGTGACCTAGACAGTCTTGTTTACTGTTGTAAATCCTGATATAGACTGTGTATATAGTTTATTTATATAAACTTCTTAGTGGCAGGTGATCACCAAGTGGAGTGGATTAGGTCTCGGCTTGAGACTGAACCACTTGTTTTTTATCCTCTATGCTATTTACTTTAGTTTTCTCTGTTTTACTATTTAATCCATAAATGACTAAATTTACTTTGATATTTAATCTTAAAAAGAAGTTATAATTGTATTTCCTTATTAGAATAGCTTCAAAAGTAATCTTAATAACCAATATTAAGATTACCGAGAATTAATCAATCTTCTAAGAAGTTATTTAAACAATCAAACATTCATAACAGTATAACATTGATTAACTGGGCTGTATTTAACTTTATTGGGGAACCCTTTTAAAAATATTTTTTTTAACAGAAATTTTAAATAGATACTCAATTCACCCCCCTATTGAGTACTCTACTCCGACTAACAGAAATTATCCCAAGAACCACCATATGATAAGAGGAGTGTTATTCTCAAGCCACCACTACAACACCTGCAAGGGAAGACCACTAGCACCCCAAACCACCATCTCTAAACATCTCACCTTTACCTATGTCAAACATAACCAAGTCTACTTACACCCAAGGGTGTAAATAGGGTGTGAGCCAAAGCCCGATAGGATTCTACCCAATAAATAAATTTCATGCTATAAACATTATAAGATAAATAAATATGCAAGTTTTATAAAAGAAAAACTAGAAACATTTTTTATAGAATCATTTTGAATGAAAACATGCTTGATTTTGAAATAAACAACCAAGTGCACCGTATGCTGATGGTAAGAATAATATAAAAAAAGATCACTAAGTTGCGAGAAAACCCTGTAGACACTAGCTAACAATGGGATACTAGGAACATCGTATCTTAGTGAAATATAGTATAGTAACCATGAATAACAGCGTTCTCGTGCATAATCCACTAAGAGGGGAAATCCCATGGGCCCAATGGCCTCTAATAATCATTATCATTTAGTTAGTGTGTATCGTTAATCCTGTTGGATGAATCTGGGATGAACCACTTTTGAGTCATCTAGCATACTAGTCCTAGTACTCCCACCTAGTTACCCAGGTTTCCCTTTTTGTGCTCAATTCACATCTCATATAGTATACAAACCACCAATTTCACATACACAAGCCAAGTAATGTAAATGTGATTAATAAATCACTATTTCCACAACCAAAATCCCTTTTGAAATCAAACGCAAAACAAAACCATTTTAAAACATGATTTGCACCATTCAAACATTTTATCAAACACCTTGAAGGCATCAAACAAGGAAGCATATATGAAACCCGCATGGAACTTATCACATTTCCCTTGAAAAACCAATTTCAACACACACGTATCTTGGATCATTTTAAAAACACATTTCAAACCTCATACACAACATATAGAACCCAAACATGAAGCAAGAAATGCATAGAAAATTCACTGAATAATGTTTAATCATGGAACCACCTACCTTGAGTGAAGAAAATTCCAAAATCTGGTGAAAAACCTCAACCGCACCTCAATTTCACCCTTTTGAGGCAAGATCAAACCCTTAACATCAAGATTAAAGCCACAAAATTAAGATCTAACCCTAAAAACAACACCCAACCCACTAGAGATATGAAACCCCAAAGGAAGAGAAAGAAAACCCTAGAAAAAGGGGGAAATAATAAATAAGGCACTTACTTAGAGATTCATGGAGGAATCTCACCACACTCACCGCCAAAATGAATCCTAAGGGAGAGGATAGGAAGGGGGAGGCGTTCCTAGGGCTGAAATCTAGAGTGGGGGTGAGTTTGGGTGTTTTAGGGTTAAAATCGAGGGGAGAGAAAAAGAAAAAACCCAGATTTTAATGACATGGATGGGTTTCACGGTTTGCCTTCATGGTTTTCCAAACCATGTGGCAACCATGATCCCCTTACTATCTAAGTAGTACATGCCACATGGTTATCCCGTGTGGTTTACAGACCGTGTTCTAACCGTGCAATAAGTTTTACCCAAAAACACCACTTGGCCATATAGTTACCTAGGTAGGGGTGCCCAGTTTGGAAAACCGTTTGCACCATGTTGTTTACCCAAAATTTCCCATTTTTATTCAAAACACAAGTAAAACCCAAAGGAGAAAAGGCTAGAACAAAAATAAATAGAAAAAATACCTCAAAAGAAAGCACGGGTGTGACAATTCTCTCCACCATGAAAAATTTACATCCCCAGAAATTCAACATGATGCTTGATCAGAGAATAAAAATGAATAATCTTGATAAACCCATGAATTACACTCCCAAGTCTCATGTATATCATTGTTGTGCTACCAAAGGACTTGGACCAGTGGAATGTGTCACGAACCAGCCTGAGTTGACCCTAAACCGATCACCCAGACCAGCCCGTAAAAAGTCCCAAGAGGCATTCTCGATCCTCTCGTGATGGTGAAAAGCACTGAGGGCATCAATAGATTACACAAGGAAACAATTTCTCCCAAATATAAACAATCAAACAAACATAGGAAAGAAACGGATAGCCCAAAATACATTTACATAAAAATTGAACTGAACATTATTTGTACAAGAAACTAAAAGTACAACTAAACCAACAACTCAACCGACCAAACCTGACAACCAACTAACTCCATGTGATACCACTGGTCACTCTCTAACACAATGATGGCACATATCCCAAGGTGATCGAACTCAAGCTGAAACCTACACAAGGGATAAAAATTAAAGAAGAGTATAGACATGAGTATTAAAACTCAGTAGGTTAGCCTGATATTATATTCCCAACTCACTTAATTTAAAATAAAATAAACATCAATTTCAAGTTTTAAATACAATATATAAAATTATGTTTTCCAAATGAGGTTCCATACTATAAAAAAATACCAGACAAAAACTTGCAAGTTTTATAAATAAGAATGCTAGTAATAATTTTCTAAGAGGTGCAACTTCAAAATGAAAATAGTTTTCAAGAGGGTTGGTTTAAAGAATTTAAACTTTTCAATAAAACACATACACTACTGAATTTACCAACCAAAGATACCATATACTAATGGTGAGTACAAAATAGCCAATGATCACAAGTCACGGGAACACCCCTAGGCACTAGTTAGTTGTGAGCCTCAGGTACCTCGTATCTCGGTGAAGGTAACCATAATAAATATATATTCTCGTTCACACAAACCAATAGTAGGAGAATCATCCATAACCTATTGGTACCCAAATTCATCATCATAATCATAGTTTATTTAGTGTTTTCATCATCAAACTTGCTACGTGAAACAGGGACAAAACCCCTCCAGATCACTATTATACCAATACATGTCTGCCCACCTAGATACTCGGGTTTCCCTTTAGTGCTCAATCAAGTTCCACATATTATAAAATAAAATTTTCACATGAAAACTCCATTTATAGATCATACACACACAAAAGATCCCATACACATGCCTTACAGTTCTTTCACAGATCAATAAACCACTTAAAATTTTCATAAAACAATTTGAAGAAGTATAACGAGGCTTTGCACATAAAATCCATTTAAAATGCTCTTTTAAGGACAAAAACCCACCAATACCATATCAAACCAAATTTTTCAGCCCCGAAACCATTTAATAAATAAATTTCATGGATCATAAAATGGCCTCACATGGTGCAACATTGAACACACATGAAATCCCTTTTTTAAGAAAAATGCCAAACAGACCTTTAATCATTTTACCAAACAAACATGCATAAAATATAAAAATTAAACCTTTCATAAATTGGTGTACACACACCATTATTATCAGAAAAAACATTTACATAATCCCTTTAAAACACTTAGGTTACACATTCAAAGTTCAACCATTTTCTTAAAAATGTCGAACGGGCCACTTACCGGCAACTCTTTCCAAAACATGTAAAAAACCAATACCCATATCTTTATAAACCCAAATACCCTTTTTAAAACCATAAAAGGACCCCAAAATATCACTTTAAATGCTGACCATACTTTAATAAATTCAAACTAGTCATTTTATATCACATTTAGGACACAAAAGTCAACCGGGCACTTTTCCGAAAACAGGGCATGCAACATTTAGCAAAAAAACTTCTATTTAACACCCAAAGGGGTAAAACATAATTTTTCATGCCAAAAATTTATTATAGTAGTTAAAATAGGTCATAAAAATCACAATCCATATGCAAAAACTAGCGGAACGTTTATTTAAACAAGTGGTGTGCACTTTTATAATGAAACAACTCCATTTTACACAAAAAACAATGCATAAATAACCATTTTTCACACCAAATAGAACATAAAAAGGTTGTAAAGAAATATTAATCATGTATAAAAGGTGATAAAACCATTAAAAATATGAAACTTAAATAATAAAGGCAAGTTCTTGGGAGAACCTACCTCAAAAACTTTGCGGAATGGAAACGCACAACTGAAATCACCCACTGCGGGTTTATAAACCCTAAACCTACGAAGACAAGACCTAAACAAAAATAAACCCTACCAAAAATCATTAAAAAAAATAACCTAAGGTCTTATATAACCATGGGATAATAAATAACCATGAAATAATGGGAGGAGGAGGAAGAGGGAGGATAAAGGAGAAGGAATCTCACCTTGAAAACTAGAGAACTCTTCGTCTTCCCTTAGATCCACACACTTAGAGGAGAGGGAATGAATTGAAACTCATTGGAAGGGATCCTTAGGTCTGGAAGAACCAGGTAAAACAAATTTTGGGGGAAAATATTAAAAAACTAATGATTTATGAATGAAACAAATTACCTTTACAAATCTTTAAAATTTGAGAAATCTTGAAGAAATTCGCCCTAATTAATGATGAAGATGAGCTTAAAAGAGGTAAAATTTAACATGGGGTGTACCTAGGGTTTTTGGGCTCGAGTGAGAGGTCTAATGACTGAAAAAGGTTAAAAAATTAATGAGATGTGAAAGAAATAAAATAATTTCCTTAAATATGGAAATGGGCTCACAGGTTAGCCCAATGCCTGAATAAATCACCCAAATCCACCAAAATTATGAGATTATAAGGTTTCAAAATAGATGTGGTGGTTTTAATAGTTCAGTGGAGGCCAATTGAGAAGTAAAATGAGTGAAAAATGTTGAAAAATGAAGGATTTATAGAAGAAAAAAAATTGGTTTTTAAATCTGGAAATGGGCTCATGGTTGGCCCAAATCTTGAAGTAACCACCCTTTTCTCCAAAACTCCCAAAAAATATATGGGGTACCCATGGTAGGATTATTAGACATATATGGAAATTAAAAACTCAACATTAATATCACCCAAAACCCAATAAAAGTATCAGAATTTCCAATTAACTGGATCAAAACCAAGACATGAAAAAAAAATGGGTGTGACAATTCTCCCCACTATTAAAGCTTTCTACCCCCGAAAAGCCACAACACATCCCAGTTGATTGATCAACACCTAAGTATTCCTTATCAATTTGGTCCAGCCTTTGAATCCAATTATACACCATCCACCATTAATAGAACTTAAGCCTCTTACCTCAACCAAAACACCAACTCCCAACCACTTCCCAAGAATCAACTGAAAGATCAAGTCACTACCTCTACAACCAAACCAAGAACCAAATTGTTGGGCCTTATCCCAATGAACCCAACTATAACCCAAAAAAATATCACTTACAAAATCCAAAGATTCTAGGGGAGTCTTGAATGGACTCCACACCATTAAGAAACAACTACAACTCAACAAATTCTTAGGAGGAAACCCTACGAGACCTGTGGTGGTTCTCCCCACCATTAAGAACCAACGATCAATGGACAAACGAGAATTCAAAATGAAATAAGAACGAGTATCACCCACACAAGACTACCCAAACTCTCCCACAAAAATCTACCAACCCATGTTAAGAGGAACACAACATGAACATTTAAACCCCCCACTCTGGAACGGAGGGGAAAAGAACTGGGCCAACAATTTCAACATGGATCCAGACCCCCAACAATAGAGGAGGTTAGGGAGGGGGACCCAGTCATTAGGCCATTGAAACCACAAAATAAAAAAAAGGAACTAACCAACACTCTCCACCTACAAACAGGTAAAACCAAGATCGCGCCCGATTTACACAGGGACATTGATCGGAAACCCACACCCATGAAGGCATAACCATAGACACTATGTGAGGGGTAAGTCCCCCATGCTCATTGTGACAATAGGAAATTCATAGTGATGATGAACCACAATAGAGAAATAGAAACTGCCCTACCATAACGGTGGAGGTAGGAGCCTAGTCGAGCTCCCCACACCTCTGGTGATTTCCTAACTGTGTGAAAAGCTTCATGATGAAGATGAGCTCCAAAGAGGTAAAATGGAACATGGGGGGTGAGATTAGGGTTTTTGGGCTCTATTGAGATGTGTAATGACCAAATAATGTTAAAAATGAATGAGATATGAAAGAAATAAAATAATTTCCTTAAATCTGGAAATGGGCTCACAGGTTGGCCCAATGCCTGAATAAATCACCCAAATCCACCATGATTATGAGATTCTAATGTGTCCAAATGGATATGGTGGTTTTAATAGGTCAGTGGAGGCCAAGTGGGAAGTTTAATGAGTGAAAAATGTTGAATAATAAAGTAGTTATAAAAGAAAAAAATTTGGTTTTTAAATCTAGAAATAGGCTCACGGTTGGACAAAATCGTGAAGTAATCACCCTTTTCTCAAAAACTCCAAAACAAGCTATGGGGCACCCATGGTAGGATGATTAGAAATAGATGAAGTTAAAAACTCAACATTTATATCACCCAAACCCCAATAAAAGGATTGGTATTTCCAACAAACTGGATCAAAACCAAGACATGAAAAAAAAACGGGTGTGACAAAATGGACTTCCCACGAAGCACTTTCTCCTGAGAATCTATAATCCACACTGGTCACTCAAACATGGACAAATAAAGTTCTATTTCCAAGTCTTATTAATTTATCACATGATATATATTAGAATTATACTTTTTCAATTGGAAAAAATGAAACACGTCATGAATTGAGGTCAGTTGTGAAGGTAAGGCTAACCTGTATGTCACCTTACCAACCCGCTCGGTGATATCGAAAGGTCTGATATACCTTAGCATTAGCTTTCCTTACTTTCCAAAATGACAGTTACCCAAGATAGGTGCCACTTTTAGGAACACCTGGTTGCTCACAAAAAACTCAAGTTCTCAGCGTCTCTGATTAGTATAAGATTTGTGGAGACTCTAAGCTGTCAACAATTAGTGCCTAATAAACTTTACCTTTTCAGACATCTCTTACACTAAGCTCGGTCCGAACAATAAGGTCTCACCCACCTAATCCCAACACAAAGGTGACCAACATGGCCAACCATAAAGTTCCTCAAAGGGAGCCATTCGTATTGATTACCGGTAGCTATTGTTATATGCAAACTCAACCAATACCAAGTGGCTATCCCATGATCCTCCAAAATCCAAGACACATGGAGCATGTCTTCCAAAATTTGATTCACTTTCTTCGTCTGACCATCCATTTGAGGATGGTATATCATGATTAACTTAATCTATAACCCCATTTACTTTTGAATTACTTACCAAAACTATGAGGTGAAACGGGTTCCCTGTCAAAAATGATTATTGAGGACACACCATGAAGCCTCTTAACCTCCTGAACATAGATCTGACTCAACTCATCCACCTTCACTGAATCCCTGATTGAAATGAAATAAGCTGATTTGGTCAGATGATCAATCACTACCCATATGGAATTCCTTCCCTAAGGTGTAAAAGGTAAGCCAATAATGAAGTCCATGGCAATCTAGTCCCACTTTCAGGTAGGAATGGGTAGCGGTTGGAGAAAACCTGAGGGCCTTTGATGCTCTACATTTACCTGCTGACATGTATAGAACCTCGATACGAAGTCATCTATATCCCACCTCATACCTGACCACTAGAACTACCAACGAGCATCATAATATATCTTGGTAGCACCGGGATGAACAACCCACTAAGACTAGTGGCTATCACACGTCACCACCATCCTCAGAGATAAGGGAACCATGAAACGACCCTTAAAACACAAAACTCCCTCAGGAGATAATGACCAATCACAAGGCGTCTCCCCACCATGAAGAAATTGCATAGACTGCTAGCATAGTTCAGCACCAGGATGCTCCCACTGAATCATCTTCAAAAGAGGAGTCAACTGGATACTGGCCAAGAATGTGCCTCCACTATGCTCCTTAGTTTTCAGGTGCATCTGAGCAAAGAGTCCCATCAACATCCACTCATCACTGGACTCTTTCAATACCTGCACTGGCACCTTCATGCTCAAGGCGTCCGCCACAACATTATCTTTAACTGGGGTATATATTATATCAATGTTAAACCCCTTAAGGTACTCTACCCAAGGACGCTATCTTAGATTCAAATACTTCTGAGAGAAAATGTAGAATAAGATTTTATGATTATAATAAACCACAAATTTATCTCTAAAAAGATAGTGGTGACACATCTTCAAAGCATGCATCACTACTTCTATCTCCAGGTAATGGGTCAGATAGTTTTTTTCATGTGGTCGGAGTTAGCGAGAACCATACGCCACCACATGGTCATCCTGTATAAGCACACACCCAATACTCATGCCTAAGGCATTATAATAAACCACATATCCCTTTCTAGATTCTGGCACAATCAACACTGGAGCGGTAGTCAAAAATTGATTTAGCTCCTCAAAGGGCACCTGACACTCTGGGCTCCATTCAAACTTCACCCCTTTCTGGGTGAGTGTTTTCATGGGTGAAGCAAGTCAAGAGAAGTCCTAAAAAAACACCTATAATATCCAACCAGGCCTAGAAAGCTTCTGATCTCAAACACATTCTTTGGTTTCCCCCATAACACCATTGCACTAATCTTCTCGGGGTCGACTAAAACCCCTTGTTTCGAGATCGCATGGCCCAAAAACTTTACCTCTTTAATCTAGAAGGTACACTTTGAGAACTTTTTATAGAGATGAATGTCCTAAAGAGTTCCCAAAACGATCCTCAAATAATGATCATGCTCCCGTTCAGATTCAGAATAGACCAAGATGTCATCCATGAATCCCACGAAAAAAGAATCGAGATACTGATGGAACACCCTCTTCATAAGTTCCATAAAGACTGCTAGAGAAAATTTCAATCTGAAGGGCACGACCATGTATTCAAAATGGTCGTACCTACTTTCGAAAACCGTTTTTGGGATGTTCGCCTCTTTCACCCTGACTTGGTGATAACTATAACACAAGTCAATCTTAGAGAACCACCTTTACCCCTTAAGATGATCAAACAAGTCATCAATATGGGGCAAGGGATACTTGTTCTTGATGGTTACCTTATTCATATTTCGGTAATCAATACACAACCAGATAGATCCATCGACCTTTTTCGCAAACAAAACTGGGGCGGCCCAAGGAGAGATGCTCGGGTGAATGAATCCTTTGGATTCAAAATCGTCCAGTTGTACCTTTAATTCCCTCAACTCGATGGGGGAATATAGTATGGGGGAGAGATATAGGTTGTATTCCCGACGCCAAATCAATCGAGAACTCCACATCCCACTCTGGAGGAAATCCTGAAAATTCATCTGGAAATACCTCTAGGAATTCGTTCACTGCAGGAGGCAATCCACCCTCAGAAACACCACCATCGTCCTCCAACATGAGCGACGATAACTAAAAAATGTAGTTTCCCACACTACTACAAAATGTGCCTTTAACAGTGCCAACGTTTATCAGCACTAGAAAAATGTGTTGAGAAAGTCTATCATTATCAGTGCTTTATTTTAGCGCTGATAAAGGTTACCCTTTATCAATGCTTTGTTTTTAGCGCTGATAAAAAGTACCTTTTATGAATGCTAGAAATAAAGCGCTGATAAAGGTCCATAATAAAATGAAATAATTAAAAAAATAAAATTAAAAAATAACAATTTTATTAATTAAATAATTATTGTAAAAAATGAATAAATTGAATATACATATATATAAATTTTAAAAATTAATAAATATTATATATTAAATATATAGATATGTAAAATGAATAAAATGAAATAATTAATCAAATAAAATTTTAAAATGAGTAAATTAAGAAAAATATTAAACATTTTATTAATTAAATAATTATTGATAAAATTGAATAAATTGAATATAAATATATATAGATTATAAATATTGATAAATAGTATATATTAAATGTAAATATATAAATGAATATATAATTAAACACAAAAAATTAAAAATGAATAAATTAAAAAAAATATTTAAAAATTTATTAATGAAACAATTATTAATAAAAATGAATGAGTATAATATATATATATATATATATTATAAATAGTAATAAATAATATATATTAAATATAAATATATATAAAATGAATAAAATTTTAATTAAAAATATATTAACGTCTTATTCATTTTTAATGTTGTTTGATTTTTCAATTTAATATATAGCAAATATTGTGTGTTACATTGATTTCATAGGTGTGTGTGTGTGTGTGTGATTAATACAGTTTTATATACAAATGCACACACAAATATATTTATGCAATATACAGAAACACATGCACTTAATATTTATGTAATTTATTTAAATTTTAGTATATTTTAGAATTTCATTATAACATGATGCATTTAATATATTATTTTTTTAATCAGTCAAATTTTTTTAATACTATTACAGTTAGGGCATTCATTTTTAATATTTTTTTATTTTTTATTTTATTTTTGAATTTGATCATTTTCTATTTTTTATTTATATATATTTATTTACTATGTTTTAGTATTTTCAATACATATTCATCTTACTTCAATATATATATCCATATTTTTTTAATAATTTATATTTAACTAATAAAACTTATCCATTTTTTCAATATTTTTAAAGTGTACTCAGTTTGAATTATTCAATTTCACTCACTTTTAAAATGCATGTATTTAAGATTATATATCCACTAATAATGTTAAAAATATATTTGTAAATAAATATTTATAAATAAATATATTTATAAATCTATATTTACTATATTTATAAATTTATATATTTATAATTATTATAAATAAATAATTATTATTTTTTAAATAAGTATTTATATAATTATAAATAAATAATTATCTATATTTAATAATTATAAAATTATAATAAATTTATTTAAATAAATCTTTTATCAGCGCTAATATTTTAGCACTGATAAAGATGTTTTTTATCAATGCTTTTTAGCGCTGATAAATATCCCTTTTATCAGTGCTTATCAATTTAACACTGATAAAAGGTATATTTATTAGCGCTTTTCTAAAAGCGTTGTTAAAAGTGTTCTCGATCTATTTAAAAGAACCCTAACTGGTACTTAGTTAGTCATAATTCTCAATATTTCACAGAACTCCTCTGTTTTCGGCACGATTCCTCTACGTTCCCTTGGACGAATCAAGGCTAGAATCCAATGTATGTTATTTTCTACTTTTCCTCTATCGTTATTTGATCTTTTGGGTTCTGCGTTTTGTGTTTTTCATTTTGTGCTATTCTTAACCATGATAAACCCTACATCTCATCTCCTCGCCACTGTCAGCACGACTCCTTTAGGGTCATGTAAGGATAATAAAGATGTACCATGATATTAGTCACCAATTTTTGTGGCATGTAATGATGAAATGAATCATATTATTCCTCACTAAATTGTTTACCTATAATCCGGTGAAGGAAAAATACAAAAAACCAATAAGTACTCTTTCAATACTTTCTTTTCCTATTAAGAAATGGGATGAAATCATGATGGATTTCTTGACCAGTTTTTCCAGATCAACTAAATAGAAATATGTAGTGTGGGTTATAGTAGATCACCTAACTAATATGAATGACTTATTACATATTAAAGAGGCTTCCTTAGTTGATAAACTCGATTAATTGTATGTCAAAGAGATAATAATGCTTCCAGGTGTCCCATATAGTGTTGTATCTGATAGGGATATGATGTTTTTATCTTGGTTATAGAAAGGATATTAATTTTCAATGAGGTTATGGGTGAAATTTTATACTTTCATTATTCTATAGACTAACAGTCATTCTAATCAGACTATCTTGATATTGGAGGATATTCTTTGATCCTTAATTCTTGACTTCAGTGGATCCTAGAAGGATTAACTTTCCATGGTGTAATTATCTTATAAAAACATCTATCAATCACTTATCCAGATGGGCCCGTATGAATAATTATATTAAATACATTTTCAACCTCCTTTATGTTGGATAAATATAGAAGAATCTCCTATGAATAGCCCTAGTCTTTCCCAAGAAATAATAGACTGATTGATGTTAATTCAAAAACATTTTGAAACTGCTCAAAGTAAACCAATGTCCTATAATAACCATTAGAGGTGACCCGTGTAATTTAATGTTAGTGATCATGTGTTTATTTATGTTTCATTGAGATTGGTTCAATAATGGATTATAAAGAAGGGGAAATTAACCTCAAAACACATAAAACCTTTTAAAACTCTTGGAAAAGTCTAGGAAATTTCTTAACATCTAGCCTTACACATATGAAACCCCAATAGTTGAATCTATTCACTCAAGAATCTGATTGAATCTTATTGAGTACGAAATGATTGAGGTTGTAGAGGTTTTAAATGCCCCATCTGATCTAACCATGTAATCCCCTTTAATGTTAGTATCTTAGTCTCATTTTGGGTCTATTTTGTATTGAAGAGGAGTTAAAAGAGGGGTTAGAGGATTTGATAGGAGAGAGTGGTGAAGAGATAGAGGCACCCGTGTGTGGTAGGCACTAAGTACCTGATGGAATGGAACCAGGTACCTGTTGATAGGCTAGTGTAAGTAGGGACACTATTAATACAACCAAGAACCCAATGGCCTAGTATTATGTATATGGTGGTACTTTTGAGATTTGATTAGTGCTAGGGGTTTTCGATCTTTTTAATTGTAGTAAACTCGTATATTAAGTAAACTATAGCCCACTACTATGTCTCTCAGTTAAGAATGACTACTAGTTCCTCATTCTGGTGGTTTAGTATGAATTATGTCTTATTTTGGTCTTAGTTGTTATGAGTAATATTTTAAAATGAAAACTATTTTGAAAATTAAAATTATTTCCTTTAAATGGTCTTGGATTGGAAAAAAATGAGTTTTAAAGGAAAATGTTTTGGATTGAAAATTTGGTAAATTATTGGGTTTAGTGATAAAGTGGTAAGTGTGACCCTCGATATTCCTTATCAGCGTTTTCATATGTGTGGGTGTGTGAGGAATTTATTCTGAACTTGATTTTATGATTTTTTTTGTTATTCAGAATATGCCGCCTAGAAAGGTCCCCAAAGTTTCTGGTGGGTCTCACCCTATTTCTAGTTCTCCTCAGTTCCTGCACATCTTTTGTGGCAATTGAGGTTCGTTAGAGGCAGTGAATTGGATTGAGGAAGTTGATCATGTCTTCAGAATGTTGGGAACTCCCAAATTTGTTATATTTTGTGCTATTCTAGGTTTTCTTGGGGGTCTATCTTTAGAATAATGATATTTTTTTGCCCCGCCAACGATGCAAGTTGGGTTGATGTGGGAATTTTTTAATTTCGTCTCTATCTGATGGTTTATACCTGAGGAGGTGAAAAAGAATAAAATGGAATAGCTCATGAGTGTCTAGCAAGGTCAGCAGATGGTGAAGGCTTGTGTTGAACACTTCAAAGGGCTGGTTTCCATTTCTCCAGATGTGGTGTCACAGAATCTGTTGAAATTTTATCTTCTCATTGGTGGTCTTCATCTAAGAATCAAGGAGTGTGTCCTCTTCTACAAGGATATCCATTTTGAGAATTTGGTGGTGGCAGCATTTTTGGATGAGTTGTTGTGAAAGAATCATACAACAAATTGGCTCAGTTGTTATCTTCCGTGTTGGGGTGAAGACGTTCAGAGTTTCCTCATTTTTGTATTGTGGTTGTCGTAAGTTCATCTTTTATTATAGAAGTTTAATGAAATCATCATTTCGTAGTTCAAATGGTTTTTTTTCTGAATGATAACTTTTAAATGGTTATACTTTCATTAATTAGTTCCCCTCTTTTTATCGTGCTTGTTTGGAGATGTTTATTTTTGTGGAAATCACTATTTGTGCCTTGTGTACAAGTTTGTTGTTCGGTTCGAGATCTTTTGTTGGTTTATTAAAAAAATTATAGGGTTTTATATGATTGAAAAAATAGGTCTATGGAGATGTGTACTTCATTTACACTTAGTTAAATTATCCATAAGTCATTTGAGATGTGTAGAAATCAGTTGCACTACAATTCGACGCACGGTGTGACCGCTATGACTCAATGTGTCATGAATTTGCAAGAATTAGCCACACCTCAAAACCAAAAAATACATTTATATTTTTTTTATACTCTATTACAATGATCCATAAGTGATTTGAGATGTTCATGAATCAGTTACACCTCAATCTGATGAACGGTGCGACCGATATGACTCCACATGTGTGTTTTTATTTAAAATTGACATCAATTTTAGTAAAAAGGCCAATCGACCTACTTAAAACTGAGAAAATACATTAAAGTTGTTTTAAAACTTTAGTAAAATGATCCATAAGTCATTTTTGATGTTTAGTAATTAGTCTCACCTCAATCTGATACACAATATGATCGGTATGAGTCAAAGTGCATGTTTTAATTTTAAAATGACATTTTAGTAAAAAAGACAAGAGACGTACTCAAAACTGAGAAAACACAATAATATTGTTTTGATAATTTAGTAAAATCGTCCATATGTTATTTTTGACGTGTAAGAATCAGCCACACCTCAATCTGATGCATGGTGTGACCAGTATGACTCAAAGTGTGTCTTTTTATTTAAAATTGTCATCAGTTTTAGTAAAAAGGCCAATTGACATACTCAAAACCTAGAAAAAACATTTTTATTGTTTTGATACTTTACGAAAATGATCCATAAGTTATTTTTGACGTGTAGTAATTAACCACACCTCAATCTGATACACGATGTGTCTGGTATGAGTCAAAGTGCATGTTTTGATTTTAAAATGACATTTTAGTAAAAAATACATGTGATGTACTCAAAATTGAGAAAACACATTCAAATTGTTTTGATACTCTAGGAAAATGATCCATAATTCATTTGGGATGTGTAGAAATTATCTGAATCTCATTCTAACACATGGTGTGACCAGTATGATATAAAGTGCGTTTTTTTATTTAAAATTGTCATCAAGTTTAGTAAAATGGACAACTATCCTACTCAAAACCAAGAAAAACATTTATATTGTTTTTAGACTTTACAATAATGATCCATAAGTAATTTTTGACATGTAGGAATCAGTCTCACCTTAATCTAATACATGATGTGTCGGGTATGACTCAAAGTGTTCGTTATCAGTTTGAAATCAACATTTTAGTTCAAAAAGTGTCACTCACTAAAAACTAATCAAACACACTTGAATTTTATTGATAATTTATAACAATGATTCATAAGTCATTTGTGATGAGTAGGAATCTGTTTCACGTCAAACTGATATGTGATGTGATCGAAATGATTCAAAAATGCGTGTTTCCAGTTTAAAATAAAATTTTAGTAAAAATGAAAACTGACGTGCTCAAAACCAAGAAAACACATTCATATTGTTTTGATACTTTAGTAAAATGATCCACAAGCCATTTGAGATGTGTTGGAATCATCCACACCTCAATCTAATGCACGGTGTTACCGGTATGACTCCAAGTGCACCTTTTTATTTAAAATCGACATCAATTTTAGTAAAATTAATGCTTTCAGTTAATTTATTTCTATATATTATTACTAACATAATAATTTTTTTCTTATATAGGTGTGTTATTTTTCTCGAGCATGGGTTATTTGTTTAGTAATAGCATCAGTCGGGTCAGGATTAAAAGATATAGGAACATTGATGTTTTTAATGTATGTAATAATTTGTATTTATGTAATTATATAAACCAATGTTTGAAATGTCTATAATATAGTGTGTGTTTTTATTGTGTTTATGTTGTAAATTTCATTTTATTTAAATCCTATATTGGAACTTGTTTTTGTTGATATCTGGTGTGTTTTTGGTGTTGCAGTGTGTTGTTACAACACACTACAGAATGGCCCTTTATCAGTGCTTTTAACCTCGCTCATGTAGTCAGTACTTTTCTAACGCTGATAAAGGCCATTTCTAGCACTTTTAAAGGCCTATTTTGTAGTAGTATCAATTCTATAAGTGGAGGTCCAGCACGACCTGACCGAGAATCTCATTCTCCATGAAAAACTTCGGTAATCTCATCAGGTGTCATGAAACTCACCCACCGCCTACAACAATCAATATGTTCCTGAAAGCACATCATTCAATCCATGTCAAGGATTACATCGAAGAGGTCCATATTTAAAACTAGGAGATCCCACTCTATCTCAAACCCTAACACGGTGAGCGCACAAGATGAACACTTGAAACCTTGCTCTTTCTTCTTACCAAGCAGTGTCACCAACTCCATTACATACGACATGAGATCGGTTGGAAAACCCAAATCATCCACAAGATGTGTAGAGATAAATTAAATAGAAGCACCAATATCAAACAGAACAATAACTATAAATGAATCAGTCAAAATAGTACCTCGAACTCTCGAAGGTCCGACATTTGATTTCGCTGGTGCTTGGTCCACAATGTGAAGATGCCTGGTCTCTACCTGAGTCTGAACACGACCACTGATCTGTGGATCTTCCCTAAACTGACTCTGCCCAGAAGAGGATCCATTCCTTCTGCCTCAACCACCAAAATGAGACCCCACCTTCCTAGTCGGCTCTGGATGGGCAGACATTCCCCTAGAAACCACATACCTTGTGCCACTTTGATATGGGCGCATCACTTTGTGGAAATGTTGCAAGTGTCTCATAGATCTACACCAATGGTGAGGTTTGGGAGGAGATGTACATGTAGGTCGAATGTTCCCAATCTTCCTGCACTGATGGCACACAACTGACCCAGCATCAGAAGCCGCAAATGAAGACTGCTGGGAAGGATGGTCTGAACCACCACCTCCCCTTTTCCCTTGCTCATCCTACTTTCTCTTCTTCTCAGATGAACCACCACTGCCCATTGCTGACATAGACCCAGAGGGACCCGACCTACCCTTGTGATCAATCTCCACCATACAGACATGGCCAACTGCTTCAACATAGGTCTTCATCTTAAACAAAAATACCTAATAATAAATCTATAGTCGTAACCCCGTCTCGAACCTCCAAGATTTCGTATACTCATTTGAAACGATCTTGGGTGCGTACCACACTAGATCAACAAAACAATTAGCATACTCCATTATGGACCAATCACCCTGGGTAGGATCCATGAACTCCTAGGATCTGGCATAATCCAAGACCTCAGGACAAATACTGCTCGTTGAATACGATCTAGAAATCTTTCAAAATACGATCTTGAAATCTTTCCAACTCATCAACTCGGTCTTCCCAATCTGAATCAATGAGTCCCACCATCTCTAACTGGGACCTTCTAGCAAGAACGAAGCACACTTCGCCCTGACAACATCAGGAGTATCGAGGAACTCAAACATCCTCTCTATCTTTTCAAGCCACTCCTTTGCTTCCCGAGGTTCAACATTTCCCCAGAAAGAAGGAGGCTTGTTCGTGAGGAACTCCTGAGCTTTGTCCTTCACAGGACCTGGTTTGGATTTTATAACCTGAGCAATACTAGATCCCACTCCTTGTCTCAAAGCCTGGATATCCCGGACCACAACTTTCACTAATCTCTAATCAATTGGTGAGGGAGAACTCTCTTCGACCTCTTCCTGTAGTTTAATAGGAATTCTCTAGGGATGCATTTCACTACAAGAAGCAACAATCACAAGAAAAACTATCAATACAACCATTCTGAAAATTTTCAATAATAACAACCATCAACATTCTATAAATCCAAAAAAATCAAACTCATCACAATAACATGACAACCAAACCACTTCACCTCCACCCAATGTTCACGTGCAGTCTACAGCTTGCACGTCTTACCTGGAGGAGAAGTCAAACAAAAATCCCAACATCCCATAGCGACTTGAGTTCTATCACAAGGTGTGTTGGTCGGGTACCCTACTCGTAACTAGAACCTTAATCCCCAACAATCCAAGATCCATTCAATCCAGACTCATCCCAAATAACTTGACCCAAAAAGAGTGAACCTACTCTGATACCATTTTGTCACGAACCAAGCTGGGACATCATCCAAACTGGCACCCGACCCAGTCTGTGGCTTGGCCCGTAGGGCATTCCTGATCCCCATGGGATGGAAACAAATGATCATGTATCAAAAATATAACTTGGGAGTGATTTCACCCGATTACATAAACATAAACAACCAACAGTAATAAAATGAACCAGAGAGGAATAATCACAACCAAACAAGGGATAAAAAAATTTCAAATTCAAGTATACAATTTTAAAAAAAAGTCCCAAAAGGTCTACAAAAAAAGGGAACTAGACATTTTCCCAATAACCACCATATGACAAGAGGAGTGTCGTCCTCAAGACACCACCACAACACCCGCAAGGGAATACCACTAACACCCCAAACCACCATCTCCAAACATCTTGCTTTTACCTGTGTCAAACATAACCAAGTATACTTACACCCAAGGGTGTAAGTAGGGTGTGAGTAAAAGCTCAGTAAGATGCCACCCAATAAACATATTCCATGCTATAAACATTATAAGATAAATAAATATGCAGGTTTTATAAAAGAAAAACTAAAAACATTTTTTATGGAAACATTTTAAAAGAAAACATGCTTGCTTTTGAAATAACCAACCAAGTGCATTATATGTCGATAGTAAGAGTAGTATCACAAAAGAGAAATAAGTCACAGGAAACCCCTCTAGGCACTATCTGGAAATGGGATACTAGGAACATCATATCTCAGTGAAATGTGGTATAGTAACCACGACTAACAACGTTCTTGTGCACAAGCCACTAGGAGGGGAAACCCCCATGAGCCTAGTGGTCTCCAATCATCATTATCATTTAGTTAGTGTTGTATCGTCAATCCTGCTAGATGAATCTGGGATGAACCACTTCTGAGTCGTCTACCAGTCCTAGTCCCCCCACCTAGTTACCCAGATTTCCCTTTTTGTGCTCAATTCACATCTCATATACCATACAGACCACCACTTTCACATACACAAACCAAGTAATATAAATGTGCTTAATAAATCACCATTTCCACAACAAAAATCCCTTTTGAAACCAAACGCACAACAAAACCATTTTAAAACATGATTCACATCATTCACACATTTTATCAAACGCCTTGATGGCATCAAATAAGGAAGCATATATGAAACCCACATGGAACTTATCACATTTCCCTTGAAAAAACAATTTCAACACACACGTGTCTTGGATCATTTTAAAAACACACTATGCACCTCATACATAGCATATAAAACCCAACCATGAATCAAGACAAGCATAGAAACTCACTGAATAATGTTTAAGCATGAAACCACCTACCTTGAGTGAAGAAAATTTTGGAATTCAATGCAAAACCTCAACCACATCTCAATCGCACCCTTTAGAGGCAAGATCGAACCCTTAACATCAAGATCAAACCCACAAAATTAATATCTAACCCTAAAAATGACACCCAACTCACTGGAGATGTGAAACCCCAAAGGAAGAGGAAGAAGACCCTAGAAAAGAGGGGGGAAACAAGAAAGAAGACACTTAATTGAAGATTCATGGAGGAATCTCAGAAAAATCGCGCATCAAAATGGAGCCCAAGGGAGAGGAGAGAAAGGGGGAGGTATGCCTAGGGTTGAAATCCCAAGTTTGGGGGTGAGTTTGGGTGTTTTGGGGTTAAAATCAGGGAGAGAGAAAAAGAGAAAACCCAAATTTTAATAACCTGGACAGGCTGCACGGTTTGCCAAACTTTGTGGTAACCGTGCTACTCTTACTGTCCAAGCAGGAGATGCTGCACGGTTATCCCACACAGTTTACAAACCGTGCGCTAACTGTGTGATAAGCCTCTTCCCAAAAACAACACTTGGCTGCACGGTTACTTGGGCATGACGCATAGTTTGGAAAATCGTGCGTCGACCATGCACACCATGCTATTTACCCACAATTTCCCTTTTTTTTAAAAACACAAGGAAAACCCAAAGGAGAAAAGACTAGACTAAAAATAAACAGAAAAATGCCTTAAAAGAAAGAACGAGTGTGACATGCCATAAATCTTTGATCATCCTTAACACGTCGGTCCCTACAATATGTTAATACTTCTTGAAGAGGAGGGCGTGGAAGCCATCGGGGCCCGAGTCTTTAGTATGGTGGATATGTTTTAGTGCAAGGATGATCTCTTCATTAGTGTTGGTCGGAGTGGACACTCAAGAGGGGGGTGAATTTAGTTCCAATTAAAAATTTCTATTAAAAAGATTTCTCTTAAAGTCCCCCAATTTAAAACCAAAGTTAAACTGTAGTGAATTTATACAGATTGCAAATGTTCAATTGGCTTCTTAAAGATTGATTAGATATCAATCAATTTAATCACAAGATTAAATTGGATTTTGAAGCTAATCTACTGGTTCACAACAAGCATAAACACTTGCTAATTTAACTATCAAAGTAACTTTAAAATAGTTTTGTATTTCAAAGTAATAGCAGCGGAATAAAAGATACTTGTAGTATACTTTAACTTGTACTAAAGAAGCACAGTAGATATAACCAATTGGTTCAGTCTCAAGCAGAGACTTAGTCCTCTCAAATTTATATAAATTTGATCCACACCCTGGATCAGGCTTAACAACAGTTCAATATTGTCCAGTTCACAAGACCTTTACCACAGTTCTTCGTGGGAAAACAAAGACAACATCACACAGACTGTATAGGTCACACTTAACCTCTACCACTATCCTCAGTGGGACATAGAATGATGTATGGAGTTTGTAATGAGGATTTAGTATCCTCCAGTTCAGCACAGGAGACAGTGTGTGTGGAAAAGATATACAGAGTGCACACACTGCTCAATAGTAAATAATAATTCACTTAGAGAGAGTATATGAAAGTTTAGAAAGCTCTAGTGATTGGCTATGCATCTCTGGACTCATTGGATTTAGCAGAGAAGCTTTTGAGTCCTTTTGTGGTTTTTCTATTGAAAAACAGAGTATCGTGGTTCAGCTTTATGTCCTTCACAAGTGAGTGTGTTTTTTGATTTCCAGTGTTCTTTGTGTGTTCTTCAGGAGTGTTGGATTGCATATATGAGAGTTATTTAAAGATCTTACAATGTTTTCTCAGATTTCCTCGTGTGTTCTCTTTTTATGTATGTATATTCATGGAAGAATTTACTCTCTATGCCTTTTCATGCACACTGCTTTTACTGCCGCTCGATCTTCCTTTTATTCCACACGCTTCAGCAATGGGAACGATTACCTTTTTCATAGGTACGAGGTACGGTCTCCTAACATGCCAAAAACTAAAATTAAATATCATTAATTGCATTAAAAACATCGAATATGACCATTGGAATTAAATAAGAGTTTATAGAAATTCAAACAGTTTTCATGACTATCGGTGAGTCATGAGATCGGTGAGTCATTTTGAATCTGCATCGGTTTCAGTAGCATCAGCATCGGTGGCTCATAAATAATTGGTATCAGTGGCTCATGATCATCGGTATTGGTGGCTCATGATCATCGGTATCGGTGGCTCATGATCATCGGTATCGGTGGCTCATGATCATCGGTATCGGTGGCTCATGATCATCGATAGCCATCGGTGCAACCGATCGTCATCGGTGGGATCGGTCATCGTCGGTGCGACCGTTCATCATCGGTGCGACCGTTCATCATCGGTGCCACTGTTCATCATCGGTGTGACTGTTCATCATCGGTGCGACCGTTCATCATCGGTGCGACCGTTCATCATCGGTGCGACCGTTCATCATCGGTGCGACCGTTCATCATCGGTGCGACCATTCATCATTAGTGCGACCGTTCATCATCAGTACAACCGTTCATCATCGGTGCGACCGTTCATCATCGGTGACTTGGAGAATAACTAATGGTGATTCAAGACATGGAGTTTTCACAAAGTGTCTGTTCAATCCAGAATACTTTCAGGTTAACCGTAAAACACAAATTAACATAGATAAACACATGTAGACATGATTTACACATATTTAGAACAATTTGAACAAAAGACTAAATTGAAATAAATAAAACCAAGATTTGTGATTATTAACATAACCATTTCGCAGAGAGTTCAACAATCTCCCCCTTTTTGATAATCACAAATCAATGACATAAAGGAAGAGAGAATATAGTATGTCATTCAGGATGCTCCCCCTATAAAAAAGAATATATGCCAAAAGATAAAACAGGGTTAGAATAGCAAACAGAACTTATATAACTGAGTCATTCACCCCATATAATACAAGTCATATAATACAATTCATTCTCATTATTACTCCCACGGAGATACAGAGGCATCATTTCTCCCCATGTGTATGCATGCATGTGGTAAATATCCATCATGGGCTCATATGCACATTTAGTTCACCTATTTATATGCATGATCTCCCTGATTTTTCATATGCATGATCTCCCTGATTTTTCATATGCATGATCTCCCTAATTTTTCATATGCATGATCTCCCTGATTTTTCTCCCCCTTTGGGATTATCAAAAATAAGAGAGAAGGAAGATAAGCAAGGAGATTCCATATCAAAAATGAGTACAAAAATCACAGACATAAGTGAAAAGTACAGGAAATAGACACCCTATCAAAAATTGACAGATACAGCTATTTCTTGGGGTGTAAGGGAGCTTTTCCTTTAGCAGTGGGAGGAATGGATAGTCCAGAAGGTGGTTGGGTGGAAGGTTGAACTGGTCGGATGGATAAAGGAGGCAAGATGACCCGAGCGGGACGAATTGTGGGTTCCAAGGTCACCTGTTGTGGAGAAGATCTCTCTGAAGGAGGTTGTGGAAAGACTGGACGAATACTGGAGAGAACTTGAGAAACAGACAGCTGACCGGGAGAAACATCTGATGATTGAAGAGACTCAGCAGTAGGAAAAACAATGTCCTTAGTTTGCACATGAAGGTAGGGTTTGAGCAAATTAATGAAGTCCTAAATTACTTCTCCACCATACTTCACAGCCTTTTCAAAATCATCTTTATTCTACATGAAATTTTCTAAAGTAGGAGTAAAATACTTCAACTGTTGAACTTGAACCTTAAAAGCTTGAGTAACTGGAGGGAGTCTCAAATTGTCAGCCAACACTTTAAAATGATGATTCAACTCATGCTTGGTGTAAATCTTAGAGAAATAATGATCCACTTTCTCCTTAATCTCTTTTTGAGCCTTGGTAGCATCGGTTGAATACAACTGCACCATCTTATGAATATGATCACTATGATCTTTCACCTTTTTCAAAGAATCTAAATCCAAAATCTTCCCAAGAGTTGCCATCTCTTCTCTAAAAACATCCTTTAAAGTATTAACCTCATAACCAGTAATCTTGGTTACTTTTGAAGAACTAGCCTGAGCAACAACTTGTGTGATCTCAGCTTTCAACTTCCTCAAATCTGCCTTCTTCAAATGCTCTATCAGATTTCTTAAAACTTCCATCATACCAGAGATGGTTGTTCTGAACTCTCCAGACATAGAAACTAGATTGATTCCTAAATCCGTGAGTGTTTGATTCAGAGAGGTAATGTGTCTGCCAATCGACTCACTATAATTGCACAGGTCTGGTTTGATAAGGCTTACCACTCTTTAAGCCAAATCATCCATAGCAGCTTCAGATAAAGACATAGGAGCAAGAGCAGGAATATGAGATAACTCATCTTTCACAGTATCCCTAATAACTTGAATCAATTCAACCTTAAATCTGTCAAAGTCAAATTTAGCATCTACAGTATCAGGTCTAGCTTGAAACACTGAAGGATCAGGTCGGACATCTGCTCTTTGCAAAAACTCTGCAACTAATTGAGCCTTAACTGAAACATCTAGGCCTGTAAGATCCACTTTTACACCTTCCTCTTCCTCTGGGTAATCTAATCCCAGAACAGGAATACATGGATGTTCTTCCCATGCGGCTTTGCATGAAGGATACATAGGTTTCACAAACCGAGCTCGTCCAGAATTTTCAGGAAGGACTTCCTCATCCTCATCACTCACCAAATTTTCTGACCTCTCAGCCTCAGGGACATTTTCTTACTCAATTGGTTGGGGTTTAGGATCATCTTGGATCACATTCTGACCTTCTATAGGTTGAGCATAAACATCATCATCATCACCACCATCACCATCACTACCACCACTACCACCATCACCATCAGCATCACCCTCATCACCACCATTGTCTTCATTATCATCATCATTATCATCATTAACTGATTTCTCACTTGAACTATCTGTACTTCCGGATTCATACTCCTCAGAGTTTGATTCATCAGTCTCATCTTCTTCTTCATCATCTAAAAGTGGTTCAATCTCTATTAATTTGAGAGGAGGGCTTGTCGAACCAAATTCCATCCTTCTTTTCTTCGGGCTGACAGTATCAGGATCACTCCTATCATCAGGAGATGATTCAGCCTCCTCTTCAGCATTCATATTATCACCAAATTCTTCTTCTTCTGTTCCCTTCTTACTAGATTCACCAGTTTCCTTAGGAACTGTTGCTTCCTCTTCTTCATCTGAATAAACCACTTCCTCACCAGGTTTTAAACTAGGATCTCTTATCCCCTTTGGTCTCCTTGGATGATCAGTAGGATTTAAGGACTCATATAACTTTTCTTCATCAGCAAACCAAGCTTTATTCCATGGGTTCCAATTGATTTTCATCCTCTTACAAATAACTTTGTTGAAAAAAAAGCTAATTGATGATATACACTCATCTCCATCATCCACACAGCCCAAGAATTTCAGCATGGCAGAAATCTGCTTAGAATAAAACAGAGTAGTAGCTTTCTTTAAAGGTTTTATCATCTCAACAATATGCTCAGCAAAATATCTACACAGATTGATCTTTTCACTATTCAATAAGAGGAATAACAGAAACACATCTTGATACTTTACTGAAGCAAAGTCACATTTTCTAGGACATATTTGATGTTTAATAAATTTAAACAGGATTCTATTCTCACCATCCAACTCAGCAGTAGTTATCCTTCGCGATTCAGACTTCCCAGTCAATAACTCCAGGGCTAGCTCATAAGAAAAGTAATCAGTTGTGGGAGAAATATTACCAGAATAGTCCTCGTATCTTCCATTGTGAGGTACTCCTAGACATTCATCCCACTACTTTGATGAAAAATTAATCTTTTCCCTTTTACTATAAAAGACAATCTTGCAGCCTCTACTCCATCCAAAACTACATCCAGGTTCAAATAGAACTCATGCACCGGCTTCGGGTAAAAGACCCTATCGTTATCGTAGGACCAATTCTTCCAACCTTGCATTTTCAACACTTTCAAGAGAACAGACATGCTAGATAAAACCAATTCTGAATATATTTCTTTTTCAGTTATAACTTCCCATTCTTCTAGATCCGGGTTCATAGACCTTTGCGTCGTACTGCTCGACTAACCTCGAGCACATTTGACAGGTAAAGTTCCTTCAGATTCCTTGCCCTGCCTCTTTTTCTTGGCCATTTTGAGGTTTGAGACAATCGAGAGGCTTGGAAAGATTCAAAAGGCACGGGTTACAGAAAAGAGAAGAGAGAGTTTGGTGGGAAATGGAAGGTCAAAAGTCTTTAGAGAATTAAATAGCCACATGTCATTATTTTTATCATTTAGGGTTACAAACAATAAAATATTGATTAAGTAAAACAACGTCATTTTAAATAGACAATAATGATTTTTTTAAAAATAGTACAACCCAATCGGTAGCACTAATCTACTTGACAGATCGGTTTGACAGATGAGTTTGACAGATCGGTTTGACAGATCGGTTTGACAGATCGGTTTGATAGATCGGTTTCACAGATCGGTTTGACAGATCGGTTTGACAGATCGGTTTGACAGATCGGTTTAACAGATCAGTTTCACAGATCGGTTTGACATATCGGTTTCACAGATCTATCATACCCAACTCTTGTTTAATCGAGTCTATCCTTTCATAATTTAAGGGATTTGTGAAAATGTCATCTAATTGATGTTCAGTACCTATAAACTCAAGAGTAATATCACATTTTTGGTAGTAATCTCTCAAAAAGTGATGTCTAACATCAATGTGTTTGGTTCTAGAGTGAGACACAGGGTTCTTTGAAATGTTAATTGCACTAGTGTTATCACAGTTGATTGAAACATGCTTAAAATCATATCCATGGTCCAAGAGAGTGTGTTTCATCCACAGAATTTGTGCACAGAAACTACCAGCAGCTATATACTCTGCTTCGGCAGTGGACAAGGCTACAAAATTCTGCTTCTTACTACACCATGATACAAAGGATTTTCCCAACAAATGACATGTTTTAGATGTGCTTTTTCTATCCAACTTGCAACCAGCAAAGTCAGTATCTGAATAACTCATTAACTCAAAGGATTGTCTTTTTGGGTAAAACAAACCTAAGTTTATAGTGTGCTTAAGATACTTAAAAATTCGTTTAGCAACAATTAAATGAGATTCTTTTGGATTAGCTTGAAATCTTGCACACATACACACACTAAACATAATATCTGGTCGACTAGCAGTAAGGTAAAATAAGCTTCCAATCATACCTCTGTAATTTGTTTGATCCACTGGTTTCCCAGTTTCATCTGCATCCAATTTACAGGTTGTACTCATAGGAGTATCATTTTCTTTAATACTATCCAAACCAAAACGTTTTAAAAGATCCTTTGTATATCTACTTTAATTCAAAATAATACCATTTTCATTTTGGAAAACTTGAAATCCAAGAAAATATTTGAGTTCTCCCATTAAACTCATTTCAAATTCATTTTACATACTCTTTGAAAAATCAGTACATAAAGAATTTTTAGAAGATCCAAAAATAATATCATCAACGTAGATTTGAACTATTAAAACATCTTTAGAAATTCTTTTAATAAAAAAAGTTGGATCAGTAATCCCTTTAGTAAAACTTTTTGAAATAAGAAAATTACTAAGTCTATCATACCAAGCTCTTAGAGCTTGTTTTAAACCATATAAAGCTTTAGAAAGTTTAAAAACTCGATTTGGAAAATTAGGATTAGAAAATCCAGGTGGTTGTTTAACAAAAACATCTTCAATTATAAAACCATTTAGAAAAGCACTTTTGACATCCATTTGATATAAATTGAAATTCAGATGAGCAGCATAGGCAAGTAGAATTCTAATAGCTTCTAGTCTAGCTACAGGTGCAAAGGTTTCCTCATAGTCTATACCTTCCTCTTGACTATATCCTTGTGCAACTATCCTAGCTTTGTTTCTAACTATATTTCCTGATTCATCAACTTTGTTTCTAAAAATCCATTTAGTGCCTATTGTTAAAGTGTCCTTAGGTCTGTCAACTAATTCCCAGACTTTGATTCTTTCAAATTGATTTAACTCTTCTTGCATAGCCATTACCCAAAATTCATCATTGATAGCATCATTGACATTTTTAGGTTCTAGTTGTGAAAGAAAAGCTTGATGTTCAACCTGGTTTCTTAGAGAAGCTCTAGTCTGTGTCCCTCTATCAAGATTACCAACAACAACATCTAAAGGATGATTCTTTAGAATCCTAGTTGATCAAGTAAAGGTAGGGCTAGAAACTTCTGGTTCATCTCTAAGTTCAGGTTCAACAGAAGCAGATTCTAGAATATGTCTAGAACTGGATGTTTTTATAGCAGGTTCTTTAGATTTATCATTAAGGTCCAGAACAGTCAAATCTTCTTCAAGATTTTCAAGAGAGGTTTTAGGCTCATGTGGATCAGTTTCATCAAACTTGATGTGAACAGATTCTTCCACACATTTGGTTATTTTGTTAAATACTCTATAGGCTCTGCTATTTAAAGAATAACCAAGAAAAATTCTTTCATCACTCTTGGAAGAAAACTTGTCAAGATTATCCTTTGTATTAAGAATAAAAACTTTGCAACCAAAGACTCTGAAGTAACTAACTTTAGGTTTTCTATTATTCCATAATTCATAAGGGGTCTTTTTGAGAACAGGTATAATTAAGTCTCTATTAATAATATAGCAGGTTGTATTCACAGCTTCAACCCAAAAGTAAACAGGCAGGTCATACTCATTAAGCATGGTTCTTGCAATTTCTTGAAGGGTTCTATTCTTTCTTTCTACTACACCATTCTGTTGAGGTGTCCTAGGAGCAGAAAAGTTGCGACTATAGCCATTGTGTGAGCAATAAGATTCAAACTCATGATTTTTAAACTCACGGCCATGGTCACTTCTCAGGGTTTTAATCTTAAGTCCACTAAGGTTTTCCACAGACTTGGAGTATTTAATAAAGTAAGAACAAGCTTCACTTTTGTGAGCCAAGAAGTATACCCAAGTATATCTAGAAAAATCATCTACTAGGACATAGACATAGTGCTTCCCATTTAAACTAGAAACTCTAGAAGTTCCAAACAAGTCCATGTGAACCAAATCAAGAGGTTGAGAAGTTGAGACTTCTTTCTTTGATTTAAAAGAAACTTTATGTTGATTTCTCTTTTGACAGGGATTACAAACTTTGTCATTTGGGAATTCAAGTTTAGGTAGGTCTCTAACCAAGTTCTTCCTAGTCATCTTTCTGATTGAATGTATATTGTAGTGTCCTAATCTTCTGTGCCAAAGCCAAGACTCTTTATGAAAATCATTTAAACAAGTAACATTTTGCTTAGCTAAAGAATTCAGATCAACAACATAAACATTTTCATTTCTCAAGGCAAAGAACACTAAAACATTTTTAGAGTTAAAGACACCACAAGAATCATTTTCAAACTTAACATTAAATCCATCATCACATAATTGAGAAATACTTAACAGGTTATACTTAAGTCCATCAAAAAATAAAACTTTAGAAATCAAAACTGAATCAGTGTTACCAATCTGGCCTAGGCCGATGATTTTTTCTTTAGAATTATCACCAAAGGTGACATGGCCTCCATCAACCTTTATTAAGCTTTTAAAGCATGAATAATCTCCAGACATGTGTCTCGAACATCCACTGTCCAAGTACCATACCTTCTTATGAGAACTCTTCAAACATATTTCCTACAAAACAGATTTAAATGGGAAATGATTTTGGTACCCAGATCTTCTTGGGTCCAGATAGGTTAGCAATCAATGCTTTAGGTACCCAGATTTGTCTTATGGGTCTCATATGATTTACAGAACCAATAGATTTTGAAAGATAAACTTTATTTGATCTATAACCATACGGATAACTAGTTGAAGCATATGAATTTCTAGAACTTGAACAAACAGAATTTTTTCCAGACTTAGGAATAAATTTAGTTTTAGTAAGATGTCTTTTTCCAGGTTGATAACCTATTTCAGTAGCATACTTTGGTGCCACTTTCTTTCCTAGAATTTGAGTTAGAGTGCCCTTTCCATTTGTGAACTTTTCTAAGTCCTTTCTAAGTTGCTAGACAATTTCAGTTCAGTATTTTCCTTTATCAGTTGAGCATTCTTTTCCTTTTCTACATCAAGGGCAGATTTAACATTGGTACACTACTGGAAAATGGGTCTATACCCACGGTTTTGTGCAGAATCGTGGGTATAGGCCCCCCCTATACCCACGGTTTTGGAAACCGTGGGTATAGGGATAGTATCGGGAGCTATACCCACGATTTTGGAGAACCGTGGGTATAGGTCCCCTATACCGACGGTTCTTGGAAAAACTGTGGGTATATGTTTTTTTTGAAGACCTATACCCACGGTTTTTCCAAAACCGTGGGTAAAGGTGTTGTTCTACAGGCCTATACCCACGGTTTTTAAAAACTGTGGGTCTAGGTGGTATTTTTTTCAATGACCTATACTCACGGTTTTGAAAAACCGTGGGTATATCGTTCCCGCGTTATGGCGAGAACAAAAAATTCCGCGGGAGAGGAATTTTTTTTGGTGAACAGACTATCTTGAATAATATAAATATACGGATACGAAATAATATATTGTATAATGTGTTTAGGTTGGTTGGTTTAGAACTATGTTTTCATGAGGCAGACCCGTGATCGAATCCTGCGGCTACATTTTTTCAGATATATGAGTAATATGAATATAAGTAAAGAGTCATATATACATAAACAATTAATGTTGTTAGGTTAGTTGGTCAGCTGCGAAATCCCTCAGCGCAGGTCTCAGGTTCGAAAATGCGCTGATTCATATTTTTCGATTATAGTAGTTATATTAATATATTAAAACAAAAGTATATTGATATACCAGTTGTCGAGTCAGCTGGGTTGGTCACTGTGACTTTGCAGAAAACGGAAGGCACGGGTTTGAAACTCGGTGACCTTTTTTTTTCTATTATAGTTGTTATATTAATATATTAAAATGAAATTATATATATATATCAATAGCGTCGTTGGCCCAGTTGGTCAATTTGTAGGGCGCATTTCGCAGGTGCTGCGCGAGGTTGCAGGTTCGAATCCCATCTGCTCCATTTTTGGAATTTAAATACCCCACGATTTGAAAATCGTGGGCTCTACTGTGTACCACGTTGGAATAGCGGTGTGGCACACTTTGACCCCCCTATACCCACGGTTCTCCAAAACCATGGGTATAGGCTGTGACCCCTATACCGACGCCTTTCCAGCCCACGGTTCCCAAAACCGTGGGTATAGGCTATACCCACGGTTTTGGGGGCTATACCCACGGTTTTGAATTATGGGTATAGGTCGTTTTTCCAGTAGTGGTAGTGAGAGCATACTTTTTCTTTAAGGCTTTGTACTTGTCCTTAAGTTCATTACAGGTTTCTTCTAGCATGTTACAATATTCAAATAGTTCCCCACTAGACATGTTTTCAGATTCAGAATCAGTTCCAGAATAATAATCATTCTGCATAGGAGAAACATGTACCTCAAAGGTATTGGTCATGAAGAACATGTTGGCATGATTCTTTTCAGAATCAGAAATTTCAGATTCACTTGTGTTGTCTTCTGAAGCACCCCAAGTAGCTTTCATGGATTTCTTGTACTTATTGTCTTTGTAGTCATATTTCTTTTTGAACTTCAATTTTGGACAGTTTTCTTTAATGTGACATTTCATTTTGCATTCATAGCAGACAACTTCATCATTCTTGTCAGGCTTTTTCCAATCCTTTTTCCAATGCCCCTTGTTGTCATACTTTCCTTTGTAGTTTGCTTTTCTAAAGAATCTATTCTTCCTATAGAACTTCTTGAATCTCCTAACTATTTGAGCCATCTATGCATCACTGTCAGAGTCAGAATCTTCACTCGTTGAACTTTCTGTAGGTACATGTATTTTCTCCTTGCCTTTTCTCTTTGAAGCAAAAGACTTGAATGCCACGGATTTTCTCTTTGGTTCATCATCTTCTTCCTTATTTACTTTAAGTTCTTCTTCATACATCATAAGCTTACCAATAAGCTCCTTGACTGGTAGTTTGCTTATGTCACATGATTCTCTAATTGAGACAGAGGTGCCTCTCCATCGATCTGGTAGACATCTTAATATCCTCATGATTTGTTCCTTAGTAGTGACATCTCTTCTAAGAGAGATCATTGTATTGACAATATCATTGAACCTAAGATACATGTCAGAGATAGGTTCATCAGTCTTCATTTTGAAATTATCATATTTAATAGTATATGTATTCAATCTCATTTCTTTAACATTAGTTGTTCCTTCATGAGAAACACTTAAAGTATCCCATATTTCATAGGCAGTTTTACAAGCAGATATTCTATTGAACTCTTCATCTCCCAAAGCACAATACAGGGCATTCATAGCTTTACAATTTTTATTGTAAGCTGTCTTAGTAGCTTCATCCCAAGTAGTTCTAACAGTTGCTGGAATCTTATATTCAGTTTCTATAGTAGTCCAGATATCAAATCTCATACTTTCTAAATGAATTTTCATTTTCAATTTTCACTGGGCATAATTTGTACCATTAAAGAAAGGTGGTCTGTTGGTAGCAGCACCTTCTAGTCTATTGTCCATAACTAGAGTACTAGAGTTTAGCAAATAAATTTAAAGAGATAAAATTTAGAACTAATAGAAATTTAAGATCTTTAAAGATGCAACTAAAATCACAGTTGAAAAACAGAATGGTTTGAAAACTCATATTAATAAAATGCCTCTAATACCAAATGTTGGTCGGAGTGGACACTCAAGAGGGGGGTGAATTGAGTTCCAATTAAAAATTTATGTTAAAAAAATTTCTCTTAAAGTCCCCCAATTTAAAACCAAAGTTAAACTGTAGTGAATTTATATAGATTGCAAATGTTTAATTGGCTTCTTAAAGATTGATTAGATCTCAGTCGATTTAATCACAAGATTAAATTGGCTTTTGGAGCTAATCTACTGGTTCACAATAAGCATAAATACTTGCTAATTTAACTGTCAAAGTAACTTTAAAATAGTTTTGCATTTCAAAGTAATAGTAGCGGAATAAAAGATACATGTAATATACTTTAACTTGTACTGAAAAAGCACAACAGATATAACCAAGAGGTTCAATCTCAAGCAGAGACTTAGTTCTATAAAATTTATATAAATTTGATCCACACCATGGATCGGGGTTAACAACAGTTCAATATTGTCCAGGTCACAAGACCTCTACCACAGTTCTTCATGGGAAAAAAAAGACAACATCACACAGACTGTTCAGGTCACACTTGACCTCTACCACTATCCTCAGTGGGACACATAATGATGTATGGAGTTTGGAATGAGGATTTAGTATCCTCCAGTTCAGCACAGGAGACAGTGTGTGTGCAAAAGATATACAGAGTGCACACACTGCTCAACAGTAAATAATAATTCACTTAGAGAGAGTATATGAAAGTTTAGAAAGCTCCAGTGATTGGTTGTGCAGCTCTGGACTCATTGGATTTAGCAGAGAAGCTTCTGAGTCCTTCTGTGGGTTTTCTGTTGAAAAACAGAGTATCGTGGTTCAACTTGATGTCCTTCACAAGTGAGCATGTTTTCTGATTTCCAGTGTTCTTCGTGTGTTCTTCAGGAGTGTTGGATTGCATATATGAGAGTTCTTTAAAGATCCTGCAATGTCTGCTCAGAGTTCCTCGTGTGTTCTCCCTTTCTGTATGTATATTCATGGAAGAATTTACTCTCTATGCCTTTTCACGCACACCGCTTTTACTGCCGCTCGATCTTCCTTTTATTCCACACTCTTCGACAATGGGAATGATTACCTTTTTCATAGGTACGAGGTACAGTCTCCTGACATGCCAACAACTAAAATTAAATATCATTAATTGCATTAAAAACATCAAATATGACCGTTGGAATTAAATAAGAGTTTATAGAAATTCAAACAGTTTTCATGACTATCGGTGAGTCATGAGATCGGTGAGTCATTTTGAATCCGCATCAGTTTCGGTAGCATCAGCATCGGTGGCTCATAAATCATTGGCATCGGTGGCTCATGATCATCGCTATCGGTGGCTCACGATCATCGGTATCGGTGGCTCATGATCATTGGTAGCCATCGGTGCGACTGACCGTCATTGGTGGGATCGGTCATCATCGGTGCGACCGTTCCTCATCGGTGTGATCGTTCCTCATCGGTGCGACCATTCATCATCGGTGACTTGGAGAATAACTAACGGTGAGTCAAGACATGGAGTTTTCACAAAGTGTCTGTTTAATCCAGAATACTTCCAGGTCAACCGTAAAACACAAATTAACATAGATAAACACATGTAGACATGATTTACACATATTTAGAACAATTTGAACAAAAGACTAAATTGAAATAAATAAAACCAAGATTTGTGATTATTAAAATAACCATTTCACAGAGAGTTCAACAGTTAGTGATGTCAAGGGTGAGCTTGTGGTTCATTTCTTCCATAACCACTAGTTTAATGCATGACGTAATCTCGACAGGGATGATAGACTCATTGGCCAAGTAGAGATCCTGGAAAAAATTCACAATGTGACCCTGCAATTCTTCTTCATTCGAAATGACTTTTCCATCAGGAGTGGTGAGGCTGCCAATGAAGTTCTTGCAGTTCCGCCCTAAAAGCCTTTTGATGGAAATAATGTGTATTAGAATCGCCTTCCTTGATGTGAATGTTTCGAGCCCGCATATGCTAGAAACTTTCTTTCCTTTTGAGGGCTTCATTGAGGTTATTTTCTAGCATTGCAATACTAGACAGGGTCATACTGGAGGGTGAGAGGGAATAAAGAACTTAAAACCTATTTCTAAAGCGTCACATTCCCTGTCCGGTTGACGAAACTTTCGACCACTCCATTGTTTAAAGGAGGAAGCAACCTTGGAAATTTTATTGTGGACGCATGATGCAACCATATTCCATCTCGATTTAATAATGTTTTCACAATCCTTTTCCTTTGTCCAATAACTTTCAAATCTGAATTGCCTTTCACTTCTCGGCTTCCTGCGTTCAAGTAGGTTGATGAGGATTGGGCGACGGTCTTACATGTATATATAATAAATAATATATATCATATTTTTTTTGAAGAAAAAGATAAACTACTGATCAATGAAGCCGAGATTACAAAGCCAATCAGGGAACGAGTTCACCCAACAATGATTACCCAAATGTTTCTCAAAACGAGCCAAACGATGGGCCATTGAATTACCATCTCTTTTGATGAAAGAAAATTTGCATGCATCGAATCCATCGGTCAGAGACCAGATCTTCCTCAAGATGAGGCCATAAGACTGAGAATCCTCATCTTTTGTTGAGAGAGCGTTCACCATTTCGAGGCAGTTGGATTCCATCAGAATCTTAGTCCAAGATTTTGAACGGCCAAAAAGAAGCTGGAGGATAACCGAGGCCTCTGCCACCACAGGGCTCCATGAGTTAGGCACTGCCCTACACTGGGGTTTCACAATCTGGCCCAAACTGTTTTGAGTAATGAGCCCAATACGTTATATATATTATATAAATTCATATCATAAATAATATATATTATTATATGTGCATGTAATAAATATTATATATATTAGGTTCAACGTTAATAAAAGAGGCGCACGGGTTTGGACGGTCAGGTTAAAGGGGAGGATATTATTCCGCCGTTCGCTTCCTACCCAGAGCCTCTAGGGTTTTTTCGCTGCAGCTCGGATAGCTAGTCCAGGGCCGTCTTCTCGTTCGCATCGACTCAGGGATTCGCAATGGGTCGTATGCACAGTAAAGGGTCTCTCTCTCTCTCTTATTTTCTTCCACTCTCCCACGGATTAGCTTTGCTGAAGAGTTGTTATCTCAAACTCGCTGCCATTATGAGTTAATTCTTTGATGTCGCAGCAAGGGTATATCTGCATCGGCTTTGCCGTACAAGAGGACTCCTCCAAGTTGGTTGAAGATAACTGCTCAGGATGTGAGAAGCTTTTCTTTTGTCCTTTTGACCTGTCGACTTGTTTGGGAGTGTATTTGCGGAAGATTTCCTCTGTCGTTTGATTTCTATTCTCTTAATGGAAGCCCTCTTTCCAAAGACGCTTTATGTTTGTTCGCCCTGTTTGATTGTTGCCAAGGGGTTCTGATATGCTAACAATTCTCATGCCTGAGTCCTAAATCCTTTTTCTTCTGTAATTTTTTTCACAATACACTTTCCTGATAAATTTTATCGTTTTGTAAGTTCATTGTTGACGATTCACTGGCTTTTTTCTGGCTGCTGTCGCTTTAACCAGGTGGGATTTGAAAGTAAATTTTTTAAAATTGCTGAAAACGTTCTTATATTTGCTGTAATATCTGAGGCTGGGTTATCTTGGATTGCTGTCTACAGTTTTGGTGATTGCATCCTGGAAAAAGGATGTAAATATCTTAAGCAATTTCCTTGTTTGATGCCTATTACAAGCTGCAGGTGGGCTCAATGTTAGTAGTGGTTAGATGATCTAGAAAAAAGTGTTGTAGTAGAAGGTTTTTTTTTAAAAAAAATCCAAAAATCCAACATTAGATGTTAGCACTCACGTCCACACACACATTGCTCTATACTTACCATTGTAGGAAGGGTGAAAAGGGGAATATCAGGGAGATGGTTGGTTGGTTTGTTAGAAGGTGGGGGCCCTCTTTAAATAGGCTGGGAGTTCTCTCGGGCGGATTAGTTTTGGAAGACTCATAACAGGCAACTTGTTGGGAAGCAACCGCAGAGGAGAGGAGGTCTCTCTCCAGTTGAACAACTATTGCCTCCAAGCAGAGGACATCAGAGGTGGTCTCACCTTCGTCTCCAGGGTCTACTCCCATCCTTTCCTCATTCCATTGAGATTCTTCTCTTAAATTGTAATTAGCTTCGGAATATATAGTTTTGTTGCCCTTGTTTTACTTCTTCGCTATAACCTAACACTTTTGGCGACTCTATTCGGGAAGTTTGGATGCACTGTTGTGAGCGAGTTGTGAAGGGAGGAAACAAACACAGTTAGTTGGTCAATGTTGTTGAACGACACACACACTAGTTTCTCGTGCATCTGATTTTTGTTTTTCGAGACGAGAGATGCAAGCAATACTTTCAACTAGATGCAAACGAGAATGGATGGTAGAATCGCTACAGTCGAAGCTACTTTTGAAGGTTTCTTGCGTTGTTATGATGAGCCGGAACGAGAACAAGATCAAACCTTGATGTCAATACAAGAGAATCAGCAGACAACACATGAGCTGGTCCGACAGTCAGAGGAGCGAGTATCCATGCGAATTCGGAATGTTGAGCACTCGATCGACAGGTGGCCTCAGTGTTCTTTGAGTTCTGTTTTATGAGTCTTCTCATGGGTGTACTGCGAACGAAAATTGAGAACCTGGTATCCACACATGAACCTGACACCAAGTTTGGAATGATCACCTTGGCAAGAAAGGTCGAAACAGAATTGGTTGGAGAAGGTGTTTTCAGGGGAATTCGTGGAAAAGCAGTGTTGCTGCCTGTAAACTGGAGCTATGATGCCTCAATTCAATCCCAACAAGGTCGCAGGAGAGAGAGGCAACTGAGAAAACATGAGGCTGAACAGGTAGAGGACTTTGGAATTAAGGAGTATGGGGGAGGCATGGACTGATTCAATGAAATTTTCAGGCCTACTGGGATGCAAATACTTGTTTTTTCAGACAGCGGAGCAAGTCACAACTTTGTCTCTAAAGCACTTGCTGAGCTGGCAAAGGCGGTCAACCCAACCAAACCATTTGGCATTAGACTTAGAGATGGGTACCGAGCCACATGTCACAAGGCGTTAGTAAACATGTTGAAGTCACGTTGGAGAATTTCTTTATCACTGTGGAAGCATTTGTTTTTGACACTGGTGGACTTGATTTGGTTCTTGGGATGGAATAGTTGTAGAGCCTAGGGACGATTTTGACCAATTGGAATAAAAAAACCATGGAATTTTCATGGGAGGGAAAAGAAGTAAAGCTGTCAGGGCTTTCTGAGTAGAGCCTACCCACCCACCTTTTGACTTGAGGCTATGTTTCCGTTCAAAAACATTATTTTTGGAAGGTTGGTTTTGGCAGACATTTGCAACTTCCTGAATCAAAGACAAAACAAAGAGAGGACTTTGTTCAACAACATTTGGAAAAGCAGCTACCGGAGTATCAGTCTTTGTTTGGCGATCCAAAAGAGTTACCTCCTTGCCCAATAACCGACCATGCAATACCATTGGTAGAAGGGGCTGCACCGGTAAATATTCAACTGTACAAGTTAGCACATTACGAAATCGAGAAACAAGTAATAGAGATGTTGGCCAGTGGCATCATATGTAATAGTAACAGTCCCTTCGCAAGTCCAATTATTTCAGTCTTTGTTTGGCGATCCAAAAGAGTTACCTCCTTGCCCAATAACCGACCATGCAATACCATTGGTAGAAGGGGCTGCACCGGTAAATATTCAACTGTACAAGTTAGCACATTACGAAATCGAGAAACAAGTAATAGAGATGTTGGCCAGTGGCATCATATGTAATAGTACAGTCCCTTCGCAAGTCCAATTATTTTAGTCTGGAAAAAAGACGACGGATGTCATTTGCGTGTTGATTACAGGGCACTAAATAAACTAACGATACCTAATAGATTTCCAATTTCTATCATTGATGAGTTGTTGGATGAGCTACATGGGGCTGTTACTTTACTAAACTCGTCCTGCGGTCTGGGTTTCATCAGGTTCTCGTGCAGGCCAACGATGTCATCAAGACAGCTTTCCGAACACATGAGGGCCGCTATGAATTTTTGGTGATGCCATCCTGACTCATGAATGCCCCAACAAATTTTCAATCTACGATGAACAAGGTGTTCAAAGCTTATTTGAGGAAGTTTGTACTTTTTATTTTGATATCTTAATTTTCGGTAGAACTTGGGCAACACATTTAGATCATCTTAGAACAGCCTTCCGGATATTGCAAGATAATCTACTGAAGCTCAACCGGAAGAAATGTTTTTTTGCCCAACATTTCGTGGAATATTTGGGTCATATCATTTTCGGAGAAGGGGTTCAGATGGACCCAAAGAAGGTTGACAGTGTTCTCCGCCGGCTGCGCCCGCAAAACATTAAGGGGGTACGTGGTTTCTTTGGCCTAACAGGATATTATTTGAAGTTTATTAGTGGCTATGGGACGGATGCTAAACCGCTCACAATTTTGACTAAAAAGGACGGATTCCAGTGGACTATAGAATCTGAGCTTGCCTTTGACGTGTTAAAGCACTGTTTAGTTTCAGCTCCTCTTTTAGTTTTGCCGGATAATCTAAAACAATTTGATATAGAATGTGATGCCTCTGACAGAGGGATCAGGGCAGTTATGCAATCTGGAAAACCCATGGCATATTTAGTAAGGCCTTATCTTAGACCCACCTATCTAAATTAGTGTATGAGAAGGAAGTTATGGCTTTAGTTTTGGCAGTAAACCATTGGAAACAATATTTGCTTGGCAGAAAATTTGTGGTGCATATTGACCACCAGGCTTTAAAACACTTGCTCAGTCAGTGTTTTCACATGGCCAACCAACAAGACTTGCATGCGAAGCTTTTGGGACTGGATTTTGAAGTTGTTTATAAGTCGGGCATATTTAATCAGGCAGCCGATTCCCTGTCTCGGTTGGTTGAAGAAGATTTTGCATATCAGGCTTAAGACAAGCTTCTTGGGACAGCTATGTCACAACCGTTTTGGATGGAAGTTGCTACCGTTAAAAAGGAGCTTCTCCTTGATCAATAACTTTCCAAAATTGTAGCCGCTCTCAAGCAGGAGCCTGTTTCTAGACCTGGATATATCCTCCGGGATGGCCTGCTATATTTTTGTGGGAAAATGGTTTTATTTCGTCACCCTACTCTTATAATCAAATTCCTACAATATTATCATTCTTCAGCTACGGGTGGGCATGCCAGATTCCTCAAAACTTACAAGAGCTCCGGGATGGCCTGCTATATTTTTTTGGGAAAATGGTTTTATTTCGTCACCCTACTCTTATAATCAAATTCCTACAATATTATCATTCTTCAGCTACGGGTGGGCATGCCAGATTCCTCAAAACTTACAAGAGACTTCCAGCCAGTCTATTTTGGAAGGGGATGACACACACAGTTCTGCATTTTGTTCGCCAGTGTGACATTTTCCAGTGACGCAAGTACCAAACTATGTCTTCAACAGGGCTGTTACAACCACCGCCCATTCCAATCGTAGTTTCAGATCAAATTTCTATGGATTTTGTCTTTGGGCTGCCTAAGTCTATGGGCTACGGTGTGGTTCTCCTAGTAGTGGACCGTCTTTCTAAATATGCACATTTTTTGTTGCTTCACCATCCTTATACTAGCCAAATCTGTGGCTGGGGTTTTCATTAAAGAAATCGTTCGTTTACATGGCATTCTTGGTTATATTCTTAGTGATCACAATCTGATTTTTGTTAGTAATTTCGGGAAAGAACTATTTTGGCTTGAGGAGACCACTTTAAAAATGAGTTCATGGTACCATCCGCCTCACATGCTTCCTCTCGTATGACTCCTTTTGAGCGCGTTTTGAATGTGGCTCGACCCCTCTTCATTCTGTGGCATAGGCTCTCCTCAATTGAGATACTGTCCTCACTCAGTTCCAACATAATTTATGTGGGACCCAAAGCTGATGATTCACTTTTCCAATCGGCACAGGTGGGAATTGGCTTTTCAAGTTGGTGATTTTGTTTTTGTCAAACACTGCCCAAATATCCAAACTTCTAAGTCTAAAATAATTTGTCCCATGTTGGCAGTTCGGTATTATGTGTTAGAGTTGCATCCGAGAACCAACTATTTGTACTTTGATTACATGAATATTTTATGTATTAAATATTAAATTAAACATCTTATTACATATTGTTCATTGTTCTCCATGACCATAATATAATAATGTCAGTATTTGTTGCATTGATAAAGTCATAGTAGTTCCTCGCTATGATGAGAACCTTGAAGTGCTATGATAATATTCTTAATATAGTTTTGCGGTTGGATAACATACGATGGTATATAAACCGTCAAGTGTGAGTACTCGAAAGCTGATGAGACTTCTTCTCATGAAGTTTGCACTTAATAATCTCTACGACGGGAGATTATGAGAACGTACCTGTTAGTAGGAATTCTGCATGTTTTGGTGTCAGCGGATATTCCTATCTGCGAGCGTGTGTAGGGTAAGTTGGGTGCGTCACGAATGACATGTTATTGATGGATAAGTCAAGAAAAGATTTGTCTCTTACATATTTATGGAAGTTGATATCTCGGCCCTTTGATTGAAATAGAACCATTGTTCTAAATTTCATATTCCTGGTGTAACGACGAGTTTATTTCAGATAGTCAAAAAAATGACGTATCAAGCATATAGGTTGATGACACCGTTATGCAACCTGTTTGATGAGATTATGTGACAAAGAAATTTTATTACACAGTGAGCGTTCATATATGGTCATCGTCGTTGCGACTTTAAGTTCTTTCTCTTGAGTTCTTTGCCCCTGTTGATAGACATTAATCTTGGACTTTAGGTAAGTCTGCCTAATGTCAACGAGAAAGAATCCTAGAGAGTCACACACTAAGTGTTTATGGTGGTCTCGATTAAATTCTATTTGAATTTGATTAATGGAATAAATATCATTCTCAAGACTGAGGAATAATTTTATTTAAGTTATATTTATCGCGTAAATTAAATAAATATTTAATTGGATTGTGAATAAAATATATTTATTTATTTTATTGAATATTTAATAATTATTTATTTACTAGTTTGTGAATAAAATATTTATTCGGGTGTTCAATAAATACAAGAAGAGTTCAAACGGACCAAGACTGTGTTCGGTGATAAAATAATTATTTACGAGTCGGTAAATATTATTTATCCATTTTGCGCAAGTTGACGCACCACAAAATAATAATACTGTTATTATTATTATGTGACATGATATTTCATTAATAGTTATAATTATATTTAATGATTGTTGTGCAGCTAAATTTTGCAATCGAAATCCCGTCTATAAATAGACTGCTATGTCTATTATGCATTTGAAACCAATTTCAAGTTTGGGAATAGAGAATTGTTGCGTACAACGAATTCTCTCCCGACTTCTCTCTCAAGAATGAAAAACTCAAGAGAGAATTTCTTCAAGACTGAAGAACTATCGATCAAGAATGAACAATGCAAGACATTCGATTCGCCGCGCTAGCACCCGGTGAACGAGTGACGTTGCTCGGAGACCATTGTAGCATGTGTGGATCACCGCTAGATGAATTCTACCCTTGGATCCTCACAAGCGCAACGAAGGCAATCCAGAAGGGCCGTTTCGATTGATCAACAATCATCAATGAAGAAAGTTCCTAAGCCCAGATTTTTTTTTCTCCAGATATTAAATAAATTAATTATAAATTTGACGTGTAATATCTTCATTCTTGGTTTTGGGCAATGATTATTAAAAAAAATTTAATATATCACCGACCAACACACTCTTCCGCTGCGCTAGGAACCAACATTATCGTCCTTTTAAAATTTTAGCTCGGATTGGGGAGGCTGCGTATAATCTTTCTTTGCCACAGCTCAAGTGTGCAGTTGGGGATTCTCCTGTCCATTCTGTTTTCCCAAATTCGTGGGATCCAGACCCTTCTTCCAAAATTGAACCAGAACAGATTTTGGCTACCAAACCTGCTTCAGGTCGTCCGCACGGCACCTGATCAAATGGAAAGCGAAACCTTTGATAGAGTCTACTTGGGAAGATGCTTGAGCATATCTTGTCCCAGTTTCCTGATTTTTCCCTTTTGGGGGGGGGGGGGGTTGAGGAGGGGGGAAATTTTAGCACTCCCATGTCCAGACCCCCACTGCTCTATACTCACCAGTGTATGAAGGGTTAAGAGTTAAGAGGGGAATAGCCGTGAGATGGTTGGTTAGTTTGTTAGAAGGTGGGGGGGGGGTGTTGAGGAGGGGGAAAATGTAAGCACTCCCATGTCCAGACCCCCACTGCTCTATACTCACCAGCGTATGAAGGGTTAAGAGGAGGGGGGAAATGTTAGCCGCGCCCATGTCCAGACCCCCACTGCTCTATACTCACCAGTGTATGAAGGGTTAAGAGGGGAATATCCGTGAGGTGGTTGGTTAGTTTGTGAGAAGGTGGGGGGGGGGGGTTGAGGAGGGGGAAAATGTTAGCACTCCCATGTCCAGACCCCCACCGCTCTATACTCACCAGCGTATGAAGGGTTAAGAGGAGGGGGGAAATGTTAGCCACTCCCATGTCCAGACCCCCACTGCTCTATACTCACCAGTGTATGAAGGGTTAAGAGGGGAATATCCGTGAGGTGGTTGGTTAGTTTGTCAGAAGGTGGGGGGGGGGGGGTTGAGGAGGGGGAAAATGTTAGCACTCCCATGTCCAGACCCCCACTGCTCTATACTCACCAGCGTATGAAGGGTTAAGAGGAGGGGGGAAATGTTAGCCACTCCCATGTCCAGACCCCCACTGCTCTATACTCACCAGTGTATGAAGGGTTAAGAGGAGGGGGGAAATGTTAGCCACTCCCATGTCCAGACCCCCACTGCTCTATACTCACCAGTGTATGAAGGGTTAAGAGGGGAATATCCGTGAGGTGGTTGGTTAGTTTGTCAGAAGGTGGGGGGGGGGGTTGAGGAGGGGGAAAATGTTAGCACTCCCATGTCCAGACCCCCACTGCTCTATACTCACCAGTGTATGAAGGGTTAAGAGGGGAATATCCGTGAGGTGGTTGGTTAGTTTGTCAGAAGGTGGGGGGGGGGGTTGAGGAGGGGGAAAATGTTAGCACTCCCATGTCCAGACCCCCACTGCTCTATACTCACCAGCGTATGAAGGGTTAAGAGGAGGGGGGAAATGTTAGCCACTCCCATGTCCAGACCCCCACTGCTCTATACTCACCAGTGTATGAAGGGTTAAGAGGGGAATATCCGTGAGGTGGTTGGTTAGTTTGTCAGAAGGTGGGGGGGGGGGTTGAGGAGGGGGAAAATGTTAGCACTCCCATGTCCAGACCCCCACTGCTCTATACTCACCAGCGTATGAAGGGTTAAGAGGAGGGGGGAAATGTTAGCCACTCCCATGTCCAGACCCCCACTGCTCTATACTCACCAGTGTATGAAGGGTTAAGAGGGGAATATCCGTGAGGTGGTTGGTTAGTTTGTCAGAAGGTGGGGGGGGGTGAGGAGGGGGGAAATGTTAGCACTCCCATATCCAGACCCCCACTGCTCTATACTCACCAGCGTATGAAGGGTTAAGAGGGGGGAATATCCGTGAGATGGTTGGTTAGTTTTTTAGAAGGTGGGGGGGGGGGCGTTGAGGAGGGGGGAAATGTTAGCACTCCCATGTCCAGACCCCCACTGCTCTATACTCACCAGTGTATGAAGGGTTAAGAGGGGAATATCCGTGAGATGGTTGGTTAGTTCGTTAGAAGGTGGTGGGGGGGAGGTGGTTGAGGGGGGAAATGTTAGCACTCCCATGTCCAGACCCCCATTGCTCTACTCACCAGTGTATGAAGGGTTAAGACGGGAATATCCGTGAGATGGTTGGTTAGTTTGTTAGAAGGTAGGGGGGGTGAGGAGGGGGGAAATGTTAGCACTCCCATGTCCAGACCCCCCACTGCTCTATACTCACCAGCGTATGAAGGGTTAAGAGGAGGGGGGAAATGTTAGCACTTCCATGTCCAGACCCCCACTGCTCTATACTCACCTGTGTATGAAGGGTTAAGAGGGGAATATCCGTGAGATGGTTGGTTAGTTTGTTAGAAGGTGGGGGGGGGGGGGGGGTTGAGGAGGGGGGAAATGTTAGCACTCCCATGTCCAGACCCCCACTGCTCTATACTCACCAGCATATGAAGGGTTAAGAGGAGGGGGGAAATGTTAGCACTTCCATGTCCAGACCCCCACTGCTCTATACTCACCAGTGTATGAAGGGTTAAGAGGGGAATATCCGTGAGATGGTTGGTTAAGGTGGTGGGGGGGGGGGGGGTTGAGGAGGGGGGAAATGTTAGCACTCCCATGTCCAGACCCCCACTGCTCTATACTCACCAGCATATGAAGGGTTAAGAGGGGAATATCCGTGAGATGGTTGGTTAGTTTTTTAGAAGGTGTGGGGGGGGGGGGGTTGAGGAAGGGGGGAAATGTTAGCACTCCCATGTCCAGACCCCCACTGCTCTATACTCACCAGCATATGAAGGGTTAAGAGGAGGGGGGAAATGTTAGCACTTCCATGTCCAGTCCCCCACTGCTCTATACTCACCAGTGTATGAAGGGTTAAGAGGGGAATATCCGTGAGATGGTTGGTTAAGGTGGGGGGGGGGGGGGGTTGAGGAGGGGGGAAATGTTAGCACTCCCATGTCCAGACCCCCACTGCTCTATACTCACCAGCATATGAAGGGTTAAGAGGGGAATATCCGTGAGATGGTTGGTTAGTTTTTTAGAAGGTGTGGGGGGGGGGGGGGGTTGAGGAAGGGGGAAATGTTAGCACTCCCATGTCCAGACCCCCACTGCTCTATACTCACCAGCGTATGAAGGGTTAAGAGGAGGGGGGAAATGTTAGCACTCCCATGTCCAGACCCCCACTGCTCTATACTCACCAGCGTATGAAGGGTTAAGAGGGGAATATCCGTGAGATGGTTGGTTAGTTTTTTAGAAGGTGGGGGGGGGGGTTGAGGAGGGGGGAAATGTTAGCACTCCCATGTCCAGACCCCCACTGCTCATCACCAGTGTATGGAGGGTTAAGAGGGGAATATCCGTGAGATGGTTGGTTAGTTTGTTAGAAGGTGGGGTGGGGGGGGGGGTGTTGAGGAGGGGGGAAATGTTAGCACTCCCATGTCCAGACCCCCACTGCTCTATACTCACCAGTGTATGAAGGGTTAAGAGGGGAATATCCGTGAGATGGTTGGTTAGTTTGTTATAAGGTGGGGGGGGGTGTTGAGGAGGGGGGAATTGTTAGCACTCCCGGGGGGAATTGTTAGCACTCCCATGTCCAGCCCCCCACTGCTCTATACTCACCAGTGTATGAAGGGTTAAGAGGGGAATATCCGTGAGATGGTTGGTTAGTTTGTTAGAAGGTGGGGGGGGGGGGTGTTGAGGAGGGGGGAAATGTTAGCACTTCCATGTCCAGACCCCCACTGCTCTATACTCACCAGCGTATGAAGGGTTAAGAGGGGAATATCCGTGAGATGGTTGGTTAGTTTTTTAGAAGGTGGGGGGGGGGGTTGAGGAGGGGGGAAATGTTAGCACTCCCATGTCCAGACCCCCACTGCTCTATACTCACCAGCGTATGAAGGGTTAAGAGGGGAATATCAGTGAGATGGTTGGTTGGTTTGTTAGAAGGGGGGGGGGGTTGAGGAGGGGGGAAATGTTAGCACTCCCATGTCCAGACCCCCACTGCTCTATACTCACCAGCGTATGAAGGGTTAAGAGGGGAATAGCCGTGAGATGGTTGGTTAGTTTGTTAAGGAGGGGGAAATGTTAGCACTCCCATGTCCAGAATATATATTTTGAAATAATTTGCCATCGCAGTCATCTTCTTCATTGTCACTATTGTCATCATTGCTTTCTTCTGATTCACTTCCACTGGCTTCTTGACAATCTGGAAACTCTTTCACGACTGTGGCCTTTTTACAGACAAGGAGTGTGGATTCCGAAGGAGAGGAAGAAGGCTTACTGACCTCTGTGAAGAAGATCATTGCTCATATTACCCCTCCTGTTGCTGTGTTGCAGATCCTGGGTGCTCGTGGAAGGCCTTGATCCAGGCGAAGGGGTAGAAGATGAAATGCGCAACTAGTTTTTATCTGCATTTAGAATCGCTCATTCTAAGATCAGCGGTCATCTGGAAAATTGAAGAACAGACAAGACTGGAATGGACAATAGGAATCCTAAAAACTAAGTATGAAAACTAGAAAATTACTGATAATTGAAAAATGAAAAACTGGAAATCACTTTCTCCCCAAAACTGGAACTAATGCCCCAAACCGAGAAGGAGCGACTCCCGGAGGATTTTATCTGGTTTATTGGTTTTCATGGTGTATTTATTTGATGCTCATTGAAACTGCGTGCTGGTTTTGTGTCGCATTTTAACTATTGATTTCACTTTCATCCCACTTTAAGCTGTCAAAAGTTAATTATCAGTTATCTAAACATGGGAGATCGCATTTTTTTGGTGTGTATTTTCAGGTTGAGGAGAACATTTGCAAGCTTGCAAAGAAGGGTCTGACACCTTCTCAAATTGGCATCATCCTGCGTGATTCCCATGGGGTTGCACAGGTAAAAAGTGTCACTGCAAGCAAAGTTTTAAGGATCCTGAAGGCCCATGGTAATTCTTCACTCAGTATGATGTTGTGGTTCATGAATTATCATCTTTTTTCTGGATGGATTAATAAAGCAGTCTGCTTTCGCCCCGCGAATGGAGACAGGGCTGGCTCCTGAAATTCCTGAGGATTTGTACTACCTCATTAAGAAAGCTGTTGCTATCAGAAAGCATCTGGAGAGGAATAGGAAAGACAAGGACTCAAAGTTTAGATTAATCTTGGTTGAAAGCAGAATTCATCGGCTTGCGCGTTATTACAAGAGGACTAAGCAGCTTCCACCCGTCTGGAAATAGTAAGTTTTTGATGCTTCTAATTTAAATTCTGATATTAATTGTTTTTAGAAATTAAAAACAAAATTTGTGGCTGTTAATAATTAATCAGAAATGCGATTGATGTATTACAATACATGATTCTGAATTTAGAAAAGCATTTGGTGGCTTGGACTATTACTCATTTCGTGTTTTGTTGCAGTGAATCGGCCACAGCGAGCACTCTTGTTGCTTAGCTGACTGAGGATTTTCAGGTTCAGCATGCGAGAGGAAGAGAGTTCTGTCGGAATGGTTCGTGTTTTGTTTTATTCCCTTTTTTTGCTTTTTTCTGACAGTGCTTTTGTGAATTGAATCTGTCCTGTTGAGATTTGCTTGGGCCTTGAAATGGGGATTCCGCTCTATCATTTATATGCTGTTCTCATTTTTGTTAATCCATCATGCTTGGATTCTTTGTTTTGTTTTACTATATGTTCGCCGTTTGGTTTCTTCTGATTTTTTTTGTCATCCGAGAGCTGGGTCCTCCAAGTCGTCCATCATTTCCAGCATCCAGATACAATGTGCTTGATTGAACAAAGGGTGTTCATTCTAAATCCTTGAAGTACCACTTTTACTGCTTTCATGCAGAAAATTTATTCTATCTGCAGCTTCCTCTCTTTCCATCATAGGTTCGGCCAAACTTCCCACCAAACTATCCAACTCTAGGAGAAGGATGCCTGGTAAAGGCATCAAGCCTGTCAACATTTGATCTCGGTTGGAAATGCACGCCTTCGCGTATTCACCAAGGAGATTAATTATAGAGTTCATGGAAGGTAGAGCGACTCGGGTCCCTATGTCTTCATTCTTTGACCCACATGAAGACTCGATCGGGCAACCCCTAATATATTTACATGATGGCTACATGATCACTCCAAATTGATGCTCGACTCATGCAGAACCACCACGTGCCTTGAAAGGGAGGATCATTTTTATTAATACTTTCTATCTCCTATGGCTTACTGATTGGCTGCCCCTATGAAGTTCTTCTAGCACTAGAGACCATGTGAGCCTACCTCCAATAATTCACATTAGTGCCACTCGGCATATGATCTGGGCCTACTCTATTACAAGCCCCTTGATAAGGTGTTTTTATCTTGAAAAAGCTGGTACCCATGTTTCTCATCTTCCTCTTTAAAAAGCTGGTACCCATGTTTCACACTCATGGGTTGCCTTAATGGCTTAATCATAGTGGAGTTCATGCATAATTCCCGTTCTTATGCTTTTGTGGTTCCATTATTTATAGAACTCCCTTGATTAATCAGTGTAGTTCATGCATAATTCCCTTTCTTATACTTTTGAGGTTCCATTATTTATTGAACTCCCTATGCTACTTGCCTAATTAGAGCATCACATGAACAAGACTTGTTATTAACGATGAGTTTCATGCAATGATCATATTGATTTAAACTACATGTTATTCTATATTGATGTACTACAACCACCCCGCCTTCACATGGCCGTCGGGTCCTGGCCCACAAGATACCACCAGTTGCCCCGCAGACACATGGGGCCCACCCCAGGGTCCACCCACGTGCCCGAACGGGTCATCTGACTAATGATAGTCCCCACAGGCCAACACATGTCCTTTCCAGTGTGCTTTGTCCTCACTCGCACACACCCTCTCCCGATATAATCCCAACACCATGCAAAATATCCCACCACTTTATTCATCCTTCAACTTCATACGACATAAAAATCTAACACAATTCTTTCACCTTGATGGATGAAAACTAGTGTAAACCTTTGGCATTCCTAAATGGATCAAAACTCTAGCATGAACCTTTTGAATTCTTTGACACCACATAACTCATACACAATCTAATTTCTTTAGATGAAAAAAATATCTTGCACAAACCTTCCAAGATGGTACTAAACACCATCAAAATCCTTTTACCTTGTAAGACAGTGCAAAACACTATAGGAAAATGGGTCAATAAAGGTGGGTTTTTAGTAATTGTTTTATAAACTGCTGCTAAATAAATTCACTGTTATTTTGTGGTAGTTTTAAAAAATCGTTGCATTTAAAAAAAATAAATAAATGCACTCCCCCCTCCCCCTCCCCCCATAGCCCTCCCCCCAGCCCTCCCTTCCGCCTGAGCCCCCTTTCTCCTTTCACCCAGAGCCCCCTTTCCCCAATGTTATGCAAGCTCTCTCGCGAGGTGCAACAATGGCGAGTGAGCCCTCCCTTTTCCCTTGGTGGCATTTGATGAGGTGCGAGGTGTTGTAAAAGTGGATGCCTTGGATCCAATTTGAAAAGTATTTTTTGTTTACCAAATCATGTATACGTAGAGTTATGCACGATGTATACTTATCATAATAGTGTTGACACTTCTATGTCTACTATTTACACGGTAATGTCATTAGATTATTTGTTGTGTCAAAAAGTTATAACAGTTCCCAGTTGTAATGAGAATCTGAAGACACCATGAAAGTAATTTAAAACATGTCATGATCTAGATACTGTTGGAGTTAGTGTCATAGGACCAACTGTTTGTACTTTGATTACATGTATATTTGATTATTTGAATATTAATAAAATATCTTGTTACATATTATTCATTGTTTTGCATGACTTTAATGTAATAATGTTCTAGGGTATCTGTCGTATTGATAAGGTTATAACAGTTCCCTACAATGATGAAAACCTTGAAATACTATGACAATATTCTTAAATATAGTTCTATGGTCAGATAACATTCTATGATGGGACATATAAAATGTGTTTATTAGGCGTGAGTGTTCGTAAGCAGATGAAATGTCTTCTCATGAAATTTGCACTTGGTAATCTCTAAGACGAGAGATTATATGAGCAGACTTGCTAGTATGAATTCTGCATGTTTTGATGTCATTAAATATTTCTATCTGCGAGCATGTGTAATAGTCATTAGACTTTAAGATTATCATTGATGCATGTCATGACTCATGCACTTAGATTTACTGATGAAAATCATGATGCCATATGTTGGTGGGAAGTAGGGCACGTTGGGTGCGTCACAAATGACATGTTATTAATGGACATACCGATGAATGATTTGCCCCTTTTATTTTTATGGAAGTTGATATCTCGACCCTTTTTTGGAATAGAACCGTCTCCCTCTACCTAGATAAAATGAGGTATTTGCTTATGAGGGTTCAACCTCAACCTTTAAAAAAAAAATGTATCGATCACATAGATTGATGACACATATGTGCAACCTGCTTGAAGAGATATTGAGACAAAAAAATTATATTACACAATGAGCTATGTGATTGTCCTCGTTGCAACATTAAGTTCTTTCTCTTGGGTACTTTGATCCGCTGCTAGACAATAATTTTGGACTTTTAAGACGATCCAACCTAATGTTAATGAGAAAGAATCCACACGAAGTAGTTTCGTTGATCTCGATTAAATTCTATTTGAATTTAATTAATGGAATACATATTATTCTCAAGACCGAGAAATAATTTTATTCACGTTTAATATATTTATTTTTGTGTTCAATAAATGCTAGATGAGGTTTAATAAAGATTATTGACATGAGGTTTAATATTATTATTATTATTATTGACATGAGGTTTAATAAAGATTGTTATATTATTTAAGGGTCAACACGCAATTAAATAATATTTTAACGTGAACTCTATCTCTATAAATAGATGATTATGTCTATTGTGTAAGGTTAATCGAGATATATGGAATTGCTGCACACAACAAATTTCTCTCCCTATCTAAAATGAGAAACATGAGAGATTCCTTCAAGATTGAAGGATGAACGATAGATGATTATGTCTATTGTGTAAGGTTAATGGAGATATAGAGAATCGTTGAACACAACAAATTTCTCTCTCCCTCTCTAAAATGAGAAACACGAGAGATTCTTTCAAGATTGAAGGATGAACGATCTACATGAACAACACAAGACAATTGGTTCGCCACACCAGCACTCAGAAATCAATTGGTGTTGCTTGGAGATCAAAAGAACACACGTAGATCGCCGCTAGAAGTATTCTATACTTGAATTCTTACAACACATCGAAGATAATTCAAAAGGGGTTTTCATAAGATCAACATCGTCATCAGAGAATGGATCCTAAGACAAGGCAATCATTTCTTCTAGATCTTAATAAATTGATTATAAATTTAATGTGCAAGATCCTCTATTGGGGTTTCAAGCAACTCAATATTAAAAGAAATTTTAATATAACGCCCACCACAGGCGCTTTCGCTGCGCTCAGAACCTTTAGATACATCATGCTGAAAGGACACAAATGATGTGTGACTATCAGGTGTTGGATGCTCATAAACATTAAGATTTATTTTCATGAAGTTCGCATTTCGTGATCTTGAGTATAAGAGATCATGAAGACCGATCCACCAATAGGAACACCACATCTTTTGGGTGTCAAAGGTTGTTCCTATTTATGAGCACATGTATTGATCTCTCGATTTGAGATCATTATCAATGTGTACCATATGATCACGTACTTTGATTCAAGATGAAAACCATGACATTTATGTTGTGGCGAGATACCTTGCGTTGAGTGCGTTATTGATGATATGACATTGGCTAAATGATCAAGAAAGAATTTGTAGCTACTGAAAGGAATAGATATCTCAATCCCAATTGACTAGGATGACAATACCTTTATTAAATCTATGACCATGGTGATCGAAGGTAAGTCCATCTTATAAGGTTGCAAATAAATAAAGCATGAAAGGATGATGACATGAAGAGTGTGTCCCGCTTTATGAGATATCCCGAGACAAAGTGATTATATTACACAACATGTGTTTGTAGGCTGAGGTTGTTGTTATGACCAAACCTTATCTCCTTATGGGTCTTGATGAGTTGCTATATTTCGCTCCTGGTCTATGAGTATCACTCACCGATACCGAGATATAACAGTCTAGATGGTCACATACAAAGTATATTCGAAAGCTTAACTAATTCCAGTGAATTAGAGTTTTAAGACATGGTGGGCCCCGCAGTAGGGACCAAGTAATGGCTATATTTAAATGACCACAATGAAATAAAAAAAATTCAAAATTATTCGAGTTTAGAATAATAAATATTGATTTTATTTACTTATTATATTCACAAATTATTAATTGAATGTACATAAAAATATTTTTCGAACGAATATTTAATATTTAACATTCAAAGTTTGTTTAAATATTTTGGGAGAGACGAGTCGAGTTAAGGATTGATATTTTATCATGTAACATAAATTTAATGATATATGTGAGTGATAAAACATTCACGACATTTGCGGCAAGTTTTAAGTGTCGTTTGTGTCGTTTTTGGGCCCGTTTGAAAGGTTAACTTCCATAAATACCTAAGTACAATTTATGAAAGTTGTAACCTACCTATTTAAACATTTTAAAACCAAAAAATGAAGGGGCCAAGGTATTGCTCGAATTCTCTCTCATCTCCACCTCTCTTTCAAGTCACAGAAAGCTAAAGCGAATGGAAGATCAAGAATTGTTTGATCCGGGTTCTAAGATCGATTGTTTGATCTCTTGCGATTGTGATGATATCGAAGAGCCTTCGATTCTCTGTGTTAGCACCTGAATTTCATAGGTCGACGCTCGATCAAGCTTCTAGAACATGTGTGGATGATCTAGAGGGTTTCAAGTTTGGTTCTTTCGAGCGACGATCACTAGCGACGAGCAAAAAGTGTTTCTGAGTTTGATTTAATTTTTCGTGCTTAATTGAAATGACATGGGGTTCTCGGGTTATTACCAGGCGTTGCACATCGTCAGATACAATGTCAAAATGTCGTGTCAGTGATAAAATTTTAAAATCACGTCGTTTCACGCTTTCGCAACGCGCCCTTGAATTGATATCAGAGCGAACATGTATTTAATTAAGTCAAATTAAATTTAAATTTGCATGAATTCGACTAGAGAACGTTGCAATAGTCCCAACGGTATTAATGACGCCTCAATCAGAGATCAAATAATCGAGTTTAAAATGAAGAATTAATATATATTCATTTTATGTATATTTGTTTGTCCGGTGTGGGTTTATTTTACCAGTCACCAACGACATTGAGTTGGAGGCAGTAACTGAGACAATATCGATGTGAGATCTATTTGGCTGATAAACATTACCAAGGAAGTTCGAGTCAGTTGGGCAAAAATCCCTCAAGATAACTTTACAACGTTTTTGAATTGATTTTGTTTGTTGACAAAGCAGGTGGACAAGGCCAGTTGTGGAGTTCCATCATGATTGATTGGCAAACATCCAAGACAAATGAATGAATGCTCTGGAAGTGGTACGAAAAATTTTGTATACAAGGTGACGCTGTTTCCAGTGTTTGCCAAATTTTTGGGGTTCAAAATTTAGAGAATGACTCGAGTTTCGTGAAAGTTGGATTTCCATGAATGTCTTATAAAAATATGAGAAAAACATGAGTTTCGTGAAGATTGAAGTTTTCATGAAGATGTGCCAACGAGCCTGTACCTAAGTGGTATAGGCTCCTGCTTGACATCCAAAAGACCCAGGATCAAATCCGGGCAATGACGAATTGCCGGGTACTGTAGCGGTACTGTAGCAGCGACGTAACTGTAGCAGCGGTGACACTGTAGCCGTGGAGGCACTGTAGCAGGAACTGTAGCGGCGGAGGGACTGTAGCAATGTGGGTACTGTAGCAGTATTGTTCACTGAGGGGTCATTTGGGCCAAAAAATGGGATTTTAAGTCTTGTATTCAGGCCACTTGGCCTTGAGCCTTCGGGCTATGCGATGAGTCTCCCTCTACCCAGACTAAAAGAGGTCTTTGCTTTAATAATAATTTGAGACTTCAGCCCCAACCTTAAATTTTTTTTTTCACGAAGATGTTGAGCTTTGCGAAGGAAGCTGATGTCACGAAGGTTTGAAGGTTCGCGAATGCGCGATAAAAAGACGGTATATCTCCGCGACTTTGAGAAGCTTCGCGAATGGAAAATTTCTCCAATGCTTTGTGAAAACAGGGAGCTTCGTGAACAAGATGGGAGAGCTTTGTGAAAAGGCGCCGACGAGGTTGAAAGCTTCGCGAAATGGAGGCAACACCTATAATAGGCCTCTACCCCCTAATTTGGAGAGAACAAGGCTTAACAAAAATCCAAAGGCTCTGAATTCACGAAGGTTATTCCTGCGAAATAGTTCGCCAAGAAATGACGTTCGTGAAGGCTATGTAAGCTAACCGAACATTGTTAGCATCACGAAAGTATTGAGCTTCATGAAGGCTAAGTAAGATTTGCAAAAGTATTGAGCTTTGCGAAGACTAAGTGAGCTTCACGAAAGTAAGGAGCTTCACAAAAGCTAAGCGAGATTCGCGAAAGGAGGAAGCTTCGTGAAGGCTATCTGAGCTTCGCAAAAGTAGCGAGCTTTGCGAAAGCTGTGGGGTTCACCAAATCATAATATTCTTTTGAAGAATTGGGCAGCTCACGAAGGCTGTGTGAGCTTCACGAAACAGTGAGCATCTCTAAAGTGTTGAGAAGAGATTGCCCAATAAATCTGTGGTGAGATTGTATTTATCAAGTGGATGAAAGTGGAACACAATGATACACTAAATGAGGTGTAAAACATATTGATTCAAGTGATCAAAAGAAGAATCATATGAAGGAGCAATAAACACACTTTAGTTGAGAGAACAATGAGTTTTCATATTGTGATTGGTTGTAAACCAGGAGGGATAATGAGTTCGCTCCGAACTTTGTAACAATAACGCGCTTTAGTGAATTTGGTACATAGACACACTGCCTTTGTATGCTCATTGGTCGTAGCCCAGTGCAGGTGAATCAAGTAAAATTCCTGCATCTCATGCATGCTTTCATTTCTTCTCATACATTTTTACGGGAAAAAGGAGAGAAGAGTGTTTTGTTTAACGACGAAACAAGATCCGAAGTAGTAGTTGTTTTAATGTCATACCCTGATTCACCCCCTCTTAGGGTATTTAACCTGGTTGGACTAACATAGTTAATGCAGGCTTAATAAAAAAATGTAAAAGGCTAAATGACAACCTTTTGAAAAAAAAATCATTAATATATCTGTGGGTGTGGGTGGGTGGTCATGAACCTTAGACCGACCAATACATGTCTGACATCCATTTATTTATTGTAATGTGTTTATTTGTAATAATTATTTAATAAATAACAATTTGTGTATCATCTTCATTATCGTTATATTTTACGGGCCTGTGCCTCCACGATAAAAATAATTTTTATGCATTTCGCATTCCCAAGACCCCCTCGCTTGCATACGAGTATTATTAATGTACAATGAGGGAGATGAAATGTAATGTAGTTCACACCGAGAAATGGCGACTCACCAGACTGGAGTTCGACACATTGGACACAGTAAGTGCTGCAACTTTAGTCCGACGCGACACGACTCAAGGGGTTACCCCTTATGAATTAGGTTGATCCATTATTCACCCAATGAATTAACCATTATAATGAGCTCATGATCACAACATTTATTTTATTTGTTTATGCACGATTTATTATTTTGTATGTGTATATACGCACGGTCACACAAAATAATAAACAAACATGTCTAAATAAAACTAACATGCTTGATGAATGTTTTCTATTTATTGCTTGGTTAAGTTGTGAGTGCTGACACATAGAACAAACATGCTAAATAGACATGGCGATGCACAGGACTGGAGTTCGACACATTGGACACGGTAAGTGCTGCAACTTCAGTCGGACGCGGCACGACTCAAGGGGTTACCCCCTATGAATTAGGCTGATCCATTATTCACCCAATGAATCAACCATTATAATGAGCTCATGATCACACCATTTATTTTATTTATTTATGAATGATTTATTATTATGTATATGTGTATATACACGCAGTCACACAAAATAATAAATAAACATGCCTAAATAAAACTAACATACTTGATGAATGTTTTCTATTTATAGTTTGGTTAAGTTGTGAGTGCAGTCACATATAACAAACATGCTAAAAAAAGATTTCATTCGTCGAGAATATTAAAAACCTTCAAAGAAATATAAAGCTAAATGCTTTTTCATCGCTTGAGTTTGAACAAAACCACATGCTTTAGGTGTTAACAAGCCCTAGTTGAGGGTGACTCTTACTACTGTGACCTTCTTATGGAAGCGGTAGGTCTACTTAACTAAAGTTGACATCAAAGAAATAACCATAACTAGTTTGGTGCAATTTTAGAGTCAAAATGTTGAGTAAAACAAAGTTATACTTTATAGGAGATGAGACACTACTCAACAGATCAAGTAGCTGTGAGTTAAAGTGGTTGATCAACCAAAATCCCACCTTAAAACTGAGTAGTGACGTAGCTGTAATCTAACATCCCGACCCAGGTGCCACTAAACCGATGCTCCAAGCCGGTTCGACACAAGGCCTCAAACGCATCTCCCCGTACGCTAGAGGTTGCCGACTGACATCGAGGGTCTAAAAGTGATACAATTAGAAGACTATACTCTCATATCAGAGTAACAACAACAAAAATAACCAGATATAATCCATAACATTAATAAACAGAGCGCGAAAGCAATAAATAAACTAAAATAGAACATGATGCAATAAATGAAATGCTATAAAAGCCCGAACAGGCATGTCATACATACAACACTGGTCATTCACTGGGTCGACCATACATACAAGAGTACATAAAGAAACCGGAATAAAAGTATAGGGCTCTCCTACTAACTCCAAGCCCAATCACATACCTGGTCTCCAAGACATTGTCGAGCTGCTCCAACCCGATCAAAGGAATCTACACAAGTGGCTTCGCTCGATCATGCAACCCTGATCCAAAGCCCTATCCATCATGCATCTATGCTCAACCTGAAAAGCTAACATAAGGTTTGCATGCACACCGAGGTGCGTGTAAAAAGGTGAGAAATAATCTCAATTGGCCACCCCAATGATGAACTTATAAATCTCCTTTCATAAGTGAATGCTCATGCAATATGCTTAGCCTAGCCGAGACATAACTAAAATAATAAATAAAATAAATAACGTGAAACCACAGTCGATCCCCGGGTCCGTAATCTCGGTCAGCTGGGCAATGTGCCATCATGTATATTTATATTTATATGTATATATATATATCCCCCACATAAATATGTATATCCACGAGTAAGGTGAAAAATAACATAATCAACAGTAGTCAATCCTTGGGTTCGTAACCCTGATCGTCTGGACATCCAGTAAAAAAGGCATTGAGTTGGATGTCGTACCACTCAAGCCATGTATCATTGAGTTGATCCTCGGGTCCGCGATCCCGATCAACAATATTTACTTCGACCATCGCCAAAAATAACTTTGAGTAAGCTACATCACCGCATGGGGATACATGTCGTAACCCTAGGTTCACCCGTACTCACCTCCAATCACTATAATGAAGGATACCATATACCAACAAACAATCCTGTAAATGGTCACTGAGCTGGATGCCATACCACTCAAGCCATGCGAATCTTAGGTCCCGATCCTTTGGAATTCACGACATTGCAACTCAGATAATCCCTAAGGGGTTCACCCTCAGGCGATCCATAAATGGAATGCTTTCCAAACCCAAGTACATGCTCGACGTCCATTCATATAAACAGATCAACAACCCCATCCCCAGGAAGTACCTCTGGGCGATGTAGTAATGACACGTCCACCCAACCCTAGGGAGCATCTTGGGCATCGCTCGAGGAGAGCGTAATAATCCGTCGAGTATATTTCACATCAAATTTACTTCTTCTTTTGAGTACGAAGGTTCTCGACAATCTTGGTAGTACTGAGAAAATATAGATAAAAAAACGATTAAGAAACATTTTTAATGAAATTGTAATTACCTTTGGAAATTACCTCTTCGGGGATGCTGGTATTTTCATGGTTTACGATCTCTCATAAATTTATAAATATAATATCCACAATCATTGCCATTATCTTGCTTCAGACATTGCAGAAACATTGACCAAAATAAGTAAATTGTTTTAAAATATGTTTTGATAGTTAAATATTTCTATATATATCTTAATCTGTTTCCATTTGAAGTAATCCATAGATTTTTTATGTCTAGTCACTGACTTCATCTCATGAAGAAGCCTATATTTAGAGACTGCTCTATCATAATAAAATTCTTGTTAAAACACACATTGAAACATATAATTCGAAGTTTATCTATAAAATGTTGATTGTAGTGTATTACAAATTCACAAAACACATCATGTATGATCAGTTTGTTGGATATCCACGCATTAGATCCAAAAAATTAATATTTGGGGTATCCCGATTTACTACGATCAATATCCAATGCTGCTTAAAAAATAAAAACAAATAAGTAATGCAAAAAATAAAAATATATTTTATGTGATTAGATTGTAGAGTTTTACCACTGCATTGTAGGCATCAAAAAGAGTGTGTCGTATGTTATTTTTTTCTCAAATGCATCGTATTGCTCATCTTTCTTTTTATCAATTTATTCATTTTCCAAAGAAATTTTGTGCGTAGAAATGATACAGGGATTAATGAATCCAAATCGCGCTTCACACGATTTTCCCTTTATATAATAGTAATATAAACACCTGTAGAAAATATGAATAATTATTAACTTTAATGAATATATTAGATCACTATTCGAACATATGTATTATGAAAATACATCTTATGTATGTATTCACAACTTAGGCTATGACATCCTATCTTTTTATTACATAAACTTTTCATTACATTATACAAAACAGAAGATCTTTTAAAGTTTAGTTTTTTAGAAACAAGGTATATAATAGATGAAAACTTAAAACATTCTTCTAATCAATGTGAAATGCTTCTTCATTGGTCCATCTTAAGTACTTTTATTGCATCTCATAACCTAAAGACATACATCAAAGGAAAAAGTGAGCATAAGACCCAGTAAGGAAAAGCACGGGGAAACAATTTTTACATGTGATCTTGGGAATATCAATAAGAACATGATGAATATCATTATGACATGAGCAAGAGAACATGAGACATAACATAATAAAAAGAACATGAATCTTTACTTGGAAATGTGGCTACAACATTTAATTTAGACATTCATAAGCATATCACCAAGGTTAATCATTGAAGTGTTGTAAAAATTACCAAGGTTATTCACCAAGGTATCATATAACATGGTATCTCTCGAGATTAAGTTCTTTACCCAATGCATTGGATCGTTATCAGGATGCACCCTTCATATGTCTTAATTAATATGAGCCACATAGATCATAATAAAACATTTCATAAATAACTTATAGAAAAATAGAAGAAACGAGTTCCATATAAAAATCACTGCATTTTAAAAAATTAGTTAATGCAAATATGTTTATGTCATTTTGTTTCGTAGTTCTTTGAAACGTGTGTTCTAGTTTTAAGAATCACTACTTCCAGGTGATTTCTATTGGATTTATTCATGGAACCAGAAACACCCAACGATTCTTTATCCAAAAGGGATCTGCTTTCCAAAGGCGGACGTTCGTTAAGTTTGAATTTTACGATACTTAGGAACGTGCATTGGTCGAGAGGATGTGAGGTCGGACTCATCACACCCTTTTGGGGGGAATTATTGTCTACTCCGAGACTCTATAAATTTAAGATATTTTCATGAATCCTTATTAATTCACCAAGTATAACATAAGTTTCCCTTGGAATTTGCAATCACTTATTAACATGTGTAAAATTTAGAATCATTCGTATGTATTCGAGGTTCTTCATTAATGGAGATATCTGTATGTATTCGAGGTTCTCCATCAATGGTATTCTCTCATATACTATTTAGAGATTCTTTTAATCATCGTTATGATGATACTGGGTTTTAAGCCACTCAGTGGGACACTCTGGAATTTATTGTCATCTAGGGAGATGAAAGTTTGTTTTGATATTGAGATCATACCCATAAATGGGCTACCTACGTATCCTTGTGAAAGGAATCAGAACCCTCGTAGTTCGGTGCTGCTTAATGGGATACATCATACCTTTTAAGGTCATGTGATAAGGACCTAACCATACAGTTTAATGTCTTGTGGTAAGGACATCTAAGCGAAAGGTGTTTAGTTAAAGTTTGGTGTGAGACTTATGCTGAGGCAACCCAAGGAACTTGGAAATGATATGAGTTTCCAAGTAAGATTAGACCCTGTTGGGAATACGACCCAAAGAGAACAAGGTTGATTTGAAGTGTTGGGTTTGAACCTCAAGGAGGCTTCCTACGTATCCCTTGTGGATGGGAATCAAAACCCATGTAGTTCGATAAGTCTCATAGTAGAGTATAGTCCTTCGAGAGAAATGAGTTTGGGATTACTTCTTGAAAATGATGCCTTGATGATTTGGGGGTTTAATTTGGGGCTTATTCCTGAGGAGGATGCCCAGATTAAGGGAATTAGGGTTGGATTCCTGAAGAGGATATCAAACGAGCTTGAGCCCTAAGAAAGGCTTCATACGTATCCTAGTTTGAACAGGAATCAGAGTTCTCGTACTTCAAGTTTGTGCAAATGTTGTGATCATGACAAATCTCTAAGCACACGTGAGTCATGCTCGGTGTGAGAAACAAGAGGATGCCAAAGATTCAAAAAAGGCTCCCACACTTTTCCTCCTCTGCTAATGGAAGAGAGCACGCCTACGGCGGTGAGGGTGGACGAGGGTGAGGCGACGAGCCCTCCCTCTGTTCTCTTTACATTGGACAAGGGTCCAATAAAAGGAAGGAGGGAGACTTCTCCTTTGTTCAAAAGGAAAAGTAGGTGTGAACCGTACCTTCTCTACCAGAGACCTAAGGTTCCAGGTCTTTGAGAAGGGAGAGGTTACTAATCCTCTAAATCAGGAACTTCCCAACACTATTCCTGGGAGAAAGGTCCATGTGACTATGGATATACAAACCCACAGACGCTCTATGAATCCTAACCCCATTGTGAAACAAATGTGGGAATCCTCTGACTGCAGATATACAAACCCAAATAGGAGACACGCTAATGTGCCTTTCTCAAAGGTTTGATATGTCAGGAGGTTTTGGTGGATGCTTCAACTTAGTCCCTTTCAGATAAGGGAATCAAGGAAGGAGATACCCTGCCATGAGTGGCCTTAAAGATGGTACCTAAGTTGATATGTAGGCCTTATACACAGCTCTGCTGTATAGGTACCCCGCGTAGGTATGCCGTGTAGGTACCCCATGTAGGTAAGCCGCATAGCTGTACCGTGCAGGTGTGCCGCGTAGGCCTTTATGATGACTGAAAAATGCTTCACAAGTCCATGTGAGCTTAAAAATGTGAAAGACTTTCAAAACATGTTTATCCCATCTAATTATCTCTTCTCTCGTGTTTTTAGAGAGCTACCTGAGACAATTGGAGGGATCTGGGCGAAAGAGCTATGTAATGGGAGCTTCAGGAAGTCCTTTAACTTTTTCAGTCCTTGAAATGGGGAGCTGAATGGTCCTATTTATAGGCATGGATGGGGCCTAGTCGAAGTGAATTTTTCCGCGCAGGTCCTCCGCATAGGTCCTCTATGCAGGTCTTCCACGTAGGGGTGTAGAAATTATATTTCCGCGTAGGTCCTCCGCGTAGGGGTGTGGAAATTATATTGCTGCGTAGGTCCTCCACGTAGGTCGCTTTGTGAAATTTATTCGTCTTCCGAGTACCATAACTTTTGATCCGTAAGTATGTTTGGGCTCTATAATCAGTCAAATCGAAGGTCTTGAAGAGATCTACACTTCTTGAGATGGTAAATACACCATGTATTCTTGGAAGAACCTCGGATATTGAATTTAATGTGTCAACACCTTTTCATTATCGATCTTGGAAATCCACTGCCTACTCCTGGATGGGGAAATCATTCCACTTATCCATTGGTATGGAGTAGTATTTTGGAACATAGAAATCCAGCCTGCATCTTCTTCTTTCATGGTGAAAACATCTTTACTCATACTTGACATTTTTTTTGTCTATATGAGAATCGTATCTTCACTCTACGAAAAAGTGCATGGAACACATTTCATTGTGTCTACAAAATCCCCCCTTAGAATTTGATTCGTTCGGAACAAAAAGAATCTTGTTCTAAGGTTAAAGTAGGCCACTTTGACGCATTCCAACGTTATTTGGCTAGATTTGGAGCTACGTCAAGTTTGGAATGATGCTCAATTTTTTTTCTAAGTTGTAAGGCTTAGCGAGTATAGTTTGACTGTTGCTAGGGTCATATGGACAACCCTACATACTTTGTGTCTTTTGACTTTTATTGCTCAATATTACCTAAACCATACAAAAAATGTACGTTTAGTGAGTTAGGACTCGACTTTTGTCCAAAGTTTCTTTTATAGGTTTCCAATTTGGTGAGTACCACGTCTCTTGTTGTTGGCATTTTAGAGTCATGTATGTTAGACTATAATGTGATAGTGTTTAAGGCCGAACAACTTTGACCATAAATTTTGAAATTAAATCTCAAACAAGTCTCAGTGGCTAAGAATTGCTCTAACATTCTTTAAATATTTCCAAGGGGAATCGTGAGTCATGATTTTTAAGGTCACCAAATCTAAAACTTGTATAAACATAAAGAAAGTTTCTTCCAAGAACGAAGTTACCATTATTTGACAAACCCGTTATGGGGGCTGTATTATGCAAGGCCAACTAGGGCATATGCTGCATAGCCAAATAGTGACATCTTTTAACCGACATGCCTGTTATGTAGAGAAATTTTATGCAAGGCCACCCAGGGGCACATACTACATAGTCAGACAAAAGAGCTCTCAGAAGTTTGACATTTTACTATTAATAGACAAGGGAAAATAAGATTTGGGTGACTCAAGACCACAATGAGTGGTTTTTCTAAGGAAAGAGATTTTGAGAATAAAGGGTTATTTATGCTAACATATGCCATGAATAGAAAAACCATTTCTATACAAATTTGGTGTATAAGAAATGGTTAAAAATTTATCAAAAAGAAGAATTTCTAATATTGTACTGTGCAGTTTTAAGTCATGCAGCGAAGACATTGTACTGTGCAGTTTTAAGTCATGTAGTGAGGACATTGTATTGTGCAGTTTTAAGTCACGCAGTGAAGACATTGTACTGTGAGGACATTGTGTGGCTTTAATTTAAGGTCTTTAGCTTTGGCCAAAGGTATGAGACTCTCCCAATTTCTTGATAATTTGTTTGGAAACATACTACCATATTCAGGTATGGAAGAGGAAATTGTAAACTGTGATTTGCGAATTTCTAGATTCAAAGAATGATGTGAGAAAAGGGCTAAAGGCATTAGAGGAAGTCTTTTCCAAGAACGAAGTTACCATTATTTGACAAACCTGTTATGGGGGTTGTATTATGTAGGGCCAACTAGGGCATATGCTGCATAGCCAAATAGTGGTATCTTTTGACTGTCAGACATGTTATGTAGGCAACTTATGCAAGGACACCTAAGGGCACGTACTGCATAGTCAAGTAAAAGAGCTCTCAGAAGTTTGACATTCTATTGCTAAAAGCTGGAAAAAGTTTATGGAGATTCAGATTTTCTGAAACATAGAGTTTGGTTTATGAAGAAAAGTACCTGAATATGGAGAGAGTATTTCCAATCATGATTTCCAAAGAATCGATGGAATAGGATTTCTACGAAGGTTTGACCCAAACATAGGGAGTATGGTGTTTGTAGTTATAGGTCATAAAACTAGGACTAGAAATGGAAACAATATATGATATGTGGTCAAGTGACCCAAGGTTATTTCATATTTCTTTGAACACATGGAGAGAGAGATGTGTAAAACATGGTCTTGAAGACTTTCAGATCGAGAGAAATATAATGGGACAAATATACATGAATGACTGTTTTAAAATACAGATTCTTATATATTGTCATCAAATTTTGAAGGGGACAAAGACAGTATAACTAAGAACGAAATTACCATCATTTGACAAACCCATTATGGAGGATATATTATATAGGGCCAACTGGGGTATATGCTGCATAGCCAAATAGTGACATCTTTTGGCCGACAGACCCATTATGTAGGCAACTTATGTAAGGCCACCTAAGGGCACGTACTGCATAGTCATGCAAAAGAGTTCTCAGATATTAGAAACTCTATCACTAGAAACTGTAAGAAAGATTATGAAGATATGAAAATATTCAAGATTAAGAGTGACATATGGAGCGGGGTAATGCTCAATGCACATGAGAAATATTTGAATCAATATGGGCCATGAGTTTAAAGTCCTTCACATAGATCTAACTCACATGTAAAATGGAGGCTCTCTTTGTTTCATTTGAATCAATATTATGATATACAGTTTAGAGTCATGTAGTGAGGACATTGTACTGTGTAGTTTTAAGTCATGCAGTGAAGACCATTGATAACCCCATAAGAAATTGAGACACCTTATTTATACAGAGAATCTTTTCTACCCAATTCCTAAGCCCACGTGAGCTATGCTCGGTGTGAGAAACAAGGAGCAGTAAATGCTTCTTCTGTAACACAAAGATGACACAAGTGAAGAATAAGAGTATTATGATTAAGTGATGCTGAGCCAGGGCATAGGATTCGGGCTTACTATGTATCTTGTTGGAGCAAGAATCAATTCAAACGTAGTTCTTGGATTTCCGTGCAGTTTAATGTCATGCGGTAAGGATGAAGATAAACCGATGTGAAAATAAAGACATATCGTAGCTGGACTAAGGGACAAAACCCAAGTGTCACTACGTGCCTTGCTGGGGGCACGAATCAAGCCATACATAGTTCTTTAAACATCCTCTATGTAGGTTTTGATTCTTATATAAAGAATAAAAGAGGTTTTTTTTATTGTGGATGGGCCCAAGATTAGAGATCTGGGCGTCTCTAAGTATCTCATATAGATGAGAATCAAGCCGTACATAGTTCTTGAAACATTCATTTCCCACACCAATCGAGTTTGACATGGGAGATGGGGGCTTTTAACACATTCTAGAATAATGATTAAATTTAAGACACAAGATAGTATGAAAATCAAACCATGTATCTTAAAAGAGCACTCTGTATAGATCTATAGTTCATATACAGGAGAAGAAAAGGGAAATAAAAATTTTGTGGTTGCGGCTGAGCCCAAGATTGGAGATCCATGCGTCTCTACGTATCTCATATAGATGAGAATCAAGCCGTACACAGTTCTTGAAATGAGGTCCTTATGCAGATCTGATTCAGACATAGGGAAGAAAAGGATTCATGCGCCACTAAGGAGCAACAATGATGTCAATGATGCTTGCATATGGAAGCTCCTAATGTCAAGTAGACAAGACGTTAGCCGTACAGTTTAATGTTGTGTAACAAGGACAAATGATGTCATGCAGTTTAACGTCGTGCGACAAGGACAAAGATGCTACACATTTTATTTTCATGCAGTATGGATGTTTATGATTGTTATGTAGTTTAATGTCTTGCAACCAGGACCTTGTGTTGCGCAGTTTAGAGTCATGCAACGAGGACGTTTTGTGCAATTACACAAAGTATTTCTTCAAGAATCTCGCATTGGTTGGAGTTATGATAAGTTCTCCATCCATTAAGATTAAGGCATAAGCTCTATTTGAGTAGACCTTATGTATGAAATAAGATTCTTCCCACTTTGGATCAAGCTTTGGAAGTTTCTTTCCTGGTATCATTAGAGTCCTGAGAACCAATACCAATTCTTCTCGAAGAAATGAATGGAGGTGAACTTTCTTGTTAAAGGCTTGCACTATTCTGTTCTAATAAACTTCTAAATGATGCAAAATATGCAATCTTTTTTCATCTAATCATTCCTGCTCATCAAATCGTTTCTGATACTTTTTATCTGTAGAAAACTGATCACATATTGCAACTCTGAGTGAAGGCAATTGAATTTCAATTGGAAAAACTGCTTCTGTTCTGTACACCAATGAATAAGGGGTTGCTTGGGTGACAATACAGGTAGTAGTTCGATAAGCCCATAAAGCATGCAAAAGTTTATTAGGCCAAGATCTCTTATCTTTATCCACCATCTTCTGGAGTATATTTGATAGGGTCTTATTGAAAGCCTCTATCTGTCCATTGGTTGCCACATGATAGCGAGGTGAATGGTTGGATTTGATATTGTACTCATGATATAACTTTTTTACCTCAACAGAATAGAAATTGATGCAATTGTCCGTCAATATAGTATGAGGGACACCAAATCAGGTGATGATGTTAGTTTTGACAAAACTAACAATGCTTTTGTCTTCGACTTCTTTGAGAGGTATTGCCTCAACCCACTTGGAGAAGAAGTCAGTAACAGTAAGGATATACTTGAACTGCTTAGCTGTAGCTAGAGGATAAGACCCTACTACACCCATTCCCCATGTGACAAATGACCAGGAGTAATTGGCTATATATAGTAACTCTGGGGGTTGATGAATGAAGTTGGCATGCACTTGGCAGAGATGACATTTCTTGGTGAAATCTGTGCAATCCTGCATCATTGAAGGCCAAAAGTATCCAAGCCTTCAAATTTGATCAAAAAGGCTATGCCCAGACTGGTGAGCACCACAAGCTCCTAAATGTACTTCTTTCATGACAGCTGCACTTTCTTATCCATCAATACACCTAAAGAGGATTCCATCAAAGCCTTGTTTGTAGAGGATCTTCTGATGATCTGGACTATCATAAAGAGTAAAATTGGCCGCTCATCATCTGATCTGTTCTTTTTCAGCTCTATCTGGTGGAAGTACTCCATTTTGAAGGTATTCCATGATGGGTGTTCTCCATCTTGTGGTATGATCATATGGATCAAAAAACAGGGCTAATTTCATTAATTTCCTCCATTCTAGTTTGAACGAAAGGTGAGACCACATGATGATGATCTATACTGATGATTGTCTCATCTCAATTTAGATCTGTCAAGGCTGTAGCTGCATTATCCAGTGCATCATCTTGGACATTTTGTGATCGCGGAACATAGGACAATGTCGACTCTGAGGGAAATTCACCCATTAACCCTCTGACGTAATCACATAAATGGATTAACTCTTCTTTTCTGAGGGAATAATCCCCATTGATTTGTTTGATTACCAACTCCGAATCACCTTTTACTTTCAGGTGATTCACTTGAACCTGAAGTGCCAATTCCAAGCCTGCTATGAGAGCTTGATATTTTGCTTCATTGTTGGTACCGTCTTCTGATAACAGGAAGAAATAAAGTAACACTACATTTTCTGGGGAGATAAGTACAATTCCTAACCCAACTTTTTTGAGTTTAGGGTTTTCCATTCTCTTTCCTATTGGACTTCTGGAGGCACCATCAAATTTCTCATGATTGAGAACTATCTTGAATAGAGAAGACTTCTTCATCAGGAAGTTTAGTATTCAATGATGCATCTTCCGTAGATGGGTGTTCAACAAGGAAGTCAGCCAGAACTTGACCCTTTATTGCCTTCTGAGGTATAAACTGGACATCAAATTGTTGCAAAATAACTGCCCACTATGCTAGATTCCCTATAAGCATAGGACGATTGAAGATAAATTTGAGTGGGTTATTGCAAGACACCAATTGGACCTCGTGATGTTGCAGGTAGTGCCTCAATTTTTGAACTGCAAAGATCAATGCCAGGCAGCACTTTTCAATACTTGAATACCGAGTTTCTGCATCAATCATTGTTCAAATGAGATAGTAAAAGTTGTTTTCATTCCCGATATCGTTCTTTTGGGCAAGGAAGGCACCCAGTGATCGCTCTAAAGATGTCATATAGAGAATAAGTGGTCTTCTTTCAACAGGTGGCATTAATACCAGTGGGCTCAAGAGATATTTCTTGAGGGTATCAAATGCCTCTTGGTAGTCTTCAGTCCATTGATAGGTGATTCCCTTCTTCATTAATCCGGTGAAAGGTAAAAACTTGCATGCCAAATTGGCAATAAAGTACCAAATATAGACCAAGTTTCCTTGGAGTCCTCTTAATTATTTCAAATTTCTAGGGGGTGATATGATAAGGATTGATTTTTTTTCTCAGAATCAACTTTGATACCACGATGACGTACAATGAAGCTGATGAACTTCCCTAAGGCTACCCTAAAAGCACATTTCAAGGGGTTCATCTTCAAATTATGTTGTTGAAGTTTATTGAATATTGTCTCTAGATCAGCCAAGTGATTGGAACATTGTTTGGATTTGACCACCAAATCATCCACATAACATTTGACAAATTTCCCTAAGAAGGGTTTAAAGATATGGTGCATGGAGCGTTTATACTTTGCACCTGCATTCTTTAAGCTAAAGAGCATTACCCGATAGCAAAACACACCTTGAGGGGATCTGAAGGCTATATACTCTTCATCCTCTAGGTCCATGCAGATTTGATTATACTTAGAGTAACCATCCATAAAGGAAAGAGCTTCATAGACAGCTGTTTTATCAATTAAAAGTTCTGTGATTGGAACTGGAAAGTCATATTTAGGATAATGCTGGTTAAGATATCTGAAATCAATGCAAATTCTGATTTTCGCATTCTTCTTTTTCAATGGGACAATGTTGGCCAACCATTTGGGATATTGAACCTCCATGAAAAAGTTAGCCTCTATAAGCTTATCAACTTCAACTTCAATTTTATAGGCATGAGTTGAGTGTGTTCTTCTTGCTGCCTACTTGAATCCTCGATGTTATTCTGGTAAACATAAATGATGAGTAGCTACATCAGGATTAAGTCCTGACATTTCTGTATAATTCCAAGTAAATATATCTCGATGTTGCTTTAGAAATGAAGTATGCACTTCTTTCTCTTCAAGAGTCATGACCACACTAATTAGAGTGGGGCATGTATCTTCTTCTGTACCCAGATTTATTTCTTTGAGCTCATCCACAGTGGTAGAGACATCTTCCTCAAATGCTGGAGGAGCATCCCTGAGACATTCTTCTTCCTCTTCATCTTCCTTATGCGTCACTTCTTCTGTTTCTACTTGCATAGTGGACAACGAAGCAAAACTTCCAGAGTTAGGGGAAGAGTCAGTATTTGAACATCCTGAAGAAGAGGCCACCATTTCTGACCCTATTGACGATGAAGGGTCTTCTTGGGATAATAAAGAGGAGATAATGGATTGAGAATCAACACCCTTGTTTTCCTCTAGTATTGCTACAATTTCTTCTAATCTGATTAATTAAGTAGAGGCTTGCTAAAGTTAAATGGATGAAATGAAGACATCTCCATTTAAGCTTTCACCACTGCTTGGTGAATCAACAATTTCTCCCATGTTGTCAGGCTTGATTTCCATAATTGATATTATGGAAGTTACTGGACGAATGCTTGGATTTGGGTTTACCCTTTCAATTTGATTGATAGGTAACACATAATATGTGCTCAAATATATGAATGGGTTTGTTGGGATCTTTTCCAAGCCATTTGGAGCATTGATCTTGGTCATCTCCTTTGTCATATACCTCGTTCCTTTCGTGTGATAAAATTATGCCTCAATGTATTGAGATTCACACATTTTGAATGGAGCCTTGTCACCATACAATGTCCCGATTTGACCATTGAAACAATGCTTGAGACATTGGTGGTATGACGAAGGTATGACCACATGTTGATGTAGCCAAGGCCTACCAAGCAGAATGTTAAAGGCTGTGTCCTGACGAACAACCATGAAATCTGAATTAGACACAAGATCCCCAAACTGAGTTCTGAGTGTAATCTCACCCAGAGGTTCTTGCTCATTCCTGTCATATCCTTGCAACATTAAATTAGAAGGAGATAAGTCAGATTCAGTGAGGCCCAATTGACGAAATGTACGAATAAGAATGAGGTTGACTCCCGAGCCATTATCAATGAAGGATCGTCAGATGTCTATGTCATTGACCTTTCCAGATAGATATAAGGGCCTAATATGTCCATGTACAACAACATCTTTATCTTCATCCATAAAAGATATAATTGCATAACATTCTGCATGATCATTCTCTATACGGTAAACCTCAGCAGTAACAACTTCAGTTTCAAACTCTTGAGGACTTGACAAAACCTCAATAAGTGATTCTCGAAGATCTTTTGATAGATTCAAGGCATCCAAAATTGACAACTTGGCCGATACTTGGGCCAGTTGTTTCAAAACATCATACTTTTGGTCCAGAGGTCTGCGTTTCCCAGCATTGAGATGCATTTTTGCAGGTACCTTGGAAGTTGATGCTCCTGATGTAGATGTACCTTGTGTCAGAGAAGAAGCTGGAAATACTCCTGGCTTTGGTAGATTAGACTGACTAGGTCTATCTACTTGCTGAGAGGAAGATGGTGTGACCTCTAATCGGTCCTCCAAAATAATCATGTCAGGACCGAACCTGTCATGCATGGAAGAATCTCCTTGTTCTTTTTGAGTCTGTTGAAGGGCTCTCCCACGAGTTTCTGCCGCATATATGGTTCGAGCATGGGTAGAGTTAAAATAGTGGCTTCTAGAATACCCACGTCTTCCCCTGTATCCTTGACCTTGGCCTCTTCCTCTGGTTTCCCAGTTAGATATAGGGAACTCAGACTCATTATAACCAGAATCACCGTTGACACAGAGATCTGTTAAGTGAATCACATTATCAGAACCAAAGATCACTTCTTCATATGATGAAGATTCTGCTTGAAAGGTCAGTTCTGGTTGTGCCGTTTGGCAGGGCGGTGCCCGTGCTTTTGAAACAGATGACATGAAATCTACCAGAGTCAAAGACAACTTTGGTCTTGACACGAGCTTGTCTTCTTCTGACTTCCCTTTGTCCTTATGATCACATCACTTCTTTAAGGATTGACCTTTAGAGGACTGATCATTTGATGAAGGTGGTTTTGCTGTGGTGGAAGTAGCAGAAGACACAATCAGTTGATTCAACTGTGTTCGTAAAATGGCATGAGTTCGGTTGATCATTTTCCTGATCATCCAATCATCATATTTCTGCATATTTTTACTTTTGACTTCTTGACATTCTCCTTCTTCCTCTGGATCAGTAGCAGTGACATATGCTACTGGGTTGAAGAACTTTTCAATTTTACTTGTCCAGAGTCTACCATTTTTTGTAGGCGGTCTTTGAAAACAAAACACTCCTGAATGGGATGCCCCAACATCTGGTGAAAGGGACAATAGTTCGGAAGATCTTCATCTCCTTTTTTTTGTTTCTTTGACCTTGATAACTAAACCAAATTATTTTCCAGAGTTGAGATGAAGTATCCGGGAACCTTTTCATTTCGGAAAGAATAAACTTTGTTCTTTAACTCCTCAAATTGTCTCCACCTTTGATCTCTTTGATCATCTTGATGAGGCAGTCGTTTCTGCTGACGCTCGGGAGGCAGAGCCCTTCGATATGATGAAGGTTTTGAAGTGGAAGCAGGTACAAGTGCTTGCTTAAGTGTAACTGTAGCAGCCTCTACTTTCCCTGTTCTTCCCAGAGCTGATGGAATTACACGAGTTTTAGCTTTAGTTTCCATAACACAATCTTCTATCTGTTTAGTAATTGAAGCAAGGTCTTAAAACCCTCATGTGTATTTCACAGGGATCAGTGGTGTGCATAACTCATCACACAGATTTGCCACACAAATTGGTAGCAGTTCTTCTTGAGGGAGTGCCAGATTTAAGGAATATGTTAATCCTTTCCATCGAGCAATGAAATCTGAAACTTTTTCATTCTCTCTTTGTTTGAAAATTTTAAGATAAAAAACTATTGTCTTTGGCAATGTTGAGCTAAATTGAAGAAGGAATTTCTGACGGAGATCTTCCCATCCAGTAATTGATCGAGATTGCAAACTTGAATACCATACAAAAGCTGGTTCCTGTAATGGCTGCACAAAACACCTATGCTTTATTGCTTCTTGTTGTTGAGGAGTCCCCATCACGGGATCACAACGAGAAACGAAATGTGTTAAGTGTTGTTTCAGATCTCCCAAACTATTACAGATTGGGAATGTGGTATTCACAAAATTTGGTGGGGGAGGGATCAGATCCATCCACTCAGGGTAAGATTTCTTTTCCGGTTGAACTGGCGCACGCCATTCTTCCATGGCTTCCAATCAAGTTGTCAATGCCTCAATTGTGTCCATGAGCTGAGACATATGCAGGTACAACAACTGGAGCTTGAACTGGTGCAACGACCGACAAAACCACTGGTGGTGGTGTTGGTATTTGCCTTGGATAACCTACAGGGACAGGCCTATAAGGATGTGTTTGATCCTGCCCTGGTTGTGTACCTAATGGAGAGAATTCATTATCCGCATCTGTATTTATCACAAATCCTCTTTGCTGAGGAGCTCTTATAGGATGTGCAAGTTTAGGATCTGTCTGGGGAGTATGTCTAGCAAAAATGCTGCTTCGAAGTAACTCTGTATTGAGTCTTTTCAACTCTTTCATTCCTCTTCTTGCTGTGCAAATCTTTCTTCAAGTGAAAGAGATTGATCTTCTCAAGTGGAAAAGTGAGATACAATTTGACTTTTACCTTTCCCCTTGTTAAATTCCTTTCAGAGGGGTGAGAGTTGGTTATTTAAGGGCATACCTATAATATGGGTAAACCTTTGATTTCGGGTATGCACACCTTCTTCATTTGCTTCAGTGTGTACCGTATTATGGAGAAGAACTTCATCTTCTGATTCCCATGAGCTAGACTCATTTTCTAGAGTATTTTCTGCAATGGTGTTAATGATATTTACTGACGCATAATGCATTGATGACATTCTGTCAGTATCTTTGTAAGATCATCTACTTCTATATCTTCCATGAGACTCTGTTCTCCTATATGATGGATTCTTAGAAGCTATTTGACGGACAGTTACCCGAAGGGAATCCTTGGATAGTTCAGTCGTGCATTCTCTTTGTGGCTTCTTCTCTAATCAGGAGAAAACTGACTCCCATTGAGGAGGATATTTCAGATGTGAAAAAGCCCACAACCCTGCAGGTTGGGGTTGTTCCTATTCTTCTTCTTCAAACCTTTGAACTTTGTTTAATAAATTTGAAGGCTGAATTAAACAAGCCCCCAACCCTGTAGGATGGGGTGACTCTTGAACTGCTATGGCTAAGATTTACGCAGCTGCTCTTCTGATTTTGCGAATTTTGGTTCGGATATTAGCTGAGTGCATTATCCGGTAACCACTCAAATCATCTATTTTAGGAGGTTGTTGTGCTGTTTCAGACATTTGTGTTATCTGACGGCTGACATCCTCTAAGCGATTTGAAGATTCTCAGATACTTGATGCAAAAATAACTCAACAACTTGTTTTCTTTGGGCCCGACTCTGATGAGAGCTAGTTGAGGCCTGTTCTTGAGCGTACATTTGATTACATACAAAATCTTTTTCTTATAGCCGGCCATGGGCAATAACATTTCATGAGACCTCTTTTGACAGGCTTTGCTGATTCTGGAGTGTAGTAAAATGCAATACTCCATGTGCACCCCATCCTCTGATAGGAACACCAGACGGAGAATCATAAATTAACTGGTGTAGCCTCTTTAAAGAATTGAGGCATGCACGCTGAAGGGTTCTCTGCTGCTTTTCAACCTTTGGATGTTGGGAAACTGAGAGAGATTCCAAGTCAATTTGGTGTTGAAAGCCTTTTATTACATTTACATGATTTTGATATTCATTATATGGTAATCATTTGGTTTTCAAATGATGAAGAGTCTTCCATAAGTTGAGGCAAAAATCATGAATGCAATCTTCTGCCATCAATTCCGGAATGTTGTATTGAAAATTTTCCAAAGGCCAGAACAAGACTGGTACTTCTCCTTTAGCCAATTGTTTTCTCATGTTTAACATATCTTCATCATCTTTCACTAGAGTTTTCTCCACTTGGTCTGACCAAAGTGAACGCTTCTCGACTATTTTATTAAAAACAATGGAATCAATCGCTTTTTCCTCTGTTGTATTGGAAGATAAATGACCCAAGGGAGGTTTGGAGAATGACCATTCCCTTAAGATGTCTTCTGGTTGAGAAAGTATTTCACCTATTAATGAAAAGGCATTAGACATGACTGAATTTGTGTTAGCAAGTGACTCGAGATAAGAGGGCTTTCTCATTACTACATTGTCAATTATATAATTATCTTGACAATGAAAAATACTACTACAGAGAGAACTTTCACAGCGAATGCCATCATGATGAGGACCTCCATGGTGGATTACAACAAGGGATAAATCCTCTTGCTCCTTGGTCTTCTGGCCACACAGAGGGTTGCTGTGGCTCTCATCCGGAGATAGGCTCTCTAGATTGACCGAATTTTCATGAAGTAAGCCTTCATGATGAAGTTTCCGACGAAGAACTTCAGAATTACTGCCACTACTCCCATAATTTGGTAATAAGAGGGTAGGATCTTGAGCTGCAACAGATAAATGTATGAGGGCTTCAAGAACTCCAATATTAAGAGGATCCAAATTGCATCCTACTCTTGATTTTCCAACTGTGTTTGGCGAGATTTATTCTTGGATGCTCTCTTACACTTAGTTGGGGCCACTTGCTGGGAGAAGTGGTTATCATGGGTAGGTGTATGTGCCTTCCTTGGAGTGGTTATCAGAACAGGGCAATTACCTCCAATTGGAAAGGGTGTATGTTCCTGATCCGGTTGTCCATATAATATGGGGGAGTATGCCCCATGACCCTCTTGGATTGGAACAGAGGTATGTATTTGCTTCAGGATGGCATGCAGATGTGTCATCCCAGGTGTGGGGACAAATTTATGTGTCTGTTCCCCTGGTACTGCTGAAGTTTTTGTTATGATATCTTGGAATGCTTCCAGAATATGGGTAGGAATTTATGTACGCCCTTTCACCATTGATAAGATGTGTTTGGTGACTTCAGCGGCCGGAACAAGAATATATGTCCATTTCGTATCTGGAGTAGGTGTATGTGCATGCTCCAGTCCTCCTTTTCCTGTTAATGGGTATTGACAGTACTCATGTATGAGGGTAGAGAGTTGGGTCTGCCCCATATTTATCATCAGAGCTTTCCGATTGACTTCTTTGGGTGCTGCCAAACAAGACTGTTGGCAGTCTTGATGAATGCTGGCAGGTGTATGTGCCTGCAGGTTGTTTTCCGTCAAGCAAGGTTAACGAAACTCCTTCAATACTGACAGGTGAGACTACTGGAAGAATTGGTAATTGTAAGTAGGTGTATGTTCTTGTTTACCAGTTGCCACCACATTTGATTGGCGGGCTTATTTAAATGCAGTCAGACGAGCCTGATGACTGGATGATAATTTGTAAATATGTGTATGTGCCTGTTCATGGTACTCCACCGGATTTTCCTGGTGAGATTGGTGGGTTGCTGCCACATGAGTCTGCTGGGCAGCAGAATTAGGATGGACAGGTGTATGTGCATGCTCATTGTTTGCCATCAAGTCAGGTTGATGGACTTCTCTGGAGGGGGCAGAGGTAAGAACCTGCTCCCTGTTGACCAGACGTTGTCCCCGACGGTTCCTCTTGCACGCCCGGGTCTGAGGGACCTGGTCTAAACTTCCAGAGGAAACACCCCCATCATGTTGGGGGTTCACTACCACACGATTCTGCTGGCAGTGATTGTTGGTGGGGGTCCTCAGGAAGGACCCCTACATCCTTGAATTGAGGCCCTGAGTGACCTCCTGATCCACCTCCCTATACTACGGGAGGAACTAGTTGTTGCTTTCTAGGGATAAGGACATGAAATGATTGAAGACGGTGGTTGACACTGTCTTCTTCTTGATAATCGGTTGTTGTTGGCCGGACGATCGAGGATTGTTATTGACCTGGAGAGCCTATCGGCCAACCTCCAAGGTTGGGATTATACCGTGCTGATGGTACTTCCTTACCAGCACGTTGGAGATCCAGCATTGAAGACACTGGGTGGGTGATGGCGTCCTTCCCATGGATGAGGATCCAGCTTGAGCAGCAGTCAGTAAGTTCACAGATGTCATCTTGAAGAAAGCCATTTTGGACTGAAGGGAGTTCTGAGAAAAAACTTGAAACAAAAAAAAAGCAATATCTTTTAGATGGATACATGCATGATTGATTCCTTTGTCTGACCTTCTTTTATCAATTGATATGGGTTTGATAGGTGGGTAACATTATTATCTTGGTTAAGGATTCACGTCGGGTTTACCATTTTTATTTCATAGTTCCTTGAAATGTGTGTTCTAGTTTTAAGAATCACTGCTTCCAGGTGGTTTCCATTGCATTTATTCATGGAACTGGAAACACCCAACAGTTCTTTATCCAAAGGGGACCTGCTTTCCAAAGGCAGACGTTCGTTAAGTTTGAACTTTATGATACTTAGGAACATGCATTGGTCGAGAGGATGGGAGGTCGGACTCATCACACCCTTTTGGGGGGAATTATTGTCTACTCCATGACTCTTTTTATAAATTTAAGATATTTTCACAAATCCTTATCAATTCACCAAGTATAACATAAGTTTCCCTTGGAATTTACAATCACTTATTAACATGTGTAAAATTTAGAATAATCCATATGTATTCGAGGTTCTTCATTAATGGAGATATCCATTTGTATTCGAGGTTCTCCATTAATGGTATCCTCTCATATACTATGTAGAGATTCTTTTAATCATCGTTATGATGATACTGGTTTTTAAGCCACTAAGTGGGACACTCTAGAATTTATTGTCATTCAGGGAGATGAAAGTTTGTTTTGATATTGGGATCGTACCCATAAAATGGGTTACCTATGTATCCTTGTGAAAGGGATCAGAACCCTCATAGTTTGGTGCTGCTTAATGGGACACATCATACCTTTTAAGGTCATGTGATAAGGACCTAACCGTACAGTTTAATGTCATGTGGTAAGGACATCTAAGCGAAAGTTTCTTAGTCAAAGTTTGGTGTGTGACTTATGCCGAGGCAACCCAAGGAACTTGGAAAGGATATGGGTTTCCAAGTAAGATTAGACCCTGTTGGGAATACGGCCCAAGGAGAACATGGTTGATTTGAAGTGTTGGGTTTGAACCTCAAGGAGGCTTCCTACATATCCCATGTGGATGGGAATCAAAGCCCACATAGTTCGATAAGTCTCATAGGAGAGTATAGTCCTTCAAGAGAAATGGGTTTGGGATTACTTCTAGAAAAGGATGCCTTGGTGATTTGAGGCTTTAATTTGGGGCTTATTCCTAAGGAGGATGCCCAGATTAAGGGAATTAGGGTTGGATTCCTGAAGAGGATATCAAATGAGATCAAGCCCTGAGAAATGCTTCCTACGTATCCTGGTTTAAACAGGAATCCAAGTTCTCATAGTTTAAGTTTGTGCAAATGTTGTGATCGTGACAAATCTCTAAGCCCATGTGAGTCATGTTCAGTGTGAGAAACAAGAGGATGTCAAAGATTCAACAAAGACTCCCACACTTTTCCTCCTCCGCTGATGGAAGAGGGCGCGCCTACAACGGCGAGGGTGGACGAGGGTGAGGCGAAAAGCCCTCCCCCTGTTCTCTTTACATTGGACAAGGGTCCAATAAAAGGAAGGAGAGATGAAGGTTAGAGGCTTACACCAGGATGGATGCCCTAAAATTGATCCTGGTAGGAGAGGGAGACTTCTCCTTTGTTCAAAAGGAAAAGTAGGTGTGAACCGTACCTTCCCTACCAGAGACCTGAGGTTCCAGGTCTTTGAGAAGGGAGAGGTTAGGACCCAAACCATAATCCTTCAAACCGGGAACTTCCCAACACTGTTCCTGGGAGAAATGTCCATGTGACTGCGGATATACAAACCCACAGATGCTCCATGAATCCAAACCCCATTGTGAAACAAATGTGGTAAACCTCTCACTGCAGATATACAAACCCAAATAGGAGACACACTGATGTGCCTTTCCCAAAGGTTTGATAAGTTAGGAGGTTTTGGTGGAGGCTTCAACTTAGTCCCTTTCAGATAAGGGAACCAAGGAAGGAGATACCTTTCCATGAGTGGCCTTAAAGAGGATAGCTAAGTTGATATGTAGGCCTTATACACAACTTTTCCGCATAGGTACCTCGCGTAGGTATGCCGCATAGGTACCTCACGTAGGTATGCTGCGTAGGTACCCCGTGTAGGTAAGCCACATAACTGTACTGCGCAAGTCTGCCACGTAGGCCTTTATGATGACTGAAAAATGCTTCACAAGTCTATGTGAGCTTAAAAATGTGAAAGACTTTCAAAACATGTTTATCCCATCTAATTATCTCTTCTCTCGTGTTTTTAGAGAACTACCTAAGACAATTGGAGGGATCTGGGTGAAAGAGCTATGCAATGGGTGCTTCAGGAAGTCCTTCAACCTTTTCAGTCGTTGAAATGGGGAGCCCAAGAGTCCAATTTATATGCATGGATGGGGCCTGGTCAAAGTGAAGTTTTCCACGCAGGTCCTCCGTGTAGGTCCTCCGCGCAGGTCTTCTGCATAGGGGGTAGAAATTATATTGCCGTGTAAGTCCTCTGCATAGGTCCCCCACGCAGGTCCTCCGCATAGGTCCGCCGCGTAGGTCCCCTTCGTAGGTCCGTCGCGTAGGTCCCTTTGTGAAATTTATCCGTCTTCTGAGTGCCATAACTTTTGATCCGTAAGTCTATTTGGGCTCCACAACTAGTCAAATCGAAGGTCTTGAAGAGATCTACACTTCTTAAAATGGTAAATACACCATGTTTTCTTGAAAGAATCTCGAATATTGAATTTAATGTGTCGACACCTTTTCACCATCGATCTTGGAAATCCACTACCTACTCCTGGATGGGGGAATCATTCCACTTATCCATCGGTATGGAGTAGTATTTTAGAACATAGAAATCCATCTTGCATCTTCTTCTTTCATGGTGAAAACATCTTTACTCATACTTGACATTTTTTTTCTATGAGAATCATATCTTCACTCTACGGAAAAGTGCATGGAACACATTTCATTGTGTCTACACATTTATAACCCACAGAAAGAGAATGAGGGTTTTATGTATGTCAATTTCAGAATCAAATAAATCATTTTTACAACTTGGTGAATATCCCTAGAAAAGAAAGAGGTTTGGGTATTCACATAAAGAAAATAAAAGGGAATTTCTTGAGGATAAGAGAGAAATTTTGAGAACTAAAATCGACAACATAACGGGTATAAAGCATAGTTTTAGAAATGGGTAAAAAGAGAGGGGATATTGGTCTCCCATTCATAAAATACTCGTAATACAGTAAAGGGATAAAATAAATTGGACAAAAGAACTTAGTTTGGAAATTTGAAAGACATACCACACAAAGAGGAAACTCGAAAAAAAAGAGAAGTGGAGATTTCCCTTACCTTGAAGAGTAGTTCCTTAAACTTGAGGATCAGGACCTTGAGGGTTTGAGGACACCTTGAGAGAACTCTTTGGGAGGTAAAACTATCAAATCTTTGTGGATGATGAATTGGGAGTGAATGAAAATGGAGAGATGGGTGGGTATTTATAGCAAAAGTGGAGGATTTGTTTATTAATTTTTAAATAAAGGCCTTAGACATCTAGGTAGTGGTAAATGCAAAACCACGAGCTTGCCCATGATATTGAACACTTGAGACACCTTTTATGTTATTTTAATCCAAAAGAGTTGAACATCATTTTATATTACTTATTTTGGTAAGACAAATTATGGTTTTCACAAAATAACATTTTTAAAGTTAAAGTTTCCATTTTAGAATCTGGAAAGTAAATTATATATTTTGAAATTGATTAAATTCTATTAAAATACTTGATATTAATAAAATAAAATATTTTACATTGTGGATTGTGGTTAATTAGTTATTACATAATTATGACATAATTATGATGTCATTAACATACTGAAAAACTCAAACTGTATTTTTACTATTCACGAAAAAATAACATATTTTATAAACTTCTCATAAATTCACTTTAACCTAATTTCGATGTGATGATTTCAAAAATGATATTTTTTTATCATAACAATTCTCCAAATATGATAATTTTAACTTTTAAATATAAAAATCCTTATTTATTAAAAATAACAGCGGATTGAAAATGCAGTTAAATTTCTGACACTTGAAAAAAATAAAATTATTTTATCATTTATTTTTAAATAAGAGCGTTGTAATCATATTATTTCATTAAAATAAACATTATTCACAATACCTTAGTTTATTATAATAATTATTTCTTTTATGAGAAGTACAATCTCTATCTGAAAAATGAATTTATCAAATTCCATTTCAATTTTATTAAGCAATTTTTTTTTAAAATGAGAATGATGAAATAAAAATTTTATTTATACAATGAGATTACACTTTAAGTAACCAGAGTCTCAACACATAACCCCTTATTACACCCGCATACACCCTAAGAGTAATTTGTGCAATGATGGTAGTTTCTTGGGGTGCTTCAACTAACATCGACTGAGTGGTAATCTCCACTAATTTGAACTTCTTTCGTAGGAAATTTCGTTCAAGCTTCACTTGTTAAAGCTCAGCTTGAGCTTGGTCAAGGGCGAACCCTAATGATGAAACCTACCTCCCAAGCTTTGACAAATGGGCTTCAAATGACATGATTCTACTGGTTGAAGCCATCAAATCTTCTTTATGTATCAATTATCCTTTGTCAAATTTTACTTATAAACACTAATTATAACATTAAAAATATTATCATGAGTATAGTTCCCAACGGTCATATTGACCAATAGTTATAATTGACCAACGGTCATATAACAATCGAATTTAAATGGTTACGTTTTTCTTTATATTCACTTCATTATTGAAGAGATATGGTTTTGTTTTGTATAAAATAATATAACACACATTTTTAGGAAACAATTATTATTCAAGAAGTTCAGGTCATTACATTCTTCCCCCCTTAATAAATTTCATCCTCGAAATTTCAACTCGTTCCCTCAGTTGAGAAAAGGTGCGGGTATTTCTGCCTCATTGTCTCCTCTAGTTCCCACACTACTTTTTCATATATATGGTTCCTCTACAACACTTTGACGAGATGAGTAGTCTTGTTACGTAGAACCTTGTTTCTACGGTCCATGATCTCCACTGGATGCTCCTCATAAGAGAGGTCATGTTTCAGTTGCACCACCTATGGATTCAGTACATGTGAAGGGCTAGGTATGTACTTTCTCAAGAGAGATACATGGAATACATCATGAACTTGCACTAGTTTTGGTGGAAGTGCAAACCGATTAGCCACTGCTCCTATGAGATCAAGGATTTCATAGGGGCCAATGTACCTGGGGCTAAGCTTCACTTTCTTCCCAAACCGCATGACTTTCTTCCATGTTGATATTCGAATGAACACTTTGTTGCTAACACCAAACTCCAAGTTCCTTTGACGGTTGTCATCATATCTCTTCTGCCGACTCTGGGCAGCCTTAATGTGTTGTTGGACGACATGAACCTTTTTTGTCATCTCTTGGACAAGATCAAACCCAAGAAACATTTTCTCACCAACTTCATCCCAACAAATTGAAGTTCTACATTGTTTCCCATATAGAGCTTCATAGGGTGCCATTTGAATACTTGAATGGAAGCTGTTGTTGTATGAGAACTCAACTAATGAGATATGCCGATTCTATCCACCTTTAAATTCCATTGAGCAAGTTCTCAGCACGCCCTCAAGTGTTTGAATAATCATTTCAGATTGGCCATTAATTTGGAGGTGATATGCCGTACTGAAATTCAATTCGGTACTTAGAGCATGTTGAAGACTTCTCCATAATTTTGATGTGAACCTTGGATCACGATTAGATACGATAGAGAGTGGTACCCCATGAAGTCTTACCACTTCCTTCACGTAAATCTTGGCAAGTTGATCAAGAGATAAGTCTTCCCAGATATAGATAAAATGGACAGTCTTGGCGAGACGATCCATTATAACCCAAATCGTATTGTTTCATTTGGATGTTTTCGGAAGACTAGTGACAAATTCCATAGTGATATTATCTCACTTCTATGTTGGTATGGGTAGTGGTTGTAATACCCCTTTAGAAAGTCGTCGCTCTACCTTCACTTATTGACACACCAGACACCTTTTAGTGTAGTCGACAATCTCTCTTTTCATGTTATCCCATAAATAATCATCATGAAGGTCCCTATACATTTTAGCGCTTCCAGGATTTATAGAGAATGTAGATATATGAGCTTCATCCATCATCTCCATTATTTCTAGAATAGATGGAACACATAACATTGTACTAAATTTCACTACACCTTCTTAATCAATATTGAACTTAGGAAACTTTCCATTCTTCACATCCTCTATCTTATTCTGTAACAAAAGATATTCTCTTTGAGATTTCTTGATCTTCTCTAGTAATGATGGCTGAGAAATCATTTGGGATAAGGTTGATGATGTCCCTTCCTTTATGATTCACATGTCTAGTTTTACTAGGTCTTTGATCAAATGATATACTTGAATCCTCATCATTTCCAGAACAACATGGCCTTTTCTACTTAATGCATCAACGACTTTGTTTACTTTTTCGGGGTGACAATGAATTGAACAATCATAGTCTTTAAGAAGTTCTAATCATCTCATTTGTCTCATGTTCAATTCCTTTTGCGTGAAAATATACTTCAAACTTTGGTGGTCTGTGGATATATCACATTTATCCCTATAAAGATAGTGCCTCTATATCTTCAGAGCAAAAACAACCACAACCAGCTCTAGGTCATGCATTGGATAATTCTACTCACGAGCCTTCAACTGTTGAGATTCATAAGCAATCATCTTGTTATTTTTCACGAGGATGCACCCAAGCCCTTTTAGAGATGCATCACTAAAAATAACGAATCCTTCTCCGATAGAGGGTAGTGCTAACATAGGTGTAGTAACCAATATCTTCATCAGTTCTTGGAAACTTTCTTCACACTCCTTTATCCAGATGAATTTGGCCCCTTTTCGAGTTAACTTGGTTAGTGTATTAGAAAGTTATGGAAAGTTTTTTCACAAATCTCCTATAATATCCTGCTAAACCAAAGAAACTATGAATCTTAGTTACTGTTGTAGGATGATTCCATTCCTCCACAACCTTTGTCTTGACATGATCAACTGAGATTCCTTCATTGGTTACAATGTGCCCAAGAAAGCAACTTGTTGTAATCAAAATTCACATTTGATGAACTTTCCAAATAGACTATCCTTCCTCAGAGTTTACAATATAACCCTCAGATGATTCTCATGTTCCTCATGAATTTTAGAATATATCTGAATGTCATCAATAAAAATTACCATAAATCTATCTAGGTAGTCTTTAAAGACTTTATTTATAAAATCAATAAATATAATAGGAGCATTAGTCAGGTCAAAGGGCATAACAACAAACTCATAATGCCCATATCTTGATCGGAAGATAGTCTTTGGAATATCTTCTTTCTTCACCCTCAATTGATGATAACCAAATCGAAGATCAACCTTGTAGAAGAATTGAGCCCCATGAAGCTGGTCAAATAAATCATCAATCCTTGGAAGATGATACTTGTTCTTCACTGTGATCGCGTTAAGTTCTCTATAATCAATGCATAACTGCATTGATCCATCATTCTTCTTCACAAAGAGAACATGTGATCCCCAAGGAGACGCACTTGGATGAATAAACCCATTTTCCAAAAGATCTTGAAGTTGTTTCATTAATTCCTCCAGCTCCACATTTTCTATTCTATATGGGGTCTTTGATATCAGCTTGGATCTAGACACGAGTTCAACAGAGAACTCTACCTCTCTTTCCGGAGGAGGTATAGGTAACTCCTTAGGAAATACGTCAATGTATTTTTGAACAATGGATACATTTTCTATATGTATACTTTCATTTCCTTCTTCATCTTCATCATTCATTTCCATAAAGAAGGTCATGAGAGGTGCTTCTAGACAAAGCTCATGTCGCGATATCTCTCCATTGCAAACAACTATAGGTTTTCCATTCAAGACTACTAATATTTTATTGCTTTTATAGTTGATCTTAGCATTATACTTTAAGAGTCAGTTCATCCCTAGTATAATGTTGAATTCCAGCATGAGAATGACTACTAGATTTGTGATGAGATTATGCTCACCAAAGTGAATATTAGAGCTATACGCTGTTGATGCTTGGATAATCCCTCCAGGAGTCTTGACATATAACTCTAATTCTAGAATTTTAGGGATTGATTCTATATTTTTTTCAAACTTGGAGGAAATAAAGGAATGCGTTAAACCAGAATCAAACAAAATACTTGATAGTTTTGAGAGAACAACGAGAGTACCTGCCCATCATTTGAAGCCTCTACTTCAACCATTGTGATAACAAAAGTCCAACCTTTCTCCCTTATCATATGTTGGGGTAGATGATGATTCCCCTCCATTACCTTCTGATTTGAACATCGATTGGAAAAGTTCCAAAGCTTTCCACACTTGAAGCATTGGACTTCAGGCTGGGCCTGCACCATCTTCCCTTTGTCGTTAGTGTTGAGAAGTTAAGGCTTCACCTCACTACGACAATTCTGAGAAATATGACCATCTCTTCTACAGTTGTAACATTTTCTGCTCCCAAGAAAGTAGTTTCCTGAATGTTTCTTCCCACATTTTTTGAATATGAGAAGTTGCACATGCTTTCCTCCTCTTTCATGATCAAAATTCCCCCTAAGATTGGATACATTGATATATTATTTTCATTCGATTTGTGACACCACTACGTCTCACCGAACTCCAGTTCAACCTTCACAACACTTCACAATATTTCCTCATAACTGTCATAGTCTCGATTGACTAGATTCTTCCATAGATGGGGTCTTAGCCCACCGAAGGATCTATCAACCTTTCCATTAGGATCCGTGACAAAGCTAGAGGTGTAGTGAGAAATCCTTGTAAAGTTCATCTCATAGCTTCCCACAGATTCATTTTTCTTATGCTTCAGCTCTAGGAATTCCTTCTCCATTTTCGCGCACATTGAATGTGGAAAATATTTTTTGAAAACGGTTCCCCTAAACTCATCCCAGTCCATAGCATCAATCTCCCTTCTTGTCATCATTTTTTTAATTAGTGTCCACCACTGATCAACTTCTCCCTCTAAGCGGTACACAACTAGGGTGACTTTCTCTTATTCCAAACAATGAAGTATAAAAAATATCTTTTCTATAAATCTTATCCATTGTTCAACAATCAATGGGTCGATAGATCCACTGAAAGAAAGTGGTCATTTACGCATAAAGGACTCAATGGAAATTTGTTCCCTTCGAGGTGAATCTGGTCCCTCGACTTGATTCAAGTTATTGCTCATAACTCGAGTCAGTTGATTCACCATTCTCACGAAGTTTTCCATCCCGACTTATATCAGAGGGCCATCGGTGCATGGTCCGTTGTGCTCACCATTTACACAGTTCCTCCTATTTCCCACCATTTTCTAAAACAAGAAAACTTAATGAGAAATGTGTTTCTTTTAATAATCTTATAATTCTAAAGGATTTTTATGTCTTGAAACACCATGCTTAATTATGTTAATTATTAAAAATAGTTACATTTTCTATAAATCCTTCAGAATGGTTCATAAAAATATTGTGATTAACCAAACATATCCCCCAGGAGCATCAAACCAGGAGTACAACAAGACTCGTTGTCGTGCATTAGTTCCTGTTCAAGTCTAGATGAAAGCGGTGTTTTCAGGGTTTACCCCTAGATACATATTTTCCAGAGCCACATCCACTTGTTCGTATCTAGACAATGATTTCTTTGCTCAGAAACCATTTAATACTTCACCAAAATACCAGGATGTTTTCCTATATTTAAAATTTTACCTAGAGTTCTTCCTAAAGTTTTCAAATTCTAATTTTCAAAAACAACTAAACCGTCCTTTTACACCAACTATGACATCCTGTATTTTTATTATATAAACTTTTCATTACATTATAAAAAATAGAGGATCTTTTAAAGTTTCGATTCTTAGAAATAAGGTATATAATACATGAAAACTTAATTTTTTTTCTAATCAACATGAAAGGCTTCTTCATTGGTTCATCGTAAGTATTTTTACTACATCTCATAACATGGATACATACATCAAATGAAAGAGTAAGCATAAGACCTAGTAAGGGAAAGAAAGGGGAAACAATTTACATGTGATTTTGAGGAATATCAATAAGAACACGAGTAATACCATTATGGTATGAGAAAGATAACATGATGCATAAAATAATAAAAAGAACATGAATCATAACTTGGAAATGTGGATACAACATTTAATTTAGACATTCATAAGCATATCACCAAGTTTAATCACTGAGGTATCACAAAAATTACCAAGGTTATTCACCAAGGTATCATATAACATGCCATCTTTAGATATTAAATTCCTTACCCAATGCATTGGAGTGTTATTAGGTCACACCCTTCATATGTATTAATTAATGTGAGCCACATGTATCATAATAAAAAATTTCATAAATAACCCATGGAGAATAGAAGAAATGAGTTTCATATAAAAATCATAGCGTTTTAAAAAAGTGCTTAAAGACAAGATTTTTATGTCATTTATAACCCACGATAAAGGAATGAGGGTTTTATGTATATCAATTCTAGAATCAAATAAATAATTTTTACATCTTAGTGAATACCCTTGAAAAAAAGAGGTTTGGACATTCACATAAAGAAAATAAAAGGGAATTTCTTAAGGAGAAGAGAGAAATTTTGAGAAGTAAAATCAACAACATAACGGGTATAAAACATGGTTTTAGAAATGGGTAAAAAGAGATAGGACATGAGTCTCCCATTCATAAAATACTCTCAGTATAGTAAGGGATAAAATAAATTGGATGGAAGAACTTAGTTTGTAAATTTTAAAGACATACCGCATAAAGTGGAAACTCGAAAGGAAAAGAAAAGTGAAGATCTCCCTTACCTTAAAGAGTAGTTCCTTAAATTTGAGGACTGAGACCTTAGGGGCTTGAGGAAACTTTTTGAGGACTCTTTGGGAGGTAAAAACATCATATCTTCACATAGGATGAATTGGTAGTGAATTAAAATGGATAAATGGGTGAGTATTTATAGAAAAAGCGGGGAATTTGTTTATTAATTTCTAAATAAAGGCATTAGACACCTAAGTAGTGGTAAATGCAAAAATATGGGCTTAACCATGGTATTTTTCCATGGTATTGGACACTTGGGACACATTTTATGTTATTTTAATCCACAACAGTCTAACATCATTTTATATTACTTATTTTGGAAAGGAAAATTAAATTTTTTACCAAACAACATTTTTAAAGTTAAAATTTCCATTTTAGAATTTGGAAAGTAAATTATATATTTGGAAATTGATTAAATTCTATTAAAATACTTGATATTAATAAAATAAAATATTTTAAGTCATGGATTGTGGTTAATTAGTTATTACATCATCATGATATAATTATTATGTCATTAACATACTGAAAAAATCAAACTGTATTTTTACTATTCATGAAAAAATAAAGTATTTTAGAAAATTATCATAAATTCTCCATAACCTAATTTTGACGTGATGATTTCAAAAATGATATTTATTTTATCATAAAAATTCTCTAAATATGAGAATTTTAACTTGTAAATAGAAAAATCCTTATTAAAAATAATAGCGCATTAAAAATGCCTAGTAAATTTTCTAACACTTGAAAATAAAATAAAATAATTTTATTATTTATTTTCAAATAAGAGTGTTTTAATCATACTATTTCATTAAAATAACTATTATTCATAACAGCTTAGTTTATTATAATAATTATTTCTTTTTTAAAAAGTACAACCTCTATCTGAAAAATCAATTTATCAAATTCCATCTCAATTTTATTAAAAAAACTATTCTTAAAATGAGAATGATGAAATAAAAATTTTATTTATAAAATGGAATTACACTTTAAGTAATTAAGGCCTCAAAACATAACCCCTTATTACTCCTCCATACGCCCTAAGAGTAAGGTGTGCAATGATGGTAGTTTTTTGGGGTGCCTTGGATAACATCCACCGAGTGGTAATCTCTATTAACTTTGTAACAACCCGGACCCAGCCAGCCACCCGAACAATGCCGAACGGGTCGGGTGTTACGACCTTAGGCGCACCTCCCCTGAATGCCAAAGGCTTCCGACTAGCAGCGAGGGTTTGATTAGGTATAGTGGGGAGGCTATACCCTCTCGGAGGAATAAAAATGGTACTGGTTCGAGTAATAAACTAAAATATGCAGCGAAAATAAATGACTCAGCAAACTCAAACCAAACCCGCAGAGCGGAAGCATATCAAATATCAATAAACCAGCAGAAGCAATACAGAAACAACAACGACAAAAAGTAAATAGAACAACATACTGAGAATACAAGCAACTACTACTGTAAACAAATAAGGCATGCATCGAAAACAAGTCATTCAACTCAATATAGAATGGCGCCAATGGCTAACCAACAGTTACTACATAAAAAGGTAAGAACGCTGATACAAAAGGGAAAACTAAACAAAGTAACTCCAGCAAGGTAAGACCTCAAGGTCCATACCAGTCTCCATGCCAACAACACTAAAGTCTAGCTCCTGAGGCTGACCCTCTACCTACACGCAATTTCATAAAGTCTACACACGTCCCAAATGGCCTGTGTAGGGTGTGAGACAAGTCTCAGTAGGATACCACCCAAGGGTGCGTACCTAATATAAGTGTTTAGGAAGACATGCTTATATAAGAAAAATAGCAAACAGTACAATGCCAAAAGTAAATATGAACTTCATTGGTGCTCAGCAGCCACCAGGAAGTGTTACATGCTTCAGCCAGCACCAGAATATATAGATGTAACCCGACACCACGTGCCACCTGACACTATATGTCTCAAGTACCGACATCCCGAAGGCATTCCCAAACATCGTAACCCATCTCGGAAGCTCCACCTGCTCATGACACAACATCCATAGGAACAACGATACCTGTTCTCAAAAGATAACCGGAGGGACAATGATGTCTGCCCTCAAATCACGGCGAGCCTCCGCCCCCAACCCGACCGCCTCAAAGCTGTCTCCTGAAGGCTCCTCACCTTCCACGTGGCTTCCTATAGAAAGCACACCCAAACCAAATATACCTAACCGCATCTACCGGGGGCCTCTACCCAGCGAGTGACCTTACCACCTCATCTCGGAGTCTATCTGTGTGTACACTACTCAAAAGTACCCAGTGAGCGGTAATCACCTAAGTATGTCCCCAAGCCACAACACATCTGACACCTTGTGCCCCTGTAAACCTGTCGCTCAAGTCTGATGGCCTTACCATCCAAGTAACCCGGGCCAAGCCCAACCCGACAGTCCAACTGCCTCAACCGACGTCCATGACACCCAATCCCGTGGTAGAAACCACCCAAAGTAACCCGAGCCAAAGCCCCAACCTGTGATCCCCATCACTCAACAATATATATCCGGGCCATGCCCAACACAACAAGCAGTTCAACATAGGCAATTAGTAAATAGTCAAATTGCACTAACTTGTGCTAATCCATACCAGCACCTAAGGTCTTAAATGCCTTAAACAAATTACTAACATGCTTTAACAAATCAAACTCAGCAATTTAATCCAACAGCATAAAAAACAGTCTAAATTCAACAGTTTAAATACTGGTCCAAAACATCCGCATTTCAGCACCCCCGGCCGAATTGCCCCAATGAGCTATGACCTCTCACCCGGCCTCGCTCAAGCACAACAAGGGTCAGGGAATACCCAGAGGCATCCCACAATGCAGATAAACTATTAAAGATAATAAACGAGGGTTTTTCTCAATACCCAACATTGCGCTCGAAGGTCGCAACCCCCAAAAGTCTACGAAAACATGGAAGAAGGTATGCACCACCCACCTTGTACTCGTACGATGACACTCATTTGATATCAACCTCTGAATCGGTCTGAATCGCGGTAGATCTGCGTTTCCATCAAATCTGGAAATTCTGTTCAGATGGAATCTGCAGAGGAACAGGTGAGGAATCAAGGACGAAGAAGGGTGCGCGGGGTTAGCCTTTCCGATGCGGTCCCGCTGCCACTGACGGATCGAAGAACAGAGGTCACACGAAGATTCTGGGAGGCTTTGTGTTTTTTGGAAGTTCTCGGACGAACTATTCGTCCAAAGGGGAAGAAGAAGGGTTTTCTGGAAATAAGACGCGACAACGTCTCAGACGATCAAATAAAAATAAAAGTACACGACATGTATTTTCAAAGTACACGCCGTGTAGATGTGTTTCTGTACTCCGACTTAAGCGGAGTCTAGAACACGGCTTGGACTGTGTACACGGTCAACACACGACCAGAGACTCGGCCGCTACATGGAACAAAGTTACACGACGTGTCAAGAAAGACTACACGCCATGTAGATTGAAATTTATACCTGGGCACCACACGGCATGCACTTGGCCTTGCACGGTTAAGGATACACGACATGTCTACAAATACATGTCGTGTAGCAAGAAACTTCTACACGGTCATCACACGACATGTACTCGGTGGGCACACAGCCGGTCACTCGGTTAACACATACACGGCGTGTACTTAAAGTACACAGCGTGTAGTTTGGAAATTTCCAGAAACTGCCCAGATTTTTCAGACTTCTCAGAAACCAGTCAAAATTTAAAACAGGGTCGGGATTTGACCCGTTTCTAAAAACCCAGGTTCTTACAAACTCCCCACCTTAACGTAGCTCATCCCTGAGCTACCGAATGAAACCAGGAGATGGCACCGAACACGCCCATCCCAGTTAAACAGCCCGGACTACCCCGGTCTTAAGGTTCTGGCTGAATTCCTAAAAGGGCTCCCCACCTTAGGAATTGCCTACTCGGTCTCAACCCAAACAAAGCTCAAAGCAAATCAAATAAACAAGCAAGGCCCAACGACCTATTTTCCAGACCCATGGTCCTCCCGTAATGCATCGTCACCCCTGCACCTCCTCGGTGCTCACGTGTCGCTTTCGACACCCAACGTAACCCTCACCACATCGGCGTCCGCCATCATGAGGTCATGCATCTAATAGATGCTCAAATCAAAACCTGGTGCCTTGCACCTCGAGTAACCTGCATCTACGATGCCCCGATGCCCACGACACCTCATGTAACCTGCATCCCTAATGCTCCTGATGCTACACATCTCAAATATATAAATAAAATATATAACGCATCCGATATGATTCTAATCCCACTAACTAGCATCTAGTCAGTCCACAAGTATCCTGTGCAACTCATACACTCAAGCAGACACACCTCAAGAGGCCATGCCAAAAGAAAGAAAAGAACTCACGGCCACACCCGCGGTGTACCTGCCACCATCGTCGGCTCTCCAGCCCAATCAACCCCTGGCAGATCCACAGCGTGCACCTGGCCTGAAGCACGACTACCTGATGCCTGACCTCCCTGCGGTGCTGCTCCAGTCACCGGCCACTGACCCCTCAGCTGGATCCCACTATCCCTGTCACGTACTCCGCGTGTAGCTGAACCTCAGCTACCCTCTCCTGGTACCGAACCTGAACCAATACCTGATGCCACAGTCTGTCCCGGTCCCTGCCTGCCGGCTATCTGAGAAGGTTGCCTGCAAAACCTCTCCAGATGCCCGACCTGACCACACGCCCGGCACTCCTTCGGAGGCCTATCACACTGAGCCCAAACATGTCCCGGCTGTCCGCACTAAAAGAAAACCATTGCTGAACTGCCACGAGGTGGTCTAGCCGAGTCCTTAGCCTAACCGCCCTACTAGAAATCATCTTTGCCTCGCTTCCTGCTGTCTGAACCATCACATGAAGATGTCACCCTGCCAAAGAGAGACTTCTCTCTCTCATTGCCCTCTGCTATAAGCGCCTGGTTCACCACCTCGGAGAAAGAACCCAGCCTGAAGATGTTTACCTGAACCCGAATGGCGTGTCGTAATCCATCCTCAAAGCGCCTCACCCTAGCTGCGTCATCGCTCACCATACCAGGTGCAAAACGAGACATCTCTCTGCTGAAGACTCAAGAACTCCCGAGCTCTCTCCGCTCTCAGCGTCTCCGGATAAAATTGCTCGAAGAACCTGTTCTCGAAGTCCTTCCATTCCAGTCCCTCGTGCCTACGAGCCTGAACTTGTATGTCCCACCAACACTTCGCCGGTCCTCTCAGCATGTACGCCGCCAGCTTGACCCTCCGCCCTGGAGGTGTCTCGAGCTGCTCGAAGATCATGTGCATACTTTCTATCCAGTTCTCTGCCGCCTGTGGACCACCCTCACCCTGAAAAAGCGGCGGGTGCTGCGACTGGAACTCCCGCGTCAGATATGCCATAGAAGGATCTGCACCCTGTGCACCTCTGTTAATCCCCTGCAAGACACGTACCATGCTAGCTCAGAGCTGCTCGTCAAGCCATGGTCCGAACGCTGCCAAACCCGACTACTACCCTGCCTGCAGTAGATCCTAAACCTGATCCTGTCCCTGAGCCTGTACCTGCGGCTCATGCTCTGCCTGCACCGGATTCTGAACCTGATCCTGTGGCACTGCATCCTCTCCTGCCTGACGCTCCATCGTGTCGTGAAGGAGTAACCCGCTGAATACCATAAATGGTCAGACAACCCATATATATATAACAATATATTCTACGCAGATAAGGAAAGCAGTAAAAGGCAGTGCATACAACTACCCTTACTCTCCCCTATCGCAACCCATGCCCTTGGCATCTCGACCTCACGACCTCCTTACCCGCCCTCAACAGAGCCAAGTATCAATAGTACCTCGGGCCATGCCCGTCCTGACAATCAACGTTGCCTCAAACCCGACGTCCGAGTCGCCCAATCCTGACAGTTACACTGCCTCACCCATAGTACCTTTCTTCTCTCATAAGAGCCAGGCCCAAATATCCTGCACATGCAATTCTACAAAATACAAAGCATGACATACACATTACAATAAATAAGTAATTCTATCAGGAGTTTCACCTATTCACATTTCAGAGCATACATAGCATGACAATTGATTTTATTCACATGGTATTATCACTTCACAAAGCATACGTGCAGTTATGAAATTGAAATACCCTAAAATGTGCCTATCAAAATACAAGCAACAACCTTTACCATACCGGCCAAGGTTTACATATCATACTCAATAACATCACACAACAAGTGAGCCACCGAGGTTGAAATCATATAAACCGTAATCTGAGCAAAAACAAATAGCAATTCCCACCCACAAAAACTCAATCCATTCCTCGTACATGGGGCTGTAGGCACCCAAGCATGAGTTCAAAATCCAGTTCCAACAACCACCTATCTTCAGTCTACCATATCCCATATAGTAAAACTAGCAGTAATAAAAAGAGAAGTCTCAAACTCATTAGTAGTCAGCAAAGCAATGCTACTAAATCCCTACCAAGAACTCCTCTGATACCACTTTGTAACGACCCGGACCCGACCAGCCACCCGAATAGTGCCGAACGGGTCGGGTGTTATGACCTTAGGCGCACCTCCCCTGAACGCCAAAGGCTTCCGACTAACAACGAGGGTCTGATTAGGTATAGTGGGGAGGCTATACCCTCTCGGAGGAATAAAAATGGTATTGGTCCGAATAATAAACTGAAATATGCAGCGGAAATAAATGACTCAACAAACTCGAACCAGACCCGCAGAGCAGAAGCATATCAAATATCAATAAACCAGTGAAAGCAATATAAAAACAATAGTAGCGAAAAGTAAATAGAACAACATACTGAGAATACAAGCAACTACTACTGTAAACAAACAAGGCATGCATCGAAAATAAGTCATTCAGCTCAATATAGAATGGCTCCAATGGCTAACCAACAGTTGCTACATAAAAAGTTAAGCATGCTGATACAAAAGGGAAAACTAAACAAAGTAACTCCAGCAAGTCACGACCTCAAGGTCCATACCAGTCTCCATGACAACAGCACTAAAGTCCAGCTCCTCAGGCTGACCCTCTACCTGCACACAATTTCATAAAGTCTACACGTGTCTCGAAGGGCCCGTGTAGGGTGTGAGACAAGTCTCATTAGGATACCACCCAAGGGTGAGTACCTAATATAAGTGTTTAGGCAGACATGCTTATATAAGAAAAATAGTAAACAATACAATTCCAAAAGTAAACACGAACTTCACTGGTGCTCAGCAGCCACCGGGAAGTGTCACCTGCTTTCGCCAGCGCCATAATATCTGGATGTAACCCGACACCACGTGCCACCTGACACTATGTGTCTCAAGTACCGATGTACCGAAGGCAATCCCAAACCTCGTAACCCAGCTCGGAAGCTCCACCTGCCCATGGAACAACATCTGGAGGAACAACGATACCTGTTCTCAAAAGATAACAGGAGGGACAATGATGTCTGCCCTCAAATCACGGCGAGCCTCCGCCCCCAACCTGACCACCTCAAAGCTGTCTCCCGAAGGCTCCTCACCTTCCACGTGGCTTCCTATGGCAAGCACCCCTAAACCAAATATACCTAACCGTATCTACCGGGGGCCTCTACCCAGCGAGTGGCCTTACCACCTCATCTCGGAGTCTATCTGTGTGCACACTACTCAAAAGTACCCGATGAGTGGTAATCACCTCAGTATGTCCCCAAGCCACAACACATCTAACACCTCGTGCCCCTGCAAACCTGTCGCTCAAGTTTGATGGCCTCGCCATCCAAGTAACCCGGGCCAATCCCAACCCGACAGTCCAACTGCCTCAACCGACATCCATGATACCCAATCCCGTGGTAGCAACCACCCAAAGTAACACGAGCCAAATCCCCAACCTATGATCCCCATCACTCAACAATATATATCCGGGCCACGCCCAACACAACAAGCAGTTCAACACAGGCAATTAGTAAACAGTCAAATTTCACTAACTTGTGCTAATCCATACCAGCACCTAAGGTCTTAAATGCCTTAAACAAATTACTAACATGCTTTAACAAATCAAACTAAGCAGTTTAATCCAACAGCATAAAAAGCAGTCTAAATTCAGCAGTTTAAATACTGGTCCAAAACATCCGCATTTCGGCACCCCCGACCGAATTTCCCTAACGAGCTATGACCTTTCACCCGACCTCACTCAAGCACAACAAGGGTCAGGGAATACCCAGAGGCATCCCACAATGCAGATAAACTATTAAAGATAATAAACGAGGGTTTCTCTCAATACCCAACGTTGCGCCCGAAGTTCGCAACCCCCAAAAGTCTAAAAAAACACGGAAGAAGGTATGAACCACCCACCTTGTACTCGTACGATGACACTCATTTGATATCAGCCTCTGAATCGTTCTGAATCGCAGTAGATCTGCATTTCTGTCAAATCCGGTAATTCCGTTCGGATGGAATCTGCAGAGGAACAGGTGAGGAATCAAGGACGAAGAAGGGTGCACGGGGTTAGCCTTTCCGATGCGGTCCCGCTGCCATTGATGGATTGAAGAACAGAGGTCGCACGGAGATTCTGGGAGGGTTTGTGTTTTTTGGAAGTTCTCGGACGAACTGTTCGTCCAAAGGGGAAGAAGAAGGGTTTTCTGGAAATAATACGCGATGACATCTCAGACGATCAAATAAAAATAAAAGTACACGACGTGTATTTTCAAAGTACACACCGTGTAGATGTGTTTCCGTACTCCGACTTAAGCGGAATCCAGCACACGTCTTGGACTGTGTACATGGTCAACACACGGCCAGGGACTCGGCCGCTACACGGAACAAAGTTACACGGCGTGTCAAGAAAGACTACACACCGTGTAGATTGAAATTTATACCTGGGCACCACACAACATGTACTTGGCCTTGCATGGTTAAGGATACACGACGTGTCTACAAATACATGCCGTGTAGCAAGAAACTTCTACATGTTCATCACACGACATGTACTCGGTGGGCACACGGCCGGTCACTCGGTTAACACATACACGACGTGTACTTAAAGTGCACGGCGTGTAGTCTGGAAATTTCCAGAAACTGCCCAGATTTTCCAGACTTCTCAGAAACCAATCAAAATTTCAAACAGGGTCGGGATTTGACCCGTTTCTAAAAACCCGGGTTCTTACAAACTTGAACTTCTCCCATATTCAATTTTTTTCAAGCTACACTTGTTGAAGCTCAGCTTGGGCTTGATCAAGGGAAAAATCTAGTGATGAAACCTCCCTCACAAGCTCTGAAAAAATGGGATTCAAATGACACAACTCTACTAGTTAAGGCCATCAAATATTCTTTCTGTATCAATTATCCTTTGTCAAATTTTACTTATAAACACTAATTATAACATTAAAATTATTATCAAGAGTATAGTTCGCAACAGTCATATTGACCAACGATCATATAACGGTCGAATCCAGATAGTCACATTTCTCTTTATACTCACTTCATTATTAAAGGGATATGGTTTTGTTGTGTATAAAATAATATAACACACATTTTCAAGAAACAATTATCATTCTGGTTCGTTACAGAGGCTCTCAACTATTCAATCTTGAGAATCTCATTTATGCTTTCGAGGCCAATTGCATTTGTAATGAAAGTTCCAAATATTTCTTCTTCATATGGAATGTAAGACATATTTTTTCTTTAAATAGGGTCACTGTATGAAGTTATAATGATAAAAAATATTTACATGGAATTGGTGGGGAGAAGGTACTCTCGGAAGGTCCTTTGGATTTTTGGTCGATTCACTAGATTTTCTTGATTCGACCTTTTGTTTCTCCGTTGTTTTATCTGTCTGTATTACCATACCTCACTTCAGACATTTTTCATCAATTGTTACGGGTTTTTCATAACATTTTTTTAAATCCATACCCCACGTATCTTTATAAAGACTAGATGCCCATGCTATGAAAGTTCCTATAGAATCATTGGCTGTTGTAATATCCGGATCATTAAGTGGAACATGCAAATTAGTGGTTGGCTCCTAAGATTCCTCAATCCTAACTCTCATGTGATCTTTTGAGAGTTCTTTATTATGTATCTTGTCTCCTGGGATATTATACACCGTACCCCTCACAACAAGGCGATGCATGAGTGTTGATAGATAGAAATCACATACAACTTTACCCTGTAGAATTTTAGTAATATAAAGTTATCGGAATGTAAGAACCCAATTCTTCCTTTGAGGTATGATTTCTTCTTTTATTTTTTTCCTTTGAGTTATTTTGGAGAAAACAAGGGAAATTTGGGAAAAGTACTGGAATCAGGAGTTACATGCCATGTACTCTAAAGAACACACCGTGTAGTATGTTTATGTTTGAAGGGAATACATGGCATGTGGGCATGTCGGTGAGAAAAGGGGAAAACCAACTACACGTTGTGTACTTCCTAGTACACACCATGTAGTCATGTCGGCAGACCCTGGAAAGTAAGTCAGTGAAATTCAGACACCAAATGAATAGTTCAATGATATACACACCGTGCATATGGACTTACATGCCATGCACTTTATGTTTTTCACTTAAAATAGGTAGTGGACTCGTTCTTCTGTCATTTTGATAGAAGGCTCGCCGAGGGAACTCTAGAGGAGCACCATAACTTCAACCCCTTCCCAACTAATCATTATAACTCCGAATCAATCACCGTCGGTCTCGTTTGAACCCAATTGGTAAGTTCTCAATTACTCTTGAGCCATTCTTAGTGATTTTTGTTCTCAACTAAGTTATTTAAGGTTGAATGAATATCCTTATTTTGTAGATCTACACCATTCTAGATTGAATTGAAAGTATAGGTTGGACGAGAAGAGTCATACTACAACGAGGTAGGTGGTCTCGTGCTTATTACTTAATTTCATGTTGTTTATATGTGTTGTTGTGCCACACGCTCATGTTTGGGGAATCGCTTTGTTGAGACTTTGACCCGTGTTAATGATTAAGGATGTTTAGGTGATTAATTATATGAATTGAAGCATGTTGAGACTACTTTTTTCGATTAAGGTCCACCCCGTGGGTGCGTTTCCTTTGGATAACTGTTGTTGGGATTGTTATCTTAGCATAATCGTGGTTATGCCTCTATTTTCCCTGTTATGGGTTATTTGAAATGAATTGGTTAATTAAATGCTTACCAATGTGAATTGTTTCCTTGTTAACCATGGAATACTATAAATATTGCTTGTGTTGCCTTATGTTGAATTGCTTATATGTTAGACATGGCCTTGTTGAATTATTCTGCCCATAGGAAGAGATTTTTCATGCCTGTGGGCAAGGTTTTGTGTGCCTATGAGCTACATTTTTGTTATGCCTGTGGGAAATTGCCTATGGGAAAGGATTTTTTATGTTTGTAGACTACCCGAGGGAAAGATTTTGAACTAAGGTTTGACTATTGTAATGACTTATGACACGTCTGCCAAGCTAAAGCACAAGCTTGGATTCAATTGTCATTTTACTTGATAGATTTCGTACTGAGGTATCTGCTGTGTTTTCTTGAATAAGGGATTGACTGGCCGTGGTCGGATCCTAAGAACTAATGATTCGATGTAATTGAATTGATTAATGAACATGAACGGTATAAATGGAACAAGACTTGTAGGATTGTTTACTTTTGAGTACTTCCTAGTTTAATGCTTTCATTATTATACACTACTGCTGCATATACTCACTAACAGATTGGTACAAATATTTGGTGGTTGCATATTGGAATTTATTTCTCACACCCTGTTTGGGTCATGTTTTTGGGCCCAAACAGACTATATTGCTGTAGGTGTCGATAGGGGAAGGATCCTATTACATGTACTTGATTGTTTCTTAGGAGCAGGAGAGCATGGGACCAAGCCAAGGCTTGTGATGCTGTTGTATTTCACTTTGTGTTGTTGTACCTTAGTATTGTATTGTACTTGATAACAGTGTACCTTGTTTTCACTGCTTTCTTAGAACATGTGACATGCTGCACCATTCTGATATTATATGCCTTCTGGTTATCTTCACCTTTCAATCTTCCGTTGTTTACTTTAGTTGCATGTTGTTTACTGCTTCCACTATTGTTATTATTTATTTCAATATGTTACACTCGAACAATGAGGACATAGTTTCCCCACTATCACACCCTAGGCTCTCGCTGCTAGTCGGAAGCCTCTGGCATTTGGGGAAATGCGCTTGAGGCCATGTGACCAACCGGGTACGGGGCATCTTTTAGTGGCATCCAGATCCAAGATGTTACAAAGTGGTATTAAAGGGGTTTCTTTTCTAGTTTTCTTTACTATTTGGTGATGATATAAATGATATGGAATTTGGTAATTAGCTGTATCCGGGAGTAGCTACCCCGTGTACAAGGAAAATCCAAATTTCCTCAAATTAAATTGTGCTTTTGGATTTTGATCTATTACAGTTGATTTTATTTCACCGTTGGGTGACATACTTATTTTGTGCTATTATTATTGATGTTATTATTGTTCTACTTTGTTACAACCCTATGAGATGAGGGTATGTCATCTCATGCATCATATAGACACTTGTTAGAAATCACACACCATGCATACTTTCCATGCCATTTAGGGAGCATTACTGGTACATGTTTTTGTGATAGCACCTTGATAAACATGCTTGCTGTTGTGATAGGTGTATTGGTACGTTCTATGGTTTGGATTGAATGGAATCCAAACTTTGGTTCCTGAGGTGTATGAGCCCTCTTGGATTGGAATTTGGCGGATCATGATTCAACCTTTTATATAAAATTATGTTATGTTATGTTATATATGGGTGTCAAACTTTGATTTGTGGGGAGTATGGGCACTTAAAGATCAGAATTTTGCATACCGTGGCTTATTTTGAAAAAAACAGGGGTTTCAGGGAAGTTTCTATGGCCTAATATCCGGAAACCCAGACAACACAACATGTGGTTCTATGAACACACGCCATGTGTTCTTCCTGTTCGGGGGAGAAAAACTTCTTACATACATTCCATATACTTTGTGTACACGCCATGTAGTATATGACTGTGTAACGGTCCATGTGAGAGAAAACACGAGCTATTGAGTTTTGATCAGAACACGCCATATAATTTCGGTACACACCGTGTAGCCTACCCAGGCAGAACTCGTGTGGACCTGGCCGTGTGGGAGTACATGGTCAGGAGGACATACTTGTGTACATGTCGCGCCGTGTACCTGGGGTTGATACATGCCCAGGATGGTGGTAGAACACAACCATGTGACAGCGTAAGGGTACAAGCTGTGTATTCTTTCTACACGCCGTGTATTCCCTTTTTTCCAAACTTTGAGGGTCTTTTCATTTTTTTCTGGCACTCCTGAATGGAAAACTTTGATGATTAGCTTGAAATAAGACATTTTCTTAACCTTGTAGAGTCATGCCACTGCGACGACCATGAGCTGTATGCCAGGAGAGCGGCGATGATCATACTCTAGAAATGGTAGGCCATGGGATACCGATGGATCCTCCAGTTGCGCCAGCTACAGAACCAGCTATTATACTAGATGTAGGTGCAGATGCACAGTTCCGTGAAGGTTTTGTGAGGTTCATATAGACCTTTAAAGGAACACCATAGGCTTCCACATCTATGGTAGAGACGACGCGTATCTTCCAGTAGCAACATCCACCTAATGTTTTAGGGGATGTCGGACCATAGGCTGTGGAATCATGGCTGGAATCAGTGATGACTATCTTCGAGCATCTAGAGATGCCTCTCGAGAGGAGGGTCAAGCTCGCAACGTATGTGCTGCGTGATTCTGCCAAGAGATGGTGGGATGTTATCACTCAGGCAGGGTGTCATCGGGATATGACTTGGGAAGACTTTTAGGAGGCCTTCTATGATTATTATTTTCCCGAGACATCGAGGGCCGACCGAGCTTGGTATTTCATGCACCTGGAGTAGGGAACACTATCGGTTATGGAATATTCTACCCAGATTATTGAGCTTCAATGATTCACACCTATTTTGATGGGTGATGACGTATCGAAAGCTACACGATTTGAGGATGGTCTCAGGTTTGATATCCGATTACAAGTGAATGTATTTAGGTTACCTTCTGTCTCTACTATTGTGAATCAGGATCTGATCACCGAGTGAAATTTGCGAGAAGCTAGTGGTGCAAGCTAGGGAGGTTTGACATAAGTTTATTGTACTGTCTCAACCGGCAAGAGGAAGCATCATGCAGAGTTCTCTCGCGGTGACAGTAGCAGCCAGAACGTTTCCTCCGGTGGCCAGGTGACATACTACTAGTGTAGAAAGGTTGGGCACAAGAGACCTCAGTTCCCAAGGGACCTAGTTGAGTGCCGAACTTGTAGCAGGATAATCCATCTATAACACTACTGCAAGGAATTTTCACCAGTGGATAGTGAGAGATGTTTCGTACAGACTCCACGTGCAGGAGCAGGGTTAGTAGCTTCTCACTGGTCTGGAAACTGGAATACGTTAGGGCGTTTAGGACAAGGTAGTGGTCGTGGACATGGTAGTCAGACCCCAAGATCTCCGTGATAGTTGGGTGGGTCAGCTTAGGGTAGCCAAGTAGTGTCTCAGGTCCATGGTGCAGGTCAGACTTATGCAGTACAACATACCCAACAGGAGAAGGATCCCAGACCTTCTACTGTCAGAGGTACTATCCTAGTCACCTCTATTATATCTTATGCACTTTTTGATACTGGTGCTACACATAGTTTTATATATGTGTCCGTTGTGGAAATCCTTGGTCTCTGTGTTTATACTTCTTCTGATGTTATGATGCTCGACACTCTGTTAGGGATTATAACGGTAGGTGTGTGTTAGTGCAAGGAGTGCCCCATTGATATTGGTGAGTGTCACTTTCTATGGAACCTTTATGTCTTAGAGATGACAGACTTCGATGTCATTCTTGGAATGGACTGGTTGGTTTCTTTTCGAGCCTTTATTGATTGCTATCGCCGTAGGGTGAGTTTCACGTTACTAGAGGGTAGAGAGTTTCTATATAAGAGTGAATGATATATCCAGGTGAGTAGAGCTGGACCCGAGCATCGTGGGTTGGGCAGGATGACTGCCCAGATTGCGAGTTTATATCTGGATGACCACATAACATGTCTGGCATATTTCCATCTAGTGGTTGATCATTTCAGGGACATTTTCCCAGATGACTTCTCAGTCTTACCTTCAACCAGAGAGGTGGATTTCACTATTGAGTTAGTGTCAGGAGCTGCACCGGTATCCATTCCTCCTTATAGGATGGCTACAATGGAGTTGTAAGATCTCAAGAGGAAGTTGGAGGATCTGGAAGTTAAGGGTTTTATCCGACCCAGTACTTCTCCTTAGGGTTCACCAGTCCTTTTCACGAAAAAGGCAGAGGGTACCCTTAGGCTATGTGTGGCCTATTAGAAACTGAACCAGTTGACGGTTAAAAACTGATATCCCTTACCACAGATAGATGACTTATTTGATCAACTTCAAGAAGATAGAGTGTTCTCAAAGATTGAATTGAGTTCAGGATTTCATCAGGTATGTGTTCGACCTGCAGACATACCTCGTACCACATTTCATAGAAGGTATGGTCTATATGAGTATCTGGTTATGCTGTTCGGTCTCACAAACGCGCCGGCAGTTTTCATGGAATTGATGAACCGAGTATTTCATCCTTAGATTCTTTTTTGGTGGGTTTCATGGAAGATATCTTAGTGTATTCTCACAATCGACACAACCATACCAAACATCTTGAGATCATTTTGAATACACTGGGAGAACATCAGTTATATGATAAGCTCACAAAATTCCACTTCTGGATGGATCAAATTCACTTCCTGGGTCATGTCATCTCAGAGACAGGAGTATCAATGGACCCAGGGAAGGTGAGAACAATAGTTACCTGGGAGCAGTCCAAGAACTTTTTTGAGGTACAGAGTTTCTTGGGGCTAGCTGGTTACTACAGGCATTTTATATAGAACTTCTCACGCTTAGAAGTGCTGATAAAGGGCTTGACTAAGAAGATTGTGAAGTTTGTGTGGTCATATTTTTGTGAGACAGCCTTTCAGGAGATGAAAGGGAATTTGACTTCAGCACCGATACTGATATTTCCAGAGTCAGGCAAGAGTTATATTGTGTACTATGATGCACCAGGTATCGGTCTTAAAGTAGTGCCTATGCAGGGCGATCAAGTTGTTGTGTATGAGTCTCAGCAGTTGAGGCCACATGAGAGGAATTACCTAACATATGATCTCGAGTTAGCAGCAGTTGTGCATGCTTTGCGCTGTTTGAGGCATTATTTATTGGGAGAGAATTTTGTGATGTACATGGACCAAAAAAGTTTCAAATACATCTTTACTCAGTGTGATTTGAATTTGAGACATCAAAGGTGGGTGGAATACCTTCAGTCCTTTGATTTTGAGCTGGCTTATACTCCTTGGAAAGGTAATGTAGTAAATAATGCACTGAGTAGGATGACTCAGATACATGCAGTGCAGGAGACAAGTGATGAGTGGAAGCTTATGGATTTGTTCTTTGAGATGCATTTAGAGGTTCACGATAGTCAGGGAAAAACTTATCTTTCATCTTTGGTTGTTACCTCTACCCTACTGGACAGAGTGAGGACGAGGAAACTATCAAATTATGAATGCCTTGTTCTATGGAAGAGTGTGACATGTGAGGACCCTCCTCTTGGATGTACGATAGGCGGGGATGAAGTTCTATGTATCCATGGACATGTGTGGGTTCCAGGGGATATACGCGGTGAGATGATGTGGGAGTTTCATTCTTCAACTTGGGTAGTACATCCTGGAGTCACCAAGTGTATTGTGACTTGTACCGTCAATACTGGTGGCTGGGTATGAAGCGAGAAGTATCTGGTTTTGTTATGAGGTGTTCTACTTGTTAGAAGGTGAAGGCAAAACATCAGTGGCCGACTAGTCTTTTACACTATTTACCTATTACAGAGTGGAAATAAGATGATGTCGTAATGGATTTCATGACGGGGTTACTGAGATCGCCTAGAGACAATGATGCTGTGTGGGTTGTAGTTGACAAGATTACGAAGGTCACTCACTTATTGCCGATCAAGGAGACCTTCGTTGTTGATGAGCTCAGAAATCTGTATATCTGAGAGGTGGTACGACTTCATGGGGTCCCATGTTCTATCGTTTCATATTGGGACACCTATTTTATGTCTCATTTCTGGATTTTTTTTAAAGGGCGCTGGGTACACATGTGCTTTTGAGCACAACATACCACCCTCAAATTGATGGCCAATCAGAGTGTACGATAGAGGTGCTAAAGGACATGTTGTGTGAATGTGCCCTAGACTTTGGGGGATCTTGGGAGAATCATATTCCCTTGTCCGAGTTCACCTGCAATAACAATTTTCAAGTGACTATACAGATGATACCTTATGAGGCTTTATATGTTAGGACATGTCGTTACCCCCTATGCTGGTTAGAGGCATGTGAGACAACCTTATTGGGATCACATCTCGTATAAGAGACTTCTGAGCAGGTCCAATTGATTCAGAAATGGATGGATACTATGTAGTCTCATCAAAAATCTTATGCCAATCACCGCAGATGACCTCTAGAGTTCGATGTCAGGGACCGAGGTTTCCTACATGTCACACTGAGGTTGGGACACAAGAGGATCAGGAGATAGGGTAAGCTTTCATTGAGACATGTCAGTCTATTTGAGATTCTGGAGAGAGTCGGGCCAGTTGCCTATTGGTTACAATCACCTCAGAGGTACCAATCCATGCATGACATCTTCCATGTATCATAGATACACCGCTATCACTCAGACCAGTTTCACATTTTTTAGCCCGAGGAGGTTGAGCTTCAAGTTGATGCATCCTTTGAGGAGAATACGATTCGTATAGTTGATAGGAGCACAAAGGTTCTCCGAGGCCTGTCAGTTCCTCTCGTACGGGTGCTATAGCAACATGGACGAGTAAAGGACAAGACTTGGGAGAGGGAAGCTGACGTACATGCTCAGTGGATAGAGTTATTCTCAGATATTCCTTCACCACCCTTGGAAGGGAAATTCAGGGACAAATTGCTTTAAGGGGGGAAGTTTGTAAAAACCTGGTTCTTCCTTTGAGGTACGGTTTCTTCTTTTATTTTTTTCCTTTGAGATGTTTTTGAGAAAATAAGGGAAATTTGAGCAATGTACTGGAATCAGGGGTTACATGCTGTGTACTCTAAAGCACACACTATGTAGTATGTTCGTGTATGAAGGGAATACAGGGTGTGTGCGCATGTCGGTGAGAAAAGGGGGAAAACCAACTACACGCCGTGTACTTCCTAGTACACGCTATGTAGTCATGTCGGCAGGCCCTGGAAAGTAAGTCGGTGAAATTCAGCCGCCAAATGAATAGTTAAATGATATACACACCATGTATATGGACTTACACACCATGTACTTTGTGTTTTTTTGCTTAAAATGGGCAGTAGCCTCGTTCTTCTGTCATTTGGACAGAAGGCTCACTAGGGGAACTCAAGAGAAGTGTTGGAACTTCAACCCCTTCCCGGTTGATCATCCGAACTCTGAATCAATCACCATCAGTCTCGTTTGAACCCAATTGGTAAGCTCTAGATTAATTTTGATCCATTCTTGGTAATTTTTGTTCTTGACAATGTTATTTAAGGTTGACTAAATATCCTTGTTTCGTAGATCTACACCATTCTAGCTTGAATTAAAAGTAGAGGCTGAACGAGGCTCAAGTTTTTTATATGTTCCGTTGTACCATGTGACCATGTTTGGGGTATCAATTTGTTGATAATTTAACCCGTGTTAATGCCTAAGTATGTTTAGGTGATTAATTATATGAATTAAAGCATGTTGAGACTGCTTATTTCGATTAAGGGCCACCCTACGGGTGCATTTCTCTTAGATAACTGTTGTTGTGCTTGCCGGCTTAGGATAACCGTGGTTATGCCTATGTTTTCCTTGTTATGGGTTGTTTGAAATTAATTGGTTAATTAAATTCTTACCAATGTGAATTGTTTACTTGTTAACCATGGAATAGTGTAAAGATTTCATGTGTTGCCTTATGCTGAATTTCTTACATGTCGGTCTTGACCCTGTTGGATTATTCTGCCCGCAGGAAGAGATTTTTCATGCCTGTGAGCAAGGTTTTGTGTGCCTGTGGGCTACATTTTTGTTATGGATGGGGGAAATTACCTGTGTTCAATGATTTTTTTATGTCTGTGGACTACTTGAGGGAAAGGTTTTGAACTGAGGTTTGACTGTTGTAATGACTTATGACGCGTCTGCCAAGCTAGAGCAGAAGCTTGGATTCAATTTTCATTTTACTCGATAGATTTCCTACTGAGGTATCTACTGTGTTTGTTTGAATAGGGGATTGACTGGCCATGGCCAGATCCCAAGGACTTATGATTTGATGTAATTGAATTGCTTAATGAACATGAATGGTATAAGTGGAACAAGACTTATAGGATTGTTTACTTTTGAGTACTTTCTAGTTTAAAGCTTTAATTATTATACACTACTGCTACATATACTCACCGACAGATTGGTACAGACATTTGGTGGTTGCCTACTGGGATTTATTTCTCACACCCTGTTTGGGTCATGTTTTTGGACCCAAACATACTATATTACTGTAGGCGTCAATAGGGGAAAGACTCCTTATATAGGTACTTGATTGCTTCTTAGGAGTAGGAGAGAATGAGATCAAGCCAAGGATTGCGACGCTGCTATGTTTCATTTTGTGTTATTGTACCTTAGTATTGTATTGTATTTGATAACAATGTATATTTTTTTCGCTGCTTTCTTAGAACATGTGACATGCTGCATCATTATGATATTATATGCCTTCTGGTTATCTTGACCTTTCAATCTTCCATTGTTTACTTCAGTTGCATGTTGTTTACTACTTCTGCTATTGTTATTATTTATTTTTCTATGTTACACTCTGAAAATGAGGAAATAGTTTCCCCACTATCACACCCTAGGCCCTCGCTGCTAGTTGGTAGCCCCTAGCATTTGGGGAAATGCACTTGAGGCATTGTGGCCAATTGGGTACGAGGCACCTTTTAGTGGCATCCGGATTCGGGACGTTACGCAGAATTTTTTTGATTCACATTTAGGAGAAAGAGTAATGAAAAAATTGATTATCTCAGGTAAGGTATGTGGTTGAGGGGAATGACTAGCCTCAAAGATAGTGGGGTCATTTGGTTCTCCATGTGCAGATCTTTATTCCATTGCTAGTTCGCTTTGATCATTTCTCATATATTAGTCTGCCAAACCAGATCAAACAATAATATCTTGCAAAGCATATAATTGTGCCTATAATCCTTTCATCATCCTATATGTCTGTTCTTGTTGTTTTGTTTTCTCAAAATATGTTTGAGAATACACTTCAAAACCTACTCCTCTAATGCGACTATATTGTTTCGGTCACTTCAAAGCTGCTGAAAGTAGTTTTTCTTCCATTATGGTCTCTACCGATTCTTTTGTCTAAAACATATAAAAAACATAGGAATATAAATAGATTATTTATGTAATATTGCTATAAATTATAAAAAATTACCATTATATAATACTTACACATGCTTCCCATACTGCTTTTGTGTTTTTATCAACTAGTTTACCCTCCTTATTTACGTGAGCCTCCTTCCAAAACACATGATGTGGGATGGAAGTGTCTTCATGCACTAGAAGTGGCTTCAGATTTTGATTCATCAATATGCATAGAAACAAAGAAACTTATGTTGTTTTATATCACATAAAACTTTTATTGTTGATTTAAAATACATACCAATTTATTCTCTAGTGAAGCGTACCCCACCCTTGCTTTTTGAGAGGGGTACATTGCTTTTGATGCATGTTATTTATTTTCAACACTCTTTTAATGTTTCATAAATTAATTTTTTTGAATCAAATTAGATAAAATAAATAATGTCAAATAATATATTATCAATTAAAATACACTTGAAATGATTTCTCATCGCGATGATAGTTGAAAGCATTCAATGTTTCCTACTTTATAATGTATGGATAACTAACTGGTGGGTGGGGCTTTACTTTTCCCTAAGCATACCTAATATGTAACTTGGTAATAAGAGTCCAGAAGCCTCTTTGAGATTTTCCAATAGCCATTAAGACATATTTCTTACGGAAATCTTCTAAAATAAATGAAATTTTCAAGGAATAATAAAAATTAAATCAACGTTTCATTATATAATTTTCGGTAAAATAGAGAAAGTATATCGTAACATTACTGTTATGTCTTCTCAAAGGGTTTTCTTTGTTATAGGCTGGACATGACGTCACAAATCTATATCAATTGGCACATTCATCCTTATTGTGACCCCAACATAACTAATGAACATTAACTTGTTGGGGTCAAAAGGTTGGTCATGTTGATTCTAACCAACCTCAAATTTTATACCCTTACTTCTTGCCTTGATAATTTTATTCAAAATTGTGATGCTGTGTCATTCTTGTTTTTTTATCAACATACTGTTGACCCCCTAATAATTCTTCAGTTTCAGCATCAATAGTCTATTCTTCCCTAGAATTGGTAGCATCATCATGTGTAGAAGAAATTATCTTCCCAACTAGTCAAACATTTAATTTAAATTATGTTAATGTAGTATAGAACAAATAATATTATGAGGAAAAACATAGTATTTGTAACGCCCGACCCCAGTTACCCAGAGTCGGTGCATTATTACATAACATCGACATGATCACAAAAGATCAAGTCTTGAAAGACCAATTAGTTTAGTAGCCTTGGAAACACTAGATACATTCATAAGTCTTACATTACATGATAAAGTGAAAAAATAAAACAACATAGTCTCCATAGTCCACACTCATATCCCCTCAGACTATCCCTACAGGTCAGTCATAAAATAATTCTTCACATCCTAGGAAAAATAAAACATAGAAAGGGGTGAGCTCAGATGCTTAGTAAGGATAACAATATAGAAGAAACTTTCATAAATAAGCATAAACATTTAAGGAAATGTATAACTAAAACAAAATCCTTTTAAACTTGAACTTCAAAATAATATGACAAAAATAAAATGAAATAATTCCATTTACTTATTCACATGGATATTCTACTAGTCGAATAATCACATGCAATATCATTAACCACTTTCATAATGATGGAACACATAATGCCAGACTTTCATAACCACATAGTCAAGGCTTTATGCCAAGACTATAAATAAGATTTTGTCAAGGCCTTGTTCCAAGACACTAGTTTTTCTCATGAGACCTACCGATGCATCGAGGAGCTATAGCGGGCTCCACCTGTCACTTACTAAGTCCAATGCATTCCTCATATGAACATGTTTAAACATAACATAAACATTCATATTAAAACTAGCATACGAAATGTCAATACTTTCTCCATAAACCATGAATGGTATAAAAATATCACATCCACATTAAAACATATCACAAAACCTTCAATACAATATGGAAGTTTTGTATCATAATAAATCAACTTCAAATAAGCTTAAAATCCATCAAAGGATGTTGACATAGATGAAATCAAAACTATTTGAGAGAAATATCTCTTTTTTTGAAATCATTTAAAAGTCACAAGATTATAAAAGAAAACATTTACTTTGAAAATAATCTTATAATCTTGTAAGGGAAGTTTCAACGATTTTATAACAGTGGAAAATAGCCACACCCGCCGTACAAGTTAGAAAAGACATTCTTACCTTAATTCTGTCGAAAAGGTTAAAAAGGACCTTGTTTGCAAAACGACGAAATGATTACTTTATAAAAATCTTATAAAAAGTCAAACAAGGGTATAAATGACCTTAACCCATAGTCTATAAAATAATAAGAAGGTTTTTAAATACATTTTAAGAAACATGGATGTGGATGACAAAGAGGTCCCAGTAGATACTTACGTAAAAACAACCTCAGATAATAAAGAGATTGTGAAATTAACCCTTACCTTATAATTTTCCTTGGTTGAGGGTAGTTTAACCTCCTGTATAATGGTGAAATAATTGTTATTAAATTATACCAGAATCATATACATTAATATGATATCATATATGATCTTTTAACATTGCTTTGTTAATAATATCTTTGTATTATCGTTGTTTCGGGTATTAACGGATTCATTTTCCTTTATATTCTTTATTATGTGAGTCATATTTGTTATGGATGAGATGCATCTTATTCATATCCATAATGATATCAAGTCCTTAAACATTATTTTTAATCGTCTAATGAAAATTAGTCTTGAATGGATACGATGGGGAATGAATCTTATCGCGTTCATGGAGACGGTAATCCGTACGTACGTACGAGCGACAATATCATTCTTTTGATATTAAAATAATATATAATTGGATGGTATATCATATATAAAGAATCATTATCATGTTATATTTATTATTTACATCAATTACACATCATTATTATACCCATCCAAATAATAATGTATTGAATAACAATTACACCATGACGTGGAGACGGTAAGCCGTACACACACACGTATGATGACATGTTATTCAAAGGATGGATAGAATAATGAATTTGGTTGTACCATATTTATAATAACATCACAATATATAGAAGATACTGGAGTTATTATTTTATAATGGAAACAACAAAGAAAAAGGAAGTGGAAGAAGAAAAGAACTTGATAGAGGGTGGTGCAATTATTACCTCTTCTTCAGGTTCTTCCTTTTGATTTGATCAAAAGGGCTCCTTAAGTTGGATTTCTGAATAAAGGAAGGCCTCTAGGATGAAGTGAGGGAAGTTGAGAGGATATTTGGGTAGGGGTTGGACAAGACAAAATACTTTGAAGGTGTGAATTATAGAGAAGAGGGAGTGCCCTTTTATAAGAGGGGTGATATGTACCTTAGGAAAAGCTAGACATATTATTTTATAATAAAATCATTTTCGGTTTCTAATGGCTCAAAAATGGATTATTTAAAGGCTAAGGTGAGGATGGGTTGAAAAAAACTCAAAAAATATGTTTTAGATAGGTTTGGATCACTATATTAACTTTATCTTTTAAATTTAACTCTTAGTTAAATAGTTTGACATTTACCATGTCTCTTTGTATTTTTATATTATATGGTTAATAAACTTACTATATACTTCCAAGTGAACCCCAAGTGGTTCATTAATGATACACCTATCATTATATAAGTCCTTTGGCCGAACCTTAGTTTTTTAAGAATAGAATATCAATTAATAATATAATATTTGTTTTAAAAACTCTTTTATGTCAATTTTGACACTATTTGTTATTTTGTTTTTGCTAAATTTATAACAACATTATTACTTCGAACAAAATTCATCTAAACAACCATAATATGTCATATTAACCTATAAAATTAGTGGAATTCATAAAAAGTCTCAAATTACATTTATTTGGATATTTATAATATCAATTATTTTAATATTTCATTAATTAGGTAATTACTGCATCACCATTGTGTCATAAATAAATTAAATTATTTAATGTCTAAAAATTATAAATAAAATACCATTATGTAGGAAATCTTTTTATATTTCTAATGAATATTTATAATCGAATTTATCTTATGTATAACCCTATATTAAAATTTTTTTATTTATTAAACTTTTATTTTAACTCTTTTAACTCTTATTTGAATTAAATAATAATAAATGTCCTAATCTAATCCAAGTGGACCAAAGAGGTTCATATTTTATTTCTAAGGTTGTTTTTGGTCGAATTATACTTATCCAATAGAATTAGGACATGTGTTAGGGTAATAATAATATCATTTTTACTCTTAATTACCCTATTTACTTTTAACCGTGGTAAATAAAAGTAAAAAGTCACTATTCACCAAAAATTATTTTTATCTTATTGAACCACATTTTACTCCTTGATATTAATCGTGTCTCTCAGATTTTTTAAATTCAACTCACATAAGTAGTAAAATTAAGTTTTATGTGAATTTGCAAATTCTCCTAGGAGGTGGGTAAAAGACGGTGAAAAGTTCAATAAAATTTTATATATCTAATATTATTACAAAATGACTCCAATTAATTACATTGAACATATATATGTATTATGTATGTATTCTAACCTAAAATAAATTTAAATAAAATAAATAATTATTTAAATAAAAAGTCAGTTTTAAACAATAACTCAGTGTTTTTCACTATTCATCAAAAATTGAAAGTTTTCAGAAACATATCAAAAATTCACCCTAAGCTAATTTTAATATTCCGAATTCAAAAATGAAGTCTATTTTACCAAATTCAAAACATAGAAGTTGCATTTATTAATTTAAAATTAATTCCCGTTGTCAAAACCAAAAAGCGTATTTTTAAGAAACAATATCTATCAAAAGATTGACACTTGTTTATGTTCAATATGAAAGTGAAATTACTTACAATGACTAGCATTGGATTAAATGGTAAAAATATAATCTATTTATACTTCCAAACCATTAAAATCTATAATTTAACACTATACATTATTTTGATTAAAAAAGTTGTTTTCAGTTAAAATATAGTATTTTTCCCTATTCACCCAAATATGAAAGTTATCAGAAAAACACCAAAAATTTATTGAAACTACATTCTTATGTCTCAATTCTAAAGAAGAATTTTATTTTTTCAAATAGAATATATAAAAATTTCAAATATTGGATTTAAAAAAGGTTCATCATTAAAAGGCGGAAAAAGTGCATTTTTTGAAATAAATACTTCTTTTATCTAAAAAAAATGAATTTGTTCTTACATTATATCTAAAAAACTCATAATATGGATTGTAAAATTATAAGGATTATATATAGTTCAATATTCAGTTAATACTATTCATAACCGCTTTTGAACGACTAGTTTGGTAATCTTGTGGTGCGCTCGAACCCAGTGTTGCGTGTAGTGCAAGTTATTGAATTACTTTGAAAAAATAACGTACTTTGAAATCTTGGGGTGTTACATTCTTCCCTCCAATAAATTGTGTTCTCGAAATTTGAAATTGTTCTTCGAAAATAAAAGGTTGAAAATAGAAAATACCTTTGTGGGAAAACCCACATCGAAAATTGGGTTAATAAAATTTAGTCTTAATAAGAGGAAAATGGGAATGAAGAAGTAACCACCAAATTATGATCTCGATTAAGAGAACATTGGTGGAAATTAGAGACACATAATTGGAGGAAAAATGTAAATATTTATAGGGAGTGATTGAGGTCATCAGTCACAAACAATTGTAGAATTGAGGGCCTCAAAGCCATCAATCTATGATGATTTAAAATATCATTGGTTCCACAAAACATAAGGTATTAGGATAACACATTTTTAGTTTTAATATTCCTTACCTAAAGTTTATGAATTAATTTCTTCATAGAATAAGAGAAGAAAAACAAATATATATTTGACAAGTAGAGTTCCATCCTTTAACTAATTTCTACCACAAACTCATCTTTCACTCTAACAGATAATAGAACTAAAAATATATATTCTATTTATCTTATTCGTATAGGGTTCCAAAAAAATGAATTTATAATTCATCTACCAGACCCTTTAAAAAACTACATTATTCAATCTAGGACATCACGTGAGTCAGTGGTAGGTGATACACCCTTGTCGCCCTTCGGTTGCGGGTTCAAGTCTCGTGGCCTTGCCGGACGCGACGAGTTACCGCCCGACCTCCGGGTTGTCCTTTTTATGGAAATCCAAAAATAATCTCAAACTATACTTATCCAAAATACTTCTATCTAAACTCATAGTCCAAAATTTATAGGGAAGTTAAACACAATGAAGATCCTTTTTGCGACGTAATAACATGTGAACACCTTCATCATGTATTCTTTTAAAACACTACAACATCCTGAATTACCATAAAACATTATTGATTACATTCATGCTCTCTTATTAATTATAGAATACTGGATATACTCCTTCTATCCAAAAATGTTGTAAACTCAAACAATGATGAAATATAAAAATCATTAATCAGTTTTAAGATAGTCAAGAATATCCAATATAATTTATCCAAATCAAACATGTATTATTCCAAAATCACTACCTCAGTATCAGAACCATATTATGGTTTATATTTATCTCAAACATATATTTTCCAAAAATTTAACCTACTATTGAGTCACTTTTCTTGGTTCTACACAATCTCAAGTCCTTAATGAAATAGTACTACAGTAAAATCCCTATATACTCCATAATTATTATAACTAGTACATTGTTGATACAACAATCAAATGACATAATTCTTTAATAACAACATAAGAACTCTAATCATTCCTCCTCATCTATAGTAGTATCATAACTTGATTATTATCCAATAGCATCATTTAGGGCATACTCTGATGATTTGGACATTAGTTCACATAGTGTCCCAACTCCCTGCAGATGAAGCATTGTACATTTGAAACTTTTTTCTTACCCTTGTAGTCACGTACATGGTGTCCTTTTTCTCCACAATTATAACAAACTCCCATTCCCTTCAGGCAAGTTCCAGGGTGTTTCTTCCCACAGTTATCACATATGGGAAAATTATTCTTTTCCCTCTTCCCTTTATCCATATTTCTCTCTTCCACCCTTTTTTTTCTCTTGCTTCCCTTCAAAGCCATAAGACTTAGAGAATTATTTACTTATCTTTTTAATACATGATACTATTTCTTCATATGTTGAGAATACATGAGAGACAATTTCCCTTCTAAATATTGGCTTAATACCGTGAAAGATATGATCCTTCTTACTCTTTGGATCATACGTATTGCTAGAGTTCACATTCCTTCTACTGGGTGCCATTTCTATACAATGGCATACACTAGGTCAGTTTATGAATTACAATGAATAATTACAAACTTGTAAAATACCTAACATAGATTGAACAGTTTATGGATATAATCCATAATCATAAAAATGTTTTCTTTAAGAAAGTATATACTCATAAACCCTTCATAATGGTTTGTAAAGAAAATGAGAATTATCTTAAGCATATCCCCTGAGAGTGTCGTAACCAAGAGTGCAGTAAGGCCCATTGTCGTGCACCAGTCCCCATTCGAGTCTAACTCAAAGCGGTGTTTTTGGGTTTTACCCCTAGGTACATCTGTTCTAGATCCGCCTCTACCTCCTCGTATCCAGATAGGGATGTATTGCTCGGAAAACTCACAAAATCTCTACATTACCAAAATTCTAGGAAGTTCTTCTATACTAATCCTCAAATTATATCTTAGGGTAATGTGCTCTAATCAGAGTTTATCTAAATCTAGCTTCCAAGGTTTGTACTAAACTTCCTCTGATACCAACTGTAATGCTCCGACCCCAGTTACCCAGAGTCGGTGCATTATTACATAACATTGACATGATCACAAAATATCAAGTCTCGAAAGACTGTTTAATTTAGTAGCCTTGGAAACACTAGATACATTCATAAGTCTTACATTACATGATAAAGTGAAAAACTACAACAACATAGTCTCCATAGTCCACACTCATATCCCTCAGACTATCCCTGCAGGTCATTCATAAAAAACTTCTTCACATCCTGGGAAAAATAAAACATAGAAAGGGGTGAGCTCAGATGCTCAGTAAGGATAATAATATAGCAGAAACTTTCATAAATAAACATAAACATTTAAGGCAATGTATAACTAAAACAAAATCCTTTTAAACTTTAACTTCAGAATAATATGGAAAAAATAAAATGAAATAATTCCATTTACTTATTCACATGTATATTCTACTAGTCGAATAATCACATGAAATATCAATAACCACTTTTATAATGATGGAATGCATAATGCCAGACTTTCATAACCACATAGTCAAGGCCTTATGCTAAGATTACAAATAAGATTTTGTCAAAAAATTGTGCCAACACACTAGTTTGTCTTATGAGACCTACCGATGCATTGAGGAGCTATAGCGGGCTCCACCCGTCACTTACTAAGTCCAATGCATTCCTCATATGAATAGGTTTAAACATAACATAAACATTCGTATTAAAACTAGAATACGAAATGTCAGTACTTTATCCATAAACCATGAATGGTATAAAAATAAAACATCCATATTCAAACATATCACAAAACCTTCAATACAATATGGAAGTTTTGTATCATAATAAATCAACTTCAAATAAGCTTAAAATCCATCAAAGGATGTTGACATAGATGAAATCAAAACTATTTGAGAGAAATATCTCTTTTTTTGAAATCATTTAAAAGTCAAATAATTATAAAAGAAAAAATTTACTTTGAAAATATTCTTATAATCTTGTAAGGGAATCTTCGATGATTTTATAACGGCGGAAAATAGCCGCACCCGCCGTATAAGTTAAAAAAGACATTCTTACCTTAATTCTGTCGAAAAGGTTAAAAAAGACCTTATTTGGAAAACGATGGAAAGATTCCTTTATAAATATCTTATAAAAAGTCAAACAAGGGTATAAATTACTTTAACCCACAGTCTATAAAATAGTAAGAATTTTTTTAAATACATTTTTAAGAAACATGGATGTGGATGATAAAGAGGTCCTGGTAGATACTTACATAAAAACAACCTCAGATAATAAAGAGATTGTGAAATTAACCCTTACCTTGTACTTTTCCTTGGTCGAGGGTAGTTTAAACTCCTGTATAATAGTGAAATAACTGTCATTAAATTATACAAGAATCATATACATTAATATGATATCATATATGATCTTTTAACATTGCTTTGTTAATAATATCTTTGTATTATCGTTGTTTCAGGTGTTAACGAATTCATTTTCCATTATATTATTTGTTATGTGAGTATTATTTGTTATGGATGAGATGTATCTTATTCATATCCAGAATAATATCAAGTCTTTAAGCATTATTTTTAATCTTCTAATGAAAATTATTCTTGAATGGATACGATGGGGAATGAATCTTATCACGTTCATGGAGACGGTAATCCGTACGTACGCACGAGCAACTATATCATTCTTTTGATATTAAAATAATATATAATTGGATTGTATATCATATATAAAGAATAATTATCATGTTATATTTATTATTTACATCAATTACACATCATTATTATACCCATTCAAATAATAATGTATTGAATAACAATTACACCACGACCTGGAGACGGTAAGCCGTACGTACACACGTATGGTGACATGTTATTCAAAGGATGGATAGAATAATGAATTTGGTTGTACCATATTTATAATAACATCACAGTATATAGAAGATACTGGAGTTATTATTTTAGAATGGAAACAACAAAGAAAAAGGAAGTGGAAGAAGAAAAGAACTTGAAAGAGGGTGGTGAAATTATTACCTCTTCTTCGGGTTCTTCCTTTTGATTTGATCAAAAGGGATCCTTAAGTTGGATTTATGACTAAAGTAAGTCCTCTAGGATGAAGTGAGGGAGGTTAAGAGGATATTTGGGTAGGGGTTAGCCGATCCAAAAGGTTTTGAAGGTGTGAATTAGAGAGAAGGGGGAGTTCCCTTTTATAAGAGGGGTGAGGGGTACCTTAGGAAAAGCTAGAAATATTATTTTATAATAAAATTATTTTCGGTTTCTAATGGCTCCAAAATGGATCATTTAAAGGCTAAGGTGGGTATGAGTCTAAAACCACTCGACCAATAGGTTTTATAGAGGTTTGGTTCACTATATTAACTTTATCTTTTAGATTTAATTCTTAGTTAAATAGTTTGACATTTACCACGTCTCTTTGTATTTTTATATTATATAGTTAATAAAATTACTATATACTTCCAAGAGAATCCCAAGTGGTTCATTAATGATACACCTATCATTATATAAGTCCTTTGACTGAACGTTATATTTTTAGGAATATAATATCAATTAATAATATAATATTTGTTTTAAAAACTCTTTTATGTCAATTTTGACACTATTTGGTATTTTGTTTTTGTTAAATTCATAACAGTATTATTACCTCAAAAAAAATTCATCTAACCAACCCTAATATTCCATGTTAACCTATAAAATTAGTGTAATTCATAAAAAGTCTCAAATTACATTTATTTGGATATTTATAATATCAATTATTTTAATATTTCATTAATTAGGTAATTACTGCATCACCATTGTGTCATAAATAAATTAAATTATTGAATGTCTAAAAATTATAAATAAAATACCATTATGTAGTAAATCTTTTTATATTTATAATGAATATTTATAATTGAATTTATTTTATGTATAAACCTATATTAAAAATGTTTTAGTTATAAAACTTTGATTTTAACTCTTTTAACTCTTCTTTGAATTAAATAATAATAAATGTCCTAATCTAATCCAAGTGTAATAAAGAGGTTCATATTTTATTCCTAAGGTTGTTTTTGGTCGAATTATACTTATCCAATTTAATTAGAACATGTGTTAGGGTAATAATAATATCATTTGTTCCCTTAATTACCCTATTTACTTTTAACCATGGTAAATAAAAGTAAAAAGTCACTATTCACCAAAAAATATTTTTATCTTATTGAACCACATTTTACTCTTTGATATTAAATTTGCCTCTCAGATTTTTAAAATTCAACTCACAGAAGCGGTAAAATTAATTTTTATGTGAATTTGCAAATTGTTCTAGGAGGTGGGTAAAAGACGGTGAAAAGTTCAATAAAATTTTATATATTTAATATTATTACAAAATGACTCCAATGAATTACATTGAACATATATATGTATTATGTATATATTATGAACTAAAATAAATTTAAATAAAATAAATAATTATTTAAATAAAAAGTCAGTTTTAAACAATAACTCAGTATTTTTTACTATTCATCAAAAATTGAAAGTTTTCAGAAAAATATAAAAAATTCACCCTAAGATAATTTTGATTTTCCGAATTCAAAAATGATGTCTATTTTACCAAATTCAAAACATAGAAGTTGTATTTATTAATTTAAAATTAATTCCCGTTGTCAAAACCAAAAGGCGTATTTTTAAGAAACAATATCTATCAAAAGATTGACACTTGTTTATGTGCAATCTCAAAGTGAAACTACTTACAATGACCATCATTGGATTAAATGGTAAAAATATAATCTATTTATACTTCCAAACCATTAAAATGTATAATTTAACACTATAAATTATTTTGATTAAAAAAGTTGTTTTCAGTTAAAATATAGTATTTTCACTATTCACACAAATATGAAAGTTATCAGAAAAACACCAAAATATTATTGAAAATAAATTCTTATGTATCGATTCTAAAGAAGAAGTTTATTTTTTTCAAATAGAATATATAAAAGTTTCAAATATTGGATTTAAAAAGGGTTCATCATTAAAAGGTGGTAAAAGTGCATTTTTTGAAATAAATACTTCTTTTATCTGAAAAATGAATTTTATTCTTACATTATGTCTAAGAAACTCATAATATGGATTCTAAAATTATAAGGATTATATATAGTTCAATATTTAATTAATACTATTCATAAACGCTTTTGAACGGCTAGTTTGGTAATCTTGTGGTGCGCTCGAACCTAGTGTTGCGTGTAGTGCAAGTTATTGAATTACTTTGAAGAAATAACGTACTATGAAATATTAGGGTGTTATAGTATTTTAAAAAACAATTTAACCTTCTCATTGAACTCTATTTATTTTTTAAAAGGTTAAAGGGATTTTTTCCTATACTGAGAATCCAAATCCCCTCGTTGTGGTCCCCTCTAACGTATACAACATTGTCTACATTGAGACCAACATGAACTAATTATGATCTCCCAATGAAAGAGTCATCCTCGATTGAATTTTCATCTGATCGTACTACTGTTTTAGTCGCTAACAGGACCATCAATCAATTCTTGTTTGCCGGACCTGAGATGTAAAATACATGCACTACTCGTGATGCCATTATGAACAGTTCATCATTTTCCCCATCCACATTAAAATTCACCTTCACAAAGCCCGTTTCATCAACTTTCACTGCACTCCTATTGTCAATTCATTTGCAAAAGAAAATAAATGCTTTAAATGTTGTATAATCCAACTCATATATTTATTTGATAATTCCAAAATATGACATATACGCATAAATTGGATTTCTATCCTTGGAACCAAATATGTGCATCGCTTCCGTCATAAGTGTAACTCCACTGTTTTGTATCGCACTGTAATTATCATGTTCTTTTATATATAACTTATAACTATTGATTAAAAAATTAGTGTAAGATATAACATTTTCATTTGGACCTATGGCCAACCATTGAAATCATTCGGTAATTGAATTTGGATTTTCATATAACTCCTTATAAATTTGATCTCAGAACCATCCTATAAACTGTTGATTATGTGTATTTTACATCCATCCTTCATACCTTGATGGATTCAAATCTCTAAGAATTTCTTTGTGAGCTTTAATATATGGATCAATATCTTCACTATTATGTAAATTGTAAAGGTGCGTTTGCTCCCGCTCTATGATGGTAATTGTAACTACAACTCTTCTAAAAATCTCTTTTCCCGTAAGGCATTTGTTGTGATGAGACTTTGGGAGAATGATGCTGTAAACATCTGATAGTTAATCAACATAGAATTCAACATCTTCTTCAATAACATGTTATTCTGAAATACAACCTTCTTTTCAACTTCGATTCTTAACATACTCTTTCAAAATCTTAATATACTATTCAATAGGATACATCCATCTGTAATGGACATGACTACATGGTTGAACCTCTCTAACCAATTGAACCATCAAGTGGACCGTTATATCAAAGAATGATGGTGGGAATAACATCTCTAATTCACATAATATGACTACAACCTCCTTATTCATGATTTACAACTTTACCGGGTCTATAACTTTACTAAATATGACTTTGAAAAAAAAGTAGAGTCTGGTTAATGTATGTCGTATATTTTTAGCCAGAATGAAATGAAAAGAAAAGAACATAAAATCTTGCATTAAAAAATGGCAATCATTTGATTTTGGTCCTTGTAACTTCAATTTAGTTATTGACAAGTCATTTTTTATATTTGATGAATAAACCTATGGAACTTTTACACCATTAAAGAAAATTTAAAATTATAATTTTTCCTATTTGGATAGAGTGTAAGCTGCTAGAGGAAGAAAAGTGTACCCTTTACCCTTCATTGGTGCCAACTTTTCCCTTATCTCCATGTCAATCATGTACAACCTAGCCTTGACGCCATCTTTCATTTTTCTAGGAACATTTAGTAATGTTCTAATAATAGTATCAAATATATATTTTTTAATATGCATGACATTAATAAAATGTATGACGTAAAAAAAATTCCAATATGGAAATTCAAAGAAAATTGATCTTGTTTTCCAACCTTATTTCCTAAGGTTTTTTGAAAATGGTTTACCAAAAACAGTGTCAATATTTTTTACTTTATCGAATAGTTGATCACCTGTTAGTAGATATGATGTTGTACCTTGTTCAATATTCCCATCGAATGCTATCGTCCATGATCAATATTTATGTCATCGAGGTAAAAATTTATGATGTCCTAAAAACACAATCTTCGAGGAATGTTTCAATTGAACCGAGTGTGTGCATTCTTCACAAATGGGACACCTTAACATTATTCTATTGCTATAGCCTGAAAAATTTTCATAAGCAGGAAAGTAATTTATCATCCCGTACAACATGACCCTCAATGTGAATTCTTCACTTCTATGAGCATCATACATTTTAACTCCTATATCCCACATCAATTTCAGATCTTCGATCAATGGATCCAAATAGACATCAATATCATTACCTGGTTTCTTTGGTCCAGATATAAGTATAGATAACATAATGTATTTGTGCTTCATGCATAACCATGACAACAAGTTATAATTTAACAACATGAAGGGCCATGTATTTTGAATACTACTCTATACATCAAAAGGATTTATTCCATTCTAGATAATGAAAAATGAAAGTTTCTCATCTCATTTCCAAATTCAGGATACTCGTAATCAATTTTATTTCAATGAGGAGAATCTGCTAGATGATGTAGGTTCCCATATTTAATTCTTGTATCTGCATGATATGTCAATTGTCTCACAGTTTCTCTACATCCATATAGTCTTCTAAACCATGAAATGATAGGAAAGTACCATACAACTTTTTATGGAATTGATTAATTTTTCTTATATCAATATGTGGCACACTTAGGGAATTTTATGAGTGATTCATGGTCACTGTGAAACAATATGTAATCATTTGGACAAACATGTATATTTTAGAGATCATGCCCATTTAACGTATCATTTTTTTAACATCATATTTTCAACATAGAAGTTCATTTTCTTTTGGTAGCATATCATTCAAGAGACCAAGTTGTTTTGTAAAGCTAGTGTTACTTCATCTTCTGCCAGCTTTCAAATTATATAACTTCAATACAACAAACAATATTGTTTATTTATACAACTGGTATATAATGGTCTCTTAACACAACTATTTAACTTCTCAGAAAACTTTGGAAATCACGATGGTCATCTTCAATTGGAATTTTCATTTCTTCCATGCGATATCCATCATCATTTACAATGATATTCATATCAAATGATCCATAAATCATAGTATCATCCTAATCGGTGTGCATGATCAGTTTTTTCCTGTGTTTAGTCCAACATTTATAGCTCTGATTTATTCTATGAAAAATCAAATGTTCTTCCAAATCTTTTGGACTAATTTGTCTTGAATAACAACAACGTAAACACAGACACATGATTTGAGAAGGTTCGTATTCATGTTCTATTGCAAACTTAATTAACTCTTTAACTTCATCTTCATACTCTTTTGTCAAACAATTAGCGTGCATCTATTTTTGATTCATATCCATCCTATTAGGTTCATAAAATATTTATTTTGTATAATTAATAAATAAATACACATAAGATATTCATTATCAAAGCTGAAATTTATAGATAATTCTAATAAAGGGAACCCAACATTTTATTATTTCAAATAATTCTAATATGCTTTGATGGAAATCAGTAACTGAATCTAAGAAAATAATTACTCCACTATGATAGGTGTTATCCTCTTAATTCATCCAAAATGATCACCAATACTTGGTATGAGATGACTACTGCTCAGAGTATTTCAAGTAGCATATGTTTATGCACAAAAGAGATGGGGGATGAGTCTTAAGAAACAAAATGAAATAATAAATCTTTGAGAGATGAAGTTGATGAGGATGATAGTTGTCTCCTCAAAACTTTTTAATCCACTACATCTTAATTTAAAATTTCAAATCTCATCTCAAAACCACTTTCAAAATTCAAAAGGGTGATTTTTGAATTTTTTAAAACCTTGCTTGAAATCTGTTTTTTAAAAATTCCACATGAAAATCGACCAATTTTTTTCAAAATACTTAATGGGACACGGACCCCCTTTTCTATAAAAACTGTTAGCATCAAATGTTTTTTTTAAATTATATTAAAAAACCATTAATAATAAATTAAAATTTTCAAATTGTTTCCATGGAAAGATGTACACTTTTAAATGTTTAAAACTTTATAGGTTCACTTTGAAATCACTTCATGGGTTTCAAAATACTGAATCCATTTTAGTTCATTTTAAGGGAAAACCTCATTTTTTCATTTCAAAACTCACTTTAACATTTAAAACCAAGTTTATTTTTCAAAACTGAAATTTAACATAGAAATTACCATAAAAATGCTAAGTATGCCACCACCCAGTCTAAAGAAAAGCATGATTATTAAATATTTCATAAAAATTTTATAAAGTTGACATGGATAAAACATTCTTCAGAATATAGTAGTAAATTAACAATTTAAATCTTAAAATTATTATCCTGGACTACTCGCCTAAATATCAAGGTTCCCATGGGCTTATTTTAAAATTCAACCAAGGGACTATTTATTTATCAAAAACCATTTTCATCAAATATCACATAAGAAACCACAAATCCAATATTTCACATGTCATACAATTTATTCAAGAGTCAATATCAAGAAGGCTTTAAAAATATTCACGACATTGAATATTTTTTTCAAAATATCATGAGGTGTTAGATAGAGTCTGTGTATGATATCATACTTAGGTTTGATTTGAATTTATTTGAGTGTGAGTCAAATTGGAGGTGATCTAGTACCCAAGGTGAGAGAATTATAACATATTTGGTTTTGGTTTGGCAAGGAACCAACTATAAATTTACACCAAGTTTCAATTCTTTACATTATTGTGGGTGTTTAGAAGATCATGTGATGATTTCGGTTGCTTAGGAATTGTGACAGAGCAATGAGATAGTGCGTCGAAAAGTGTAACTGAGCATTTTTATTGAAACTTTAGTCAGAGAAGGACCGAATAAAGATTTTACAAGATATTGGGTGGGGTGAGATGGAAACCACATCACACATATTGTTCACATTATATATTTATGCTCGGTTTATTTTGTAAAGTCTGTTAAACATATTTACTTGTTTTAAAATTATTTATTCTATGAAATTAAAGTTTGGACTTGTGTTCTTTAATTATTTACATTATTTTATTTATATAAGTTCATACTTATAAATTCTATAAGATCCAAATCATTTTAAGATCCATAAATAAATATAGCTATCATATGTTTGGGTTATGTTATCCCACATTATTTTGATAAAGTAACCTGAATATTCACATGTCTTAGACCTTTGTTTAAAAAAAGAAATTACTATTTGGTACATATTTATATTCTGATATCTTGAGAACTTTTAGTAAACTTGATTTTAGTTTTAAATCATGAGTTTAAATGGTATGAATATACTTAGCTAAGTATTCCCTTTTATACCTTGAGATCATAACCTCATATGCATGAAAATATTGTTATAGAACCATCCTTGTTATAAACTAAGGATACAATTTATTAATTACCAAGAAAGATAGTTTTAAATACACATGGATAATATGTTTTTATTCTTTTAAAAAAATTCAAACACAATTTTTTCGTGACATTTATCTTTAAAAAAGATTAATATTTTAAACAAGCATTTTGAAACCTTTATTAAACTATTTATTTTTTTCCTTTTAAATGAAAAAAATCACTTGAAATTTATTTTCCTTGGCCCAATACATATTTATTAAAAACACACATTTAGAAATAAATTTTGGATTTGTTTTTAAAGAAATAAAAATAAGAAGGAAAATCCAGTATAATGAAATGTAACTAAAATGAAATAAATAAATAAAACAAATCCAAATAAGAAACTAAAATGTAGAAGATGTAAACAATAAAATTAAATAAGGGTGATGATGACAATATTCCATAAAAGTGAAAGTGGGTACCAAACAATATATATAATAGCACAAGTATAATCCATAACACATGGGGAGGAGCTCTAACTTATAGGTTCTAAAGGAAATTGACTCGCTCATAGAATACTAGTAAGCTATGTGAACAAAATAAGTAATGCAACCTAGGCCTCTCGAGGAAATTGAAAACTCCCCTAGCTTAATACCTCAATTAAGATAGAGCAACACCCATCTATTTACCATTTTATCTACAATCTCCCATGTGAAAACCACAAAAAAATCCATATAGAAATCATCAATTCCATTAACAATAACAAACCACAATTAAGAAAAAATTGAAACAATGTCTCCTTTTGAAAACCCATTTGAATTCTTACTAGAAAAACAATCATTTTTCTTGAGGTCATTTTAAAAAAATTTAGTAAGCTCAAAACTATTTTTAAATGAAAAAATATTTAAAAACTCATATTTAAAAACCTATATAATAAAACTAAATTTAATAAATGCGTTTAAATTTTAAAACTCCTGTTTAAATGTTATAAACATATGCAATTACATTGTTTCCCTCGGACTTTGGGGATGACCTCCTTTGATGGGAGGTTCAAACATTCCGATCGGTTTCTAACAGGTTTTTTCGTAGAACCGAAAACATCCAATGATTCCACATCCATTCGGACCTACTTTCCAAAGGTAAGTGCTCATTAGTTTGTGGACTGATGAGGCTTAGGAATTTTCATTGGTCGAGAGGATGGGAGGTCAGACTCATCACACCTTTTTGAGGGGAATTATTGTCTACTCCGGGACTCTCTTTATAGATTTAAGTTATGTTCGTGAATCCTTATTACATTACCAAGTATAAAATGAGTTTTCCTTTAGATCTGACAATCAATGATCGATACGTAGGAAATTTAGAGAATATATGTATTTGTTGTTCTTCACTGATAAAGAATCATCTGTATTTGTTAGATATTCTTAGTCAATGGTATCCTTTGATACGTAAAAGTTTCTTGGTCCTTATGATGACCATACTGGTTTTAAATCCACTCAGTGGGGCACTTGAAGTTTATTGTCATTCAGAAGGACATGAATTATTTCAGAGTTGGGATCGAACCCGCAGATGGGCTACCTACGTATCCTTTATTTATAAAAGTAATCAGAACCCATGTAGTTCGAGTAAGGGAGTATTATGTTTATGATTGATGGCTCAAAGAAGGATGTCATAATTACTTTTACACTCTAATCTCACATGATTCATGCTCGGTGTGAGAAACAAGATGTATTGGTAAAAATCAAACAATTATGCCATGAAAGATGCAATCATAAGAAATAATGTGGGGCTTATGTATATATGACTGCCCAGATAAATGAAGATTAGGATTTACTTCAGGGAAGAAATCTAGGAACAGGGTCCATAAAGGTATATGTGCTTCATGGAGATTTGAATACTCTAACTTGAGGCTTACTTCTGAAAAGGATACCCAAATTAGGAGAGGAATTATGATTGGGTTTTACTACTGAAAAGGAATCCCAGATCAAAGGTAAATTAGGACTGGTTAAGAGAAATTAAGACTGGAGATTACACCTGAAAAGGAGGCCCAAGTTAAGAGACTTGAAAAATTAAGGGACTGGGGCTTACTCCTGAAAAGGAGGCCTAGATTAGGGGACTGTGGATTACTCCTAAGGAGGATGCCTAGGTTAATGTGTTCTCTCACCGTAAAGGATGAGGTTGAATGAATGAAATCTCAATCTTTAGTGACATAAAGATGTGTAAATCACTAGATTTTGAGAGTTATTCCACAGAATTCCTTTTAGATAAGGATGCCAAATCAAGAAATCATGCCATAAATGGCTTTGAAGAGTGTCTTGAAGACTGAATCTTGAATAGGAGAGGTGGAATGAAATAAGAGGGGTGAAATGGGCAAGAAGGGCACCCATGGAGGCAGAGGCGCGCAAGTACTGCGTGGGCGCGCAAGTCTTGGTCGCGCAGGTATACCTGCGCGACACATGGGTATTTGCACGACAGTTAAACAGTAGGGTAATACTTGAGCAACTATTGGTTAAAGCCTTTATAATCCTCTTGAGGTTCTTCCAGAAGAGGGGCGCACAAGTTCTATTGAAGGAGTAAGGCGGCGCGCAAGTGTGGCCTTTTCCCTTAAGGGATGACCACTCAGGCGCACAAGTGTTGATGAGTTTCAACACTTAGTCCTTCCTCCCCCTCTTTAGATCTTCCGTTCTAGGTAAGAAATTACCTTAGAAGTGTTTCAGAATCTTTGAGAAGAGACTAGGGTGCCGAGAGCTCAAATATGAGTTTCTGGAAAAATTCCTCCTTTAAATGGGGGGGTCCACAGGGTCTATTTGTAGGCTGAAGAAGACCCGGGCGATTATCCTTTGGGGCGCACAAGTCACTTGCGCGACCATTGCGACACACAAGTGTACTTGCGCGACCATCGTAGAACTTGCGCGAACTTTGTGCAACATTCTTCTTATTCCTTCCTTTTTCAATTTTTGATATTTTGTCCAAAGGTTGAATCACTTTGAGCTCAAATATTCCCCTTTTATAATCTTTAGATTCTGTGACGAAAGGAGCGTCAACAAAAGTCCCCCCTCAGAGTTGGATCCGGAGAGAAAAGAGGATTTGACTCTGAGGAAATCGAGAATCAAAAGGAAATTGGGGCGCGCAAATGAGCTTTGGGCGCGCAAGGCCTGGCGCGCAGGGATACGACCCTTGATCGGGCAGGGTACAGCGCGCAGGGTCCTGGACGCGTCTATAAAAAGAGGGTCTCACTTCCGTACAAGGCATATGGATTTGAAACTTTCGAGCTCTCACTGCGTAAGTTGCATTTACCTTTTAAGTTACTCTGTTTCTCGCTGTTTATTTGATGTCGCGCTACTGTAGAGGTATCTGGACCTGTGCGGTGATACTTGCGTGCCAAATACTCTCGCGACACCTCCATACTTGCGCGCCAAGTTTTAGACTTGCGCGCCTTAATGCCTTTGCCATTTTTTTCGAATTCTTTCACAAATTTTATGAAAAATCAACTTACTTAAGAGTTAATTATTCGTCTTTTGTGAAGATTCAGTGGCTCCCAAGGGAATTAAAATGGATGATGAACTGGCTAGCAAGTGGATTGATGACATGATGAACATTGTTGGCCATGATTACTATGATATCTGTGACAGAACTCTCCCAGATTTGGCTAAGTACTTGAAGAAATATCATTTTAATTTCCCACAGAGCATCTACCTGCCTCTATATGGTCATGGTCATCTGCAAGGAGTCAATGTTCTAGATGCAAAGAATTATATGTCTGAGATGCATCTGCACTACTACTCCTCTATTTTGGTTATGCTGTGCATTAAGAGCAACAAGAATGGTGTGAACTTCCAGATTCTTCCTCCATGTCATTTCCTTGCAGATATGAAAATGGAAAACCCATGGGATGAAATTTTTTCTGCTGCCGGTTGGTGGAGAGAAGACAAACATGGCATTAGAGCAATATCTGAAAAGAGTAATCTCTCCAAATGGATCTTTACTTCTGATGCTTCATTCTCAAATCCATGTATCCATCTTCTATGTCTCTTGGACAGAAACAGAGTCACTATTTGATCAGCATAGAATTTTCTCAAACCGCACTCAAGAACATTCTTTTACAATTGTTCCAAGAAGAGATGATATCACTGCATCTATTATGGTATCCAGTTGAATGAATGAATTCCAGGTGGCTGCTGATGAAGCTTGGGATGCCGTAAATCAAATGAAGAGTTACGTTGAAAGTCTTTTGTAATTCTTGAAAAAGAGAAGAGACTCCAGTCTGTGGATATCTTTCTAACTCTTGTGCATCAATGAAAAACACTTTCACCTTAAATCATTTGTGCACGCATTTTCTTGCTACCTGCTTTAAATTTTACTTAATCCAATGGGCCTAGTAAGCATAGTTTGATTTTTACTAGGATTAATGTAAATAACCCTACAAACTTTGAACCTTTTAATTGCTCAATATTACCTAAATCATACAAAATGTATGTTTAGTGAGCTGGAACTTAACTTTTATTCAGAGTTCCCTTGTCTTTTGCGGGCAGTTTAAATTCATGCATGTCGGACATAAAGAGGCTAATGTTTAAGGTCGAAATAGTTTTGACCGAAATGAATTAAAATTGACATAATTCCTTGACAATTCATCTGAAAACAAAGTACCATAATCAAGTATGAGGGAAAAAATGTAAACTATGACTTAAGAATATTTGAATCTGAGGAATGATATGAAAAAGATCCAAAAGTCATTAGAAGAAGTAGTTCCCAAGAATGAAGTTACCATTATTTAACAAACCCGTTAGGGGGTTGAATTATACAGGTCCACCTAAGGGCATTGGTTTCATAGTCAAATAAATAGTATCTTTTGGCTAACAAGTCTGTTATGTAGACTGTTTATGCAAGACCGCCTATGTGCACGTGCTGCATAGTCAGGCAAAAGAACTCTCAGAAATTTACTTTCCTAGTGCTAAAAGCCAGTGAAAGTTTATGGAGATTCAAAATTTCCAAAGTATAGAGTTTGCTGTATGGAAAGAGGTACTTGAATATGGAGAAGATATTTCCAAACAATATTATCGAAGAACTGGATGGATATCAATCCTACGAAGGTCTGACCCAAACATAGGTAAGGGGAATATAAACCATATACTTGAATACTTTTAGATCATGAAAAAAGGATATGGGACAAATATGTTAAGGATGGCTATTTTTGCGGATCCTTACATACCGTCATTTAAGAAAAATAAGGACAAAAGAGGCATTATTCCCAAGAATGAAGTTACCACTATCCGACAAACCCGTTAGGGGGTTGACTTATGCAGGGCCACCTAAGGGCATTGGATGCATAGTTAGATAATAATATCTTTTGGATAACAAGTCTGTTATGTAGACTTTTTATGCAAGACCGCCTATGGGCACGTGCTGCATAGTCAGGCAAAAGAATTCTCAGAAGTTTGACATTTTTGTGACCTAGAAGTCATGAAAAGGGTTTATGAAGATCTGAAAATATTTAAGGTTAGGATTATGACACATAAATATGGGTATTGTTCAATGTATACCGAGATACACAGATCAATGCTAACTATAATCATGTTGTGGCTGGGTCCTGAATTGAAATGTTGGACTTCACTACGTATCCCATAAGGATGGGAATCAAGCTCATACGTAGTTCTTAAATTACAGTTTAACGTCATGTGGGACAAAAGGATTAGAGATCTTAGTTTAGGGTCATAGATCTTGGACCATTGTAAGAAATACACAGTGTGTGTTTTCATAGGGAATTTTCATCCAGGGAACTGAAAGTGGAATTTGGGGTTAGGCCCAAAGACTTGGGGCTGGATTCGAGGGACACTCAAATGTTCCTATGTATCCCATAAGGATGGGAATCAAGCCCACATATTTCTATAAATACCCTCTGCACAAATTTGGTTCGTACATGTGAATGGTGAAAGGGGATTTTAGTACAATGATGGTTTAACCCAAGATAAAAGGTTTGGGCGTTGCCATGTATACATGTAGTCTTTGAAATGAAACATGATTGAAAAATCAATGTAAATAATAGTTCCCTCTCAGGTGAGGGTATCAAAGAATATTGTAGTTTATTGTCATACTGGACAAAAGTGTTGTATAGTTTAATGTTGTATAGAAAGGACGAAAGTGAACCAATGTAAAGATATTGATTCTAGGGGCAGTTTCACGAATTAACATCGTATGAGATGGAGGTGAACTGATGTGAAGAGATTTATTTTGGGATTGAACCTTGGGAGGTTGCCTACGTACCAAGCCTTGAAGACAAGGATCAAAGTCTGCGTAGTTCAATTAAAGAATGAATTAATGATCAAGTTGTTCTTGGGGACAACGACCTAAAAAATGATGTTGTTGGGACTTACACATGGTTAGTAGCCCAAAGAGAGTGTTATGGTTGAGGTTTTCTCTAAGCTCACGTGAGTCATACTCAGTGTGAGAAACAAGAGGTAACGATAACCTTAACGATGCATAGTTTAATGTCATGTATGACATATAAAGGGACTATGCAGTTTAAAGTCTTGCAGTTAGGACTATTGGTGTTGCACAGTTTAGTGTCATGTAGCAGGGACAAAGTATAGTTTAATGTCATGTAGGACGTATCAAGGACTTTCTTTACAGTTTAGCTTCATGTAGTTAGGACGATGGGGACAATATAGTTTAACGTCATGTTGGACGAAAGGGGGACTATGCAGTTTAATGTCATGCAGTGAGGACAAAAGAGTACACCATTTAACATCATGTTGGACGCATTGGGGACTTTTTCCATAGTTTAACGTCATGTTGGACGAAAGTGCGAATAGTTTAAGGTTATATGCATGGACCGTGGATGGTGCAGTTTAATGTCATGCTGGACAAAAGTGTAGTTTAAGGTCATACAGGACCTTTGATGATTATGTAGTTTAACATCTTTCTGGAGGTAAGGGACTTCTATACAGTTTAGCATCATGTAGTTAGGACATCATAGTTTAACGTCTTGCTGGACGTAAGGGACTCGCAAATAGTTTAGGGTCATATGCATGGACCGTTGATGATGCAGTTTAAGGTCATACATGACCTAGTTGCAGTTTAAGGTCATACTGGACCATTTAGGGAACTTTTTCACAGTTTAACGTCGTGTGAGATGAAAGTAATACAAATAGTTTAAGGTTATATTTATGGACCATTTCTGTATAGTTTAAGGTCATATAGCAAGGACAATGAAGGTTTTGTGTTTATACAAAATACTTCTTCAAAAATCTGGAATTGGTTGGAGTAGTGATGAGTTCTCCATCCATCGAGATTAATGAATAAGCTCCATTGGAGTAGACCCTATGTATTGAATAAGGTCCTTCCCATTTTGGCTCAAGCTTGGGATGTTTATTTCCTGGTATCATTGGAGTTCTGAGAACTAATACCAATTCTCCCTGAGTGAATGAACGAAGACAAATTTTTTTGTTAAAAGCTTGTGCTATTCGATTCTGATAGACTTCCAAGTGGTGCAAAGTGCACAATCTTTTCTCATCTAACTATTCCAATTCATTCAATCGCTTTTGAGATTGTTCATCTATAGATGATTGATCACAAATGGAAACTCTGAGCGAGGGTAGTTGAACTTCAATGGGCAAGACGGATTTCTTTCTATATACCAATGAATATGGAGTTGACCGAGTTGTAGTGCGGGTGGTAGTCTGATAAGCCCATATAGCATGAAAGAGTTTATCAGAACATGACCTCTTATCTATATCCACCATCTTTAGCAGTATATTTTAAAGAGTCTTGTTAAAGGATTATATCTGGCCGTTGGCCGCTGCATGATACCAAGATTAATGGTTGGATTTTATGTTGTATTTTTGATACAACTTCTTCACCTCAGATGAACAGAAGTTGGTGCCATTGTCCGTCAATATGGTATGAGGGACACCAAATCTGGTAATGATGTTAGACTTGATGAAGCTAACAACGCATTTAGAACTGACTTCCTTGAGAGGTATTGCCTCTGATAATTTGGAAAAGAAGTCAGTAGCAGTAAGAATGTACTTAAACTGCTTGGCCGTAGCCGAAGGGTAAGGTCCCACCACATCCATTCCCCATGTGGAAAATGGACATGAGTATTTAGCTGTATGAAGCAACTCTGGAGGTTCATGAATGAAGTTGGCATGTACTTGGCATGAATGACACTTCTTTGTGAAATCGACACAATCTTGTATCATTGAAGGCCAAAAGTATCCAAGCCTTCGAATCTGATCAGACAGTCTATGTCCAGACTGGTGGGCACCACAAACTCCTGCATGCACTTCTTTCATGACAACCATTGTCTCTTCACCATCAATTCATCTGAAGATAACTCCATCAAAACCACTTTTGTAGAGAATTTTCTCTAGGTTATCTGGGCTATCATAAAGAGTAAAATTGACCACACGTCGCCGGATTTGTTCTTTCTCAGCTCTATCAGGTGGAAGTGTTCCATTTTGAAGGTATTCCCTGATAGGTGACATCCATCCTGTAGTATGACCATACGGTTCAGGAATGGGACTAATTTCATTAATTTCCTCTATTCTGATTTGAACATAAGGTGAAATTTCATGACGGTGGGCAATACTTATGATTGTCTCATCCCGATTTGGATCTTCCAGAGCTGTGGAAATATTAGCCAGTGCATCATCTTGAGCATTTTGTGATCCTGGGACATAAGAAAATTTCGGTTCCAAAGGGAATTCCGCCATTAACTCTCTGACGTAATCATACAAAGGGATTAGTTCTTCTTTTCTGATGGCATAATCCACATTGACTTGTTTGATTACCAGGTTTGAATCACCTTTCACTTTTACGTGATTCACTTGTGCTTGAAGTGATAATTCCAAGCCTACGATGAGAGCTTGGTATTCTGATTAATTATTGGTACCACCTTCCCACAATAAGAAGCAATAATGTAACACTGCCTTTTCTGGAGAAATGAGCACAATTACTAAGCCAACTTTGTTGAATTTAGGATTTTCCATTTTCCTCCCTATTGGACTTCTAGAAGCACCATCAAAATACATTTCCCATGCCTGAGGACTTTCTTGAATAGAGAAGACTTCCTTATCAGGGAGTTCAATATCTGAAGATGTGTCTTCCACTGAAGGGTGTTCATCCAGGAAATCAGCTAGAGATTGGCCCTTTATTTCCTTTTGAGACACATACTGAATGTCTAATTGCTGCAAAATAACTTCCCACCTTGCCAAACGTCCTGTAAGAATTGGATGACTAAGGATGAATTTGAGTGGGTTATTGCGAGATACCAATTGGACCTCGTGATGTTTCAGGTAGTGTCTCAACTTCTGAACTGCAAAGATTAATGCCAGGCAGCACTTCTCAATACTTGAATACCAGGTTTCTGCTTCAAGCATAGTTCGACTAAGATAGTAGAGGCTGTTCTCATTCCCAACATCATTCTTTTGAGCAAGAAAGGCACCCAATGATCGCTCTAGAGCTGTCACGTAGAGGATAAGTGGTCTTCCTTCAACAGGTGGCATGAGTACCGGTGGACTCAAGAGGAATTTCTTGAGAATATCGAATGCTTCTTGACATTCTTCAGTCCACTGGTAAGTGACTCCCTTCTTCATCAATTTGGTGAAGGGTAAACTTTTGTCTGCTAAATTGGCGATGAAATGCCGAATATAGGCTAAGTTTCCTTGAAGTCCTCTTAATTCTTTCAAATTTTTAGGAGGTGACATACCAAGGATTGACTTGGTCTTCTCAGGATCGACTTCAATACCACGATGGTGTACAAAAAAGCCGAGAAATTTTCCTGAGGTTGCCCCAAAAGCACATTTTAAGGGGTTCATCTTCAAATTATGTTGTCGAAGCTTGCGGAATATGACTTCCAAATCATCCAAGTGATTAGAAAGTTGTTTGGATTTAACTACCAAATCATCTACATAGCATTCAACAAACTTCCCTAAGAAGGGTTTGAAGATACGATGCATGGAATGCTGATAAGTTGCACCTGCATTCTTTAAGCCAAAGGGAATTACCCGGTAGCAAAACACACCATGAGGGGCTCTGAAGGCTGTAGATTCCTCGTCTTCTGGGGCCATTCAGATCTGATTATATCCGGAATATCCATCCATGAAGGAAAGGGCTTCATAGCCAGCTGTTGCATCAATTAAAAGTTCTGTAATCGGAACTGGGAAATCATCCTTAGGACAATGCCTATTAAGATCTCTGAAATTGATGCAAACTCTAATTTGTCCGTTCTTCTTCTTTACAGGGACAATATTAGCCAACCACTTGGGATATTGAACTTCTCTGAAAAAGTTAGATTTGATAAGTTTATCCACTTCATCTTTAATTTTGGAAGCATAAGTTGGGTGTGTTCTTCTCGCGGCTTGCTTAAATCCTCGATGTTCTTCTGGTAAACCCAAATGATGAGTAGTAATATTAGGATCAAGACTGGGCATTTCTGTATAGTTCCAGGCAAATATATCTCTATTTTTCTTTAGAAAAGAAATATACATCTCTTTCTCTTCAAGAGTCATGGAAGCACTGATTAAAGTGGGGCGTGGATCTTCTTTTGTACCCAAATTTATTTCTCTGAGTTCATCCACAATGGTAGAGATAACCTCTTCAAATGATGGAGGAGCATCTCTGAGATCTTCCTCTTCTTCTTCATCATGTATTATTTCTTACATTTCTACTTGCATAGTAGATGATAAAGTATAATTTTCATGATCAGAAGAGATGTCAAAATTTGCATATCTTGAAGAAGAAGATTCCATTTCCGACCCGATTGATGATGAAGGGTCTTCTTTGGGCAATAAAGAGGAGATGATGGATTGAGAATCGACATCATTGTTCACATCTGATGTTTCTATAACTTCTTCTGGTCTAATTCATGAAGCATAGACTTGTTTGATTTCAACAGATGAAATGAAGACGTCACCATTTGTGCTTTCATCACTGCTTGGTAGATTACCAATTTCTCCCATGTTGTCTGGATCGATTGCCGTAATTGACATTATGGATCTTTCCATAAGAGTATTTTGATTTGGGTCTATCTTATCAATTTGACTAATAGGCAACACATAATCTGTACTCACATGTGTAAATGGATTTACTGGAATTTTCTCCAAACCATATGGAGCATTAACTTTGGTAATCTCCTTTGTTGTGGATTTCTCCCTTCCCTTCATGTGATAGAATTCCGCCTCAATGTATTGAGACTCACATGTATTGAATGGGGCATTATCACCATACAATGTCCCAACTTGACCATCGATACAATATTTGAGACATTGATGGTATGATGAAGGGATATCCGCATGTTGATGTAGCTAGGGTCTTCCAAGCAAGATGTTGAAGGCTGAATCTTGATCAACAACCATGAAATCTGAATTGGATACAAGATCTCCAAACTGAGTTCTGAGTGTAACTTCACCCATTGGTTCTTGTTCATTTTTATCATATCCATGTAACATCATGGTAGAAGGAGATAAATCAGATTCTGTGAGGCCCAATCGACGAAGTGTACGAATGCGCATGAGGTTGACTCCTGAACCATTGTCAATGAAAGTTCTTCGGACTTCTATGCCATTGACCTTTCCAGAAAAGTACAATGGTCTAATATGTCCATTCACAACATCATCTTCATCAGTAAAAGATATTATTGCTTGGAATTCTGCAGGATTATTCTCTATGTGATAGACTTCAGCTGCAGCAATTTCAGTTTCAAACTCCTGAGGACTTGACAAAGCCTCGATGAGTGCTTCCTGAATATCTTTTGATAGATTCAGAGCATCCATAATTGATAACTTGGCTGGTACTTGGGTCAAGTGTTTCAATATATCAAACTTTTGATCCAGAGGTCTGTGTTTCCCAATAGGAATATGTGGTTTAGCAGGTACCTTGGAAACAGATGTTTTGGAAGTTGATGCATCTTGTATCGGGATAGGAGTTGGCAATATTCCTAGTTTTGGAAGATTAGACTGATTAGATCCATTTACTTGTTGAGAGGAAGAAGATGGAACTTTCAACTGGTCTTACAAAATAACTGTGCCAGGACTGAATTTTCTATTGGTAGAAGAACTTGCTTGTTCTTGCTGAGCTCGCTGAAGGGCTCTACCACGAGTTTCTACTGCGTACACAGTTCTAGAAGGGGTTGAATTGGAATAGTGGCTTATGAAAGATCCACGTATTCCCCTGTATTCTGAGCCCCTGGAACTTCCTCTGATTCCCCTGTTTGATACAGGGAATTAAGGCTCATTGAAATCGAAACTACGACTGGCATATGGATCTGTTAATTGAATCATATTAATAGAACCAAAGATTAACTCTTCATCTGATGAAGACTCTGCCTGATTAGCCTGTTTAGACTGTGCTGTTTGGTGGGGGCGGTGCCCGTGGATTTAAATTAGATGGCATGAAATCCGCCAAATTCAAAGACAACTTAGGCTTTGACACATACTCATATTCTTATGATTATTTTTCTTTCTTTGAATCATCCCATTTCTTTGAGGACTTTCCCTCTGATGAAGAGGGTTTTGCTGCAACATTTATGGCAGAAGACACAATTGGTTTCTTTAATTGTGTTCGCAAAATAGCATGAGTTTGATTGATTGTCTTTGTGACCATCCAATCATCATACTTCTGTGCATTTTTTCTTTTGAATTCTTGCCATTCGCCTTTCTCCTCTGGAACTATAGCAGTAACACATGCTACCTGAGCTGAAGAGCCTTTCAGTTTGACTTGTCCCGAGTTGACCATCTTTTTCAGGAGGTCTTTGAAGACAAAACACTCCTAGATGGGATGCCCCAACATTTGATGAAAAGGGAAATAATTGGGATGGTCTTCATCTCCTTTATTGTTTGGCCTCTTGGGCATTGGCAATTGAACCAAATTGTTTTCCAGAGCCGAAATGAAATAACCGGGAACTTGTTCATTTCATAAAGAGTATGTTTTTCTCTTCAGATCCTCAAATTGTTTTCATCTTTGATCTCTTTGATCGTCTGGACGAAACGACCTTTGTTGTTGGCGCTGAGGAGGTGGAGCCCTTCGAGAAGATGAAGGTTTTTAGGTAGAAACAGGTACAGGTGCTTGTTTAAGCATAACTATAACAGTTTATGCTTTACCCATTCTCCTTCCTGGAGCTGATGGAATTACACAAGATTTAGCCTTAGCCTGTATAAGGGAATCTTCAATCTGCTGAGCGATTGAACTAAGGTCTCGAAACCCTCCTGTGTATTTCACAGGGATTAACGGCGTGCGTAATTCGTCACGCAAATTTGCCACACATATTAGCAAAAATTCTTATTGAGGGAGTGCTAATCTCAAGGAATATGTTAATCCCTTCCAGCGAGCAATGAAATCAGAGACCCTTTCATTCTCCCTTTTCTTACAGTTTGTAAGATCGAAAACTGTTGTCTTTGGAAAAATTGAGCCAAACTAAAGGAGGAATTTTTGGAGAAGATCCTCCCATCCGGTAATTGACCAGGATTGCAAGCTTGTATACCAGGCAAAAGCTGGTCCTTGCAAGTTTCGCACGAATCATCTGAGTTTCACTGCTTCTTACTACTCCGGAGTTCCCATCATAGGATCACAACAAGACACGTAATGCGTCAAATGATCTTCAGGTTCGCCTGATCCATTGAAAATAGGGAATACAGGGTTCCCAAAACTGGATGGAGGAGAGATTGAATCTACCCATTTAGGGTAAATTTTCTTTTCTGGTTGAACTTGCGCACGTTTCCCTTCCATAGTTTCTAACCGAGCTGTTAATGAATCAATAGTAGTTATTAAGTTTTGAGAAACATCCGGTTGAACTTGGACTTGGGTAGGTGAAATGACTAGAGATTGGACAGATGTGGTGGTTGGTGCTGCAACTGATGGTAGCACTGCCAACTGTTGTTGCACTTGACCCGTAGGATTATACCTGTGAGGGTGTACTGATAGAGGAGGATATTATTGATCCATCTCAGTGGCTGCAACAAATTCCTTTGGTTGACTGACTCCAGCATGCTTAAGAAGAAGACTATTCTGAAGTAGTTCTGCATTCAACCTTCTTAATTCCTTCATTTCTTCCTCCTGTTGTGCAAACCTTTTCTCTAGTGAGAGCGATTGACCTTCTCTATAGGAAGGATATGTAACCTGGTTCTTTCCCTTCCCTTTTTTGGATCCTTTTTGGATAGGGGGAAGTGGGTTACTCAAAGTATTACCTAGGTTCTGAGTAATCCTTTGATTTCGTGTACGCACACCTTATTCATTTGTGTCGGTGAGTACATCTTCTTGAGAAGGAACCTCTTCATCTGAGTCCCCTGAGTGAGCCTCATCTGGTGGATCAGCAACAACGGAATTGATGACATTGATTGATGCATAATGCATCGCATCCCTTCTATCAGCATTTCTGTGATATTGTCTTCTTCCATGTATTTGATGAGACATTGCCTTTTGTTGATTCGATCCCTCAGGAACTTCTTGACGAACCGTAATTTGGAGGGAATCTCCTGATAATTTGGGTCTTCGTTCCTCTTGAGGCTTCTTCCCCAATCGAGAAAAAACCGACTTTCTCTGAGGAGGGGATTGATGATTTGAAAAAGTCCCCAGTCCGATGGATTAGGGCTGTTCCTTCTCAACTAATCGAATCTTATTTTTTGATTCCGAGGGTTGGTTTAAAAGAGTCCCCAGTCTGGAAAGCTGGGGTGGCTCTTGACATGCTATGTCTGAGACTTTTTTAAAATATTTCCTGATCTTGCGAACCTTAGTCCGGAAATTAGCTGGATGCATTAACCTGTATCCACTTTTATCACCTGGTTCAAAATAACGTTGGATGATTTCTGACACTTCTATCACTTGGTGACGTGCTTGCTCCAAACGAGAGGCCTGTTCAATATTCTCGTTTGCTTGATGCAGGAGTAATTAAACAACTTGTTCTCTGTATTCTTGATTTTGAGAGGAACTAGTTGAGACCTGTTCTTGGGAAAGATTTTGATTACAAACAAAGCCCATTGATTGTGGCCGGCCATGGGCAATAACATTGCATGAGACCATTTTTGGCGGGCTTTGCTGACTGGAGAGCACCGTGAAATGCAGTGATCCATGAACACCCCATCCTCTGATACAAATACCAGATGGGGCATTGGCAATTAACTGATGCAATCTTCTTAGTGCGCCAAATCATGAACGTTGAAGGGCTCTCTGCTGCTTTTCAGTCTTCAGATATCGAGAGACTGATAGAGATGCCAAATCAATCTGACGTTGTAACCCTTATATTATGTTAAGATGATTTTCATATTCATCATAATATAATACTTTCTTTTTCAACTGAAAAAGAGTTTTCCATATGTTGAGACGAATATCATGAATTTCATCTTCCGTCAAAATTTCTGGAATGTCATACTGAGAGTCATCCAGAGGCCAAAACATGACTGGAACTTCAACTTTCTCTAGTTGTTTTTCTCATGTTTAGCATTTCCTCTTTATCATTTGATGAAGATTCTTCTACCTGATTTGACCAGAGTTGGAGTTTCCTTGTTGCTTCATTGGATTCAACAGGATTGGTAGAGAAATCATTGATCAAACTAGAAGATGCATGACTTAGGGGTGGTTCGGATAATGACCTACACCCTAGACTATCTTTTGATTGAGAAAGTATTTCACCTACTAGCGATAAAGCTTCAGACATGACTGGTTTTGCATTTTCAAGTGCCTCAAGATAAGAGGTCTTTCTCGGCACTACATTGTCCAATGGAGCATTTTATGGGCAATGTGCATCACTAATGCGGAGAGGACTTTTGTAGTGAAATTCATCATCATGGGGAGGACCACCATAATGGGTTACAACAAAATATTAGATCTCTTACTCCTTGGTCTTCTGACCACACATAGGGTTCCTGTGGCTCTAATCTGAAGATGAAACTTCGAGATCGACCAAATTGTCATGAATCAAGCCTTCATGAGGAAGTGTCTGTTAAAGACCTTCGGAATTAATGTTCCCACTATTGGGAAATGAGGGAGTAGAATCTTTAATTCCAACAGATAACTGTTTGAGGGATTCAAGAACTCCAGCATCGAGTAAGGCCTTGTTACAGATTGGCTCTTGATCTCCTGACTGTGCTGGGCGGGTCTTTTTCTTAGACGCTTTCTTACTCACCTTGGAAACCACTTGTTGATGAAAGTGGCTGCTCTGAGTAGGTGTATGTGCCTGATCAGCAAAGATGGCCAGGTTATACTGGCGATCTCCACTCAAATCAGGTGTATGTTCCTAAATTGGTTGTCCGTATGATATGGGGGAGTATGCCCCACAACCATCTTGGACTAGAACAAATGTGTGTGTTTGTTCTAGAGTGAACTGTTGATGTGTCACTCCACTGGTAGGGATAGATTTATGTGTCTTTCCCTGAGATGCCGCTGAAGTTGTTATAATATTCTGGAAAGCATCCAGAATATGATCAGGGATTTTCTTCTGCTCTTTCACCATTGATAGAATATGCTTGGTGACTTCAGCTGCCGGAACAGGGATATACGTCCATTCCGTGCTTGGATTAGGTGCATGTGCCTACTCCTGTCCTCCTTTTCCTGTCAGTGAATCCTGACAGTACTCAAGTGTGGGGGAAGAGAGTTGAGTCTGCCTCCTGTTTGTCATCAGAGATTTCCGACTGACTTCTCTGGATGCTACTAAGTGAGACTGTTGGTAGGCTTGATCAATACTAGCAGGTGTATGTGCCTGATGATTACACTTCGCCGAACGTAGTTGACGAGATCCATTATATGTAGTCAGACGAGCCTACTGACTAGATGATGATGTATAAACAGGTGTATATTCCTGCCTATAGTACTCCGCCAGAATTGCCTGGCGGGATTGGCGTGATGCTGCCAGACGAGTCTGCTGGACAACGGAATTAAAACGGGAAGGTGTGTGTGCCTTCTCGTTTCTTGCCACCAAGTTAGGTTGGTGGACTTCTCTGGAGATGGCAGAGATGAGAACTTGCTCACTATTAACCAGACTTCGCCTATGGCAATTAGTCTTGCCTGCTCGGGTTCGAGGAACATGAGCCGAATGCCTGGAGTCGGTACCCTCATCATGTTGAGGGCGCACTTCCGCACGAGTCTGGCGGCGATTGTTGGTGGGAGCCCTTAGGAAGGACTCCTATCTGCTTGAATTAAGGTCCTGAGGGACCTGCTCATTCACCTCCCCAGAATAAGGGAGCGAATGGTGATTGTGTTCTGGGGATAACGACCCGAAACGGTTGGAGACGGTAATCAGCACCACCTGATTCTTGATCACTAGTCGTCATTGTCCGGACGACCGGTGTGAGTTGTTCACTTGGAGGGCTTGTCGGGCAGCCTCCAGAGTTGGGATGGTACCGTGTTGACGATACTTCTTAACCAGTGCATTTGATACCCAGTGTTGAAGACGCTGAGTAGGTGATATCATCCTCAGAGTGGACAATGATCCAGTAGGAGTAGCAGCAGTAGCATTTGAAGCAGCAGTATTCACAGGTGTGAACTTGAGAGCAGCCATTCTAGAAATGCAGAAGATCTTGGAAAAGAGTTCCTGTTTTATATAACAGACGTAATCAAGATAAATTCAGCCACTACATCTTTTGGATGAGCACATATGTCAATGATTGTTTTTGTTGGCCCTCTTATTGAGTTTTAAATAGGGTCCTAACAAATAGGTAAAACATTAGTTTAACTTGGTTAAGGATTCACGTCGGGTTCACCATTTTTGTTTCCCTCGGACTTCGGGGATGACCTCCTTTTATGGGAGGTTCAAACATTCCGATCGATTTCTAACGGGTTTGTTCGTAGAACCAGAAACATCCAATGATTCCACATCCATTCGGACCTACTTTCCAAAGGTAGGTTCTCATTAGTTTGTGGACTGATGAGGCTTAGGAATTTGCATTGGTCGAGAGGATGGGAGGTCGGACTCATCACACCTTTTTGAGGGGAATTATTGTCTACCCCGGGACTCTCTTTATAGATTTAAGTTATGTTCGTGAATCCTTATTACATTACCAAGTATAAAATGAGTTTTCCTTTAGATTTGACAATCAATGACCGATATGTAGGAAATTTAGAGAATATATTTATTTAAGGTTCTTCACTGATAAAGAATCATCTGTATTTGTTAGAGATTCTTAGTCAATGGTATCATTTGATACGTAAAAGTCTCTTGGTACTTATGATGACCATACTGGTTTTAAAGCCACTCAGTGGGGCACTTGAAGTTTATTTTCATTCAGAAGGACATGAATTATTTCAGAGTTGGGATTGAACCCACAGATGGGCTACCTACATATCCTTTGTTTATAAAATGAATCAGAACCCACGTAGTTTGAGTAAGGGAGTATGATGTTTATGATTGATGGCTCAAAGAAGGATGTCATAATTAATTTTACACTCTAAGATCACCTGAGTCATGCTCGATGTGAGAAACAAGAGGTATTGGTAAAAATCAGACAATTGTGCCATGAAAGATGCAATCATAAGAAATAATGTGGGGCTTATGTATGTATGACTTCCCAGATAAATAAAGATTAGGATTTAATTCAGGGAAGAAATCCAGGAACAGGGTCCATAAAGGTATATGTGCTTCATGGAGATTTGAATAATCTAACTTGGGGATTACTCCTGAAAAGGAGGCCCAAATTAGGAGAGGAATTATGATTGGGTTTTAATCCTGAAAAGGAATCCCAGATCAAAGGTAAATTAGGACTGGTTAAGAGAAATTAAGACTGGGGATTACTCCTGAAAAGGAGGCCCAGGTTAAGAGACTTGAAAAATTAAGGGACTGGGGCTTACTCCTAAAAAGGAGGCCCAGATTAGGGGACTGGGGCTTACTCCTAAGGAGGTTTCCCATGTTAATGATTTCTCTCATCATAAAGGATGAGGTTGAATGAATGAAATCTCAATCTTTAGTGACATAAAGATGTGTAAATCACTAGATTTTGAGAGTTATTCTACATAATTCATTTCAGATAAGGATGTCAAATCAAGAAATCATGCCATAAATGGCTTTGAAGAGTTTCTTGAAGATTGAATCTTGAATAGGAGAGGTGGAATGAAATAAGAGGGGTGAAATGGGCAAGAAGGGCACCCATGGAGGCAGAGGCGTGCAAGTCTTGGCAGGCGCGCAAGTACTGCGTGGCATGGGTATTTGCGTGATAGTTAACCAGCAAGGTAATACTTGAGCGACTCTTGGTTAAATCCTTTAGAATCCTCTTGAGGTTCTTCCAGAAGAGGGGCGCACAAGTTCTATTGAAGGAGTAAGGCGGCGCGCAAGTGTGGCCTTTTCCCTTAAGGGATGGCCACTCAGGCGCGCAAGTGTTGATGAGTTTCAACACTTAGGCCTTCCTCCACCTCTTTAGATCTTCCGTTTTAGGTAAGAAATTACCTTAGAAGTGTTTCTGAAGCTTTGAGAAGAGACTAGGGCACCGGGAGCTCAAATATGAGTTTCTGGAAAAATTCCTCCTTTGAATAGGGGGCCCACAGGGTCTATATATAGGCTGAAGAAGACCCGGGCGGTTATCCTTTGGGGCGCGCAAGTCACTTGCGCGACCATTGCGGCGCGCAAGTGTACTTGCGCAACCATCGTAGAACTTGCGCGAACTTTGTGCAACATTCTTCTTATTCCCTCCTTTGTCAATTTTTGATATTTTGTCCAAAGGTTGAATCACTTTGAGCTCAAATATTCCCCTTTTCCAATCTTTAGATTCTGTGACGAAAGGAGCGTCCACATACATACATACATATCTAAACATCTCTCAATGCAAATATTCACATATTTTCATGCGAATATGTGCATGTGTCTAATATATATATATATAGACACACACACACACACACCAATACATATGTGTATAAGAATAAAACATGAAAAGAGGAATCCATAACATTGGACATAAATAAATAACACAAGAATAAAATAAAACATAAGATAAATTATCAAACAAAAACCCTAATTAATCAATGTCATGAACTCATGAATTACCCAAATGGATTTCATAGAAAACCTCAAAGAATTTTAAAACACCAAATTACTTTATGTAAACCATCATAAATATTTTATTAGCAAAAAATATAATTTATCCTTTGAATTCAGATAAAATGTCCAAATCCACATGAATCTAATTGGAAATCAATTATAATTCCTTAAAAACCTTGAACAACAAGCATATTTAAATATAATTAATCTCAAATAAAAATTATAATTTTAGAGAAACCAATTTCAAACACCCAAGAACATGAAACAAATTAGGAAATAGTTAAAGCATAAATATAAATACCTAAGTATATCACAAATGATGCAAAACCTTCAGTAACACCGAGTGGAAGACTTGAAGAAGGGAAAGCAGTGATGAAAAATATATAGACAAAATCACATTACGTGAAACCCAAACAAGCAATCAATGAGTGAGGTGGAGAAAATAACATACCTTGGATTCAAGCTTTGATTCGTTCGAGATAAAGTAGATATATCACTACAGATTTGATTCTTTCAAGTCTTGGATTCATTCGAGCCCTGATTCGTTTGAGCCTTGGATTCGAGCCTTGGATTCGTTTGACACTTTATTTGAGTCTTGATTCAAGCCTTGAATTCAAGGAGATGAGCACCGACAACAAGAGAGTTCCATGAAAGATTGAGGTATCACAACTGATTCAATCACGGTTAGGGCTCATTAAATAAATTAGGGAGACTTTTATCAGTGCTTCCAAGCGTTGATAAAGATCTATCTTTATCAGCGCTAAAGAAGCATCAATAAATGACATCTTTATTAGTGCTAAAATTTTAGCACTGATAAAAGTTCTAAAATTACAATTATAAATATTGTTTTGGTAAATATATTTATATAATTATATAAATACATATTTTAAAAAATTATTTTTTATTTTTAATTATAAATATATAATTTTATAAATATAGTAAATATACATTTATAAATATATTTGTAAATATATTTATAATTATTTATTTATAATTATAAATATATTTATATCATTTTATATATATATATATATATATAATAAATATATATAAATATAAATATATAGTAAATATATTAATTATTTAAATATATTTTTCATAATTTTATAATTATTTAAATATATAATTATTTATTTATAATTATATAAATACTTAAAAAAATAATATTTATATATTTATATCATTATATATATATTTAATAAATAAATATAAATATAAATAAAAATAAAAATAAAAATAAAAATATAGTAAATATATTTATTATATAAAAAAATTTATTATAATTTTATAATTATTTAAATGTATATAATTATTTATTTATAATTATATGAATAAATTTTTAAAAAATAATATTTATTTATTTATAATTATAAATATTTTACTTTATAAATATTATAAATTTAAATTTATAAATATATTTATTTATAAATATATTTTTAATATTATTAATGAATATATAATCTTAAATGCATTCATGTTAGAAATGAGTGAAATTGAATAATTAAAAATGAGTACACTTTAACAATATTGAAAAAATGGATAAGTTTTATTAATTAAATATAAATTATTTAAAAAATATGGATATATATTGAAATAAAGATGAATACATATTGAAAATATTAAAATATAGTAAATAAATATATATAAACAAATAATAGAAAATGATTAAATTCCCCAAAAAATAAAAAATAAAAAATACTAAAAATGAATTAATACATAACTGTAATTATTTTTTAAAAAAATAAATAAAATTTACTAATTAAAACATAATATATTAAATGTATCATGTTATAATGAAATTCCATAATAAATACTAAAATTTGAATAAATTACATAAATATTAGGTGTATGTGTTTCTATATAAGATTTCATTAATTACGTGAATATTTGTGTGTGTGTTGTATATAAAAAATCATTAATTATGTATATGTATATGAAATCAATGTTACACATGTTTGATATATATTGAATTGAAAAATCAAATGACATTTAATTATGTCCATTACTCGATGCAATTAGTCAGTATTTTTAATTAATATTAATTTTTAATTATAAACCATTCTTTCCTGAATATATGACTTATTTAATGTAAAACATAAATATTTTGTATTATATAAATCACATTTTAGGAAATATTATATATATTCACACATATATATATAAATACATATGAATATATTTCTATATTAAATGTATTAATAAATAATTATGCATAAAAACCACTAAAAATGAATAAGATATTAATATGTTCTTAAATATTACATTTTATTCATTTTTTATATTTATAATTAATATATATATATGTATATATATTAAATTTATTCATTTTTATTAATAATTATTTCATTAATAATTTTTTTTAATGATTTTTAATTTAGTCATTTTTAATGATTTTTGTTTAATTATTACAATTTATTCATTTTATATATCTATATATCTAATATATACTATTTATTAATATTTATAATGTGTTTCACTGCTTTTATATTTTCCTAAATAATTTTTTAGGACTAAGTTCACTCGAGTCCTGAAATTTCCTGAAATTTATTAATATTTATAATCTTTATATATGTATATTAAATTTATTCATTTTTATCAATAATTATTTAATTAATTAAATGTTTAATATTTATATTAATTTACTTATTTTTAATTCTTATTTGTTTAATTATTTCATTTTAAATATTTATATATTTAATATATACTGTTAATTAATATTTATAATTTATATATATGTATATTAAGTTTATTAATTTTTATGAATAAATATTTAATTAATAATTTTTTAATATTTTTAATTTACTCATTTTTAATTTTTATTTTATTCAGGACCTTTATGAGTGCTAAAAAAGCACTGATAAAGAATACCATTTATTGGTGCTAAAAATAAAGCACTCATAAAGGGCGCCCTTTATCAGTGTTAAAAATAAAGCTTTGATAAAGGGTACCTTTTATCAGCGCTAAAGAAAAGCACTGATAAATGTTACCCTTTATCAGTGCTAAAAAAAAGCACTGATAAGGAGTACCTTTTATCATCGCTTTTTTAATGCTGATAAAAGGTACCCTTTATCATCACTTTTTTTTGCACTGATAAAAGACACCTTTATTAGTGCTTTTTTCTAGCACTGATAATGACCAATGTTGTTAAAGTCCTGTTTTGTAGTAGTCAGAGAACCAATTCCAACTGATTCCCACTTACACTAGAGTCAACTGACAACATCTTTCATTCAACTAGCTCTCACATGATACTCATGCTTTTGCTAAGATAAAGCCTTCATTAAGGGGTCCACCATGTTTTCCTCCATGGATACTCTTCTCACCGTAACTTCACTTCATTGAGAAAAACCCCTCAGGAGATGAAACATCCAAAGTATGTTCTTTTTTCCTTTGGTGCGACCTTGGATATTTGGAGAGAGACACCACTGCATTGTTATCACATTAAACTGTGATATGATCCTTACTCCTAGGTACCACATCACACTTGGAAAAATTTGTGAATCCAAACTGCTTCCTTGGCTACATTGAAAGCCACAATATACTTAGAATCTGCTATAAAATTGGCAACAACTGGATGCTTTGAACTCTTCCAGCTCACAACTCCTCTGTTGAGACAAAAGATATATCCAGACTGCGACTTCAGATCATTTTGACATGTCTGAAAGCTAACATCTATATGACCCCTAATTACTAGGTCTTCATCTCCTCCATACATTAAGAACATATCCTTAGTTTGCCTCTGATACTTAAGGATAGTTTTAACAGTAGTCCAATGCTATTCACCTGGATCTACTTGATATTTTCCTACCATGCTCAAAGAATAGAAAACATCAAGCCTCATACATAACATAGCATACATGATAGATCCTATCACAAAAGCATATGGGATCTTATTCATTCTCTCTTTTTCCTCTTGTCTATGAGGACACATTTTCTTGGAAAGATGCATACCATGTGAAATTGGAACCAATCCTCTCTTGGATTGTTTCATACCAAACCTCTTCAGTATCTAGTCGATATATGTACCTTGACTTAGTCTGAGAAGCCTCTTGGATTTATCATACACGATCTTGATCCCTAGAATTTAGGTTGATTCACCTAAGTCCTTCATAGAGAAGCACTTGCTCAACCTTTCCTTAACCTCATGTAATCCTAGTATATCATTTCCTAGTAATATGTCATCAACATATACTACTATGAAAAAAATTGTACTCCCACTAAACTACTTGTAAACACATGGATCATATTCATTTTTAATGAAACCAAATTTCTTTATACCTTCATCAAATTGAATATTACTTGTCTCGAATGCTTTATTTAATCCATAGATAGATCTCTAAAACTTTCATAACTTCTTGGAATTTCCTAGAGTCATAAACCCTTCTAGTTGTGTCATATACACATCCTCTTGAAGGTCCATATTAAGGAATAAAGTTTTGACATCTATTTTCCAAATCTCATAGTCATGGTAAGATGCTATGACAAATAAAATTCTGATGGATTTAAATATGAAAACTAGATAAAAGGTTTCATCATAGTTAATGCCTTGACATTGTCTAAACCCTTTACCCACTATCTATGGTTTATAGGTATTTACATTACCCCCTAGACATGCCTTATAGGTATTTACTTTACCTTTCATGTCCAACTTTCTCTTGAATACCCATTTACACCAAACAGGTTTTACATCAATTGATGGATCGATCAGAACCAAAACTTAGTTTTGATACACGTAATCCATCTTGAAATTCATGGCTTATTTCCACCTTGTATATTATGTTATCTCTACTACCTCCTTGTAGGAGATAGGATCATCATCATCAATCAATAATGAGTCACCATCATCGGTGACTAGAAAACCATATCTCTCTAGTTCTCTTACCTCTCTAGAACCCCTACACAATAATTGTGTTTCAGGAACATCATCTTCCATATGGACCTATGTAATCAGTTCTTATACCAACTCTTTTGTATCTTGATCATTAACTTCATTGAATCCAATCTTTCTCCCACAATCCTCCTCAAGAAAGACAACCTGTCTTGCGATAATTAATTTTTTATCTGAAGGGTTGTATAGAAAACATCCACTTATCTCATTGGGATAACCTATTAAGATACACTTCATGCCTTATTGTGCTAGTTTATTGATTTAGATAGCCTTAAAAAATGCCTCACAATCCCATACATGAACATGTTTTAGGTTCTAGGTGTAGTGGAAGCGTGCGATGGGTCATTACCAACTTTGATTTTTTTCATGATCGATTATCAATCCAGGATATACATGATGATGAATGCTGTAATCAACAAAATTAAATCAAGGAAAACATACAAGGGATAGAATACAAGAACCAAGCATAGAATCATCACATATTGATTATAATTAATTTAATGAATTAAATAATTACTTTTCATGAATTATTTCTTTGTTTATGGATCAAACAATAGATTTTTGTTTCACCATCATTATGTTGTAGGAATCAAGAGAAGATTCCATATAGCAGTGATCCACACGGGTTCCTAAAATCTCCAAACATCATTGTAGGAATCTCTGAGTGCTAGTACGACATATCCTATCGCCTGTGTTGTTCGCCTTTGATCTCTCCATGAGAATTGCTTCCAAAGTATTCTCCTTGATCTCTCTATACTTGAGAGTGTAAGATGGGAGAAGATCACTCTCTATTATTAGGAGTGTTCTTGGAGAAGAGAGATCTCTAGGGCTTGAGAGGATTGTCCAAATTTGTTTTGCACAACCAAAAAAATAAATTGGCTCTCATGGAAAATAATATAATTGTGTTTAAATACTATTAGGATTTAGAAATAAATATTTGAACAAGTGACCTTTAATATTTATTTAATACCTTATATAAAACCATGCCAAAATAATAATAATAATAATAATTCCTTAACATGCACTTAACTTGCGAATTACATTAAATATTATTTAATCAAATAATATTAAATATATATTATTTCTCACTCGACCTAGAAACTTGGTCCACCATTCCTCCATAATATTTATCGGGGCTTGAGTAATGGAAATTTATTTAATAAATAAATGTCACTACATTAGTCACTAATAAATAAATAAATATTTTATTCACTAAATAGAAAATAAACATTTATCAATTATTCTTCTCACATAACATTATCTCGAATAACCGGTGACAGAATTTATATGATCAAGAATACATGAATAATTATTAAACCATGTGCATGAATAATATTTATTCAACTTGTTAAATAATAATTAATAATATATTATTTAACTGAGATTCTGGATACACTTAGTGTGTGACCATGTAGGCCTCTTTCTAAGTGGGATTAGGTGAAGTAGCCTAAAGTCTAAGGTTAATGTCTAGAAACATGCCAAGGAACCCATAGAGAAATATGTTAATGTCACAATGATATAATACCTCATACGGATGCTTACTATGTAATATAATCACTTTATAACATGACATCTCTAATCAAGAAGGTTACATGATGGTGCCATCAACCTATGTGCTTGATGTCTCTTTCTTTGACTTTCCAGAAATCGAACTTTCCTATAGAACACCATGGCCATGGATTTATTTAGGATATATAATTTCTATCAAAGGGTATGATATATCAACTTCTATTATAGAATATAAGGGATAAATCCTTTTCTATCATTATTCATTAATGCAATATTACTCATGATGCGCCCAACATATCCTACATCGACACGAACATATGTCATCACACTTTTCATCAATACATAAAAGTACACAACTCATAATAATCATTAATAACAATATTAAAGTCCAAATATCAATACACATGCCAAAAGATAAGAATATCCAATGACACATATAAATATAGATTTCCTACCGGTGGGTCTTACTCTCATAATATCCAACACTGGATATTACCAAGGGCGCACACTTTGATAAGGTGCCTCAAAGTCTTATGAGTCTCCACCCATGATAGACTATATCATTTGTGTCTCAAATTATATCATCCATCTATAGAACATATACTTAAGAATAGTGTTTTAGCACTTCTGGGTTCTCATCATCATGGGGAACTGCTATGACCTTTTAGTGTGACAACTACTCTTAGGATATTATCACATGCTATGTTATGCATAAGAACAATCATGATGTGATAAGGAGTTTATTAATATTCCAAACTATGAATACATGTTATCATAAAGTATATAGAAGTTGGTTCTAGGGAACCAACTCCAACAGACTCCCAATTTTACTAGAGCCAACTCCTAACAACTTTCAATTCACTTACTCTCACATGATACTCATGATTCTGATGAGATATGACTTTAGTCAAGGGGTCCACCATGTTTTATTTCATGGGTACCCTTCTTACTACAACTTCACCCCTCTGACAAAAATCCCTCAAGAGGTGATACTTCCAGAGTATATGCCTTTTCTATTGGTGTGACCTTGACTCTTTTGAAAGAACCACCACTGTAGTATTTTCATAATACAATGTGATAGGGTATTTAATTCTAGGTACCAAATCAATATTTTGGAAAACGTTTTGTATCTAAAAAAATTCCTTGGATGCATCTGAATCCTTTATATACTTGGACTCCACTGTAGAATCAGTGAAAACTGGGTGATTTGATCTCTTCTATATCATAGCTCCTCCTTTGAGATAGAAAATATATCTTGACTGTGACTTTAGATCATTCTAATCTGTTTGAAAACTAGCATTAGCATAACCCTTAATGAATATCTCCTGATCTCTTACATACACCAGGAACATATCCTTTTTTCTTATTAGATACTTGAGGATAACCTTAACAATAAACTAATTTTGTTCTCCTGGTTCTATTTGATATATTCTTACCATGATCAATACATAGGCAAAATCAAGTCTAGTACAAAACATGAAATACATTATTGATCCTATCACTGAAGTATATGAGATCTTACTCATTCTACCTTTCTTCTATTGTGTCCGAGGAAATATTTTCTTAGAAATATGTAAACCATGTGACCCTAGAAAAAATCCCATATTGGATTCTTTCATACTAAATATCTTCAATATATATTCAATGTATATACTTTAACTTAGTCCAAGATTCCTCTTAGATCTATAATGATTAATCTTGATCCATAGAATATAGGATACTTCACCTAATTCCTTCATGGAGAAAGACTTGTCTAACCATCCCTTAACAGACTATAAGACTGGTGTGTCATTTCCAATAAGTAATATTTCATCAACATATACTACTAGGATAACAACTAAATTTACACTAAACCTCTTGTAAACACATGGTTCACATTTGTTCTTAATGAATTCAAATTATTTTATAGCTTTATCTAATTGAATGTTCCATGACCCGAATGCTTTCTTTAATTCATAAATGGATCTCTTCAACTTGTAATTTTTTTTGGAATCACCTAGAGTCACAAAACCTTCTAGTTGTGTCATATAGACATCTTCCTGAAGTTTTCTATTAAAGAATGCAATTTTGACACCATCTTCCTAATCTCATATCCATCTAAATCTTCTATAGCAAGCAGAATTCTAATGGACTTAAACATGACAAATGGTGAAAAGGATTTATCATAGTCAATTCCTTGACATTGTTTAAACACTTTAACCACCATCCTTTATTTATAGGTATTTAATTTAACTTCCATGTTCAATTTTATCTTGAATACCCATCTCCACACTATGAGATTTACATTAACTGATGCATCTACTGAAACCCAAAATTGGTTCTAATATATGAAATCCATTTCTGAATTCATGGATTATTTCCATCTTGTAGTTTCTGAGCTCTCTAATATCTCTTTATAAGAGATAGGTTTATCATTTTCAACTAATAATGAGTCAGTATCTTCAGTTACTAGAAAAATATATCTCTCTGGTTCTCTTACCTTTCTTGGTCTCCGACATAGTACTTGTGTTTTAGAAACTACTTCTTTCAAGAAAACTTGTAGAACCTATTCCTATTCCAACTCTTGTATATCTTTAGCATCAAATTTATATAATTCAATCTTGACCCCACTATCCTTTTTGAGAATGTGTGACCTCTCAAGAAAGATGGATTTTCTAGAGAAAATCAATTTCTTGTCTGAGGGGTTTTGTAGGTAGTATCCCTTTGTTTCCTTAGGATACCCTATAAAGATACATTTTGTGCCTTAGGGTGCTAGTTTGTTTCCTGATAAGGCTTTAACAAACTCCTCTCAACCCCATACACATGTATGCAATAAAATGAGTTTTTTTCCACTCCATAACTTTAAAGGAATTCTATTTTCCACTTTAATTGGTACTCAGTTTAATGTGAATGCCACATTTTGTAATGCATATCCCCAAAAGGATAATAGAAAATCTGCATGACTCATTATCGACCTTACCATATCTAATAAGGTATGATTCCTCCTTTCACTAACACCATTCCACTATGGTGTGTAAGTTGGAGTGACTTGAAATATAATCCCAAACTTCTGTAGAAAGTCGATAAAATATTGGTTAATATACTCATCACCTCGATCTTCTCAAAGATTAATTATCTTATTTCTAAGTTAATTCTCTACTTCATTATTGAAATTGAATTTATCAAAGGACTCAGACTTATAATTTATCAAGTAGACATAACCATATCTATTCAAGTCATCAGTAAAAGTTATGAAGTAAGAATACCCACCTATATCTTTTACTGGAAATAGACCACATACATCAGTGTGTACCAATCCTAGAATCTCTGTGGCCCTTTCACCTTGTCCATCGAATGATAGTTTGAAATTTTTTCCTTGTAAATAAGTATGAAATCTTTCAAGTGGGTTTTAGCTTAGATGATTCTAAATAACCATTTTAATAGATCTTTGTCAAATGGTTTTCATTTACATGACTAAGAATGTGATTCCATAGCTAGGTGTTATATTAGTCATGTGAATATGATTAGTTATCTATTACCAATTATTGTTTTTTGTAATTTAATACATAAATGTAGTTATTTAAATGTGTCATACCATAACATATGTTTTCCTTATAAAAGGAACAACTTTTATTTCCAAACTTGAAAATAAACCCATTTGCATCTAGGAATGATACAGAAGTTATGTTCTTGGTAACTGTTGGTACATAATAACAATATTTTAAAACTAGAATCATTCCCATTGGTAATGAAAGTTGGTAGTCACCAATGGCTAGAGCATCCAATCTCACACCATTGATAGGTCAAAAATCCACCTCTCCTCTAGAAATAATTCAAAATATAATTGGTTCCTGCATTTTTATAAAGATGTGAGCACCAAAATCCATATCTAATACCCAATGTGTAGATATTGAATGATTACACTTGATAACAAACAAACCTTTAGCTTCAACTTGCTTCTAGGTGCAGTTATTATTCCATCAGCCTTGCTTTCCACATGAAAAACATACAACCTCCTCTTCATTTCCCAACATCTAAATCTTCCTCTTCTTGGAAGAATGATGCTCGAGAGCTTTAGACTTGTTATGAGTCTTGGGACCCTTGACCTTTTTCTTTCTTTTCTTATTCACCATAAAGACCGTAGATTTATTATTCCCCATGTCCTTATCCACTTGGCGAATCAAATTAAGAAGTTTCGAAAGAATTTTATCATTATTGTTCATATTATAATTAATAATAAAAATAGATAAGGTCTTGGGAAATGATTAAAATGTGATATTTTTATGCAAATCAACCAAGAATTTAATCCCTAATATGTCTAAGTATTCAATGCAGCCAATAATCTTGACTACATGAATCCCAGTTGGCATAGACTCTTCAAGATTAGTCGTAAATAAATCATTGGAGATCTTGTATCTCTGTTATCTCGCCTTATCTTGATAGAGACCTCGAAGGTGAGACATCATGCTATATGAATCCATGTACTCATGTTGCTTCAAAAGATCATTGGTTATGGATGATAGCATTAAAAACTAAAAATATGTAGCATCATTCAAAATTTTCTCATAGAGAGATAACTCTTCATCACTAGCCTCATTTCTAGGTGCATCAAGAATTAGTTCTTCCATCACATACAATTTCATTTCATGGCGAAGGATAACGCATAAGCACCATTGCCACTTTTAGAAATTTGTGCTGGTGAGAATGTTATCCTTCTCAAGTATGGATTAAAGTGATATATTTAAAGTCATTTTTATTATTGTTTCTATAATTAATATGAAAAGAATTTTAGTACTTTATCTGATAAAATTTAAACAAATAAATAATTATTATATTTATTAATCTCCCACTATTTTATCAAAACCCAATAACCCTCACCATTTAATTCAAAATATCATGTTTATTGGACATTTTAGTGGTAAGGATTCATATTATCCTTCTCATTACCCCAAATTTGGTTGGTCAAGCAACTTGAATGATTTTAGGTAGGAATTCCAAATGCAAAATACATTAACTCACAATTCCTTGATCTGTTGAGCAGAATCCCCAATCTTGAAATCCTTAAATTGAATTTCCTCAATGATTTCCTCTTAGTTACACCTAGTCCTTATTTGACAGTCAACCCTTGATGTGAAATAAGTTAAGTCAACCTAAAACACCAATTTATAATTCCACAATAATTTAAAGCACCCTAACTTTGGTTGGTCAAGAGCTTTGAACTATGGTTATATTTTAACTGAAGTAGTGGAAGGCTATACCAACTTAATATATATAATTTAGGTATTTTATATTTTATGTGTACATTTCCAATTATTATCTTTATTACATACTTGTTAATATTAAGTGAATTTACTTAAGTGATTAACCATGTCTTAGATAATATTTATACACAAGCCAATTTATTTTAGTTCTATCTTGTACAATTTTTATTATTAATTCACGTGATCATGAAAAAAAATATATAATGAAATAACCATGCAACTTGATAGAAATAAAATAATAAAGTGGTATGATCATGGGATTTTACTAATAGTTAGTTTATTGAGTGGATGATAAACTAATCATTGACCTAAGGGAAAACACCTTTCACTAATTAAGGTTCATGTTGCAAATTTCCACCTATCAACCTATGTACCTATCTTGGATTTGTTTTTCCTTAGCTCCAAACTTGAACCACCTCCACTATCTTGGGAGCTCCAACCATTTCATATTATTTTACTAACACACAGGTGAGGGAAACAAGGAGTTTTTATAAAATAAACTATGGAAACACATGCCCATACATAATGAGATGAGAGATGACACACATGACACAAATTTAATTTAATAATAAATTAAATGAAACAAATCACATACAAAGTCCTGGTCTATGCTCATGATCATCCATATGCTTGCGGAGAATTACAAATTTAATAAAACTAGAATTCAATTATTAATCCTTCTTATTTAAGATAAATCACACTCAAATCAATTAATTATCTTATTTAAGTAATCAATTATTTTATATTAATTCTAATATGAATTTCCTTGAGACTCTCATTCATCATAATTTTAAACAAATTAAAATATTTATTTAAAATTAACCATGTACATAAATGTAACTCGAAGGAAACAAAGTGAATACCCATCTGAATCTATCCAACATGTATTATACTCGTATATTATTTACTCTTGTGACATATGAAATACATGACTTATCACATACTTTCATGACATGTACTATCAAATTAATGATTACACAAATTACATGATTTTTCTATCACGTTTCATGCTTCAATGCACGTTGAGTAATAACTATAATACGACTCATACATGATATGAAGATCTGAATAAGACACAAAAAATAATTAAACATTTATATATATATATATATATATATTAAAACCCATCACATGGCGTGTCCTCTCAACTTAATGACCACACACAAGCACATGTCGATAAGGTTTATATAGTATAATAAATTAATTTTAATTATATATAATTTGGTTTAAGTACACGTCGTGTACAGGAAAGCTACACATTGTGTATGTCTCTCATCATCTATCCAAGGCACACGCCTACAGGCTTAGCATGTGAACCATGCCTCAGAAAAATTGGAGTATATAGTGTGTACAAAGGGATATATAGTGTGTGGTCTCTGAGTTACATGGTCTCCAATCAGGTATGTCGTGTATGGAAATACACGGCACATCTATACCTTAAAGGACTACACACTGTGTACATGGGCTACATGACATGTACTCTAGATAAATGTGTGCTAGGCTGTCCTGCTCAACATGTGGTGTAAGAAATTAAATGCACCACATGTATTCAATGCACACTGTTTGAATTAATTCATGGTGCATTGAACACTAGTACATGGGGTGTAACTTTGGTTACATGAAATTTACTCTTGTGTTATATGGATAGAATCCTCATCACCTTCAGATGATATCTTCAGTTTTATTTTGTTCATAAAAATAACCATTTTAATCATATCTATGATAAACAAAATAGGAAGAAGTAGATCACACAATTTGGATTAAAAGAATGATTAAACTTGAATTGAAAGCTAAATGAAAATGCATAAATCAATCAATGATATTTAAATAATTATAAATAATCATGTGACCCCTTTGATACCACTTCTAGGTTTTGATCATAGTGAAAGCATGCAATGGGTCATTCCCAACTTTATTTTTTTATCACGATTGATGCTCAATCTGAGATTTACATAATGATGAATACCATAATCAATGGAATTGAATCAACAAAAACATACAAGAGATAGAACACCAGAACCAAATGCATGATCATCACATATTATTTATAATTAATTTATTGAATTAAATAATTACCTTGTGTGAATTATTTCTTCATTGATGGATTTGATAACAGATCTATGTTTCACCATCATTGCATTGTAAGAATCAAGAGAAGATTCCCTCTAGTGGAGATCCACACATGTTCCACAAATATCTGAATGTCACCATAGGAATCTTTGTGTTCTATCACAGAAGATCCTATCACTCATGTCATTCACCTTTGATCACCATGATAATCGCTTCCAAATCATTCCAATTAATCTCCATAGACTCAAGAGTGTGAGGTGGAGTAATATCTCTCTCCATTCTTGGGATCATTCTTGGAAAAGGTATCTCTCTAGGGATTGAGAGGATTATCCAAATTTTTTATGCACAACCAATCAAATGAATTGAATCTCATGGAAAATAATATAATTAGGTTTAAATAGTGCTAGGGTTTAGAAATAAATATTTGAAAAAGTTCCCATTAATATTTATTTAATGCCTTGTAAGACCCCATGTCAAAATAATAATAATAATATTATTTCCTTGATATGCGCTTAACTTGAGAATCACATTAAATATGATTTAATCAAATAATATTCAATATAAATTATTTCTCACCAGACCTAAAAACTCTGTCCTCTATTCCCCCAAAATATTTATTAGACCTTGAATAATGACTATTTATTTAATAAATAAATATCACTGCATTATTCTTCAATAAATAAATAAATATTTTATTCACTAAATAAAAAATAAATATTTATCAAATATTTTTCTCAAATAATATTCTCTCACATAATTTGTGATAGAATATATGTGATCAAACATACACGAATAATTATTAAACCATGTGTAGGAATAATATTTATTCAACTTGTTAAATAATAAATAATAATATATTATTTAACTGAGATTCTAGATACACTTAGTGTGTGACCCTCTAGGCCTCTTTCTTAGTGGCATTAGGAGAAGTATCCTAAAGTTAAGGTTAGAATCTAGAAACATGATAAGGCACACTTAGAGAAACAAGTTAATGTCGCAACAATATAAAACCTCATATGGATTCTTAATGTGTAATATAATCCCTTTAACATGATATCTCTAATCAAGTAGGTTGCATGCCGGTGCCATCAACCTATACGCTCAATGTCTCTTTCTTTTAATTCTCAGAAATTGAACTTTCCTATAGAATACCATGAGAATGAATTTATTTAGGCTATATCATTTCCATAAAATGGCCCAAGATATAAACTTTTGTTAAAAAATAGAAGGAAAAAAATCCTTTACCACATTATTCATTAATGCAATATTCCTCATGATGCACCTAACTTATCCTACCTCGCTTCGAACATATTTCATCATAGGTTCGGTCAATACATCAAAGTAAACGACTCATAATACTCATTAATAATAATAATATCAAAGTCTAAGGATTAATACACACATCCACAGATAGAAATATCTAATGACACATATAAATGTGGATTTTCTACTGGAGGGTCTCATTCTCATAATATCCTACACTAGATATTACCAAGGGTGTACAACATGAGAAGATGACTCAAATTCCTATGAGTATCCACCCTTGATAGTATGTATCATTTGTGTCCCTCAAATGATATTATACGGCTATAAAAAATATACTTAAGAATAGTATCATGACACTTTTTGGTTCTCATCATAGCGAGGAACTGCTATGACCTTTTAGTGTGACAACTAATCTTAGGACATTATCACATGATATGTTACGTAGAAGAACAATCATGACGTGATAATGAGTTTATTAATATTCAAAACTATGAATACAAGTTATCATAAAGTACATAAAAGTTGGTTCTAGGGAACCAACTCCAACACATGTGAAAAAACCAGTTTCTTTCCACTTCATAACTCGAAGGGAATATCATTTTCTGATTTAGTTGGTACTTGATTAATAAGTATAATGATTTCTGTAATGCATATCCTTAAAAGGATAATGGAAGGATTGTGTAACTCATCACCGAACCTACCATGTTCAGAAAGGTATGGTTCCTCCTTTCACTAACACCATTCCACTATAGTGTATAAGGTGGAGTGATTTGAGATAAAATCACATACTCCTATAGAAATTAGATAAAGTCTTGGTTAATATACTCACCACCTCAATTTAATAAAAGTTTCTTTATCTTATTACAAGATAATTCTCAACTTTATTCTTGAACTCTTTGAACTTCTCAAAGGATTCATATTTATACCTCATTAAGTAGATATAACCATACCTGTTAAGTTTTTAAAAGTAATAAAGTTTGAGTATCCACCTCTAGCCTATACTTGAAAAGGTACACACACATTAGTGTGTATCAAATATAGAAGATTTATGGCCCTTTCACCTTGACCACCGAATGGTGGTTTGGTTATCTTTCCTTGTAAAAAATCATGAAATATTTCAAGTGTCTTAGGCTCAAAAAATTATAAGTATCCATCATGATAGAGCTTTGTCAAATGCTTCTTATTTACATGACCAAGACAGTGATGCGATTAAAAGTTCCGGGTATAGATGAAACACCTTTGGCGGGCATTAAATTAAAATTTATTTTAATTTAGAGTTTCTTGAAACCCTAATAGAGGATTTTTCATGTTAAATTCACAATTTATTTATTTATTATTGAAAGAAATGATTACCCTATCTTAGGATCCTTTCTTGAATAAATTTTTTGATATTCCAAAAACCCTTTCATATTACCTTCATTTCACTTTAAGGATCCAAGTGTAGAATCCCTCTAGTGGTGATCCATACATGATACTTTGATCTTCTAGAAACAATGATTGATTTCTAGACATTAGCATGGATAATCAATTGTATTGTGTTGTTTTTATCGATCGCTCATTGATCATTCGTGATTGAAGGATTTATTCTCATTCTTGATAGGGAGAGAGGAGTTTATTGTGTGCAAGGATTATCTATTCTCAATTTTTTACCAACCCTACACAAAATACATAACCATTTATTTATAGAGTTAGGGTTTAGATTAAAATATTATTTAATTTCATGCCAATTCTTAAATAATATAATAATCATTATTAAACCCCATGCCAAAATAATAATTATAATATTATTATTTTATGGTACACATTATAACTTGCACAATAACAAATATTATTTAACTAGATTGTAAATTAATATTTGTCACCGAATGAGGTCTTGGTCTATTTGAACTCCTTGTAATTTATTGAATACCTGAATAAACACTTTATTTGTAAATAAATATTTTATCCACAAACTAGAGAATAAATATTTATTAAATATTCAATAAAATAAATAAATAAATTTTATACACAGTTTGGTGAATGAATATTTATTTAATTTACACAATTGATAAAACTTGGATAAAATTAATCCCTGATCTTGAGAATAATATTTATTACATTAATTAAATTCAAATATAATTTAATCGAGATTAATAGAAACACTTAGTGTGTGACCCTCTAGGATTCTTTCTCATTGGTATTAGGCTGGATTGTCTAAAGTATAAGATTGCTATCTAGCAATGGGTCAAGACACACAAGAGAAATAACTTAATATATCCATGATGAAAACCACATAAAAACACTCGTTATATAATATAATCCCTTCATCTCAATATCTTATCAATAAGGTTTCACATCTATGTCATCAACATATATGTTTGCTACATCTTACTTTGACTATCTGAAATAAACATCATTACACCATGACCATAGAATTTAATGTGATAGTTATATTTTAATCAAAGGGACGAGATATTGACTTCCATAAAGTTAGATGGGATAAATAATTCATCGAATTATTAATTAATAACATGTCATTCATGATGCACCCAACATATCTAAATTCTCCATGAACTATTATCGTCATGGTTTATGAAATAAATCTAAGTGCACAATTCATAACATGTATTAATAAAAATATTAACGTCCAAGGATCATTACACATGATCACAAATAGGAAAATACGATGACACTAAAATATACAGAATTCCTACTGGTGGATATATTCTCATAATCTCCCATCTTAGATATTACCAAGTGAAAAAATTCATGAGAAAAATCCTCATACACTTATGAGTACTCAAAACTGATGATCTATATACTATGTGCCCTATCAAAGTACATTATATGATTGTAAAACTATTTTTAATAATATCATCATTACATTTCAAGGTTCTCATCATAGTAGGGAATTTCTATGACCTTATCAATGATATAGATACTTTAGGACATTATCACATCAATGTTATATAGAAGAACAATCAATATATGATAATATATTTATATTAATATTCACTCCTCTAAATATTAATGTAATATAAAGTACAAAGTATTTGGTTCTAGGGCACAAAATCCAAAAAACTCCCACTTGTACTAGAGACAACTGCTAATGACTGATTATTCCTCACATGAGAAACATTATTCTACTGAGTATGTAACAAACTAAAATTTCATTAATGAAAATTACTCCTGTTCTAATTAAATGTATTATTATGTAAAATGGTTATATAAAATATTCAATTCCTTGGTTTTATGTTTTTGGATTTCAAAATACCATTAAGAACTATGACCATTGATAATATAGCCGTAGAACAATGATCAGATAATTAGTATAAATATATGGATTTGACAAATCCAATTTACTCAGACAAAGGAAGAGATGACCTCATCCAGTAGAAGTTCTCCATATGAAGCCCATTTTCCGGAGCTTGGAAATGAGGTGGCATCACTAGGCTTCACTCTTGACAAATCCCAAGCCAAGCTTCAACATGTTAAGCTTGAACAGAACCACCTATGGGAGAAGTGGAAGCTAATAGAGATTACCACCCGAGCGATGTTATCCGAGACACCCCAAGAGTCTGTCACCATCGCACACCTTACCCTTTGGTATTATGTGGGTTTTATAAGGGGTTATGTAACAAGACCTTATCACTATGATTATATGCATTATTTTTTATATAATAAAGAACATACATTCATTTTATTATTGTTACTTTATAAATAAGTTTTAAAGAACAAATAGTATTTTTAGTTAATATTCAATTAATAAATAAATTGTGATGAATTAATGGATTTTTGAATTAAATAAAACTTTAATAAAATATTATTACTAAGTTACTTTTTATAAATGATCGTATAATTTTTATAAATACAATTGGAATTTTTTATTAAGGGTTGAAACCTATTTTTATCAAAACCCATGAATTTTCGATAAATGTAGGTTTTTATTTTAAAAGTAAAAATTCACATATTTAGAAAATTATTTATATAAAATGAATATTATTTTTTGAATCAGGATGTCAAAATTATCCACTGGTGAATTTTTCATAATTTTTTAAGACAATCAAATTTTTGGGTAAAAATTAAATACTTTTTAATTATATAACATGTTTTATAACATCATAATGACCAAATAGTGATGAAATAAAATACTATAAATGTGATTTTCAGACAATATATGTTTTACCATTAAAATAATGTGATTATAGGTTTGTTTGATTTATTTTACAAAGCCTTAGTGGACCCTCCAAGACTTATAAAACATTTTAATTTTTTAAATTTATTTCCTTGAGAGTGTGACTCACCTCCACATAAGCAAGCATAATATTTTGAGAAGTTTGGCCATTGGACTTATAAAATAATTTTTTCCACTCCCCTTTTTCAAAAACCATGGGAAAAAACCATGGGCCGGTTTGTGGTTTTGATTAGTTTAATGTGTGGTGTCCAAAACTTAAACAATAAAGAATTCCCTCTCTTTTCCTATATAAACCCACCCAAGATCCCACTTCTTCTTAACTAAAATCATTTGTATATAAACCAAAATCTTTCCTACTCTCTCTATAATCCTCCCAAGGCACTCAAATATCCCAATAAGCCTCTCTCAAGCCTCTCCCAAGCCTTTGGGATCACTCTTCCAAGTAAGGGATTCCTTCCTTTCTCATTTTATCCAAGTTTCTTAATATTGTTATGCCCTTTTATTTTAAATTATAAATGTTGGGGTATGATTTCTCACCTAAAAAATACTTCCCTAATTATGTTTTAATGATGAGATACCCCTTTATATCTCATTAATTCCTCCCATGTACACCCATTACCATGCCGAAATTCTGTAAGGGATTCCTTCCTTTCTCATTTTATCCAAGTTTATTAATATTGTTATACCTTTATTTTTTAATTATAAATGTTGGGGTATGATTTATCACCTCACCCATACTGCCTTACTTATGTTTTAATGATGATATACCCCTTTATCTCTCATTAATGCCTCCAATGTACACCCGTTACCATGCCGAAATTCCGTAAGGGATTTCTTGCTTTCTCATTTTGGTTCAAATTTCTTTATATTGTTATACCTTTTTTTTCAATTAAAAATGTTGGGGTATGATTTCTCACCCCCCATAATTCCCTACTTATTTTTTAATGATGATATATCTCTTTCTCTCTCATTAATGCCTCCCATGTACACCTGTTACCATAACAAAATTCCATAAGGGATTTCTCTCTTCTCATTTACATTCAAGAAATTCTCTTGTATTATGAATATAAATTCCATAAAATATGTTGGTAAATGTATCCATATGACCTAATTACTTTCAATTACATGTAAATATGATTATACACCCATTTTTAGCTCATCAACCATTTTTATGAATTCTTATGTCACACCGTTATGTTGCCGAAATTGCACTGCGATTTTCCAAGCTAAAGTCATTGTGTAGTGAATACCATGCACATTTCTCTATCAAGGGTATTAAAATTTATGCACATTTACTTATTGATTATAGAATTTTATGTATAAATTCCAAATTATTTTATCGTGTAATAAATGATTATTTTTAATGAATCCATGTTATATGATCCATGTGGCACACTTATGCCTGAAATGAAATGTTTAAGAAGGGTGCGCCCTGACAATGCTTAAATGAATTGGGTAAAGATTAGTATCATGATATATAAAGTGAAATGAGGGTTTAATCATGATAATTCAAGTTAAATGAGGGTTTTATCATTCTCTATGTACAATGATCCTTGGATCATGATAATATCATGTTAAATATTGATGCCACAATTCCATGTTATGATCATGCCGTTATGTTCATGTTTCTTTTATACTCCATTGATATTACTATTACCTAAAATGTATTGTATTATTTATGTTATGAATTTTTACTCCCTTATTGGGATTTATATCTCACCCTTTTCTTATGCATGTTCTCAGGTTATCCCATGCAATGCTAAGTACGAAGGAATGTGTGTGGTCATGTAAAAGAAGTTTTCAATAAAGGCATGTATTTCATGTTTTAAGTTGTTATGTAATGTTCCTAATTTCCCAATACACTAGACCTATCAATCCTCAGAGTTTTCTTAAATGAAATTTTATGTAATAAATCATGTTTAACTCTGAAATAAAGAGCAGAGTTGTTATAGTTGGTATCAAAGTATAGGTTTAGTTATTTTTTGGGATTAGGATTAGAAAACCCTAGTGAAAGCCTTAGGGATAAGACTAAGAATACTAAAAAGTATCCCTAAATTTTGGTTTGTATTAAGTAAGTGGTTTATCAAGAAAATACATCCCTGTCTAGATACGATCAGGTAGAGGTGGCTCTGACACATTTGTATCCTAGGGGTAAAACCTGAAAACACTACTTTGAGCTAGACTCGAACGAGAACTGGTGCACGATAATAGGACTTGTTTCACACTTAGTTATGACACTCTCGGGGGATAAGCTTTGGTAAATTCATGATCTCAGTATGAACCATTATTATGAGAACAAATTCCCCTAAGAATATATGTTGGGAAGTAGATCATGGATAAAATATATTGAAGCCTATAAATTCATAAGTTAAAGAAATAAAAGTAATTTATAATTCATCCATTTTTTTCTTTGGATTACCCTTTATGTGTTACCCCGAATTTTCCTTTTGTTCTAGCCAATGGACTGTAATAGGAGGATTCATGCTAACAACCGGTGCGAAGATCAATATGATGACTATTCTAATGATATGACCAATCTGATGAGAGTGAGAATCGTAAACTTTGTCACGATACTCTCTCAGTTTACTCAAGTTTTGAATAGAAACATGGGTAAAGAAGAAAATTCACCCCCCTAAGAAAGAAAAAGTTGCAATCGATAGATTTACGAGACAAAGGCCTCATACTTTTAATGGATCATTTGATCCCTCAATCGCTGAACAATGGATCAACTCCATTGAAAAGATCTTCTCCACCCTTCAATGTTCTGAAAAAGAGAAGGTTCTTCTGGATGCTTATCGTACAGAGGGTTAAGCTGATCAATGGTGGACATTGATAAAAAATATGAAGCCTGAGGAGGAGATCGAGGCATTGTAATGGAAGGGTTTCTGGAAAATTTTTTTCGAAAAATATTTTCCTCGTACCCTCCGAATTAATATGGGAAGGGACTTCCTTTCCCTCAAGAAAAAAGACGATGAATCCATTGGAGAGTGCAAGGAAAACTTTACAAGTCTTGAATGATATTCCTTTGGTTTTTTCTTTACCCCTAAATACAAGGTTGAAAACTTCTTTGGTGGGCTAAAACCTAACCTATAGAAATCCCCAGCGATCCATGACTTAGAGAGATATGAGGAGATTGTCCGATGTGCCCTAAAATTCGAAATGGAGATCAAAAAATCTTAGGGGTATCATGGGGATAAGAAGCATAAGGTGGACTTCAATTCTAGCGATCCGATGGATAAATCCAATGGTGCTAAGAATATCCATCACCCCACTTTCCAAATGTGTGGAAAGAAGCACCCCAGAAATTGCCTGAAGGGGACGGGGAAATGATTTAGGTGTGGAAGAGAAGGGAACCTGTCTATTAACTACTGAAAAGAGAAACTAGAGGCTGTGACATGGGAGAGGAATGCTCCATTTTACCCTCAACGTGATGTTCATTTCTTCAACTACAAAGAACCATGGAACTTTTCAAACTAGTTCCCAAAGCCAAGGGTTTTCGGAGGCAACCAACAACCTCCAAGGCAGAAAGGGAGAGCCTTTTCCATCCCTACCACCAAAGTGAACCCCAAAAACTAAGTGGTGATAGGTACTCTAGTTATTCATTCAAGAATAGAAAATGTACCTTTTGATTATAGATCTACTCATTCTTTTATATCCCAAAAGTTTAGTAGAACAATCACACCACCACCACAAATCGTGGAATTAAATATGTCGGTGAGTACGGAAAATGGGGAAATCATTGCAACCCATGAGTATAATCTCTCCCCTGTCAGAATTTGTGGATTGAACTTCCCAGTGAACCTCATCATACTCCCTCTGGTGGAATTTGATGCAATTCTTGGAATGGATTTACTTTCCTTATATAGAGCCAACATAAATTTCTATGAGAGGGAAATCACTCTCCATATAGGGAATCAACCCCTGATTCTATACAAGTGCAAGGAGGAGGATGAATCTTCCTTAGCACCATCATCTCAAGTATGGATATTACTGTCCTATGAGCATATGTATCTGGATTATATGATTGAGTCTAAGGAAGCGACCATCCTTGAATACATGCCTATTGTGAGGTAATTCTCTGAATTGTTTCCGGAGGAATTGCCTGGTCTTCCTCCTAGAAGAGATGTTGAATTATTAATTGATCTTATACCTAGGGAATTTCCAATATCCAAGACTTCATATAGAATGGCTGTTTTGGAGCTTGAGGAGCTAAAGAAACAACTACAAGATAATCTGGATAAAGGATTTATACACCCAAGTGCTTCACCATGGGGTACACCAGTCCTCTTCGTTAAGAAGAAGGATGGGTCAATGCGCCTTTGTATTGATTATCGTTAGCTAAAAAAAATCATGATAAAGAACAAGTATCCTTTGACCCGAATTGATGACTTGTTTTATCAGATAAGTGGATAAAAATACTTCTCTAAGGTGGATTTTCGGTTGGGATATTACCAAGTAAGGTTGAAGAAGGAGGATATCCCCAAGACTACTTTTCATACAAGATACGAGCACTATGAATTCATATTAATGCCTTTAGGACTCACAAATGATCCATAAATCTTCATGGAATTGATTAATAGAGTCTTTAGATATTACCTTGAAATTTTTTTGGTAGTATTTATAGACGATATTATAATATACTCCAAAAACAAGGAGGATAACGAGGAGAATCTAAGAACTTTACTAGAGACATTGAGAAAGGCGAAGCTCTATGAAAAGTACAGCAAGTGTGAGTTCTGGTTGAAGGAGGTCTCATTCTTGGGTCATATTATCACAAGAAATTGGATATCTTTGGATCCCTCCAAGACAACTAAAATTGAGGGATGGACGAGGCCAACATCAGTAATGGATATCTATAGCTTCTTGGGGTTAACTGGATATTATCACCAATTTTTGAGAAATTTCTCATGATTTTTAAACCCTCTTACCAAGCTAACTCGAAAGGGAGTTAAGTTTTCTTGGAGTGATGAATGCGAAGAAAGCTTCAAGGAGTTGAAAAAAGGATTATCACTGCACCTGTGCTCACACTACCCACAAGAGGAGAAATTTTTGTGGTATTTAGTGATTCTTCAAAGAAGGGACTGAGGTGTGTGTTGATGTAAAATGACAAAGTCATTGCCTATGCTTCAAGGCAATTGAAAGTTCATGAGCAGAACTATCCAACACATGATCTGGAGTTGGTTGCAGTGATCTTCACTTTAAAAATTTGGAGACATTACCTATTTGGGGAGAAGTGTGAAATATATATGGACCAAAAATCCTCAAGTATATATTCACACAAAAAGATTTGAATATGTGATGCACGCCCATTGCGGGGTGTGGACAAAAACAATTATCTTTTTTCCTAATGCAGCACAATGGCTGACTAGGGTCGTCTCTCTTGAGGAGCCTTTCAGTTTGGTTCACTTACTTTATTCTAATTAACCTAAACTATCTCTTTTTGTGTTTTTTTTAAATTAAAGCAATGAAAATCTTTTTTGGGTTTTTGATTTAAAAATATAAACAATCAAGCAATGCAAACAGAATGAGTTAAGAAGAAAGTACTTGCTTTTAGGGTTTAGTCTCGGATTCAATAATTATTATCTTTTATATGTTGATTTTAGTTTGATAATCCAAACATGAAATCTCATATTTGAATCACTACTCTTTTCCAGAATAGAAATAGTTTGAGTTTCATGTCATTGGCGGCCGTCACCCAATCGGGGACATTCGCCTCACCAATGCATGATACTCAAATCTACCACAAACAATAAAACAAACTTTAAAGAAAATTCATGAATATCTTGACCTCCCCCCAATCCAAGTCTCAAGTAAGCCTCTCATTTATGATATTATAAGATTACTTGGTGGATTGGCTGTAGGAAGATAGAGATATTAAGAGAGAAAGAGAGAGAAAGAAAAGAAGAAAAGTGGATGGAGAAACACAAATGCATGGATTAATAAAAATAAAAATAAAATAAATTACAATTGAAAATGAAACTAAACGAAAAAAAAATGAAAATAAAAATAAAAAAAGAAATTTGGGGGGAATAGAGGAGCAGCAGTAGCCCATGCCTCAGTGGGATCCCTTTTTGGCTTTGGGTGTCGAGCTGATGATTTGAGGAGGAGAGGGCCTCCTTTTATAGGCATATTTTCATCTCCTTAAAATTTGAACGTTGTTGAACCATTAAAAGGCCGATTCACACATGAAACCTTATTCAATGTTGTTCATAAATTTTTTGGCCATTCACCCTCCAAATTTCAGCGCATTGGGACCCCGGATGTAGGAGTTATTTTATTTTCATTGAATATGACTTTTTCTGGCCGAAATTTCCAGGAAGCTTCCTTTAAATGTATAATGATCAATATCTACCTTAATGGATGCAAAACTCCATGGAATTTAATGTGTGAGTGAGCCTATGAGTCCTCTTCCATATCTAGGTAGAATAAACGAAATTTTAGGTGTGGAGACCGAATTGTGCATCCATTACGGTGGTGGGGTCCATGCTGTCCGCCCGAACAAATTTCCAACTTCAATGAATATTTAGGCCCTTTAGATGGCCGAATCAGCTCATGGTCTAGAAGATAAAATTGGAGGAAATAAAATCCGGATTTTAAAAAAATTTTAATCACAAATTTTGGACATATATTTTATGATAAATGACAAAAATACCCTTTTGGTCAAAATCTGTCCAAAATCCAGAATTATGCACCTTTCTTAGTTTTGCTCATTTTAATTATAAAATTAAAATTACCCATTATTTTAATAAAACAATGAAATACATGGGTTTTATCATTGAAAAAAATTAAAAAAATACTCATTATTTGATAAAAAATATACACATAAATTTTCTTTGTCAAATACCCCCACACTTAAACCATGGTTGTCCTCAAGCATAAAATCTCAACATGAAAATCAGAGGACACCAATGTTACCAATATTAAAATTTCAATGCAATAAAATCAAACAATTTTCAATGTGAAATAAAACTTTATAAAATATGAATAAAATATCAATTTAATTTCCTATTTTTCAAAGAAATAAATAATTCACATATTTTACTTTTGCCCTTTGAAAAATGATGGAACTTCTCCTTTCATTCATTCAAGCTCCTTGAATCATTATTATTAAGCATGCTAAGTCACGATTTACCTCACTTTTGATTTTTTTTCTCTCATCACTCATGATAAAATTCAAGTAGAGTTATGCTCATATCATGAGAACATGATCCTTATCCATAGGCTTGTAAATAAACTACTTTCTCCACTTTGTAAAGATAAAAGACACATAAAATCATGAGGACTTGCAATAAAGGTTCAAATGACTCTGAGGCTTAAGTTTGGTAGGATTTTATGCTTTAAAAATTAAGGCTTAAGGAGGAGGATAATCTCTTTAGTACAATTCATGATATCAAAAGTAAAAGTGTAATGAAATTCTCCCCTTAAAAGTAGCAACACCCACTTCCAAAAACTCAAAGTAAGGTCATGATCAAATTATGCATAATGAATGATTTGTGCACCCTCTTGAATATTTTTTTAATTTTTACTTTTTTTCCATTTTTCAAAATTTATGATTAGATAAAACCTCACATCCATCACCTAACCACATACGATCATAAGATCGTCGGTTTGGAAAATGGTGATTTTTGGTTCTCCCAAATCAAAACCCATTTTTTCTATTTTTTTGGATCTTTTTGTAATTTTTTCATTTTTTTAATTCAAGAGGAGAAAAAAATAGAGTATAATGAATGATTTCAAATTTTTTTACAATTCCCACAATAAAACCCCCACACTTCTTCCTTAAAATGTGTATCATCCCGTCCACCATGATTCCCTTTACCCCCACACTTCAACTTTAAAATATCATGAAAATACCAAGAGTAGGGTAGGAATGGATAAAAATGGCTTGAAACATGGCTCATACCTATAAAGGTAATTCATGGTCTCTATGGTATAAAATAAGGATTGATGTAAAGGTGGTATTTTATGGATAAGTGGATTTTCAAAGGATTCCTTAATCATTTTAAATGTGTTTTTGCACAGTCATAGCTTTAACAAGTTTCAATACAAGTTCTGGTTGGTTACATGTCCCAAGATCACTTAAGAAATATGATCAATAATAAATAGTAAGTACTTAGTCTAGAAATAATCTTGGGAACTATAAATATAACATTGAACAATCACTCATGACATGACTAATAATAACAAATCAATTCACATGAAATTCAAAAATCCAAAGCATGAACGATGGTAGGGAAATTTCATTTACATGAATCGATTAATTCCTTCAAATAATGAGTCATTATTTAAATATCCATGATTTATTTTAAAAATTCAATTCTTCCTTTCAACCATTTAATAATATAAACATTGAAATCTAAAACATGGCATCACTGGGTTCTTAAGAAACTCATTTCTCCTAGATTAGTTGATTAAAACATGAATTCAAGTGCGGGCATGCAATTTTATCACTAAATCTCAAAACATTTTGTGGACTAAAATATGGAGAGTTTAAAAGATAAAACACTAAAATTGAACTCCCTTTTTTTCCATGAAATTTAGTCCTTCCCCTTCACTATCTGGGGATGCCTATTATAAACCTATAAAAGAAAACAACTTAATTAAGCATAAGGATCATGTCATTTAAGATCAAAAAAGATAGAGGGAGTGGGATACATGCTAGACTACTTCCTAAGAAAATAAATTGAAATATAAATTCCTAGAAATCATGTAAATATAAATCTTGGTACAATCCCCCAAGTGGACCCTGGATTCTTTTACTGCCTCTAGAGGGCAGTACCAGCTGTTATCCAAAGTCTGATGGTGGTTGGAGATTCTTTGACATGAACCACCACATGTGTTTTTTCTTATCATCCACTTATTCTTTATTATTGAGGAGTAATCCATGGATAGATTACACTAGATCCGACCCCTTAACAATTTGGTACAACTTGTATGGCGGGGGTAGGATGAACTATGGAACCACCTCCTTATTTGTTGCTACTTGTGCAACATTCACTTTCCCTTCTTGTGCTCCCTCTAGTAAATGTTCAACATCTTGAGGGAGCTCTAAATGTTCCTCAACAGGTGCATATTCTTTTGTCTCTTCATCCTCCAGGGTATAATAAGATTCATCTGATTATGAAAATTCAAAACAATTGGGAGTTATACTCAAATTCATTTCAACAAAATTAAAAGAATTTGAGTTTAAGAATGTATCATATCCCTGAGTTGGTTCATCTTGAATCTCTTCTTCGATGGAAAGTTCCTCTTGGAGTTGATCATCACAGGATGGTGGTAGTTAGTTAGACTCCTCCATTTTGAGTTTGTCCTCAACTTCATGGATGTCTTCAATGAAATCCAGGAAGACCAGTGGCACTTCCTTCTTGGCCTTGAATCTTTTTAATTCAGCTTGGAGTTCATCGACCATGGCCATCAAATCTTCCAGTGAGATCCATGTTTCTATGCCTCTTTCTTTCCAATTTACCATTATCATAAGCGCATAAACTTTTCATTGGAGGGCCTCCTCAGTGTAGTCCATTTCTTGTTCTTTCACCTATGAGTAATTTTCAGTCTATGTAGAATATAATCATTTGAATTCATCATGGAAAGATTTTTTTAGTTTTTTTTGGTTTTTTTAAAAAGAAATTAAACCTAACTATGATGTGAAAATAGAAAAAGTAAATTAATAACTGATTGGATACCTGACAATGGTGCCATTTTTGACACATGCCTGTCACGGGGTATGGACAAAAACAATTATATTTTTTTCCTAGTGCAGCACAGTGGCTGACCAGGGTCATCTCTCTTGAGGAGCCTTTCAGTTTGGTTCACTTACTTTATTCTAATTCACCTAAACTATCTATTTTTGTGGTTTTGTTTTTAAATTAAATTGATGAAAATCTTTTTTGGGTTTTTTATTTAAAAATATAAACAATCATGTAATGCAAACAGAATGAGTTAAGAAGAAAGTACTTTCTTTTAGGGTTTAGTCTTGGATTTAATCATTATTATCTTTTATATGTTGATTTTAGTTTGATAATCCAAACATGAAATCTCATATTTGAATCACTACTATTTTCCAGAATAGAAATAGTTTGAGTTTTATGTCATTGGGGGCCGTCACCCAATCGGGGACATTCGCCTCACCAATGCATGATACTCAAATCTACCACAAACACTAAAACAAACTTTAAAGAAAATTCATGAATATCTTGAACTCCCCCAAATACAAGTATCAAGTTAGCCTCTCATTTATGATAGTATGAGATTACTTGGTTGATCGAGTGTAGGAAGACAGAGATATTGAGAGAGAGTGAGAGAAAGAAAAGAAGAAAAGTGGATGGAGAAACACAAATGCATGGATTAATAAAACTAAAAATAAAATAAATTAGGATTTGAAAATGAAACTAAAAGAAAACTAAAATGAAAATAAAAATTAAAAAAGAAATGAGGGGGTAATAGAGGACCAGAAGCGGCCCACGCCCTGGTGGGATCCCTCCTTGTCTTTGGGTGTTGTTGAGCTGATGATTTGAGGAGGAGAGGGCCTCCTTTTATAGGCAGATTTCCGTCCCCTGAAAGTTTGCGCATTGTTGAACTATTAAATGGAAGATTCATTCGTGGACCCCTTCTTAAATGTTGTTTATAAATGTGTTTTACGTTCAACCTCCAAATTTCAGTGCATTTGGATCCCAGATGTAGGAGTTATGGAATTTTCATTGAATAGGAATTTTTCTGGACGAAATTTCCAGGAAGCTTATTTTAAATATATAACGATCAATATCCACCTTAATGGGTGTAAAACTCCGTGGAATTTAATGGGTGAGCGCGACTATGAGTTATCTTCCATATAAAGGTATAATCAACGAAATATTATGCGTGGAGACCGAATTGTGCATCCGTTACGGTGGTAGAGTTCACGCTGTCCGCCCAAACAAATTTCCAACTTCAATGAATTTTTAGGCCCTTTAGATGGCCAACTCAGCTCCTGGTCCACAATTATGCATTTTTCTCAATTTTTCTCATTTTAATTATAAAATTCAAATTATCCATTATTTTAATAAAACAATGAAATAAATGGGTTTTATCATTTAAAAAAATTAAAAAATACTCATTATTTGATAAAAAATATGCACATAAATTTTCTCTGTCAATATACGCCAAAAAAGATGGTTAGAGATGATCAAAGACTATAACTGCTCAATCCATTACCACCCTGGGAAAGTGAACAAGGTGGCAGATTCTCTAAGTATAAAGGACCCAAAAATTATATCATTGATGATAATTGAAAAGGATCCAATCTTCTTAGATTTGACGAAGATGGACATGAGAATCATAAAGAAGGAAACATCATCAATCCTTTCACAAATTATTGCTCAACCCTCTCTTTTGGAAAGGTTAAAGGATACTAAAAAGGATGATGTGGGAATTATGAAGAAAGTGGAAACTATAAAAAAAGGGAAATCCTAAGAGTTAAATGTTAATGAAAAATGAATTGTGAGATTTGGGTCAAGACTATGTGTTTCATCAAATATGGAGTTGAAGAAAGAACTTTTGGATGATGTAAAGAGTTCAAATTTCTACATTCACCCAGGGAACACAAAGATGTATCGAGATCTCCAAGAGAATTATTGGTAAAAAAACATGAAGAAGGAGATCACTGAGTATACATCAAAGTTCCTGGTATGTCAGCAAGTGAAAGATGAAAGGAAAAAGTATAAGGGGATGATGCAACCATTACCCATACCAACATGGAAATAGGAGAACATCACCATGGACATTGTCACTGGACTTCCAAAGAAATCCAAAGGAAACAATGCTATATTGGTTATTGTAGATCGTCTTACAAAGATGACATACTTCATTGCAATTCGGAAGGATTTCTCATTGGATCAACTGGCCCAGATATATATCAGAGATGTGGTAAGGATGCATGGGTTACCACTATCTATTGTATCCGATCAAGATCCAAGATTCACCTCTAAGTTCTGGAAGAGTCTCCAACATGCTTTGAATACTAAGTTAAACTTCTGTATGACTTATCATCCTCAAACTGATGGCCAATATGAGAAGCTATCCAAACACTTGAGGAAATATTAAGAGCATTCTCAATGGACTTCAAAGGTGGATGAGATAAAAATCTTCCTCTAGTTGAGTTCTCTTACAACAACAATTTTCACTCAAGCATCCAAATGGCTCCTTATGAAGACCTTTATGGGAAGAGGTGTAGAACAATGACATGTTGGGATGAAGTTAGGGAGAAAAAACTCCTAGGTCCATAAATGGTCAAAGAAATGGTGGAGAAGGTTAATACCATCCAACAACACATCAAAGCCGCTCAGAGTCGACAAAAGAGCTATGCTAATAATCATCAACGAGACCTAGAGTTTGATGTTGGATACATGGTATTCCTTCACATATCACCACCTAAGAGAGTTATGAGATTTGGTAAGAAGGGAAAGCTTAGTCCAAGGTACATCGGCCCTTTTGAGACCCTTGATTGCATTGGAGCAGTGACCTATCAACTAGAACTCCCACCGAACCTATCTCAAGTACATGATGTATTCTATGTGTCACTCTTGAGGAAGTACATACCTAACCCATCGCATGTACTCTATCTAGAGGTGGTACCATTGGAGAATGACCTCTCCTATGAAGAGAAGCTGATGAATATCTTAGATCGTAGGGAAAAAGTTCTACGAAATAAGACAACACCCCTCGTCAAGGTGTTGTGGAGAAACCAAAAGTTTTAAGAAGCAATGTGGGAACCAGAGGAAGTGATGAAGAAGAGTTACCCTCATCTTTTTTAGTATGGGAAAAGGAAATTTTGATGGTGAAATTTCTTAAGGGGGTAAGATTATAACGACCCAAACTTTCATTAATGAAAATTCATCTTGATCAAATTAAATGTATTATTATGTAAAATGGTTATATAAAATATACACTTCCTTGGTTTTATGTTTTTGGATTTCAAAATACCATTAAGAATTGTGACTGTTTCTAATATAGTCATTGAACAGTGATCACATGATTAGTATAAATATAGGGCTTTAACAAATCCAATTTACTTAGAAAAAGGAAGCAATGGCCTCATACAGTAAAATTTCTCCATACGAAACCCATTTGTCGAAGCTCGGAAAGGAGGTGGCATCACTGGGCTTCGCTCTTGACCAAACCCAAGCCGATCTTCAATACGTTAAACTTGAACGGAACTGACTACTGGAGAAGTGGAAGCTAATAGAGATTACTACCCGAGCAATGTTATCCGAGCCACCCCAAGAGTCTGTCACCATCGCACACCTTACCCTTTGGTCTTATGTGGCTGTTATAAGGGGTTATGTAACAAGACCACATCACTATGATTATGTGCATTATTTTTGTATATAATAAAGAATATACATTCATTTTATTATTGTTATTTTGTAAATAAATTTTAAAGCCCAAATAGTATTTTTAGTTAATATTCAATTAAGAAATATATTGTGATGAATTAATGAATTTTTGAATTAAATAATATTTTAAAAAATATTATTACTAAGTTACTTTTAATAAATGATCTTATAATTTTTATAAATAAAATCAAAATTTTTATTAAGGTTTGAAAGCCGTTTTTATCAAAACCCATGAATTTTCAATAAATGTCAGTTTTTATTTTAAAAGTAAGAATTCACATATTTAGAAAATTATTTAGATAAAATGAATATTATTTTTGGAATAAGTACGTCAAAATTATCAAACGTTAAAATTTTCATAATTTTCTGAGAAAGTCAAATTTTTGGGTGAAAATTAAATACCATTTAATTATATAATGTGTTTTATAACATCATAATAACCAAATTTTGATGTAATAAGATACTATAAATGGGATGTTCGGTAAATATATGTTTTACCATTAAAATAATATGAATTTAGGTTTGTTTTATTTATTTTACAAAGACTTAGTGGACCCTCCAAGACTTATAAAACATTTTAACTTTTTAAATTGATTTCCTTGAGAGTATGACTCACCTCCACATAATAAAGCCTAATATTTTAATAATTTATGGAATTATACTTATAAAATAATATTTTACACCATCCTTTGTAAAAAAACATGGGCAAAAACCGTGAGTTGATTTGTGGTTTTGATTAGTTTAATGTGTGGTGTCCAAAACTTAAACAATAAAGAATTCCCTCGCTTTTCCTATATAAACCCACCCAAGCTCCCACTTCTTCTTCACTCAAAGCCTTTAGAGTTTTACCAACCTCTTCCCTCATCTCCCTATAATCCCACAAGGTTCCCCAAGCTCCCAAGAAGCCTCTCTCAATCCTCTCCCAATCCTTTAGGATCACTCTTCCAAGTAAGAGATTTCTTCCTTTCTCATTTTATCCAAATTTCTTAATATTGTTATTCCCTTTTATTTTCAATTATAAATGTTGGGGTATGATTTATAACCTCATAAATACTGACCTCCTTATATTTTAATGATGATATACCCCTTTATCTCTCATTAATGCCTCCTATGTACACTCATTACCATGCTGAAATTTCGTAAGGGATTCCTTCTTTTCTCATTTTATCCAAATTTATTAATATTGTTATGCCTTTTTATTTTAAATTATAAATGTTGGGGTATGATTGATAAAACACTATTTTATTGAATATTGTATTGATAATAAATGATATAATTTCCTCACATTGTGTTAAATATGTTTAATTAGAAAGTATTTGGGATTAGATCATTCATTTGAATATTTGATGAAAATTCCAGTTTTACCCTTTATAGTTCACTGTAGTATTTCGAAGATAAATATTTTTATATTTATTATTGGAATTTTAAATTTTGTAACAGTGTTCCTAACTTAATTATCTACAACTTTGATTCAGGACACTAGAGCTAAAGAGTTCATTTGGCTGTTTCCATTGGGCATGAAGTCAAAGTTGTTCTGGGATCGCCAGAATGGAGAAGCTTATGTATTTAGGACATAACTCTTTAATATGGGCCATTATTGAGCCCAACTTTGAAGAGGAGATAGAAGACTCATATCCTCACATTTGATCCTTCTGGAAGGCCGGCCAATTCACGCGTTTTGGTGGTCAAATGGGCGGTACAATTTGCATTAAAATATTTGGCCGAATTTCCACATTCACACTTGAAACCACTTGTAACCTCTCCTCCCCTCCCCTCTATAAATTGGAGTTTTTCTCATTTTGAGGGGTTGGGACGTGCATTGGAAAGTTGAGGGCAGAGAAGAAGTGGATCCACTCCAATTCTCCAACCATTTCAATAAGGGTAGCTCTTGAAGCAAGGATCCCTTCGACGAAGCCTTCTTCTTCTCCTTCATGTTGTAATGATTTTGTTTATGTAATAAACTTCTTTGTTCTTATTTTATTTCTTCTCTTTTCTTCTGTTTTGTTTAAATTTATTCTTCTCTTAATCTTCCTAATTGGGCTGGAATTCTTGAGTAGAAGCGTTACTGGGTTATACCCATTTTAAACCTTTGCACATGCAAAACGATTCTACGATGATTACGTCACCCATGGAAGAGTAGTCTTTTAGTAATAGATCTATCTTCTACCCTCTTAATTTAATTATTTTGAATCAATGAGCTACTGTAATTCACTTAATATGATCCATGAATTGTGTTTTTAAATTGCAAGAAACTAAGCAAGCAATTGAAAAATTAACACAAAAACACGCGAGGTCGGGATTTTGTGTAAATTGTGAGAGCGCGATCTTAATCGGTAATACAAGACCACATGGGATAAATTTGTAGAGTTCAAATATAATACCTAAACACAATTCATCCTCATTTCCAGAATGGATATGTTCCTTAATTTACCACTGTCCATAAGCTAATCTTAGAACATCAATCAAAGCAGGGTGCTGCGATTGCATGTTACGAAGTTAGCCTAGGGTTAAATTCACATCATCTTCGTGGTAAAGTTAATTCTCGTAGGGTTCAGGATTTAAAAAATTAAGGGATAATAATTAAGTGAATGTTAATTTAAATGATAATGATTAATAATAAAGTGAAGAGGTAGAGTTAGATCGATTACGTCTTTTAAATAGATTTCTAAAAAAACATCTTCTTGTTGTGTCATTCTAATCGAAACTTCATTTCAAAATTAAAAACAAAAAAAATGAAATCTTCTTCCATCAAAATTCTTCTAGATTTATAAACTATAAACAACCACCCCCATACTTTCAAGTAGTGTTTTTATTCCCTTTTATTTTGTTTCTAGAATACCTCTGAAAAGTTGTTTTAATTCACTTCATCCTTTGAGAGACGACCTTGGTCAGCCACTCTGCTGCACCTAAGTACCCCAAAATCACACTAATCATTTGAGGGCGCCCACGACAGTGCTTTATCAAATTGGCGCCGTTGCCGGGGAGGCAAGTAATTATTTAAACCAATTAGAGGTATTTATTTTATTTTACATTTTATTTTCTTCCTATCTTCTTTCTTCCTTCTTTACCCAATCTGATTTTTCTTCTTCTTCTTTTATTTTCTTCTACTTCTTTTTGGACCATCAACTCAAACTTATCATTTTTATTTTACTATGGTCCACTTTCTTTCTTTTCATTTTTATTTGATCTATGACATGAACTAATCCTGAAGATCTATTAGATCTTGACCCTGATATTGAACGTAGCCTTAGGGCTCGAATCAGAAATTCTCAGTCTACGGGAAGTTTCAATATTCAACCAGTTGGTGAATTCCTCTCTTCTGGAAACATTGAAATTGGAATCTATTCAAATTCAAACATAAAAGAGGAACCAATGGCTGAAAACAATGGAAATTAACTTAATAGAACCGTTCGAGAATTGGCTGCACCTGATATTAACTATCAACCAAATTGTATTGCATACCCAAATCTCGAATCAGACTTTGAACTAAAATCGGGGTTAATTCACTTACTTACAAAGTTTCATGGCCTCTCTGGTGAGGATCCCAACAAACACCTTAAAGAATTTAATGTGGTTTGCTCAATTTTAAAACCAAGAAATGTTTCTAAAGATCAAATCAAATTAAGAGCATTCCCATTCTCACTTGATGGAGCTGCAAAAGATTGGATGTATTATTTGCAACCTGAAGATGTAACATGTTGGAATGATTTGAAACATCTTTTCTTGCAAAGATTTTTTCCAGCATCAAGGACAACATCCATTCGAAAGGAGATATCGGGGATCAAGAAAGCCCAAGGGGAGTCAATGTATGAGTACTGGGAGCGATTCAAGAAGTTGTGTGCAAGCTGCCCACATCACCAAATCAGTGAGAAACTACTCATCCAGTACTTTTATGAAGGACTCACACCCATGGAGAGGAGCATGGTGGATGCTGCAGCTGGAGGAGCATTGGTGGACAAGACACCAGTAGCTGCACGAGCATTGATTGACAAAATGGCCCAAAACTCTCAACAATTCGGTGATAGAGGTACACCACATGTTCGAGGAGTACATCAAGTAAGTCCTTCTTCTCTTGAAAGTCATTTGATTGATACTAAGTAAGAAGAATTTAAAACTATGGTGAGGTAGATTGCATTGGCTCAAAAGACATCCCAACCCCCTCCTTCAAGGTCATGTGGCATTTTCACTGAGATAAGCCACCCAACTGACTATTGCCCACAACTACAAGAGACATAAGATTGTGCAGCAGTGTTCCCTGGGAGACCATTTCAGCAGCAACAACAACAACTATATCCCCAAAAGAAGTTTGATTCATTTGCTCCAACATACAACCAAGGGTGGAAAGATCAAGCGGACATGAGGTATGACTCTAGACAACAACAAAGGCCCCCTTTTCAACCAAACTTCCAGCAGCCTCTGCCTTACCAGCAGGGTTTCCAACAACCACAAAGGAGATTTGAAGCCCAAGCATCAACAAGCCAACAACAAGGGAATCCCCCACCAAAGGTAGATTCTAATACTGATGATCTTTTGAAGCAAATTGTTCTTAATCAACAGAATGAGCTGAAGAGTCAAAGTTCGGAGCTGAGGGAGTTAAAGACTCAAATGAGCCAGATTTCCACCGCCCTCCATGAACTTGTAAGTAAGAATTCTGGAAATCTACCTTCCCAACCCACTCCAAATCCAAAGGGGAATGTTAGTGCCATCACATTGAGAAGTGGGAAGCAAATGAATGATACATATGGACCTACCATTCCACCGGGATTCACCTATACTCTAGAGAAGCCGCATTCCATACCAACTGATGAGCAATCCAAGGAGAAAGATAAAGGTAAGAAAAATATTGATGATTTACCTCCCAAACCCCTTCCTTTTCCAAATAGGGTTGTTCAAAACAAGAAGATGGCTGAAGAAGCAATACAAAAGGAGGTTTTGGACACATTCAAGCGTGTGGAGATCAACATTCCTCTACTTGAATCCATTAAGCAAATCCCAAGGTATGCCAAATTCTTAAAAGAACTCTGCACCAATCGAAGAGGGCTCAAGGGGAATGAGAGGATCAACCTTGGAAGGAATGTCTCGGCACTCATTACACCAACTCTAGCAATGCCAACAAAGTGCAAGGATCTCGGGACATTCACCATCCCATGTACCATAGGGGAGTTGCACTTCTCTGATGCTCTTTGTGATTTAGGAGCTTCAATAAATGTGATTCCTCACTCTGTATTCTCTTCCTTGCAGGTTGGTGAGTTGAAGCCGACAAGAGTAGTGGTGCAGTTGGCGAATAGAGCTATGGCATATCCAGCGGGAGTTCTTGAGGATGTACTTGTTCGGGTAAGAGACATGATCTTTCCAGCAGACTTCTATGTGCTTAACATGGAGGATGATCAGGTAAGTTCTCATGCCCCCATTATCTTAGGTAGACCCTTCCTCAAAACTGCAAAAACTATCATAAATGTCAATGAGGGTACACTTTCCATGGAGTTTGGAGATGAAGTTGTGATATTTAATGTTATGGATTCCATGAAGTACCCCTCAGAGGACCATTCTGCTTTTTTTATCTCCCATTTTGAACCACCAAGTAAAAACATCATGGAATTGTATTGTCCTATGCTTAGGGAGATTATGAGTATTGGTTCTAGTTTGATGTCTAAGAGTACTTCTACACCCGTTTTTAAGGAACAAGACTCTCTAAGATTTGATTTTGAAATGGAATCATATTCTGATTTTGATCATGTGAACTCTGATTATGACATGGCTATTGAGTATGCTGATGGATTTGGTGCTTTATTCTCTGATTGTGATGATTTTTATTCTGATACTGATGTTCATTGTGTAGATACGTTTGTTGCATCAATTTCTCCATCCATATTACACCCTCCTTCATTAGAACTCAAACCATTTCCACCAAATCTGAAATAATCATACTTGTTGAATGGTGAGAGATTACCTGTTATCATTGCTAACAATCTCCCTTTTGAACATGAAGAAAATATTTTGAATATTTTGAGGGAGAACATCAAGGAGATTGGGTGGACCTTGGCTGACATATCAGGTATTAGCCCCTCCATTTTCATGCATAGGATTCTCTTGGAGGATGGGGCTAAACCGGTGAGACAACCACAAAGGAGACTCAATCCCACCCTCCTGGAAGTTGTTAAAAAGGAAGTTGAGAAATTGCTCGAGGCAGGTATAATCTTTCCCATTTCAGATTCACAGTGGGTAAGTCCAATTCAGGTTGTGCCTAAGAAAACTGGTTTTACTGTTGTTAAAAATGAGAAAGATGATTTAGTTCCAATGAGGGTGCAAAACAGTTGGCGTGTGTGTATTGATTATAGGAAACTAAATCAGTCCACTCGCAAGGACTATTTCCCCCTCCCATTTATTGATCAAATGCTCGAGAGACTAGCTGGGAAAACACACTATTGTTTCTTGGATGGATTTTCTGGATATTTTTAGGTTCCTATAGCTCCAGAGGATCAGGAGAAGACTACATTCACCTGTCCCTTTGGCACATTTGCCTACCAGAGGATACCATTTGGACTTTTCAATGCCCCAGGTACCTTCCAGAGATGTATGGTGAGTATTTTTTCTGATTTTATTGAGACCTGCATGGAGGTATTTATGGATGATTTTATAGTGTATGGATCCTCATTTGATGAATGTCTAAAGAGTTTGGGAAAGGTGTTGAATCATTGTATTGAGAAGAATCTGGTCCTGAACTTTGAAAAGTGTCATTTTATGGTAGAGCATGGCATTGTCTTAGGGCATGTGGTGTCAAAACATGGGATAGAGGTTGATAGATCTAAGGTAGACATTATTTCATCCTTACCCTATCCTTCATGTGTGCGTGATGTTAGATCTTTCCTAGGGCATGCAGGATTTTATCGGCGTTTCATCAAAGATTTTAGTAAGATCGCTCTTCCTATGTCACGATTACTTCAAAAAGATTCTGATTTTGTGTTTGATGATTCTTGTAGGACTTCCTTTGATGAGCTAAAGAAGTGTCTGACCACTCCACCTATCATACAGCCCCCACGGTGGGACCTTCCATTTGAGCTTATGTGTGATGCCTCCAACTTCGCGGTTGGAGCTGTCTTATCTCAAAGGGTGGAAGGACGTTCACATGTGATTGCCTATGCATCAAGGACATTGGATTCAGCCCAATCAAACTACACAACCACGGAAAAGGAGTTTCTTGCTGTCATATTTGCTTTAGATAAATTCCGTTCATATTTATTGGGCTCTAAAGTAGTTGTTTTTTCTGACCATGCAGCTTTGAGGTACCTCCTGAAGAAGCCAGATGCAAAGCCACGACTTATCCGTTGGATGCTCCTTCTTCAAGAGTTTGACATCGAGATAAAGGACAAAAAGGGGTCAGAAAACTTGGTGGAGGACCACATGAGTAGGCTTACTCACACACTAGAGGGTGACACCTTGGACCAGGTACCACTTCGGGACACTTTCCCCGATGAGCATCTCTATACCATCTCAGGTAAGCATCCTTGGTATGCTGATTTAGTTAATTACATTGTTGGCTCTGAAATCCCAGTAAATTTGAAGAAACATCAAGTCCAAAAATTAAAGAGTGAGTCAAGATTTTATGTTTGGGATGATCCATACTTATGGCGCATGTGTAGTGACCAAGTCATTAGGAGGTGTGTTCCCGATCATGAGTTTGAGTCTGTTTTGCATTTCTGTCATACACTTGCATGTGGTGGACACTTTGGACCCCAACAGATAGCTAGGAAAGTTTTGGACTCTGGATTATATTGGCCTAGTTTATTCCATGATGCCCATGTGTTTTGTAAGTCATGCACTCGTTGCCAACACACTAGGAACATTTCTAGGAGACATGAGATGCCCCAACAACCCATACTATTCTGTGAGATTTTTGATGTATGGGGCATTGATTTTATGGGTCCTTTTCCTAGTTCATTTGGATTTTTGTATATTTTGGTTGCTGTTGATTATGTGAGTAAATGGGTGGAGGCCAAGGCCACCAGGACTGACGATTCTCATGTTGTAGTGGATTTTGTCAAGGCTCAAATTTTCTGCAGGTTTGGAGTACCAAAGGCCATCATCAGTGACCAAGGGACACACTTTTGCAATAGGAATTTTGCTTCCCTCCTTCGAAATTATGGGGTGACACACAAAACATCAACACCATACCACCCCCAAACAAATGGCCAGGCTGAGGTTTCAAATCGTGAGTTGAAACAAATCTTGGAGAAAACCGTGCAGCCAAATAGGAAGGATTGGAGCAAGTGCTTGGATGATGAATTGTGGGCTTATAGGACAACATACAAGACCCCCATTGGTATGTCCCCATTTCGGATTGTTTTTGGGAAAGCGTGTCCTCTCCCCGTAGAAGTCGAGCATCGGGCATATTGGGCTATAAAGAAATGTAACATGGATTTGGCCCAAGCTGGAATTCAAAGGAAGTTGCAAATTCAAGAGCTTGAGGAGATTAGACTGTCATCATATGAGAACTCAAGGCTCTACAAGGAAATATCAAAAGCATCTCATGACAAAATGATCCAACAAAGGGGGTTTCATGTTGGAGAGAAAGTCATTATCTATAGTTCAGGACTGAAGTTGATGCCTGGTAAGTTGCGTTCCAGATGGTTAGGTCCTTATATTGTGTCTAATGTTTTTCCTTATGGTGCAGTGGAGATCACACAAGAGGACACTGGAAGGAGCTTTACAGTCAATGAGCAACGTTTGAAGAGATACATTGAGGGACATCCTACTGATGCAGTGGATTTTATCACACTGCATGACCCCATCATCACTTAATCACATCAGGCTGTTCCTAACCCTTTCACTTTTATATTATTTGTCCTATTTAAAAATTCTGCATTTCATGAGCATATATCATCTCATAGGTTCACATTGAGGACAATGCAATATTTTAAGTGTGGGGGAGGGAACCTTTTAGTTTAGTAATTTCAATTGCTTTCCTGTTAAAAAAAAACAAAAAAAAATTGTGTGTTTTTCAAATTTTGTGTGTTTATTTTACAATTTTTTGTGTGTTTTTGAAACTTTTGATCTGAAATGATTCTCATCACCATTTTTAAATCCATATCAATAAGTGAAACAATTTACCCCTTGAAACTAAGCTTAAATGAATGCTGAAATGACTTTGTTTCAAGTTCAAATATTTAGTAATTTCATGAAAAGTACGCTGAATTTTGAATCCCATGCCAATATCACTGTCTTTATATTTGAAATCACTTTCCTGTGAGGTTTCTGAACCATTATTTTCATATTCTTTACATTCACCTCACTTCTTGAGAGAACCAAACCATGCTTGATTTAACCAGAATTTGATCTATTCCTGTCAAAACTTGAGGGTTTGAGGTACATATGTTTAAATGATTGAGGCATTTGTTTGGTATTAAAGCCCCTATTTCAAAGAATCCTTTTTTATAATGGCCTACCTTGAATATTTAATCCTTGTAGCCCTTAGAATCCATGCACAGCCTGTTAGGTTATGCCACATTACAAGCCAATTTTCTCTATCCAACCAACTCTTGAAGTGAAATTGCATAATCTAGTTGAGCTTAAGTGTGGGGGAAGCTATCTTGTGTTGTGCCACCACATTATGTGATACTTTGGGTGGAAAATTAAATCCTGAAGAGATGTGTTTTCTACTAAAGAAAGTCATTATATTGAAAGTTGTGCCTTTTCTGGAGCTTTCATGACAAGTGAAGCTGTGCCTTTTCTGGAGCTTTCATGACAAGTGAAGCTGTGCCTTTTCTGGAGCTTCTAATTGAGGTGGAAAGATGTGCCCATCTGGAGCTTTCAAGAAAATCATGCTTGAGAAGATTGACATTTTTTTTAATGAAATGATGAATGGTGTAAACCTTTCATGACTTTTCATGATGATGGAGCTGAATTGATACTATGGGGATTGAAGAGAAGACCATATTTAAGTGAAAATTAGATTAATGCAATTTTGCTTCAAAAGAGTCAAGCCCTCCTCATTCAGCCTCAGAGTTTTTCACATCTTAATCCTACCAACCGAAAGCCACAGAACAACCCTGAAAAGTCCTCATGATAAACATATGTCCTTGACTCACATCGGGTAGAGATGTAGGAATATATCAAGCCTATGGTGACCCTTGTATGAGTTTGGATGAGAAAGACATTGCAAAAAAAAAATGATATTTGAGTGATGAGAGAAAATTCAAGCGAGGTAAGTGTTTTGTGCATGGGAGGATAAATGAAGTGGAAATATATTGAATGATATAAATGGAGAACTTGAAATAATGTTTTTATGAGGCATGATATCTTTTGATTCTTGGTGGGAAATTGATTGATCTCAAGGATATGTGTTTTAAAATTGGTTTTGATTTGATATTGATGTTTACTTGATATGAGATTTTGCCCGGGAGTGCAAAAGGGTAAGTGTGGGGGAGTTGATAAAACACTATTTTATTGAATATTTTATTGATAATAAATGATATAATTTCATCACATTGTGTTAAATATGTTTAATTAGAAAGTATTTGGGATTAGATCATTCATTTGAATATTTGATGAAAATTCCAGTTTTACCCTTTATAGTTCACTGTAGTATTTCGAAGATAAATATTTTTATATTTATTATTGGAATTTTAAATTTTTTGAAAGTGTTCCTAACTTAATTATCTACAACTTTTATTCAGGACACTAGAGCTAAAGAGTTTATTCGGTTGTTTCCATTGGGCCATGAAGTCAAAGTTGGGCTGGGCTCTCCAGAATGGAGAAGCTTCTGTATTTCGGCCATAACTCTTCCATATATGCCAGTATTGAGCCCAAATTTGGAGAGGAGATAGAAGAATCATATACGCACATTTGATCCTTCTGGAAGGCCGGCCAATTAACTCGTTTTGGTGGTAAAATGGGCGGTTCAATTTGCATTAAAATATTTGGCCGAATTTCCACATTCACACTTGAAACCACTTGTAACCTCTCCTCCCCTCCCCTCTATAAATTGGAATTTTTCTCATTTGGAGGGGTTGGGACGTGCATTGGGAAGTTTAGGGCAGAGGATAAGTGGATCCACTCCAATTATCCAACCATTTCAATAAGGGTAGCTCTTGAAGCAAGGATCCCTTCGACGAAGCCTTCTTCTTCTCCTTCATGTTGTAATGATTTTGTTTATGTAATAAACTTCTTTGTTCTTCTTTTATTTCTTCTATTTTCTTATGTTTTGTTTAAATTTATTCTTCTCTTAATCTTCCTAATTTTTCTGGAATTCTTGAGTAGAAGCGTTATTGGGTTATACCCATTTTAAACCTTTGCACATGCAAAACGCTTCTACGATGATTACGCCACCCATGGAAGAGTAGTCTTTTAGTAATCGATCTATATTATACCCTCTTCATTTAATTATTTTGAATCAATGAGATACTGTAATTAACTTAATATGATCCATGAATTGTGTTTTTAAATTGTAAGAAACTAATCAAGCAATTGAACAATTAACACAAAAACACGCGAGGTCGGGATTTTGTGTAAATTGTGAGAGCGCGATCTTAATCGGTAATACAAGACCACACGAGATAAATTTGTAGAGTTCAAATATAATCCCTAAACACAATTCATCCTCATTTACAGAATGGATATGTGCCTTAATTTACCACTGACCATAAGCTAATCTTAGAACATCAATCAAAGCAGGGTGCTGCGATTGCATGTTCCGAAGTTAGCCTAGGGTTAAATTCACATCATCTTCGTGGTAAAGTTAATTCTCGTAGGGTTCAGGATTTAACAAATTAAGGGATCATAATTAAGTGAATGTCAATTTAAATGATAATGATTAATAATAAAGTGAATAGGTAGAGTTAGATCGATTATGTCTTTTAAATAGATTTCTAAAAAACATCTTCTTGTTGTGTCATTCTAATCGAAACTTCATTTCAAAATTAAAAACAAAAAAAAATGCAATCTTCTTCCAGCAAACTTCTTCTAGATTTATAAACTATAAACAACCACCCCCATACTTTCAAGTAGTGTTTTTATTCCCTTTTATTTTGTTTCTAGAATACCTCTGAAAAGTTGTTTTAATTCACTTCCTCCTTTGAGAGACGACATTGGTCATCCACTCTACTGCACCTAAGTACCCCAAAATCACACTAATCATTTGAGGGCACCCACGACAGCGCTTTATCAATGATTTATCACCTCCCAAATACTTACCTACTTATTTTTTAATGATTATATACCCCTTTATCTCTCATTAATGCCTCCCATGTACACCTGTTACCATGCTGAAATTCTGTAAGGGATTTCTTCCTTTCTCATTTTGGTTCAAATTTCTTTATATTGTTATAACTTTTTTTTCAATTAAAAATGTTGGGGTATGATCTTAAACCTCCCCCATAATTCCCTCCTTATTTTTTAATGATTACAGACCTCTTTATCTCTTATTAATGCCTCCCATGTACACCCGTTACCATGCCAAAATTCTGTAAGGAATTTCTCTCTTATCATTTACATTCAAGAAATTATCTTATATTATGAATATAAATTCCATTACATATGCTGGGACTTATATCTATATTAACCTATTAATTTACATTACATTTTCATATGATGATACACCCCTTTCTCGCTCATCAACAATTTTTATGAATTCTTATGTCATGCCGTTATGCTGCCAAAATTGCACCGCGATTTTCCAAGCCAAAGTCAATGTATAGTGAATACCATGCCCATTTCTCTATAAAAAATATTCACCTTTACACACATTTAATTATTTATTATAGTGTTTCATGTATTAATTCCACATTCCTTTATCATGGAATAAATTATGATGTTTAATGAATCCATGTTATATGATCCATGTGGCATGCTTATGCACGAAATGAAATGTTTAAGAAGGGTGCACCCTAATAGCACTCCAATACATTGGGTAAAGATTAGTATCATGATACATCAAGTGAAATGAGGGTTTACTCATGCTAATTCAAGTAAAATTAGGGTTTACTCATGCTACATGTGCAATGAGCCTTGTCTCATGCTAATATCATGTTAAATATTGATGCCACAATTCCATGTTATGATAATCATGTTATGTTCATGTTTCTTTTATAATATATTAACATACATATTGCCTAAAATGTATTTTATTCTTCATGTTATGCCTTTTTACTCCCTTACTGGGCTTTATATATCACCATTTTATTATGCATGTTCTTAGGTTATCCCATGCAATGCTAAGTATGAAGGAATATGTGTGGTCATGTAAAATAAGTTTTCAATAAAGATGTGTATTTCATGTTTTAAGTTGTTATGTAATATTTCTAATTTCCCAAGACACTATACCTCTCGATCCTCAGAGTTTTCTTAAGTGAAATATTATGTAATAAATCATGTTTAAGTGTGAAATAAAGATAAAGGTTATTATAGAGTATGACTATAGTTTTTAGTCCTACCACTTTTCTGTGCCTAGGGTTGGTAAATCCACATGTCTGTGTGAAAAATATGTTTACTGAAACATTAATATCATGAGAAAATCCCTCAAGAAGTGATATAATCAAGTATATATCTCTTATTATCATGTCATAATCCTAATATCCTAACTAAATACACACCAATTATTATCCAAAAATGATAAATATTTTTTTAGTATAACCCAAAATCGGAACATGTAGTTGATAAAACCACTTCTTAAGCTGCATTATAAGCCGCAACATACTCAGATATTATTGATATGGAAATTGTTGGATGTAATAAGTTTTCTTGCATATTATTTTAGTATTTTTCATGACACTAGATCAAATTGAAATAATTATAGAAAAATGTTCAATCCACTTGATTACTAGTATTCTCACTTCTCTACACATCAGTAACTCATATAGTGTCACTTTTCTAAGTAATTTTAGATAGTTTTAACTGTAATTATGTTGTATTTGTTTAATATTCACCTATTATGATTTACAAATCATTAATATCAAACTTTCGTACATATCATGACACATGAGATGAATTCCTAGCATATAAGTTTGTGAAATTATTTTAATATTCATAATATCTTCCTATGCCTATGCATGTTATCCTGGAAGAATTATATGACAACAAGAATTTTGTCTTGACTTGTTACAAATTTCATTTTTTAATACATAGTTAATAAACTGAAATGAAAAAATTGTTTTTATAAGTTATCAGCATATTTTTATCTTGAAAACTTATTGCACTCTCATTAACCAAATTAGAGACACCTGCACTCATTCATTTCCAAATGAATATTATATGATCACTATTTTTTATGACACTTTATTCAGGGCGCACACATTCATCTATTTGAGGACGAAAAGGATGCAATTACTGTTTACCCGCAATCCTGATTTCCAAAGGAGGGTAGCATTCGTCACTTATTTAGGGACATTTTATCCTTGATCGAAATGAGATGATGGTATGTCAGTTCTTCCTTCTATGGATTCCTCCTCAGAAGTCTTCACCTAGTCCGGGTCTCCCTTATAGATTAAGATGTTGTTCATGAAACTCTTCTTAATGCCATATCTTCATGGACATCGGTTAATTACTCTACTTTTTTGGGACATTCCAAGGGGTCCAGCCAGGGCAACAACCTTCATTTGGGGGAGTAGTCATGTTGGACATCACTGGATTGTTTGGACGCTAGAACACTAGCGCATCTGGGTTTCTTCCCCTTATGATAGGGCTTCTCAAAGGCACGGAAGCCCGAGGCATCCCACATTTAATGTGGGGAATTATATTCCATATGCATGTCTCTTAGGTTTTCCTCAGCTTTCCATGTTTAACATAGGGTATGACGCAAGTTTATAATGTCTAGAGGAGATGGATCAGACTGATCAGAACACTAACTAGAGTGGATCAGATGGGTGAAACCCCCAGTGGGGACACTGATGTTAGAAGGTGAATTGACGTGATCTCACCAGGATGTGGTGGCCCGAGTAAGAATCAAGATTGATAATGGATGGTTAAGTGAAGTGGATGGAGAATGAGATGGAGTCGACTCGAGGGCGATGATGATGTTGGGCTTGAGCCTTGAAGAGACCTACTACGTATCCCTGTGGTAGGGAATCAAATTCCACGTAGTTCAGGATGGGGTATAGGATCAGGGTGTGCATAGAGGATAGCTACCCGATGATATAGTAGGTCTTACACGTGGTTAGTAGCCCGAGGTTGGTCTGACACCACTGGGATAGACTAGAGATATGGGTCCCAATGGAAGGGATGACAATGAATTACCATTGGGTTTGGGTTGACAAAGGCTTACCGCTAAATGGGGATCACGATGGCTTACCGCTGTGTGAGGTTCACAATGGCTTACCATTGGGCAAGGGATTACAACAGCTTACCGCTGGATGAGGTTTACAATGACTTACTACTGAATGGGGGGCACAACAGCTCACTGCCGGATGGGGATCACAATGACTTACCACTAGAAGGTGATCACAACGGCTTACCGCTGGATGAGATTGAACCTCATGGAGGCTTTCTACTTACCCTACCTAGGAGATAGGGATCAAAGCCCACGTATTTCGAATGAGGTGTGGTGAACCGACGTGAAAGGAGTCAGGACCAATGATTGTTGGGCTTGAACCTATGGGAGGCTTCCTACATACCTTTCCTTGGCAATAATCAAAGTCCATGTAGTTCGGGAGGTGTTTGGTGAACCGACGTGAAGGGAGTTGGGACCAATGGTTGTTGGGCTTGAACCTATGGGAGGCTTCCTATATAACTTTACTTGGCAAGAATCAAAGTCCACGTAGTTCAGGGGGTGGTGTTTGGGGCTTACACTCTAGGCTACCCAGAAAGGATATCATGGTCGGTGCTTACTCCAATCCCATGCGAGTCATGCTCAGTGCGAGAAACAAGAGGCAGAAAAGACTTGATGATCATGTCATGAAAGGTGAATCTGTGGGAAGTGGAGTGGGGATGACACGTAGTTAGCGACCCAAAATGGAAACATGGGCTTACGTGTGGTCTGCAGCCTAAAGAGGAAACAGGGGCTTACGCGTGGTTAGAAACCTAGAGAGATGGATATTAGGACTTACTCCAGGATGGAGCCCCAGTGGTTAAAAAACCCAAAGAGAGTGAGATTTGGCATAAAAGAGAGGAGGGATCTGGTGCCCATCCCCCCTCTCTAGTATTTAGGTAGGAAGAAGATAGGAGGAGAAAGGATGCCCCCCCCCAAGAAAGGATAGGGGCTTACACTAAGGTGGTTTCCCTTTCCCCATAGACAGATGCCGCTCCAACAAAGAGGATCTCATTCCATGTGAGGAATATCTCTATCCTGTGGAGACTAGTGGGTGTAGATAATGTCCGAGATGGGTCACCCCACATATGATGCATGGGGTAGGATCACAATTTAACTTCATGTAATGAGGATGATGGTGCTTGGAAGTTTAATATCCTGCAGATCGGATGATCTGGGTTCACTCCACACCCCTTGGACTTACATAACTAATATGCACCCACCCTTGGATAAGGGAAGACATCAACAATGTTGTAGTGAGGGGGTGTTATGGAGTGATCTATTGAGGGGTCCACATTAACGTGACTATGCAGAGAAGAAATAGCTGTTAGCGTGCCTATTCAAAGAAGCATGAGGTGAAGCAATGAAACGGGAAGTACCACCCAAGGGACTTTGAAATCACTTCATGCAAACCTGGAGGGTCACATGGGAAAAGAAGTTGCAGAGAAAAGGGGTTCATAGGTAGAAGCCTCGTGAAGCTCTGGTGCTCTATGTAGTGGAGGGGCTTCGCAAAGGGGTATGCTTCACAAAGTGAAGTGGTCTAGCCTAGGTGTAGGGCATAGGTGCATACAGAAGGTGATTCACGAAGTTTAAAATCATTCATGTAGAAGTGCTTCGTGAAGCAAGGGTGACCTGTGAAGCATAGTATTGCGAAGCAATGTGCTTCACAAAGCACAGTGGCCCTGCCTTAGCATGTTGATCACATGTGCATGGAGGGTATTTTGCGTAGCATAAGTGCTCTGAAAATACCCGAGTCCCCTTGTGGATCCCCTTCCTTCACGGAGTCCCGTGGGCTCCATGAAGGGCATCCCTCTTTTAAGAAGGGCTGAATTCAAGAAAAGGGGGAGAACTTCGTGATGAAAAAGTACCTTAAAAAGCTCATGGTTTGCAGATCATACATTGTTTCACAATTTGAGATCTAATAAGGTGAAAGGTCATAGGATCCATCCTTTGGGCTTGAGGGGAGCCCAATATTTATAGGCAAGAGGCGCCGCGAAGCAGAGTGTTCCAGGTGTGAAGACACATGACATTTTGTCGTAATCGCAAACCCTCCCACCTCCTTGCTCCGTGGCGGCTTTGCAAACGTCAAACTGTTTCATGGAGCCTCCCGCCTCCTTGCTCCGCAACGGCTTCACAAATGACAATCCCATTCGCAGCGCCTCCCATTCATTGCTCCATGGTAGCTTTTCAAACATCAAACTAGTTTATAGAGCCTCCTTCCTCCTTGCTCCATGGCAGCTTCGCAAATGTCAATCATGTTCATGAAGCCTCCCACCTCCTTGCTCCGTGGTGGCTTCACAAACGTCAATCGTGTTCTTGGATCCTCCCTCCTCCTTGCTCCATGGTGGCTTCGTATAGGGGGAGCTTCGCACCGGCCACGGTGCGGTGGGGCTCTGTGGGTAGGCTTCACGAGGCATCCCCTGATGATTTCTGTTTGTTCTTGTTCTTCCCAAATTTTGGTGCCAAAAAATTCCCCCTCATACTTGGAGCCGGGGATAAATGATGGTCTTAGTTTGAGGGTCAATCTCCAAAATTCCCTGGTCAATCAAGAAGGAGACTCACGAAGGAGGCCCATGAGGCGAAGAGACGACGCGCGAGATGAGCGTTCTGTGAAGCTCACCACAGTTTGACACGCCTTGAATCACTAGGGGTCTTTACCTATAAATAGGGAAGGATGACCTTTCTTTTTTCCTTTATCATCTCCAAATTTTGAAATTTAGTGCTCTCTATTCAAGAAGCTCCACGTACTCCGCGATTTCTCTCTGTGAATCGGGCCTTCTGCTTCATAGTGCAGAACGAGTCTTTGACTTTGTGACGGTGCGCTCTGCGGCTTGCATATGAAGGCTGGGTCAGGGCTCCATGAACTTTCATTGAGAACGAACTCCACAAACGAGCTCCACGAAAGAGATTCGAGAACCAAAACAAAAAAATTCTCAAACTCAAAAATCGAATGGATCACCCAGAGGCTTCCAGTGGGTCCTTACAGATGCTACCTGGAGGGATGAGATGATGGATTGCTCGAGTATAGGGGAGTTTGTGCGAAGCCATTTTGACCATAACTTGCTGGTGGCACTACTGTTAGAAATCCAGAAGGACTATCCACTGTGTAGGAGGCTACCTCTATATGGATTTGGCCTGATGGATGATGTCTTCATCCCTGAAGTGAGCAGGGATGAACCAGCTTACTGGTTCAAGAGCACACCGTGTCAGCGCCAGTGGATCAAGGCAGCTGACGGTCATGCCCAAGAGGACTTCACACCTATCAACGCTGACTATTTATACAATCATATGAACGAAATTGATGGGAATGAACTCCAATTGGAGACATCTCCCCCGCTGTACCATACTATCTTGAAGGAATCCCTGAGGAACTCGAAAAAGGGGTGGTCCGATGAGTGGGATCTGCACCAGGGTGGAAACTTCTAAGATGACTAGGCTTGGGCCTACTGGGTAGGTGCCTCATGTGAGGAATTCGAGGCAGAGATGAGAAGAGTGGGCCTGTATGAGGCGGATTGGGCCTCCAAATTCCATATCTATCAGCAGAAGCAGCTGGCGTCAGAGTTGCTAAGAAGATGTTCATCGAGGACCGATACCTTCCATTTTCACCATGGAGAGGTCGATATCAGTTTATGGGACCTACATCAGATCTCGAGGGTCCCAATACTAGGGGTCCCCATAATGAGTTCTTGGGAAGATCCAGAGAAGATGCCACCGCTGACGATGACGTTGATGAACTTAGTGCTGGGAGAGGACAAGTAGTCGGTGAGGGACATCCACTTCAAACGGTGGTTCAAGCAGTTCTAGAACTTCCCGAAAAATAGGCAGTTCCCTGTGGGGCCTTAGAACTGCCCAAAGGGGGTTCAACGAGTCAAGGAACACTCGTACTGGCGGCTCTTAGAGGATATCCAATAGAAGATGTGGGGATTCATCGTCAATACCGAGCAGCAACTGGTAGTCAGGTTGGCTGCATTCACTGCGACGCTCATCTACAGTTGGATCCTGCCGGTGAGAGACACGAACATGGGCATGTGACTGAGTACATTTATTATGGTGTCTATGCTGGCGATAAGAGGATGGGTCAACCTTGGGATCCCGATGCTCGCTAAGCTGTAAAAGATGCTGTGGCATATCAGCAAGGGGAAGAAGCCACCGAGAATATGCGGGCCATTACAGCTCCTGTATGGGTGGATAGTAGCACACATCAGGGGGTCTATGAATATCCGAACCCCATATTCCTCTAGGATCGAACTTCCACTTTTCCATTATAAATGTTGTGGGGAGATTTTCGGCCAAGTTAACCATGTAGGTGGTACCGAACCAGGTATGGAAGGTAGACGAGTTCAATTTCCACCCATTCCCATTACCAATAGGTGTGTTCAATAATAATGGTCAAGGAATGGAAGAGCATAGGTCCTACCTCCTAGCCTTTTGGGGCAGAGTCCTGGTGGCATGGGTGGAACATGATTCCCTATGTGATCCATTGACCCCGCACTAATTTTCAAGGCAATTTCGGTGCATGCAGCGGATGACCCCACGGGTCTATTTGGGGTGTGCTACGAGGACCAACCATGCGTGATGAGGCAGATGTGGCTCGTGTTCACACAGGAAGACGAGAAGATAAAGAATGAGCTACCTCCGCCCATAGCCATCTTCCGACTGGTGAATAAGTACACCAAAAGCTGGGAGGCGACCTACCCTGGGGAGATGATGAAGCAAACAACCGTTCGGCCCAGTGATGGTGTGACTCCCCAACCTCGAGGCCGGGGATGGAAGGCAGCGAGGACATCTCTTGGTGGTGGTGATACAGTAGCGACGAGGCCCGCACCGACTGAAGGGGAGGAAGTAGCAGATCAAGTGACAGAAGCAGACCCGGTGGTCCCAGAGAAGCAGAGTCATCCAGAGAGGAGGCCACCAAGGGGATTCCCTAGGATATCCACCCAAGCTCTAGGGAAGTGTCTGCACCATATAGACATGCCAGAGAACACCGTCTTCGCAAAATCTTGGGAAATTTGAGGTTTCAACCAACAATTATTCAACCTATCAAAGATTTGGCATCACCCGAACCATCTTGGGATAGATTTTCCAGGAATCGGGCCTGTTAGGGCCAGATTTGCAGTATCCTAAGAGGAGGCAGAGCAATACCTGGCAGAGTTGTAGGACTTTGTGCACTCTGAGGGTGATCCGCGTCCAATGACAGGTCAGGTAAAGGTGTTGATGGATCATATGACCCTCCTCAATTGTCAGCTGCTAAACTGAGGGAGTGCTTCCCTTTGCTGGAAGAATCAGACGAATCCTCTTGGGGGGAGGAGGTTGGTAGAGGGATACCTTTAAAGAAGGGTGAAGTTGGTGATTCAGACCCATAACTTGAAGAGTTTTCTGAGGCTCTCGAGGTAAAACCCTGAGTCCCATCCTCGGGATCCACTTCCATGTTACTTTGGACCCCTCACTAACATTTTAATTGCACAGGAGGGCCTCATACGCAGAACCCGGTCTCACCCCTCAATAGATGCAGATGCAGGGCCTTCAGGATATACGCTCGCGGCTATAGAGATTACCTTGTCCAACAGGGCTAGGACACCCGAGGTGGTTCCTCCGGAGTTTTCAGACTTCCAAACAATATACGGAGGGCCATGCCATGGGGCCCTGATGGAAACAACCCAGGAGAGAGACTGAAAATTTAATCTCTATAAGTCCCATTGAAAAGGAATTCATGACTGCCACCCATTGATCAGATTAAATGACATCCATGCACTTCTTGGTATGCACAGTTCATCAAATGTCATGGGATGCCTTGGAAAGGTTGGTTGGTACTCCTGGAAATGACTTTCCCAGGGGAATGTCGATGGTCGTGGAAGCAGACACCCAAACTGACCAAGCTGTGGTGCTCCCGATCACTGGTGGAACCGTCAGCAGGGAATATCTTGAGATTATTGAGGTTGGATCTGACGATTAAGATCGATTGGACAACGTGGGTCCTTCCATACCTGATCAGACACCAGATGTGAACCTTACTGACGAGTTCTTGGAGGTGTTCTCTGCGTATGATCCTGCCAACCCCACCGACTAGGATGAGACGACCTCTTATGAAGAGGATAACAAGATAGTCCATCACCAGTCATGGAAGCTGATTAAGAGCTTTATTGATGAAACCCCTCAACCACAGTGGGTAGACCATATGGAGAGACTTCATTCACAACTACGTGAACTGTGCACTGGGGTAGTGGATGCCCGACGTCCCCACATGCTCATCTGAGATCTCATGGTGGAGAAGAACTGGGAGTATGACTGCGACCTTGGTGTGGGTTGGCAGCAGAGAAAATCGTTGAACATCAAGAGGCCCCAGGAGGCTGAAAATGAGATTCAATGGTTGCATGTCTAGGTAGATAATCATTATGCTTTCCTCAACATGCAATCGGAGTTTATATCGTAGCTGAAGGCCCAGTTGGTAGAGGCCGAAGAGCTTATGAGGAAAGCCTCTGAGGGGATGAACATCATCCAAACCAATGAGGAGCAGGCCCAGACCATAGCTGATGAACTGCACCCCATTGCTGCCCAGGAGGAGCGGTAACTGAATAGGCGACAGTGAATCCTGGACGCCACAAGCCAGAGGGTAGCGGAGCTACAACGCTCTTTTGATGGGGTCAACCCATCCATGGGAGGGGTCGATCCTCAAGTACTGTGATGCATGTAACATTTGAATGTGCCTTCATGTTTTGATTATTTATTCTAGATACATGAATGAGTCCTGTTATTCATTTTTGGTCTATTTCATTTCCATTACATTCATGGAACATTCAGCGATCAGTCCCTAAACTCACGTGGGTCGGGCCCAATGCAAGAAACAAGGGATGAACACCTTGTCATTTCATCTGAATATAAGAGTGAAAACCAAGCTTCAGGAATCTGGGGTTTGAACAATCAATTCTGATTTCCAAGAAGAAAGGGAGAGGCCCGACTAGAGGATGAAGACCACAGAACAACTGACGTGCCATCTTTCCAATGTTCTCTAGTGCACGAGTAGTGTAATGTCAGGGGTGTTTGGAATTAATCCGAACATAAGAGAGTGGAAAGTGTGAATCACGATACCCTAGATTCGAAACACTAGGGGGTGGCATGACAATGAAAGATAACCGTTGACCATGTTTGAAACACAATATCCTTACTGCATTAGCCTGAAATGGAGATAACAAATGAGGGCTGACCATTGACCATATTCGAAACACAGGTCCTGGCTCAAAATTCTACCCCTTAGTCTTCCAAAACATTATCCCATGACAATAGGTGAGCCATATGCCAATCATCCAAACTGTTAGAGGGTTCTTTTAGATTTTAAAGAGGATGAGGGTTTGAATAAAGGGCACACAAATCATGGAGTTTGGAGTGATGGGTTTTTCAAATGGAGTCCAACACTCTTGAAATCATGCCACTGTGGTGGAAACACATTAGGTGGGCATATCTGTTTGATCATGGATCAGACATACTTCCAAGAAGGACCTCTCTATAAAGGACCTGGAATGATCTCTAGTTTTATGTCATACTAATAAGGATGATAGATGTGTTGTTTAAATGTTGTACGATGAGTACAATTCACATAGTTTAAAGGTCATACTTCCTGGACCAGGATCGGGCCCGAGGGGCCAAAAGGGTCAATGACCCTGGGGCTGGGACCAAGGTGAAATGCCTAGGTATCACTACACATCCCATAAGGATGAGAATCAATCCAAATTTAGTTTTTATAGAACAATTTAACATCACGTGGGACGAAAGTCATGTATGGAATGGCTGCGCCAGTACACGTCATATCAAAACTACTAAGACCACGTGAGTCGTGCTCGATGTGGGAAACAAGGAGTAGTGAAGGGACTTTCCTAGAATAGGAAGGCACACATTAGGGATAGTGGGACACTAGGTGAGTGATTTCCCCATAATGCTAACCCACCTACTTAATGCCCCTAGATGCGTGAAGGGGTAAAGCCGAGTATGTTGGAATTCCACTTAAACATAAGGAAGTGAAAAAATTTGAATCATGATGCTCGAGATTTGGCCCACAATGATGGTGGTGTGACGATAGTGAATAACTGTTGACCGTTTTTGAAACATGGTATCCATATCACGTTAGCCTAGAATGGGGATAGATAAATGAGGGTCGACCACTGACCATGTTCGAAACATGGGACCGATCGCAAATTTCGTCCAAGGTCCTCAGGGACGTTGGCCCAAGACTGTGGGTAAGACAATGTGGTATGAGACCAGGCCGTAAAGGGGGGTCCCTTCAGACGTGGAAGAGGATTAGGAGACAAATAACTATCTCACAAAGCTTGGACATGGAACGAGGGGAATTTCCTCGTGAAAATTCCACACTTCGGGATCTTTGTCACAACACATCTGAGTACGACAATAAGACGTATCAGATAGAGGGAGTCGAGTCCCCCTCTAAGGAAAAGGGTCTTGAGGTTGCATTCTTCCAACTTAATGGTCATAAGATGGACCGTTAAGGGGGGGGATTAATTTAATGGACTGTGTGCAGGGTGGATAAGTAGCCAAATGTGACGCATAGTTCCCATAGGGAGATCTTAGTTTAGGGTCATAGAACTCAGACCAAGTTGGGAAAAGACATGGGAGGCACATGTTGAGGCTATTGTAAAACCCGACATGGATGAGAACCCAAGAGGTAATCACCACACCACATGCTTCCAAAATAATTCAGACCAAGGGGATAAAGAGAGGGGATGGTATTTTGATTCCTGGGGCTGGACCCATAGACAAGATGCATGGGCGTTCCTACGTATCCCATGAGGATGGGAATCAATCCGTACATAGTTCTGTAAGATGTCGTGTAGTTTAATGTCTTGTGGAAAGGACATGGAGTGGTCTTAGTTTATGGTCATAGATCTCGGACCATGAAGAACTGGAAGAGGGAGACACGTGGTGAAGTAATTACTAAAACTATACATGAATGAGGACAACAGGAGTCCGTATCACCGCAATGTGCTCCCCGAGAAACTTCTGGGTTAGGGGACCAAAAGTGAAAGTTAGGATGGGCCCGAGGTAAAGTTTCCAGGCATTCCTACGCACCCCATGAGGATGGGAATCAATCCGTACATAGTTCTGAAAAGGTGGTATGGTAAGATACGAGTACTAGAGATAATAAGGTCGTACAAGTCTGGACCTCGCACCAAAAGAAGCGTCATTTGATAGATCTTGTTTTTCCTTAAGGATGAATGTGTGTGTGTTTTTTTTGGTGAAGTGATGGACCTAGGATGGAGAGTCCAGGCATCACCACAAGAATCAAGCTGTATACATGCATTGAAAAATGGTATGGTGGGTGACTGATACCAAACATGATGTCCCCTCGAGTGAGGACACCACGATGCAGTGCCATTTTTCATTGTGTGGCTAGGATAATAATGTCACAGTTTAGGGTCATGTGATAGGAAAATCCATGCATTTTAACATCGTGCAGTATAGAAGCAATAGTTTAAAGTCATGTGGGACTAGGAAACATAGTTTAAAGTCATATCGCTCATACGTATACATGAGAAATGAAGTTCAAGAGGGGATGTTCATGGCGTGATAAAGCATACCTGACGTGAATGAGGACGAGGTCCACATCACACCACGTGCGATTCTAAGAAATAAACCTCAGGATGAGGGGCCAGAAAAGGTCAGAGAATATGGGGAAGGAGAGACTAGCTATTAGAAGGGAAGTACGTGGTGCAGCTCTTTCAAACCTTACGTGAACAAAGACATAAGTCCACACACGCCACACTACACAATCCTATACAGGTAGGGGATTAAAAGGATGAATAGGAGTGATAATTAGTGAAATTTGATCTGGACCCAAAGGCCAGATGTACAGAAATTCCTACGCATCCCATAAGGATGGGAATCAAACCATACGTAGTTTTGGAAGATGACGTATAAGGAGATCTTAGTTTAAGGTCTTAGAGCTCAGACCATGACGAGGAGAAACTCTTCCAAGTGAATGCAGACCTCGATCTGGTCCCTAAGACAACTTGAGTCAAACTTGGTGTGGGAAACAAGGGTGGAATAGGTCTTTACAACACATGGGATACACGTAAAGGGGAAGTTGATGCGAAGCCCCAAATGACGCTTTACCGTGACTTTGTCCTCCTAATGTGAAAATGCGCACTGAGGGACAATACCAAGAGTGTTGAAATTCCACTTGGACATGATGGGGTGGAAAATGATGTGAATCATGTAACCAACATTTAAGGCTTGATGGGGTTGACGTGACGATGGAGGATAACTGTTGACTGTGTTCGAAACACAAAATCCATATCGTGTGACCTGAAATGGGAACAACAAATGAGAATCAACCGTTGACCATATTCTCAATGCGGGACTTGTATCAATTTTTTGTTCAAAACCCTTGAGGATGTTGGCCCGTAATGGTAGGAGATCCCTTGGGCTGAGCATCCATGCCACTTGGGGGTCCCCTCGGATGTGAAAGATAATGAAATCCCGAATGAAGGGGAACATGAAGCCTGAAAAATGGGTGGAAGCATGTCTTGGTAGAATTCGACACTCTAGGTTCTGAACCAAAGTACTCCCAGGAACATTGGAGGATCACTAAAGAGGGTCGAGGGATCCAACTTAAGAGTAGTCGAATAAAAAAGGTTGAGTGTAGGGCTATTGAGTGAAGGGTTCTCATGAGAGAGAGGTACATGGCATGGTTGTTACAAACCCGACGTGAATGGGAACACAAGACCATACCACACCGTGTACCCCTCCCTTGGAAGGACTCAGGCCAAGAGGCTAGAATGATAGGGTAGTTTCTAAGAAATGGGGCTGGCCCTACGGATTAAATGTCCGAGCGTTCCTACGTATCCCATAAGGATGGGAATCAAGACATACATAGTTCTGAGTAGGATGCTATGCAGTTTATTGTCTTATAGTAAGGACGATGGTGATCTTAGTTTAAGGTCATAGGGATCGAACTGTAGATGCCTAGTTTAATGTCATACGCATGGGACAACTGAGTGGAGATGGTGAATCATTGTGCCTATTGAAGACCATGAAATGGAAACAATGATAGAGGATAACTGTTGACCATGTTTGCAACACAATATCTGTATTTGTGTGACCAAAGGTCGGGGGAAAACAATTGAGTGTCAACCGTTGACCATATTCGTAACACATGACTTGTATGAATTTTTTGTTCAAAACCCTCAAGGACGTTGGACCGTAATGGTAGGAGAGCCCTTGGGATGAGCATCCATTCCATTCGGGAGTCATTTTGGATATAGAAGATGATGTAAACTCAAATGATGGGGCTCATAAAGCATGGAAAGGCCTATGATTGTGGAAACGATGATAAATGAAGGAGGGATGTCCCAAAGGGGATATGTGTGGAATGGAAAAATATCCTGATGTAAATAAGGACATGATTCTATACCACAATGCACAATCCTAAATGAGAACTCGGGCCAGGGGGCCAAAATGGTCGAGGGACCTGAGGTTGGGAATCCCGAACAACTGTAACCATATGACCTCTCATGCGGTTATTGCCTTACCTCAGCTTCCAATCCCAAGTAAGAAATGATCAACGTGGGAAACAATGAGTAAGACTAGGATCTCCCTATTATATAAGGGTCCGATAGGTGGAATCACACTCCTACCTGAGGAAGATCGAAGCTTGAAGAGACAACGGGAATAATGAACCACTAAACTTAATATTTGGGACATATGGGGGTGGTGAAAATGACAATGGATATATTTTGACTAGGTTTGAAACACAACATCTATATCTTGTGACCTGAAATGGGAACAACAAATGAGCATTGACCACTGAGCATATTCACAACATGGGACTTTTATCAATTTGTTGTTCGAAACCCTCGAGGATGCTGGCCCATAATGGTAAGAGAGCCCTTGGGCCAAGCATCCATGCCATTTGGGGTTCCCTTTGGATGGGAAAGATAATGGAGTCACATGTACAGGGAGTGTGTGAAGCATAAATGTTCCCGTGCAATTTAACATCAAATTAGATGACGAAAGAAGTTTAAATATCCAGGGAAGGGGATATATGGTGTGGTCATGATGGATCTTTCATAAAGGAGAGCATAAGCTGGCACCACACCATGTTTTCCAACCCATGGGGAGATTTTGAAGTTGGCGCTGGGCCAACAGACAAGATGTCTAGGTGTTCCTATGTATCCCATAAGGATGAGAATCAAGCCATACGTAGTTCTGAAGGCCATGCAGTTTAGCATCGTACAGTGAGGATGTGGTAGGGGAGAAGAATGAGAGAGGGAACATGGTGCGATCATCGTAATACTAACATGAGTGGGGCCAAAGAAGCCTATATGACACCATGTGGGATCCTCCTAGAGAACTATACCCAGAGGGATAATCAAAGATGACACTTGGGGATGGACTCAAGACAAAGCGTTTGAGCGTTCCTACGTATCCCATAAGGATGAGAATCAATCCATACGTAGTTCTTGCATTTTAATGTATTGCAGGACGACACACAGTTTAACGTCTTATAGGACGACATACAGTTTCACATCATACAGGATGACATACAGTTTAATTTCATGCAGGACAATATACAGTTTAACTTCATGTGGGACATTTTACAGTTTAAGGTCATGTAGGACCGGAAAGTTTAAGGTCATGTAGGACCGGACAGTTTATGTTCATGTAGGACCCAACTTTCTCAGGAAAATTATTTCTTGAGGAACTTGGAATTTGTGGGAGGAGTTATACGATCACCATCCATGGTAACCAGGGAGTATGAGCCATTAGAGCAAACCTTGTGAATGATGTAAGGTCCTTTCCATTTGAGCTCCAACTTGGGTGGTTTCCTACTAGGTATCATTGGTGTCTTCAGGGCCAATACCAAGTCGCCTTGTAAGAAAGAGAGGAGGTGAACCTTCTTTTTGAAAGCTCTAGCTATCTGGTTCTGATGCCTTTCTAGATTGTACATGTCATGAAGCCTGTTATCGTTGAGCGCTTCCAACTTAGCCAAACAGATTTAGCTACTTTATATGGTGCTTTATGATCATAGACAGCTATGCATAATGAGGGAAACTGAATCTCGATGGGAAGGACGACGTCCATTCCGTACACCAGGGAATATGGGGACACCTGGGTAGAATTACATGTCATCATCTGATAATCCCAGAGGGTGTTGGGGAGCTTGTTTGACTAACTCTTCTTATTATGATCAACCATTTTTTGCAGATTGTTAGAGAGGGTTTTGTTGAACACCTCAATATGTCCATTTGCTTGCGCATGATAACAGGAGGTGTTTTTAGAATAGATGTTGTACTTATCGTATAGTTTCTTCAGCTTAGCTTCCCAGAAGTTCATACCATTATTGGTGAGGATGGCGTGAGAGACTCAAAATCAATAGATGATATTAGATCTCACAAAGTCAATGATGGAATGGGCCTTGATCTCTTTGATCAGAACTGTCACAACCCACTTGGAGAATAAATCCGTAGTGGTTAGGATGAACCTACACTGGTGAGCTGTCGTCGGTGGATATGGTCCCATGACATCGAGTCCCCATACTGCAAATGGACAAGAGTACTTGGTAGTTTGGAGAGGCTCTGGTAGCCGATGCATAAATTTGGCATGAATTTGTCACGCATGGAACCTTTTGGTGAACTTGATGTAGTCATGGACCATGGAGGGCCAAAAATATCCTAGTCTCTAGATCTGGTGAGATAGTTTCATCCCAGTCTGATGAGCCCCATAGAAACCAACATGAACCTCTTGCATGACTTGGGAAATCTGGAATTATTGAATGCAATGGAGGAGAAACCCATCAAACCCACACTTGTAGAGTATATTCTCATGACCAGGATCGTCCTGGAGGGTAAACTGTAACACGCAGCATCGAATTCACTCATGCTCGGCCCGATCTACTAAGAGATTACTATTTTGGAGGTACTCGACAGAGGAGGTTCTCCAGTTAGTAGTCACTTCGATCACTTCATCTGAGGGACCTAGGGTTCCTAATGTGGAGGCAGTGACGGTAAGGTGTCTTACCTTAGGGATGTCATCGTCATCTGGAGTGATGGGAGAAATGACTCTCTAGTGTGCCATGTGGATAATTAGATCATCCTATTTGGGCTCTGCAAGTGATGCAGTTAGGCTGGCCAGGGCGTCATCTTGACCATTCTGAGATCGAGGGACATGAGTAACTTCTGGACAAGATGGGAACTAGGCCATTAGCTGGAGAGTGCATTCCAACAATGGCACAAGCTCTGGCTTTCTGACGATATAGTCACTGTTGATCTACTTGATGACTAGTTTGGAGTCCCCCTTCACATAAAAATGGGGCATATCAATCTCAAGGGCCAGCTCAAGGCTAGTAATGAGATCCTGATACTCTTCCTCATTTTTGGTGAAACCTTCTAACAATAGGAATGAATACGAAAAAATGTCTTATGCTGGGGTAATAAAGACAATACCCAGGCCTACTCTGTTGAGCCTGGGTTCATTGAGCCTTTTTCCAGTGGGGCTCTGGGAAGCACCATTGAAGTGCATTTTCCAACACGACATGACTTGGTCTACCGAGAGAATAGCTTCATTGAAGAAATCAAGATCCAGGGATTGGTCTGCAGAAGCTGGATGGGTGGAAAGAAAGTCTGCCAACACTTTCCCTTTAATAGCCTTCTAAGGGAAAAACCTGATATCGAACTGCTAGAGGATTACTACCCACCGAGCTAGACGTCCGGTCAACATGGGGTGGTTCATGATGTACTTTAGAGGATCTACTCAGGACACCATATGTACCTCATGATGCTAGAGGTAATGCCACAATTTTTGTACCATGAATACTAGCGCAAGGCAACTCTTATCAATAGGGGAGTATCTGGTCTTTTTATCAAGGAGCATGCGACTAAGATAGTAGAGACTGTTCTTCATCTCCTCATTGTTCTTATGGGCCAGAAGGGCACTGAGATACCATTCTAGGGTGATCACATAAAAGACCAGTGACTTTCCAAAGACAGGCGACATTAAGACCAGAGGCTGGAGTAGGTACTTCTTGATTTCCTCGAAAGAAGTCTAACATTCCTCGTCCCACTCGTAGATAATTCCTTTCTTCATGAGATGAGAAAATGTATTACACTTTCCAGACATATTCGCGATGAATTGACGTATATAGGCCAAGTGTCCTTGGAAACCTCGAAGATCCCAGAGGTTACTCAGGGGAGAAATCTGGCCTATGGCCTTGATCTTCTCTAGGTCAATCTTGATTCCCCTGTATCTGACAATGAAGTTGATAAATTTTCTAGAGGTGACCCCGAAGGCACACTTCAATGGATTCGTCTTTAGGTGGCGGGAGCGGAGGAAGATGAACACTTTCTCAAGGTCTTTGATATGGTACTGATGCTGGTGAGATTTGACCACCAGATCATCCACGTAACATCCCACAAACTTTCAGAGGACTGGCTTAAATATGTGATGCATAGCCCGCTTATAGGTAGAACCTACATTCTTTAAATTGAAGGGAATGACTTGGTAACAGAAATTACCTTGTGGTGCCCTAAAAAATGTAGACTCCTCATCTTTGGGGGCCATTCAGATCTGGTTATACCTGGAGTACCCATCCATGAAGGAGAGGGATTGGAACCCAACTGTAGCATTGATCAATAATTCCATCATAGGAAGGGGAAAATCATCCTTCAGACACTGATGGTTAAGATCCCGGAAGTCGATGCAGACTCTGATATGTCCGTTCTTCTTCCTGACTTTCACAATGTTGGCTATCCATTTGGGGTACTGAACATCCTTAATGAAATTGTCTCTAATGATCTTATCAACTTCAGTCTCGACCATGGCACCGTGATAAGGGTGCATCTTTCTGGGAGGCTGTTTGAACCCGCGATGATTTACCAGGAGACCGAGGTGGTAGACGACTACATGAGGATCTAGTATTAGAATCTCGTAATAAATCTAGGAGAATACATCTCAATGTTGTTTAAGGAATTCTTTGTACTGCTGTTGCTCCTCGAGGGTCATGGCGGCACTGATCAATGTAGGTTTCGGGTCTGCCTAGCTACCGAGGTTCACCTGCACCAATTCATAGACCATGGCAGAGACGCTCTCTTCAAAGGTGGGGGGAGAATCCTCTAATCCTCTTCTTCACTTATAGAGGAGGTATCCTCGGTGAGAGGAGTTTTCTCTGAGTCTATAGATCCGGATGGGAGGCTGGTACCATCCTGAGCGGCAGTGGAAACTGCATTAGGGGACTCATGTGCTGCCGAAACCATAGCGATGAAGGCTATTGATCTGATCCCATATGGTCTTCGGCCCAAGAGGTCACACTTGATGATATCAAAGCAATAGTGGCGCATCAGCCTAATCCGATTAATTCTATCCCATCGAAACAAGAAAGTATAACGTATTTCTATTGCCATGGGGCAGACATCCTGATACCTTATGGGAGTAGGAGTCTTCGAGATCACCTGATCCTGATTCGTGTAGAAGTAGGAGGTGATCTATCTTCGTCACTTAGAATTGGAAATGTGCTCCACCCTAGTTATAGAAACAATGAAACATTGTCCCATGTTTGGGGTTGTAGCCTCTAATCGGTGGATTGGAAAGAAGTAGGAATCATCTAGATCTGTCCACAAGTCAGTTGCAGCCGTGGAATGCTCAACCTCGTTTTCCTGAATCTGCTTGTCTTTTCTCTTATAATAGTCGGAATCCAGATAGCGAGATTCATAAGAGGAAAAGGGGGATGCGTCACCTTGAAAAATACCCACTCAACCATTAAGGGAGTACTTGAGGCACTAGTGATACGATGAAGGAACCACCACATGCAAGTGGATCCATGGCCTGCCCATCAATGCACTGTAGGCGGTGTCCTGATACACAACCATAAACTCGGTGTTGGAAACTAGGCCACTGAATTGGGTCTTAAAGAAAATGTTGTTGACCGGTGTCTGTTCTGTCTTGTTATAACCTTGGATTCTTAGGTCATAGGGACTTAGATCATCCTCAGATAACCCCAATTTTTGCAATGTCTGAGTCAGGATTAAGATGATCCCAGAGCCTGTGTCGACAAGACAGTGATGAACCTCCACACCATTGAACTGGATGGTGATGTAAAATGGGATAATGTTCCCCTGTATGAAAGATCCTTCATCTTCCCCAAAGAATGAGATGATGGCCTGGCATTCAGCATGCTCAACCACCTCAGCATGAAAGGATTATGCAGCTGCTACCTCCATATCAAAATGGAGGGGGCTTCTAAAATCCTCGGTGAGGGCCTCACACATATTCAATGAAAGAATAAGGTCCTAAAGGATGGAGAGATTTTCTGAAATGTTGGAAAGATGTTTGAGGAAATCATACTTCCGTGCCAGGCATGAAATTCTATTTACTAGAGGTCGCTCTATGACAGGAGGTATGGTGGGTCCTACCGACTGGACTGGCGGCTGACTGGTGCTGGGAATATCCCGTTGCTCACTGGTCGAAGCCTACGGAGTGACTACCGAGTGAGGGATCAATGATTGAGACCGGTCCGTAGTAGAGTGTGGCTTATCATGGCGCGGTCGAGGTGACTCTACCTGATCCAACAACACGAAAGACATCAAAGGTGTACCTGATGACACTAGATGAGAAGGCTATGCATGCTGAGCTCTACGCAGGGTCTGCTACCTAGTTTCGATAGCATGAACAACCTGATTGGAAGTACTAACTGAGGCACTCCAACGGCCCATATAGCCACGACTCCGTCGACGTTGGCGAAAGCTAGGGACGTTGGGAGGATCCTTCTGGCACTCCTCATTGTCAGGAATTATGTAGGGGTTTACCAGCTCTATGGTGTTAACCGAGGTGTACCCTTTACCATCACTTGAAGATTCATCCACTAATGGATTGATTCTGGGATGAATATCCATCTCTGAGGGAATAAAGTCACCGAGAGTATGGGATGACGACGGAATTGTCAGGGGACTTTGTTTTCCCTTACGTCGTTGGTGTTTACTCTTATGAGAAGGGGAGAAGGGGATGACTGAGATGACGATGTAAAAGTAGTAGCTGAGGCTTCTGAAGGCTATGGTTGATTCAGGCATGCACTGATAATACCATGGTTATGGGATACCATCTTACGATCCATCCAGTCGTCATACTTCTGGGACCCACAGCTAGAAACCTAGTTCCACTCACCCTCGCTGTCACTTCTACTATTTGGATTCACGAATACACATGCCACTTGTGATGGGGCTGGGCCCAACCTAACTATGTTGTTGTCGACTTGGTCTTGAATCAATTCTTTAAACACATAGCATTGTTTGAGGGTGTGCCCCAGGATCTAGTGATAGGGGTAGTAATTAGGGCGATCCGTGAGGTTTTCCTCTTCTGGCTTCTTGTATTCAGAAAAACGTAAAATCCCATAATCCAAGGCACTTCAGAAATAACTGATGAATTGAGCCTCTTTGAATGAGTAGGTCTAGTTCCTCCTATCCAGAAAGGGGGGCCTAGGAGCCCGACCCTGATGAGGACCTGGAGGAGCTTGTTGAGTAGGTGGAGCCTGGTTATCTCTCCTAGGTGGTGGTGGCGCATTGCACGAGGGAACCTACTGATTATGAGGTGGGCACTGCTAGGCCGGAGGCTATGCCTGAGGTGGAGGGCCTCTGTGAGGATATGGAGGCGAATCTACTAGTAACAACTCTAGTTGCCTGGGGGACTCTATTTGAGCCACTACGGCGGGCTTGGCCCTAGATGCCCTTCTCGTGGGGATTGCAGGAGGTAATGGACGTGCCTGGATGGCCTGTTGTAAGGATTCTTTTAGGCACTGATCCTTATTAGAGAAGCCTCAGAATCCCCCAGGGTAGTTTTGGGTGATCAAAGAGGGGACCAATTCCATCTTGACATTCCCTATGCACATCATCAGAATTTTATCCTAAGTCAATGGAATGTCAAGGGAGTATGTGAGTCCTTTACACTGGGTGAAAAAGTCTGCAACGCACTCATCATACCTCTTCTTGCACTTGAAGAGGTCCACGATAGTCATCTTCCAAGTGGTGGAACTGAACTGGTAGAGAAATTTCCTATAGAGGTCTTCCCAGCCGTCTACTGATCTAATGGGTAGCTGATTATACCAAACAAATGCTGGCCCCTCCAATGTTTGTACAAAACATCGGAGTTTGGCAGCCTCTTACTCTGCTAGAGTTCCCAACATGGGCCCACACCTTGAGATGAAGTGGTCCAGATGCTGCATAGGATCCACTATCCTGTCGAAGGGAGAAAAGGTGGGATTTTAGAAACCCGGGGGTGCCGACATATCATCCACCCATGCCGGATATGACTTTCCATTGGGTGGGATTGCCACATGTCGAGTCTCTAAAGCTTTGAGGCGGGATATGAGTGCCTCCATTGGATCATATGGGTGGGGGTTCCTATCTTGACCGGGATCCCTAACCACCAGCACGTTGGCAGGCTCTTCAACATGATAAGCAGGCCCAGTGGCTCATGGAGTGGGTGGCAGGATGACCTGTGGAGGAGATGGGGGAATATGAGCTAGATCCTAGATATTGTCTTGTAACTCTGGGGGATTTTGAGATACATACCACACCCTCTTTCCATAAGTTTCTACCTTGACCCTATTCGCATGGGCAGGATGGTCAGGGTCACCTGGAGGCAATTCGCCGAGGGGAAGTTGTGTCTGCCCTGGTCAAGGATCACCGTAGTCTGGCTGTTACTCCGTAGCACGTTTAGCAAGGAGGTCATCGACCATCTTCTTGTGTTCGGTGAGTTTCTGTTGCAACACATATTTTTTGGGATCATCTTCTGCCTTTTACATTGATTCAGATGGGTTGGAGGGTTTGATGGCTCCAAGGTTCTCCTTACCCTTGTTGGGATTTCGGCTGAGGACCAACGCCTCGGTGGGAACCATAAGACACAGTATATTCCTTTGTTGACAAGTAATCCTTACCAACAGGTCCAAGAGGTGTGAAACTCCCTTAGGGGGGGAGTTCCTCTCTAAGAAGCTCCAGCTTGTTCTCACCCCCAGCAAGTCGACCATGTTAACCGTGACCTTGCCTGGAGGCATATCCTCTATGTGACCAGAATAATTGGGCTAGCGCCAGATGGAACTGAAATGGAGGGTTTCATACTGCCCCCAACCATAGATTTTTACATGGGGAGAAGCCTCCTTGATTATCCTGCAGAGCACTTTAAATCTCTAGACGCATCGTTGTTGGAGGGTCGTATAGAGACTTGGTGACTCAGGGCATTGGGCCATGGGAAGTGCGACCAAATAAACCAAATGGAATTGTTGGATGATGTCTTCAAAGTGAGACTGAATCTTAGGGTATGCTACTCATCAATGACAAATACAGAAATGAGTCACCCAAAGGGTCTGGAAAATGCATCCAACCTCCTCCTAGATGAGTGTTTCTGGCGCCCTGAAATTTTCCGCTGTAACTGGCCAAGACATATCTTGGAAATGGTCTACCGTGAGAATATCCCAAAAGATACTTGGTCCAGATTCAGGGTCTGGACCTTCATTTCCCCACTTTTCAATTGGAGGCGGCTGGGGAACCAGTAGCGGTATCGAAGCAGACCACTGAGATGGAAGACTGGCCGGTGGGGAATACGATGAGCGATCTGACAAACCACCACATCGCGGTAAGACGGGCTGGAGATGATAGTTTCTGGCGTAGGGACTACGGATTCTGGCGATGGACCATGCTGCTTCTCGTCTTCCATTGGTCCCCAAAATAGCTCTCTGTGATCTCTGGTCGAGGTAGAGAGTGCTTTTGGTGATTATGGTGGCAATTGCATGACTGAAACATGTGGAGTTTCCAAATTTTCATCCTCCTGGATGTACCTGTAGAGGGAGGCGGGAATTCGATGGACCTCACATTCTGGAATTATGAGGATGATGTGCCTTGTTCCTGCCCCAACCCTTGACATAGAGGATCTAGGTGAGGGTTCCATCACTGATTCATATTCCGCCTCATAATCTGAGAAGCAGACTGGTTTAATCTTGGTCTGAATCTTCTTGGTATTCTTTTTATGGTGGCGATGACCTGCCCCCTGCCCTGGGATGGTTCTTTGGGACAGGGTAGATTTCCAGCATGAGGAGGACCTTCGGCTGTACTGGTGCTAGAGAGGGGGGGATTTACTCCTGAGTGAGATGGGGTGCGAGGAGCACCTGGACATATATCAAGGGGAACACGGGGAGGACCATCTTTCCCACTGACTAATGTGCGGAGGGAATCTCCACGGGAAATGCTGGAGTAGGTAGGACCTCCGCTGCAACTGACATGAGCATAGGTAGGACCTCCATGCTTGTTTCCCCTGGCTTCATCAGTGTGAGGAGGGTCCTTGTACTGGTCAAGCCGAATATGGGTAGGACCTCCATGCTGGGTGCTGGTGAAGCGAAGATGACCTTCACTCCTCAGATTGCTGAGGCGAGGAGGACCTTTGCCAGCTACTTCAAGGACATGGGGAGGGCCCCCACACTGAAGATTTAATGTATGTGTAATGTCCCCACACCGGTGGCCCATAGTAGGAGGAACAAATCCGTACCCGACGTAATGAACGCGGGAGAGGATTCCGAACTGAGTGTTACTGCCGTGGGGAGGACCCTCATTCAGATTGAAGGTGGCATGGGGCATACCTTCATGATGATCTTGGAAGTGGGGAGGAACCACATTCTCAATAGTTATGGTATGGGGAGGACCTCTGTACTGGGTGTCTTTGCCGCGGGTTAGTCCATGACGGCCACTACCTACACCGACAACCAAGAGAGTCGACCCAGCTTGCCCGTGGGGCGGTTGGGGACTCAATACGGGTCAGGTATATAAGTTCCCCTACTTAGTGTACATATGGGGATGATGATATATTTCAGTGGTGCTGAAAGCCACAATAGTTGTTGATGTTGATGCCCCTTGGTGGGCATCCTCCTCAGCCTGTGCCCGATGCTGGCTTCAGGTCAGCCAGACTGGGGTCGGCGATGCATGCACATGTCTTACCTACTCCTCAACTCATATGATAGGGTGGCGGCGCTGGTGCAGCCCAGTGGGAGCCCTCCTTGGGATCCCCTGAAATGGGATCCTAGTCGGGCTGGCCCAGACATCCCCAACCTCATCGGCATAGGGGAGGGAGTCATCGAAACGTTCTGGGGAGAGGCTACCAAAATGGTTGTACGTTGGAGTGGGGACCAGTGGCTCCCTTCATGGCCCTTGGGGGAGATGGTGGTGACGAGTCACATACGCCTCTAAATCCTGATAGGCCATATCCCGAGTTGGGATAATCCCCTCCTCCTTGTATCAGCAGACTAGGTCGTTTATCACCCTTTGTTGAACGAATTTAGAAGGGGAGATGGGGCATGGGTTCCCAACAACTGTGGTTTTGGAGATTTTCATAGAAGCAGCGGAGCCACACGAGGTTTCTGCATTGAAATTTCCCCTGCCTCTGCATCGGTGGGTGGGTGGTGATCGGTTTCCTGTTGCGGCAGCTTGGGTCCCGAAAAATAGGGAGATTAAACCATTAGTGCTGCAAAAGGAAATTGATGTCTAGTGCCCCAACATAATTCCATCTTCCATGAATGGTAAGAAGGATCCATGCTGAAAACTTCACAGATCGAGAGGTCCAACGTTTTGACTGCCCCAACTTCTGGTGAGTTTCACGCCAGGCCCACTGTTTTCTTGGTGGGACCTGGCGCCAGATAACTAGATCTGATGGCATGCTAATCCAATGATGTCTCGAATGCTACTAATCTCCATATTGAGGAGAATAACTTCATGTCAGGTTCACCATTTCTATTTACAACACTTTCACCAGGGCGAACACATCCATCTATTTGAGGACGACGAGGAATCACTGACTGTTGCCCCGAATTCCCGCTTTTTAAAGGTGGGAGATATCCGTCACTTATTCAGAGACTTTTTATCCTTGATCGAAACATGATGATGGGGTGTTAGTTCTTCCTTCCACGGATTCCTCCTTGGAAGTCATCACCTAGTCCGAGTCTTCCTTATAGATTAAGACGTTGTTCATGAAACTCTTCCCAATGCCATATCTTCATGGACGCTGGTTAATTACACTGCTTCTATCGGGAAATTCCAAGGGGTACGGCTAGGGCAGAAACCTTCGGTCGAGGGAGTAGTCATGTTGGAAATCACTGGCGTGTCTGGATGATGGAACACTAGCGCCTATGGGTTTATTCCCCTTATGATAGGGATTCTCAAGGGCGCAGAAGCCCGAGGTATCCCACATCGAATGCAGGGAATTATATTCCATAGGCATGTCTCTAAGGTTTTCCTCAGCTTTCCATATTTAACACAGGGTATGCCGCAAGTTTAACGTCTAGCGGAGACAGATCAGATTGATTAGAACACTAACTAGAGTGGATCAGATGGGTGAAACCCTTGGAGGGGACACTAATGTTAGGAGGTGAATGGACTTGATCTCATCAGGATGTGGCAGCCCGGGTAAGAATCAAGATGGACAATGGATGGTTAAGTGAAGTGGATGGAGAATGAGTTAGAGTTGACTCGAGGGAGACAATGATGTTGGGATTGAGCCTCGAAGAGACCTCCTACGTATCCCCATGGTAGGAAATCAAATTCCACATAGTTCAGGATAGGGTATAGGATCGGGGTGTGCACAGAGGATAGAAACCCGATGATATACTGGGTCTTACACATGGTTAGCAGCCCGAGGTTGGTTTGACGCCACTAGGACAGACCAGAGATATGGGTCCCAATGGAAGGGATGAAAATGACTTACCGCTGGGTTTGGGTTGACAATGGATTATCGTTGAATGGGGATCACAATAGCTTACCGCTACGTGAGGTTCACAACGACTTACTGTTGGGTAAGGGATCACAACGTCTTTCTGCTGGATGCGGTTTATAATGACTTACCGTTGAATGGTTGGCACAACGGCTTACCAATGGATGGGGATCACAATGGATTACCATTGGAAAGGGATCACAACGGCTTATCTCTAGATGGGGTTGAACCTAAAGGAGGCTTCCTACATACCCTACCTAGGAGACAGGGATCAAATCCCATGTAGTTCGAATGGGGTGTGGTGAACCAAGGTGAAGAGATTAAAGACCAATGGTTGTTGGGATTGAACCTATGGGAGGCTTCCTATGTACCTTTCCTTGGAAAGAATCAAAGTCCACATAGTTAGGGAGGTGTTTGGTGAGCCAACATAAAGGGAGTCCCGACTAATGGTTATTGGGCTTGAACCTCTAGGAGGCTTCCTATGTACCTTGCCTTGGAAAGAATCAAAGTACACATAGTTCGGGAGGTGGTGTTTGGGGATTACACTATAGGCTGCCCAAAAAAGATGTCATGGTCAGTGCTTAATCTAAGACCACATGATTCATGCTCAGTGCGAGAAACAAGAGGCAGCAAAGACCTGACGATCACGTTTCAAAAGGTGCCTCTGTGGGAAGTGGAGTGGGGATGACATGTAGTTAGAAGCCCAAAATGGAAACAGGGGCTTACGCGTGGTCCGCAACCCAAAGAGGAAACATAGGCTTATGTGTGGTTAGTAGGCTAGGGATATGGATATTGGGACTTACTCCAGGATGGAGGCTCGATGGAGACAAATCCCAAATAGAGAGGGATTTGGCACAGAAGAAAGGAGGGATCCAGTGCCCATCCCCACCTCTCTGGTCTTTGGCTAAGAAGAAGATAGGTGGAGAAGGGATTCTACCCCCATAAGAAAGTCTAGGGTATTACACCCAGGTGGTTTCTCTTTCCCCACAGATAGGCGCCACTCCATCAAAGAGGATCTAATTCCATGTGAGGAAGATCTCACTCCCATGGAGACCAGTGGGAATAGAGAATGTTTGAGATGGGGAACCCCGCATATGATGCATGGGGTGGGGTCATAGTTTAACGTCATGTGCTGAGGAAGAAGGTTCTTGGAAGTTTAAAGTCCTATAGCTCGGATGTGGTGGGTTTACTCCACACCCCTAGGACTTACATAACTGATACCCATCCGCCCTTGGGAAAGGGAAGGAATCAGTAATGCCGTGATGAGGGGGTGTTATGGAGTGATCCATTGAGGGGTCCACATTAGCGTGGCTATGTAAAGAAGCAATATTCATTAGCATGCCTATGTGAAGAAGCATGAGACGAAGCAACGCAATAAGAAGTACCACCCAAGGGAATTTGAAATCACTTCATGCAAACCTAGAGGGTCAGACGAGAAAAAGAGTTATAGAGAAAAGGGGTTCATAGGTAGAAGCCTCGTGAAGCTCTGGTGCTCTATGTAGAGGAGGGTATTTGTGAAGGGGTATGCTTCGTGAAGTTAAGTGGTCTAGCCTAGGAGTAGGTAATAGGTGCATACAGAAGGTGCTTTGCAAAGTGGAAAATCATTCGCGGAGTAGTGCTTTGTGAAGCAAGGGTGCCCTACGAAGCATAGCATTGCCAAGAAATGTGTTTCGCGAAGCACAATGGACCTACCTTAGCATGTGGGTCACATGTGCATGGAGGGTATTTCACGAAGCATAAGTGCTCCACAAAGACCCGAGTCCCCTTGGGGATCCCCTTCCTTCACGGAGGCCCGTGGGCTCCACGAAGGGCATCCCTCTTTGAAAAGGGGTTGAATTCAAGCAAAGGAGGAGGCACTTCATGATGAAAAAGTACCTTAAAAATCTCATGGTTCACAGAGTATAAATTTCTTCTCTATTTGAGAGCTAAGAAGGCGAAAGGTCAGAGGATCCGTCCTTTAGGCTCGAGGGGATCCCAATATTTATAGGCAGGAGGCACCACAAAGTAGAGTGTACCGGGTGTGAAGACACATGGAATTTTGTCGTAATCACAAAACCTCCCGCCTCATTTCTCTATGGAGGCTTCACAAATGTCAAACTGGTTCACAGAGTCTCCCTCCTCCTTGATCTGTGGTGGCTTCACAAATTTCAATCATGTTCGTGGAACCTCCCACCTCCATGCTCCACTGTGGCTTCACAAACATCAAACTGGTTCACGGAGCCTCCTGACTCCTTGCTCCATGGTGGATTTTCAAACGTCAATTGTGTTCACAGAGCCTCCCACCTCCTTGCTCCACAACGGCTTCATATAGGGGGATCTTCACGCCGGCCATGATGCGATGGGGCTCCGCAGACAGGCTTTACGAGGTAGCCCCTAAGGATTTTCGTTTGTTCTTGTTCTTCCCAAATTTTGGTGCCAACAACTATACATGATTTTTTCATATATGAATTTATGTAATCAGCACATATTATTGGAATTTGTTGATTTTAGTGACCCTTTTAGTTATTCCTTGTTGACATATATCATAGGGTCTTCTTTGGTCATGTCATATAGACATCTACCATGATGATTCCTCTAAATGAGGTGTCCTTGATAATCATTAGCCCAATATGATGATCATAGAAATATTCTTTTTCAAAGTAAAATTCAAAAGGATTTTATTCATGATGATTGGAGAAAATGTCTTGTTAAAAAGTATACCTTTAAAAAATAAATCATTCTTTATTGGTACTATCTTGAACCTTCCATGTCTATTTTATCTTGAATACTCACCAACAACATCAAGTCTTAGAAACATTCAAAATACGAAGTCCTGAATCTTGATACATGGATTCCATTACCTGATTATATATATACCTCTCAACCTTATCATATTAACATTTACTAGTAAAATGTAAGAATATTTATTCTAAAAGAATAATACATGTATCACCCATCGTGGTGAGCATAAACAAAATATTTGAATATATATATTCCTAAGTAGTATGTGTCTCTAGAACTACTCCTCCCACTGATTTTAGTAGAGTCTAGTATTCTTCTGTTAATCCTTAACCCAACTAAGTTAAATATACTCCTACTATATTCAAGGAGATATGATTACTTTATGGAAATATTGTCAATATTTACTAAATTTAATACCCTTAGTGACAATAGGATCATTAAATTAGATTCAACTTAGTGTTTTAATTTTTTTTGTAGCTAAGGAAATATTTTACAAAAGGTTCTCAAAAAAACATGTGGTAGTGTCCTAATATATTCTTATCATATCTCAATTGACATGATATCCACTAGACAATATGGTTGGAATATGGTTAGTTGTTACACTTATATTTTCAAAATATTTCTTGGAAGGAATGATTGAAGATTTGAAATATATATATATATATATATATATATATATATATATATATAAGACTCATCACTAATCTTCCTTCTACTACCATCATGAAATTGATTTATATAAAGAAATTTGAGTTAGGGTTAACCTTTACTCTATATGTATAATCAATGATTACTTGGATAAGATGTTTTCTGACAATACAACTCAGATATTTCTTAATCCTTACCAAGTACATTCATTTACTTCATCGAGAATTTCTAAAATTTCTTAAAGAAATCTCATAAAATATATGAAGTTACCTTTAGCTTTAGAATAGTTCACATGTCCATGTTGAACTAACTCTAAAAGTTTTTTGAAGTACCTTTATTTATAAAGGTTTCTTATCTAAAACATGATAAGAATTTTGTTTTTATATCTAGTATATTATCTCAATTGAGACTAAAACACTTTTATGGGTATTAACAGGCCAACTACTTTCAGTTTTATTGGAAAAATAATTATCTTTCCATAATCAGGTAAGAGTATTATATTTTTATATTCATCATTAATTACAATGGATATTTTTGATTCAAGAGTTACTGAACCATCGGTTTAGTATTTAAGTACCATAAAAACATTTATTCCGAAAATGGAATAATGTACCATTTTTTCAAGAAAGACACTGAGATAAATGTTTTGATCACACTTATTACCAACTTAAATCAATATAATCTAGCAATGAGAAATAGTGACCCCCCCTTGGCTGACATATGAATCAACCTTTCTCAAATCCTTTTGATTTTAATATATAACATTTATATTCTTGATCATTTATTGTATTTAAATACATTTATGTTGTAAGAATATTGTATTTAATAAATGATATGAAAATAGAAACTTGATGAATATACCTAAAGTGGATGAAACTGCTTTCTTCTTCAATTCATTGTAATTTATTTTCTAGTGTCCATTCTTTGAACATAAGAAGCAAAGATCCTCATGTTCATTATTCTAACTTTGAATCTTTTATCTCTTTGAAGGAAACCATAAATGATATTTTAGATTTAGATAGCCATGGAATTTTCAAACATTTATTTCAAAATTTTCAGTATAAGGGGAGGAGAAACAGGTTTCAAAAAATCCTTATCTTCTTGGTGAAGTGTGTATAAAAGTTTCCTGAGTGATTTATTCATTTCATTTATTTGGTCTTGGACAAGTAAGGATAATCTTGATGCTAAGGATAATAAGATAAGATTAATAGATAATTTATTATCCAAGTGAAAGCCCAATTTTTCTAACCGATTAATATACCCTAGCATTTTGAAAGCATGATCCGTAGCTAGATTTCTTTCTTCCAATTTATACTGATATAGTGCATTGAAAATATTATTTATTTTTAGCCTTTATTTATCTTTCTCAAGATAATGGCAATGTGATATTATGGTGTATGCATCTATATATTTATGTTGTGTTATAAAATATGTGGAAATAGTTGATAATATAATACAATGGAAATAACAAGAATCCTTAACATATCTCTAGTAGGCATCCTTTTCACCTTTGCTCACCTTCTGGGGTGGAAGAATAAGAACAAGAGATTCCAACACATAATACAAAGTTTCTGATAATAATAAATCGCATAAACGACTGTACCATATCCAGAAATTTTTTATTTGTAAGTATATACCCTGATTTAAGGAATTATTGCACTATTTTCATGGTTTTTTTCATTTTATATAAAAATTAAAAAAATGATTAACACTTCACTTAATTAAAAATTATGTGAGAAAGAGTGATAATTAATTTTATTAATTATCCCACTATTTTATCAAGTCTCAAAATCCATCACTATTGAAGTTGAAATATATATTTTATATGGTATTCTAGTGGAAAGGATCCATATTTCCTTTCTTATAATCTAGATGAAGGCTATAAAAATTATTATAAAGTATCTAGGTAAGTGGTCTTACCAACTACGGGCTTACAACTCCTTGATTTGTTGAGCGAACTCCCCAAACTAGAAACCCTGACTCAAATTTCTCAATACTTACCTCAAATTTTTTATTAGATAGATGGAGGACATTAAACCCAATACAAATTCGGTTAAGTAGATCCACTATCTTAATTAAGACTTCCTGATAATTAAAAGTGCCCCCAACGGAGGTCGAACCAATACTTAAAATTATGAATTCATCTTAATTTAGACGATGCAAGGCTTGACTGACTGACTAAAAATTAATTTTTTATTAAAGAAACACTTTTAAGGAAAAACTGAGAAACCATGATACATGACTTCAATGACTTAAGACATCAAACCTTACCCCAATGGTCAAAAATTAAAAAAACCAGATCAAAAAACAAAGAAATAATCATCCCCAGCATAAACATCATAAAGTTCAGATTCCACCATTCCAATGCTCAAAGGAAAGCAATCCCGTACAAAGACGGGCCAATACCGATGGCCAAGGCCATACCCTCTCAAACATCCAAAACCAAATTGCATTATCCTGGTGAAAACTTGAAGCTCTAAACCTCATCTTGAGTACTCTATGAAGATAATCTGAAATCAATAACCTTTGAACAGCAGGCCGTAGGCAAACAACATTCCCAACGTGGAGCAGAAACACCCAGGCAAGACACAAATTCGACCACCACTTCAACGCAATCAACACCAAATGTGAAAAAAAACCATAAATCAGACCAACAAGGAAGTCGCAGGTCACCAGAGTCCAGAATATAGAGCCCCTCACCCTCCGCGCCACACTGGGGCCAACATCGAGCCATGCTTGAAAGGAAACCGGCTCCACCATACCCATCGTCAACCGATGCCAGTCCGAATTCCGATGCAAGATGAGTGCCAAAAACTCACCGAGCAGTGATGATGAAGCTAGATCCACGCCATCAGAGCCCCCGCAAGAACATACAAAGCCATGCTTGACCCTCCGCCGAGGGAATGCTCCTGAAAAGACTAACCCTCGCCGAGCCAATGGGGTCGAACGGAGCCTCGCCAGCCTTCACCATAGCCCGCCGATGCCAAGAAGAGGACATCGTCGCCAACACGCACCGTGCCATGCCGGAGGAGGAGAGGGAACGAAACCGAAAAAAACCCTAGAATATTAATTTAGGCGATGGAAGGCTTGATGAATTAATATTATCTTGAGATATTTTTATTCATTATTCATAAATTTTATCTTGTTTTATTCTTTACATAACTTTTTAATATTAAGTATATTTTATTTAATTAATTAGAAATGTTGGATAAAACATTTAGGAATAATTCATTTCATTAAATTCAATCCTTGCACATTAATTCATTTATTTATGTGATAATGGTATTTCATCCATAAAATAAATAAATCATAAGATATAAATAAATAAATAATTAATAAATTGATCATGAGATTATCTAACAGTTGATTTATTGAGTAAGCAATAAATCAACCTCTGACCTAGGGGAAAATTCATTGTTCTAATATTAGCACAAGTTACAACATTCCACCTATACATCTTTGTATCACATGAGTTAGCATCATTATGGTTATATCTTGAACCATCTCCATACGCCCTGAGATACTCCATTAATTACAAGTATTTATAACTCACATGTAGGTGAGAGAAACCAAAATATTGGTTAATGAGGATTACATAAGTAACCATGGACAAGAAAGTACTACATAATAATGGAGGGATGAATGACATGTATATCATCAAATTTAATTTAATATTAAATAACTTCAAACCCATGAAATAAATTAAATTAAATAATGAAAACACATACATAGGTCTTGGTCAAGCTCGTGAATGATCATACATATGCAATGAATATACAAAAGTAAAAATGGTTAACATTCATTTCTTATTTGTTATTTATTATTAAGATAAATTCATTTGAATCAATAAATCAATAAATCAATGAATTAATCATCTTTCATATTAATGACTATCCAAATTCATTTAGAGATATCCATAATTAATGATATTCATGGAAAATAAATGGTATAACCCATAATCATAGATTTATTACTATAAATTAATTGAGCATTTAAAATTATTTAAAACCATTATTAAATTTTCAAACACACTAGGTATAACAATCAATAAAATAATGTTTCAATATTACAATTTTTAATTTAATGTAATTTAATTATGTACTTTATTGGGAGACTACACAACATGTACTTATGAGATACACATAGTGTACCTCAACTACCGTGTACCTAAGTTACATACATGGGGATTTAGTCATGTAACTTGGCTAGACTACACAACATGTACAATCTAGCTACACATTGTGTATCACTCTTTCCATGTGCCTACACAAGTCACTGAATAATTCGGCGTGTTCAGCAGTCATGACTACATGAATTGTAAATTCTACCTACACACCTTGTATCACTCATACCATGTGTCTGCATAACTCATAGAAGTAATTGACATGTATTTTGGATGTAGGAAATGATGAACCACATGCCATATACACTGCATACACATCATTTATACCATTAATTCTCTAGGGTGTCAGTATCATGTAGTTTGACTGTGTATAATGACCGCATGGATTTCATGAATTTCATCGCTAACCTATGTAGACTACACAGTGTGTATGCTAGCTACACACCATGTAATTTGACATGCTGTGTACCGAGTTTGGATGGTCTACATGCAATGTGTAATAAATTCACCACATGTAATTGATGCTCAGTGCGTTGTGTATCTCATGACACGACCAGGTGCAATGTACTTGGGTACACAATGTGTGCTCTAGATATACATTGTTTAATCCCAGGCTATCCAGCCAGATTCCTTGACACTTCCTAATGGAATCTTTAATAATTCTTTATTTGTTCTTGACCTTAAGAAATTTTAAATCTTGAATGAAGAAATTAAAATGTTGAAAATATGTTAATTCAAATCAGGTTAAAGAATAAATAATATGAAATAAAAAATTCAACCACTTTTGCGCATATTAATCAACAATCAAATAGATATTTATAAATTTAAAATGTGACCACTCTGATACCACTTAAATATTTCAGGCATAACGAAAGTGCCTTTGGTGGGCATTAAATTAAAATTTCTTTTAATTTAGAGTTACCCAAAACCCAATAGAGGATATTTCATGTTAAATTTATAATTAATTTATTTATGATTGGAAGAAATAATTAACTGATCTTAGGATCCTTTCTTCGATGATGTTTTTTATCTTCTGAAAATCCTATTGAATTATCTTCATTCTTCTTTTAAGGATCCAAGTGTATAATTCCTCTAGTGGTGATCCATACGTGATCCTTTAATATCTGAGAAACAATGATTGATTTCTAGGTGCTAGCGTGATGAATCAATCATATTGTGTTGTTTGTCTTTATCTCTCCAAGATCCTTTAGGCTTGAAGGAGTTCTTGTTTTTGAGAGGAGGAGAGGAGAAGTTCAAGAGAGAGAGAGAGAGAGAGATGTCCATTTTGCGCAATGATTCTCTATTCTCAATTTTTGACCAACCCAACACAATAGACATAACCATATATCTATAAAGGTAGGGATTAAGTTAAAATATTATTTAATTACATGAAAAGGATTAAATAATTTAATAAAATTTATTAAAATTCATTCCAAAATAATAATAATAATAATAGTAATAATAATAATAATAATTTATGTAGAATATTATAACTTGAGCAATAAAAAATATTATTTAACTGTATTATAAATTAATATTTTTTTACAAACACAATCTTGGCCTATTTTAACTTGCTGACATTTATTTAATACATGAATAAAAAATTTATTTATAAATAATTTTTTGTCTATAAACCAATAAACTTATATTTATTAAATATTCAAATAAATAAATAAATATATTTTATTCATAATTCACTAAATAAATATTTATTTAATTTATATGATCAATGAAACTTGAATAAAATTATTCCTCAGTCTTGAGAATAATATTTATTCTATAAATTAAATTAAAATAGAATTTAATCGAGATCAATGGAAACACTTAGTGTGTGACCATCTAGGATTATTTCTCATTGACATTAGGTGGGATCTCTTAAAGTCAAAGATTACTATCTATAAATAGGTCAAGAAAACCAAGAGAAATAACTTAATGTTGCAATGATGACAAACACATATGAACACTTACTATATAATATAATCCATTTATCTCAATATCTCATAAAGAAGGTTTCATATTTGTGTCATCAACCTATATGTTTGATACATATTTTTTTGAGTATCTAAAATAAACATCATTATATAATGTCCATGAAATTTAATGAGATAGTTATATTTCAATAAAAAGGATGATATATCAACTTCCATAAAGATAGAGGGGACAAATCCTCCCCCGACTTATTAATTAAGAATATGCCATTCTTGATGCACCCAATGTATCCAACTTATCAATGAACTATTATCATCATGGTTTATGAAATACATATAAGTATGTAAGTTATAACATGCATTAATAATAATCTTAAAGTCTAAGGACCATTACACATGATCGTAGATAGGAATATCTAATGACACCAAAACATGCGGAATTCCTACAAGCAGTTATGTTCTCATAATCTCCCATCTTGAAGATTACCATGTTCTAATTTCATGAGAAAAACCCTCATCCACTTATGAGTACTCACACATGATAATATATATATATATATATATATGTATATATTACGTTCCTTATCATAATACACTATCTGACCATTGAACTATTTTTAAGAATATCCTCATGAAATTTCAAGGTTCCCATCATAGAAGGGAACTACTATAATTTTATCAATGCGACATATACTCTAGGAAATTATCACATCAATGTTATGTATAAGAAAAATAAATATATGATAATATATTTATATTTATATTCAATTCTTTTAATATTCATGTAATCTAAAGTACAAAGTTATTTGTTCTAGGGAACCAACTCCAACAGCCATAACCTTGTGTTGTATGAGTTGTGAATTTTTGTTTCTTTATCTATTACCAATACTTTGGTTTTTTTAATTTAATACATAAATATCGTTATTCAATTATTCCATACCATAACATATGCTATCATTATAAAAATAACAACCTTTATTTCCAAATATGAAAATAAATCCATCCATATATAAGAAAGAAATATAAATAATATTCTTGGTAACATTATACACATAATAATAGTTCTTTAAAACAAAAATCAATCATATCGGTAATGTGAGATGGTAGTCTCCAATGGCTAGAGCAGCCAACATCACTACATTGGATGTTCGTAGATCCACCTCATTTATGGTAATCTTCCAAAGTCCAGTTAGTTCTTATATTTGGATACAAACGTGAACACCACATGTAGTATCCAATACCCAAATTTTAGATATGGAAATATTAAACTCAATAACGAATGCACCTAAAGCTTACCCTTTCTTCTTTAACTAGCTATAATTCCTTTTCCAATGGAGCTTCTTTCCACATGAAAAACATACCACATACCACATCATGTTATTTTCCTTACATCTAGATCTTCTTCTTCTTAGAGGGATGGTGCTCTGGAGCCTTAGACTTGGAATGTGCCTTCAACCCCTTTTATTTATTTATCTTCTTCTTATTCACCATACGAACAATGGGTTTTTCATGCCCCATGTCTTTATCAACTTATCAGATAATATTAAGAAGTTCTGATAGTTTCTTATATCTATTTCTTATATTATAATTCACAATAAATTTGGAGAAGTTTTTGGGTAGTGAGGATAGAATGAGATCTATGCACAACTCATCAGGGATCTTGAAACCTAAGATGTCCAGGCACTCAATAAAGCCAATAATATTAACTATATGTTCCCAAAATTGTTCCAAATCTCCAAGATTTCATGTGAATAGTGAATTGGAGATCTCATATCTCTAAGATCTCACCTTCTATTGATAGAGATCCCTAAGGTGAGAAATAATGTTATATGCATCCATATCCTCATATTGATTTAAAATATAATTGGACATATAAGATAACATATTACATTGGACATCCATTACATCATTCACATGCTTTATATAGAGAGATACCTCTTCCTCACTAGCCTCTTTGGAAAGTGACTTAGGAAGTGGGGTTTCTAGCACATACAATTTCTGTTAGTGGCATAATATAATGCACAAGAACCTATACCATTACTAGAAATCTATGTTAGAGAGAAGGTCATACTTCTATAGTATGGATTACAGTGATATTGTTTATGTCGTTTGATTTTTCATTTCTATAATTTAAGAGTAGATAATTAGAACTTATTTTTTGATTACAAAAAATAGATTGATAAATTTAAAGTTAATTAAATTCTTATTAATCTCCCACTATTTTTTTAAAACCAAATATCCCTCAACATCAGTTTCATAATATCTTTTTTCTTAGATATTATAATGGAAATGATCTATATTCCCCTTCTTATAACCTAGACTTGGGTCTCACAATCTATTTGAAGGTTTTTAGAAATACATAACTTTATAACTATATTAACTAATAGTTCCTTGATCTTTTGAGTAGACTCCCCAATCCTAAAATCATTTTTTAATATTTCTTCAACCTTTTCCTCTTAGTTACACTGAGTCTTACTTAGGAAATCAACCTTTTATGTAAACTAAGTTAAGTCAACCCAAAACTTCAAGCTAAAATTTCCATGATAATTGAAAGCACCTCAAATTAGTTTGGTTAATCACTTTGAATTATGAGGTTGATTCTAACTTAAGTAGTGAAAAAATAACCCGAAAAAATATTTTAGTTTGAGGGATTTTTATCCTTATGCATAAATCTCATTTTTATCTTTTCATATGAATTGTTAATATTAAGAGGATTTTACTTAAGTAATTAACCATGTCTGATAAAACTTTTATGGATAATATGATTATATTTTATTTCATCTTGAAAACTTGTTAATTCATTTATAAGGTGATCGCACAACATTCAAAAACATAAATAATTAACCATGAAACTGATAGAAATAAAATATAAATGGCATGATCATGAGATTCTATAATGTCTAGTTTATCTAGAAGGTGATAAACTAACCCTAAACTAAAGGGGAAAACACCTTGAACCATAGCTTGGTTCGTGTTGTAGTATTCCACCTTGGCTCCTATGCATCGCCTCAATTGGTTACACCTTGGATCCTTGACCTGGACTGACTCCACTCACTTCAGAACTCCATCATTACATAATATTTGACTCACATATAGGTGACTATATCCAATAGATTAGATAAAGGGGAATTACATACAATAAACCGTAGGCATGCATGCCCTTACATAATAAGTAGGGGATGACTCACATACCATCAATAATAATTTAACCATAATAAATTAAAAGAAACCAATCATACACAAGAGCTAGTCTAATCTCATAACCATCCACACATCAAGAAATGGGCACACATTTTTCAATCTTGTTATCAATGACTTCAATTATTTATTTAATTAAGACAATGCGCCATGAATCAATCCAATTAATTCAATTTATCTTAATTCTATACAACCATCCTTAACTCACCATCATCTATAATTCTAAAAAAATTTAACTTAATTTAAAATTAATATAGTACAAAAGTGTAGTCCAAGGAAACCTCATGTGTTCATTGAAAAGTTTAACATTTAAATTAATTTAATATATAATTTTTAATCATATGATATGGTGTGTACTATCGAATAAATGAAACATGGAACACATAATCAATGGGTTTAATTATATATTCAATTCTTATTTTCCTAAAATCCTAAGAACACTGCTGGTAGAAGACTAAATTCCATGTATAAAAGTATATAGCGTGTACTTGTCTTCTGCCCATATAGAATACACCTAAACCTAGTTTTGTCTCCTATCATGGATGTGTATGTGGTACACAATGTGTATTGGGAATACACAACATGTAACCTCAGTGTTTCACAAAATATGTGTCCCCGTGTTGTGTATCTGATACAAGGATTGTTGGGACACCTCGTGTTCATAGCCACGAGAAGATAGGTACTATACGATGTCTAAGCTACTTACATGGCGTGTAGTTCTACATGACATGTTCTAGTCTGTCTGAATCTACACTTCAATCTGATCTATTCAGATCTTAGATATTATTTTAGAGGATCTGACCCAATAGAGCAAGACATGGACATGAAAACAGAACTAAATGGAGTATAATCTAGGAGTACATGGCATGTATATTTTTCCAGGTAGAGCCTTTGACACCTACAGATGGTAATCTCCATATGATTTTTTGTTTTTAATCATTAATCTATTACTGGTTATGTTATTGAGAATGGGGAAAAGAAGATAAGATGATGTTATATTATTAAAATGATTTTTTAACTAAAATAAAACACAAACACATTCAACTGATCAATGAATAGTAAATAATTATAAATTAAACATGTGACCACTCCGATACAACTTGTAGGTTTTAGGTGCAATGTATGAATCCTGTGATGGTATAACCAACTCTAATTTTAGTCTTAAATCACATGCAATCATTGATTTACATGATCATGAGATCATGTACAATGAAAAATAGTATATAAATAGAAGACATTAATACACTGAAACTGTAGGGATAGGATCTTCAGATGTAATTTATAATTAATTTATAAGAAGATATAGAATTACCTTAACTTGTAATTATATCTTCATTGATAGTGGAATAGATCTCGTCACACCATCATTTCACTGTAGTATCCAAGTGAAAAATCCCTGTATCTATGATCCACATATGCGCCACAATATCTGAATGATGCTGTAAAACCACCGGGTGCTAGCACAAATGATCATCATCGCTTGCATTGTTTGTGTTTGATTGTAACAAAATTCTTCTCAATAGAGGAATAACTCTTGATGATCTCTCATTGTCTTGATAGATGATGGTAAGAGAGCACTCTAGGTCTTATGATCTCTCTATAGGGATTGATAGAGTCCAACTCTATCCATTGTGAACACCATTGTCAATTAAAAAATTTATATAATCAGATATTTATTATTTCTGGTTTAGGGTTGGAAAATCACACACAAGCCCCCAACCATCATTAATATTATTAAATGACCCTATGTATAATAATAATATTATTATTATTAATTACTTGTCATGTGTGAAACATTAAGAATATAAATAAATATCATCTATACTATTCAAACCATTAAACTCGGTCTTCTTTCCCTCATCAACATTTACTGATCCTCGAATAATGATTATTTACTTAAATAAATATTACTGCATTATTCTATGATAAATATAATAAATATTATGTTTTCTAATATTAAAAAATAATATTTATTATTATTATTTAACTCACTTATTATTTTGAATAACTTGTTATTAAATTATGATGATCTAACAAACCTAAATAAATATTATTTATTCCATCTTGTTAAATTCAATACTATAATTAAACTTAGTTTACGTATACACTTAGTGTGTGACCCTCTAGGCCTCTTTATCTGTGACATTATGCAAAACCACCCAAATTCCAAAGTTAGAATCCACCAATATGCTAAGGAATCCATAGAGAAAGGAGTTAACATCCCAATGATGTCCAACCTCCTATGAACATTTACTGTATAATATAATCCTTTTATCACAATATCTCAAATCAAACTGGTTTCAAGACGATGCCATAAACTTATACGTTCGATGTTTCTTTCTTTGAATTTCCAAAAATGAAAATTCCCATAGAACACCATGCCCATGTATTTATTCAAGTAGTTTGAGTCCCATAAAAGGGCCTAAGATATTAACTTTCATAAAGAGACAAAAGGTATAAATCCTTTCTCACATTATCCATTAATGATATATCATTAATGAATCACTCAACGTATTCTACTTCACTGCAAACACATGTCATCATGGTTTTCATCAACACATCAAAGTACATGATTCATGATATCCATTAATGATAATATTAAAGTCTAAGGATTTATACAAACATCCGCTAATAGGAATAGTCAATGAAACATAGAGATATGGATTTCCTATTGACGAGTTTGTTCTCATAACCTTATATCTTGGATATTTCCGAAGGAGAACACCATGAGAAGGTGTTTCAATGTCTTATGAGACTCCTACCCCTGATAATCTGCATTTTCTATTTCCCATCAAACAATATCATCCAACCATAGAACAAGGGCCAAGAATAATTCTGTGTCACCTCTAGGTTCTCATCATAGTGGGGAACTGCTATGACCTTTTAGTGCGATATATATTCTAAGGACATTATCAAATAAAAATATTATACAAAATAACAATCATGATGTGATAAGAAATTTTTTTAATAAGAAAAATAGGTAATCAAGTACTAAACAAGTTGGTTCTAGGGAACCAACTCTAACATTATTGATATACTTATCAAGTTTTAGACAGAGAAACCTATAAAGGCAAGCCACAAAGTTTATAGATTTAGTTTGAATGGACCTATCACAACACCCTTTTCATGACCCTCCTTATTAAATACGAGGGAAGGGATGGAAAAGTGTCGTGACCTTCCTTCTTCAAGATAAAATAGAGATAATGACCCTTAAGTCCTACCTCTAGTAGGTCATGGGGTGGCGACCAACACCAAGGGTATAAAAATCTCACAAAAAATGGGAGGTATTACCCTTTTCATAATAACCAATATCGGGAGAGAAGATGTATCAACATAAAATAACTCAAAGACACACATATATATATAAAGAAACCAAAATCCATCCCATATGAATGTTTAAAGTAAAACTGCTATAAATATTAAGGAAACTCCAAAGTAAGTACCAAATTAAAACTAAGCAGTGACACAAAAACCATCCCCAATATCTGAGCTAGTAAGGTCTATCACGGTCTTTATAATCTCCCCAGAAACCTAAAAACTGTTTTATATACGTAGGGTGAGTATAAAAGTATACCCAGTAGAAAAATCCAAAGTCACTCTTGCACAAGTGGGAGAAGCATACTAATGCACCTATGAGAAAACAATAGAAACTCAAAAGAAATTAACAAGGTATACTATCCACCCTAACCTCACCAAGGCATGATCACCAAATAATTCAAGTAAAGTAAAGTAAATTAGTAAGAACATCAATATTTGGGTACCCCACACCACTTCCTACTGATTAACTTCTCATCCCTAACAACGAACGTCAAGACACTACCACACTCTTCCACAAGCCCCACTGTCACAACCTACCCACACACACCTAGGCCACATACCACATCACATCCCACCTACATACACCTGGGCCAAAAAACCACAACCTCATCTCAAAGACACCTAGGAAGGTACAACATATCTCATCCCAAAGACACCTCAGAAGCACACCTCACCCGTAGACACTCGGTCTCTCACAATCGCACCAAAACCTGCCCAAAGAGTCTTGGGATACTAATGCCTAGAATATGGAGTAGAAAAGATCCAATAACCATCCATCCATCCTCCCATAAGGATGTTAGGAAAGTACACCCTCCCACATAACAATGAGGTGTTCGAAATGTAATGCTGAACATGATTGGGGTGTGTATAGAAATTACAAGAAACTAAAAGTATATATATAGGTACCAAACACTTAGCCCAACCTAAGGGTTTTCAAAACAATAACCAGACCACACCAAAACTACCCTTGCGGCCAGCCCTACATGCATGTACCACCATGAATGACAGTCACTTCCGCAAGTCAATAAATGAACGTTGCTTCACTACAAGCCACAAATCGAAACATACCCCTAGCCAATTCAGTTAACTAGTTGTCATTATTCATTAAAATTTATTTATTTATTTATTTCATCCCTACTTAGGCAACTACCAAACATATCACACCACAAGTAGCATCATAACCTACACATTATTTATAAAGTCCTTGAAAAATACGAGCAAAAGGCTCATGAAAGGTAACACCATCCTTCTTTAAAATTATCCCTCCTAAACCATCCTTGGTAGCCCCACTGCACAAAATGAACCACATTCAGTAAAACAATAAAAACTCAACTATCTTGCAGTCCCACTACACACACCCCTTTCCTGGACACCCATTCAACCACTACCACCATCATTATTCAATGTAAAGCCTTATCCTTCCTCTCAACAAGAAAACCCACAAAACACATCATCACAACCACACTCGTCAGCCCCACTACATAACAACACTACACCCATCACACCTAGTAACATAAACATAAAATAACCTGATCCTGCATTCCCATTTCCCAACCACTACCTAGATGTAGTCCCACTACATTAAAAGTTCATCCATTCCACAATCAACCAATCTATCAACATGAGATTCCATTACACCACCCGTAACACCCCATAATCATATCCACACTACTATCCAAACCAAAAAAACAAGGTGTATTCATATTTAGAAACCCTTATTCTTTAATTCCACTTTCATTATTCATGGGTGATCACAGAATAAGTTCATTCCAAGGGAATCCATTTATTTAACTGGGTATACATGATTAATCAAGTATTCATGTCCACAACCATTCAACAAAAGATTAACAACAAGTATTCATGAGTACAATGTGCAAATAGAGACCACCAACAACTATGATTTTCAGGAGAAGACAACCCATAAAATTCACAAAAAGTATCAAGGATAACATATAAAACAAATTCATCATCATTGTCATCTTACCAACTCCTCATTTATTACTTATTATTATCTTCGTTAAGTTTGATTCTGACTGTATTCACACGGGGACATGAGTAAACCCACCTTTCATGATGCACAAAATAAAGAGAGATAAAGGAATCCCTACCTGGAACAATTGAATATCAACAATCTTCCTGGTGCTAAAAATAGGGGGTCACATGAGTAGCAGGAAATAATCTAGGGGAAAACTAAACAGACTTCTTGATTAGCCACTAAATGAGGCTAATATTCATTATTAATATATATAATATTCATGTTCTTTATTATTAATAAACACAATTTTAGTGCATTTTATACTTTGAACATCATTTCACATTATGATTGTAATTCTTTCTTAAAATGCACTATTATGTGGTACATTTTTGAACATCATTTAAAGTACCCAATGATTCATATGATTTTAAGGAATCTAATTATACATATTTTAATTTTATATTTTGTTAAATTGATCTAAACTTCAATATGAACTTGTTTGATTCAGGGATCAATGGATAATTCATGGAAGAAGATGGGGATATTTTGTGATGGAAGGAAACAATTCTAGAGAAGTCATATTGGACACCAGCCCACTAATGAGAATGTGAGGCCAAAAAATCAGGCCCAATGATTCACAAATTTCATGGGATTCTAGAATAATTGTAGAGGAAGAAATAACTATTCAGGATCCAATGCTAATTTGGCCTCCATTGTGGTCAGTTAGGCGGCCCAAGTTAGAGATAAAATTCTGGGCTAGATTCTGAGGCCCAGAAAAACAAACCACTAATCTAATCATATCTCTGAATACAAAACTCCAAATGGACCCGAATTTTATAGACGGTTAGAAGACATCCAGGGATCCATTTTATTCGTCTATGTCCCACTCGGATTAGTCCATCTAAAACGTCTTCCAAGTGCTTCTGTTCTGTGGATGAAAGCTGAATGCAACCTCAGGTCAAGTGTGGAAAAGTCCAAGTTCCACAAGCTTTCCACCACCCTAGGCCTACCATAATCAAGTGAGATGCTTTGTACTATTGGAGGCTCGACCCAAGGCTCCCAAAATTCCTATTTAAGGCAGTGGTGGTGGAGGAGTTTTTCATCTTTGGTGATTTGTTCAATTGTAATGTTATGCTGTGATTTTGTTGTCTCAAGTTTGTCTTTCACATGTAAGTTGTTCAATTCACTTTAGTTTCTTAATAAAAGTTCTTATTATCCTATTATTCTATTTTTATTCATATAACTTTGATACCATTGGTTCAAGGTGTAAATTTATTCATACCAAACCTTGTGAAATTATCCCAAAATGGTGGAGTGATCGTTATTTCATTGTTTTTTTACTTCTTCAATTCCCCCCTCATGAGTCTACTTCCCACTTCCATTGAAACCATAGAATAAATGGAAGGCTAACCCACTTATGGGTTGATCAAAGGGAGTATAAATGGGATGTATTGGATGTTATTTATCACTCCATTAATGTATAATCACTTCTTTAATTGATATTTTTATTTGATGATTTTTAAAATCCATCGTCCTTGTTGAATTTAAGGCCACACAGTTCAAGTGCTAATACGAACCTTTACCTTGAAGTGCTAAAAACTTTGATCCTTCAAGTGTATAGGTGATTAGTATTAAAGGGTGTAGGAATTAAACTAGTAAGTGATGATGTTGTTTTATCTTCTTAAATGAACCCATCTCAAATATAAGAAATTGAAATCATTGTAAAGGAAATACGTCCAATCCACCCCAAGTGATAACCTAGGATCAACTCACTCTTTTAAATTGAATTCACTTAAGTATATTATATTTCATTTAAAACCATCTTAAATCAACCCATGTTGGCCAATTCATAGCCAAAAACAGTCCATAGAATGTACGTGTCCATAGGTTACTTCTTAGGTCTCTGAGGATTCAATAACCCAAGCTAAACTACAAGGACCGTTCTAACTTTATCTCTTGGGTAAATTTGAGCGTGAATCACTTCTACAACATAGTCACACAACTTCTTGAGGAGGAAAGGTTCTAAGCTCACCAAGAGAAAATAGAAGGGTTCAAAGGAAGAGAGGATCTTGGCTTTAGAAAATATAGATCCTATATCAATGGAAGGAAATAGTTCCAAGGTCCATTAAAGTCGGATCGTGGTCAAGACCATGCAGTTTGACTATTTAAAAGTCCCTAGAGAGTTAGGATGTTAAATATATAATTAATACCCTTTGAAACCCCTTTAGAAATTCTCAAACAAGGATTTAAACACTATTTATGTCAAATAAAATGTAGGAGGAGTGAAACTGAAAAAACTAGAAATGAATCACTGATGGGTGAGTCACCGACACGAGTCATTGAAAGTGAGTCACTGATGCCTGAATCACTGACGTGAGTCATTGATGTGACTCACCGATACGAGTCACCAATGTGTCCCACTGAAAGTGAGTCGCTGATTCCACTCATCGATGCCACTCACCAACACCACTCACCGATGCCACTCACCAACACCACTCACTGACGCCCATCCTACTGATGCCTGACCTACTAACACTCGACCTACCGATGCCTCGACCTTTAGATGCCTCAACCTACCAGCGCATCTTCCTACCAACACCTCGATCTACTAACGCATCTACCTACTGACACCTTGACCTACCAACGCCTCGACCTACTAACACCTGATCTACCGACACTAAGCTATCGACATTGATTCAATGATGCATCCTACTGATGAAAAAACTAGAATTTTAGAAAACTCTTGAAATGAGATACTGTTTCCCCCCAGAACACCCCAAACACTGGATTTTGAAAAATTAATGGACCATTTAGGTCTAGTCCATTACATCATATACCTATCAAACTATTCTCACCCTCAAGAATTCAAAACCAAACCTAGAAGAAATAGGGGTCTAAACAACCACCCCGTAAGATACATCTCAAGGATAAACCACCTTGTGTTGTTAGAAAGATAGAGTGAAAACTCAACATACAAGAACAACTCCTCCCGCATCTAATAACCCAAACATCCACAAGATACCCCACACAATAACCAACTATCCGAACACATGATTTAGTGAATTCCTTTCTCCATGTCAAGATACTATCTACTCTGGGCGGCACTAACTCACCCACATGGGTTTAATCGTATCTCAATTAATGAATCTTGATTATAAATTAGGTCTCCCCATTTTCAAATGATAAGATTTTTTCACACACTACAAAGAAAAATAATCAACCCATCTTATAAAAAACAAGTTTCATGCACTACCTCACAAACCAAAACACACAAGAAAAGATAAAAAAAATTCAAGTACTAGGCATGAATTTGTGTATCTCACTCGAAAGTAATATCCCATAAAACACCATGCCTCTAGAACAAATAAAAAAAGGAATGGTCCATCCACACAGTACCTTATCTCAAAAATCTTGGATCTCCACTGGCCACTCCAGGAATGTTGCATCGTCCTCAATATCCAACTCTCCCCAGTCAATGACATGGGAGTCATCGTAAAGATACCGATAAAGATAGGAGACATGAAAGAAATAATGGATAATACTCAAATATAGTGGTAATTCCAACTGGTATGCCACCTTACCAACTCTCCCCATCACTTAGAAAGGTTTAATGAACCTAGGATAAAGTCTTCCCACTCTACTGAACCTATGCTTCCCACATGGATGGGAAACCTTCAAGAACACGTGGTCCCCAACCTTGAAATCCAAGGGAATACTCCTAAAATAGATATATGACTTATTACGGTCTTTTGATTCCTTAATCCTCTCATGGACAAGCTACACATTCTCTATCATACTCTGCACCATGTTTGAACTAAGAACAACTGCCTCCCCAACTTGTGTCCAGCACAAGATTGAATGGTACGACCTTCTGTATAAATCTTTGAATAGATCCATACCAATGGAATATTGATAAATATTATTGTAAAAAAACTATACTAAGTTAAAGTGTCATAACCACGATTTTAAAAAGTTCAAAACACATGCCCGCAACATGTCCTCCAACATTTGGATGGTTCTCTCTGTCTGCCCACCTGTTTGAGGGTGGAAAGCAGTACTAAGGCGTAACTGAGTGCCCAAAGCATGATACAATCCCCTCCAGACTCATGAGGTAAAATTAATATACCGATCCAAGATAATGGATCTCAGAACCACATGCATACACACCACCTCATCCATATACCTCTATGATAAGGCATCCACTACACTTGACTCCTTGATCGCTAAGAAGTGAGCTGATTTCTTCAACCGATCCACCACTACCTAGATTGCATCACATCCTACCTAAGCCCTGGGTAATCTTGTGAATAAATCCATTGAGTTGTCATCCCAATTCAACTTGGATAATTCTAGGGGATGAAAAAATCATTGGGAACATGTTTCCTAACCTTCACCTTCTGGCATACTAGGCACTTTTCCATAAACTCTGCCACTCCACACTTCATCTCGGGACACCAGAACTACTCCCTCAAGCCACGATACATCTTAGAAACTCCTGGGTGTATCGTAAAAAGTGATATATGAAACTTAATGAGAAATCCCTCATTAATATCCACCAGAAAAAAATCTTCCCATGGAATAACATCCGATTATGAGTATCCTCTAACCATCCCTATGGAGCATAACCCTGGTCAATGCGATCACACATCACCTCTACCTATGAGTCTCCCCACTAATACTCCATCACCTACAACCTCAAAGTTGATTGTAACTTCATCTAAAACAGACAGACTTTGCTGCCATCCATTCCTATATCTAAGTGCAAGGTGACCAACTCCTGCATTTCTCTCCAAGCATTCATAGAATCCCAAACCACCTCCTTCTAAAAATTCTTTCTCAAAGCATTGACCACACAATTATCATTTCCTGATGTGTAAGAGATCTCAAAATTGTAATCCTAGAGAAAATTCATCCACCTCCACTACCGTAAGTTCAGATTTCACTAGAAAACTATGTACCTCAAGCTCTTGTGATCTGTGAAGACCACAAAGCGCTCCCCAAAGAGGTAATGTCACCAAAAATTTAGCACAAAACAACCACTAATAGCTCTAGATCATGGGTGGAATAGTTATGTTCATGGGGATGTAACTTCCTAGATCCATAAGAGATTACTCCCCATTACTGCATCAGAACACACCCCAATCCCAAATGAGAAGTATCATAGAAAACTTTGAACATCACCCCTTCCTCTAGAAACCTAAGCACTAGGTAACTGACCAAATTCCCCTTTAGATAGCTGAAAGTTGTCTGACACTGCTCACTCTATATAAATTCCTGGTATTTTCTTGTAAAATCCATCAACAAAGATTCTACTCAAGAGAAGTTGGGTACAAATATCTGGTAATAGCCTACAAGACTGAGAAAACCACAAACCTATTCTACATTCTTGGGTGCTCCCCAAGAAATGACTACCTAAAATTTGATGGTTCCAATGATAAACCATAATGAGACACCACATTTCCATGGAAGTGGAACTCCCATGTCCAAAAATTTCACTTGGAAAACTTTACATTGAGCTGGTGGCATTAGAGAACTTCCAAGATAGTCCTGAGATGCTCGGTATGATCCTCCTCTAAATTCTAGTAGATCTGAATGTCATCTATGAATATGACGATGAACCAGCCTAGGAACTCACAAAATATGTAGTTCAAAATTCCCATGAACACGACCGGTGCATTCGAAACATAGAATGACATAACCATGAACTCAAAGTGCCCATACATGCACCTGAAAGTAGTTTTTGGGATTTCACCATCCTTCACCCTCAACTGGTGATACCCATACCGAAAATCAATCTTGGAAAACTAAATTTCTCCCCTCAACTAGTTGAAAATTTAATATATCCTTTGGAGAGGGTAACCGTTTTTAATAATCAACTGATTCAACCTCTAGTAGTCTATGCATATCCTCAGACCACTATATGAATTCTTTGCGAACAATATGGGAGCACCCCATGGCAACAAACTGGGCTAGATAAATCCCTTCTTCATCAAATTTTCAATCTAGATTCACAAATCCCAAAGCTCAGAAGGAACCATCTGATAAAGAGCCATCAAAATTAAAGAAGCATCGAGATTCAAGTCTATCCTAAAATCAACGTCACACTGAGGGGATTGAGTCACAACCTCCTTGGAAAAAACATCCAATAACTCCTTGATAACTTCTGAAACCTCTACCATCTCATAATCCACCGATTCTACTGACAGCTTAGCTAACAAGGTGAAAAGAGGATCCACACACTGACTGCCCATCAGACAACTCCGCTCGCCAACGAAAGCCACATGTAATCCATCTATATCTAAAAACAAGACTCTTCTCTGGAAGCATTTGATAATATCATGCATAGAGTAAAACCAGTTGATTCCAAGGATAACATTGTATGGAAACATTTTTAGTAGAAAGAGATACCCACTAGACTGATGCGACCCCAACATCAATCAACATCCTCAACACACATTAAACAAGATGGTCTGACCTCTAAGCGGTGTACTCAACACCAGGGACATGAAAAATCTCTCTATGTCTAGCTCAAGGGCATGGGATAGACTGGGTGAAAAAAGGAGTGCGAAGATCTCGAATCAAACAAGGTGGAAACAAGAGTACTAAATAATATGATCGTACCTCGAATGGTCTTTAGTCCTGCTGTAACTGCTACATATGTGGCAAGAAACTGACCACACATAGATATTATACCCCTATATTATCTATTATCTCCTCAACCACATCTAAGTCGAGCTCCCTAAGGAATGCCCTGAGTTCGACCTCCGCCTTCCCCATCTTTCCTTGGTGAAACAGAAGCCTGATGTCCCTGCTGCTGAAATGGCATGGCCAGAAACTGCTGCTGAGGCGGGCGTTGAAACTTTCTACCTCCACTATACTAAGATTGAATTGGGAACTGACTCTAAAGGTGTTCATGGCCTCCAAAAGATAAACACCTCGGTACCAGGCCTATGGGAAAATGATAAGGGCTAGAAGGTCAGAACTAAAACATCTGGGGTCGGCTCCCCACTGGCTGAAACCTGTAAGGTCCTGTCGCTGGAGACCTACTACTGACAGTCTTCCCATTTTAAGAACTCAACTTGCTCCCCTCTCATAGTAAAACTACTCATGATTACATCCTCTCAACTACCTCAGCCTTCTTCTAGACCTCTAGGTATTTTGACAAGGTAAAGGGAGTAACTGCGTACTGGAGTTAAGGATAGAGTGCCTCCTCTAAACATCTCACCCGGGACTCCTCATCTAGAAAAAGGTTCAAAGCAAAGCAAAGGAGATCCTTGAACTTTATCCCCAACTCCCATACTGATATACTCCCCTACTATAGGGAGAGTATCTCCTGTCACTTCTCAGTCTTCATGGTTAAAGAAAGGAATTCCGACCAGAAATCCTTTTCAAAATCGATCCACAGAACATCACCCTCCTTTCTATCCTCTAGGTACAACGTCCACCACTGACGTTCAATACCCCACATCTGACTAATGGAAAATAGAACCGAGTACTCCATCGAAGCCCAGATCAAGCTGAAAGTGATCACCATCTCTTCAGGCCAACTCTCCGTCTCTGTATTTGAAATTCTACCTTTGTACATTCCCAGAGTTTGCCATTGGAAAGCACGAAGGGTCTTCTACCACTGATCATCCTACCCCAATGGGTCAACCCTCTATCGGTCGACTGAGTTAGCCTACCGATCCTCCACTTCTCAATCCAATTGTGGACGAAGACCGGGTTCCATAGCTGAAAGGAAAACGAGGAACTCTTAAGCCCGAGTAGTATGGAACTTATTTAGGATTCATTTTAACTCATTGTTTATTTAATTTTTCCACAAATTCCCAAAAAAAAAAGAAAAAAATCATGATGCATATACCTTTTCTAGGGTATCTACCCTATAAATGGTATATCCTCACTTGGTCGTTCAGTAAGCTCAGAGTCCTTGAATCAGATCACGGCCCCCCCTAAAATCTCATTTCTTATCTAGTCTTACCTGGCCTACATCACGCACCAACATCACCTAACACTACTACCCTACCATCCCATGCAATCCTAACTATGCCTAACTCCAAATCCATACTATCTCCCAACCATAACCTCTAGTACCATTTTTTCATGACCCTCCTTTAAGATGAGGGAAGGGATGATAAATTGTCATGACCTTCCTTCTTTAAGATGAAAAATAGATAATGACCCCCGAGTCCTACCTCCAGTAGGCCCTAGGATGGTGAAAAACAACAAGGGTATATAAATATCACAAAAATGGAAGGAATTACCATTTTTATAGTAACTAATATTGGGAGATAATATGTATCAACCTCAAAAAACTCTAAGAAACATATATATAAATAAACCAAAATCCATCCCACATGCATGTTTAACGTAAAACTACTAGAAATTCAAAGAAAAATCCAAATTAAGTACCAAAATAAAACTAATTAGCAACACAAAAAACCGTACCCAATGTCTAAGAAAGTAAGGTCTATCATGGTTTGTGTAATATCCTTAGAAACCTAAAAAAAGTTTTATATACATAGGGTGAGCATACAAGTATACTCAGTAGGAAAATCCAAAGTCACTCATGCACAAGTGGGAGAAGCATACTAATGCCCCTATGAGAAAATAAAAAAATAACCCAAAAGAACCTAAAAAGGTATACTATACCCACCAACATCACTAAGTCACACTAACTAAGTAACACAAGTCAAGTAAAGTAAATTAGTAAGCACATCGATATATGGGTACCCCACACCACTTCCCATTGGTTAATTGCTCATCCCTAATGGCGAACGTCCTGACGCTACCACACTCTTCCATTATCCCCACCATCACAACTTTCTATTACACTCCTAGGCCACATACCACATCACATTCCGCTCATATAAATCTAGACCACAAAACCACAACATCATCCCGAATACACCTGGGAAGGTACAACATATCTCATCTCGAAGACACCTGGGAAGCACACCTCACTCGCAGACTTTGGGGCCCTCACAACCAAACAACAACCTGCTCGAAGAGTTTTGAGATACTAATTCCTAGAAGAGGGATCCAAGAAGATCCAATAACCATCCATCCATCCCCCCATCAGGATGTTGGGAAAGGACACCCTCTCTCATAACAATGGGGTGTTCAACATGTAGTGATCAACATGGGTGGGGTGTGTATAGAAATCACAAGGAACTATAAGTATATATATATATTGGTACCAAACACTTAATCCAACCTATGGGTTTTCAAAAAAACAACTAGAACACACTAAAACTTCCCTTGTTGCTAACCCTACATGCACGTACCACCACGAATGACAGTCACTTCTGTAAGTCGATAAAGGAATTCCGCTTCACTACAAGCCAAAAATCAAAACATACCCCCAACCAATTCATTTAACAAGTTGTCATTATGCATTAAAAATTAATTTATTTCTTTATTCCATACCTACCCAGGCAACTACCAAACACAACACACCACAAGTAGAATCATAACCCACACATTCTTCACAAAACCCCTGAAAAACCTCGGTGAAAGGCCCACGCAAGGTAACACCATCCTTCTTAAAAATTATCCCTCATAAACTATAAGGACCTGGCCTTAAACCTTACTTAATATTTAATTAAATGAATAATTCACATTGAGGATATTTTCAGGTTTAGAGTTTTAGAGAATTAGGACATCACTATTACATCTCAAAAGATTACAAAGTAGACACTTCTAATAAGTTTCCATAAAATAAAAACTCTTAAAAAGAAACATGTCTAGTTCCATGTTTTAGATAGCATGACTTTTCCTTGATCCCATCCTTGACCCTATTCCACATTACGTCCTATGAAAAACATTTAAAAAACTTGGGATGATCATTAAAAGCTCAGTAAGAGATATAAAAGTACGAAATGAAAACATTAGTCCATGTATGAAATCATACTTTAATCATAAAACATAAGAATTTTAACATACCTCATCAAATCATGAATAAATCATAGAAATCATAAGACATAAAGGTTACTTGAGGCATTCATAACATTCTTACGTAGGGAGTAACCCTCATGGTTATGTTTGGAATACCCATCACAGTATATTCCCTAAATCTCTTTGGAGAAACCTTAACGTTTAACTCCTTCACATTACCCAATGCATTAGAGAGATATATCAGGATCACCCGCCCTTAGTTTATCACGGAACCACCCGTCTTCATAACAATGCCCAAGAACCATAACATAATCGTATCACGTAAAACATGCATAAAGGAAACATAAAATTTCCACATTTCAATCACAAGATATCAATACAACACATTGATATAATTAAAACATTATGAAAACCATTTTCAATACCAAAATAAAAGAAAAGTAATACATGGTATTTTTTTCATTTAAAAAAAAAGTTAGGTTATGGCTTGTAGAGGAAGCCGAAACTCAAATAATGGTCACAACAGCGGAGAAGTCATTGTCGCCACATACGTACGACAAAAAAACATTCCTTTTTTCGTTTAGTAAAATGATTCATATAAAAAAATATTCCTTTTGAATAAGCATAAAAGTAAAAGGGGTTTATACACCGTATAAAATAAAGTTGTGTATAAAAAAAATGCCTCAATGAATGGAGATTGAGACGAATCCCTTACCTCGTGTCCGACGTGACTCGATTGCTCTTTAATCTCCTGAATAATACACTAGAGTTAATTTATACTTTATTAAGAACCTTTTTCAAGTTTATTATTCCTTTTATATAACTTATTACCATGTTATAAATGTTATGTAATCATTTAAGTTAATAATGTTCGTTTTTTCGATATCTGGTTCATAAGTCAAAAATGGACTTCTCACAATTACATGTTGTTCATGTGGTCAAAGGTTCATTATATCCAGAATGATATTAATGATTTGGATATCATATATATCATATATATCCAGAATATAAATGTATTTATAATAGTACATAACATTTAGAGGTAAGAAATGAAATGCACCGTTAATGGAGACGGTAAGCCGTACGTACGCATGAACGCTACTTTCATTTCTATTTCGTATTTAATGGAGTGAAATAATAATTATATAAAGTTATATTATAATTCCAGTATAACATCATATATAATAACATGAAATCCATCCTTTATACGTCCCACATATGGCATTAACGAATCAAATCACTTTGAGGGGGCGGTAGTCCGCACTTCCTAAAATGAGATTATCGTGTTTACCCACAATGGAAACCATAAAGGTATGCCACAAATGAAAAATACAGAAGCATAAGGAAAACATAAACACAATATATATCATATATAAATAGAGTTACATCTTAATGGCCACCATGAAAGGTGTTAAAATAATATTGAACAATCATCGTTTCGTGAGGCAGAAAATCACCAACCACAGAAACAATATGTTCTTTGGCCATTAGACGAAGGTGTGTGTAGGTGTAGCTCTAATAATTCTCATAACAATATCCTAGTATATTTAATATACTGGTGTTGTTACAAAATAAGGGAATAAAAGTAGTTTAGGGGGTTGGAGAAGCAAAATAAAACATAAGAACACAAGAGAAGACACTACCTTTAAAACATGTAACTATTTTTGATTTGAGATCAAAGGATTTCTTGGAAAGACTTCTTCCCAAAGTGAGGCTTCTAGGAGTAATAGAGGGATGTGGAGAGACAAAATGGGCAGGTTTTGGATGAGCCAAAGGCTTGAGAGGTGTGGGTAAGGTGGTAGAGGTGGGGGCCTTTTATAAGAGGAGAGGAGAGGCACTCTTGGAAAGTTATAAAAGGTTACTTTATTATAAAATGCTTTTAGGATTTTAAAGGTCCCAAAATTATATAATTCAAGGATAAGGTTCTAAGAGTTATAAATCCACTCATACAATAGGTTTTTGACAAGTTTAGGTCTTAGATTTTACATTATCTTTTCATTTTATTTAAATCGTTAAATAATGAGGTAATCGCTGCATCATCATGGTGTCATAAATAATTTAATTTATTTAATGTCTAAAAATTATAAAAAAAATAGAATGATGTAGGAAATATTTTTATCTTTCTAATGAATATTTATAGTAAAAAATATTACTTGTATAACCCCATTTAAATATTTTTTTAGTAAAATAACACATGTTTGTGACATTTTTATTTTAACATTAAATAAAAATTTATTAATGTCATTTTCCTACCAAAGTGGCTCCATGAGGTCCCCAAGTTGACCCATGGATTTTCTTGGTCGGCGATGACACATCCAATAAGGGAAGAACATGTGTAAAAGTCATTTCATATTATTAAAACATTTTTTTACCTTAAATTACACTAATTACCTTTAATCGTGATTAAAAACTTAAAAGTTACTATTCACCAAAAAATTATTTTAATCCCATTGAACCACATTTTAATTCCTAATGAAAACCATGAATGTTGGATTTTTGAAATTCAAAACACAGAGGTGGTAAAATTTCATTTAAACGAAAAATCAGTTTTTTTTAAGTACCACTTAGTGGTTTCACTATTCATCAAAAATTGAAGTTTTTCAGAAAAATACCAAAACATCACCCTAAGCTATATTTGATATTCTGAATTCAAAAATGATTTCTATTTTACAAAATTCAAAAAATATAAGTTAAATTAATTAATTTAATAATTAATTCTCACTGTCAGAACAAATAGCGTGTTTTTATGAAACAATATATATCAAAAGATTGACACTAGTTTAAGTCCAATTTCAAAGTGAAATTAATTCCAATGACCACTATTGGATTAAATGGTAAAAATATATTCTAATTTAACTTTAAAACCAATTCAAAAGATAATCTAATCATATAAATAAATTAGATTAAAAAGAGGTTTTGAATTAAAATACAACATTGTTCACTATTCATTAAAAAAAATAAACTTTATCGGAAAAATACCAAAAATTTACACAAAGTAAATTTTGATGTCCCGATTCTAAATAATAATTTTATTTGGTCCAAAAGAATTTATAAGAGTGACCAAAACTATATTTAAAGATGGTTCGCCATCAAAAGGCGATAAGTGGACCTTTAGTGAAAATTAGAGTATATATGCCTAAAATTGAATTCTTTTCGTATTTTAAGACTTTATCCTTTATTGGATAAATGTAAAAACATTTAACAAACATATATAATCATATTTTAGTTATTTCTATTCATTCCCGCCAATACAACGGCTATGTGTTAACTACCATTTAAAATAATATTATTTTATTACTAGTGTGCAATGTAAGATTTCAAAGAAACTCTTTGTTGCGTATCGGGTATGCTATCAAACATAGAAACCCATTTAAAGTAAAATTAATATTTAATTCGTAAATATTAATAATTATGAAAATGTATTATTCTTTATTTACCTAGGATGCTACATCCTTCCCCCCTTTTAGGAATTGCGTCCTCGCAATTTTATTCACTTATCAAAATAAGTGGGGGTATTTATCCCTCATAGCATTTTTAGATTCCCACGTTGCCTCTTCAACCATATGGGTTTTCCACAAAACCTTTACCTGATGAATTACCTTATTCCGCAACACTTGCTCTCTATGGTCAAGAATCTGGACTGCTTGTTCTTCATAAGAGAGATTCTCTTCCAACTGAACTACCTCTAGGCTCAAAACATGAGATGGATTTGGCATATGGTTTCTCAACATCGAAACATGAAAAACATTGTATACCTGAGATAAACTCGGAGGTAAAACCACTCGGTATGCAACTGATCCAACTCTCTCCAGAATTTCATATGGTCCAATGAACCTTGGACTCAGCTTTCCTTTCTTACCAAATCGCACCACACTTTTCCATAGTGAAACTTTGAGAAAAACATGATCACCTATCTCAAAAGATAGATCCTTCCTCCGGTTATCCGCATAACTCTTCTGCCTGCTCTGAGATGTTCTCATGTGTTTCTGAATCAACTGAACTTTTTCTGCCATCTCTCTACCAATTCTGGACTCATCAGCTTCCTTTCACCCACTTCATCCCAAAAAGATGGAGTTCGACACCGCTTCCCATATAATGCCTCAAACGGAGCCATCTTTATACTGGAATGAAAACTGTTATTATATGAAAATTCAACCAAAGAAAGATTTTGGTCCCAACTTACCTGATAATCCATCGAACAAGCATGTAGCATATCCTCCAAAGTCTAAATTACTCATTCTGACTGCCCATCTGATTGAGGATGAAAAGCTGTACTAAAATTTAATTCAGTACCCAACAAATTCTGAAGGCCTTTCCAAAAGTTAGATTTAAACCTGGGATCACGATTAGATACAGTGGATAGGGGAACTCCATGCAACCTGACTATCTCTTTAAGATACAATCGATAAAGTTGATCTAGAGAGAAAGTATCTCGAATAGGAAGGAAATGAGAAGATTTAGTCAAGCGATCAACAATAACCCAGAGTGCATTATTACCTCGAGATGTCTTCGGTAATCCCACAACAAAGTCCATGGATATATTTTCCCATTTCCACTCTGGCACTGGTAAAGGCTGAAGCATCCCTTTCAGTAACTTCCACTCTTCTTTAACCTGCTGACAAGTCAAACACTTCACAGTAAAATCATCAATATCTCTTTTCATTCCATCCCACCAGTAATACTACCACAGATCTCTGTACATCTTAGTACTGCCTGGATGAACTGAAAACGAGGAACTATGAGCCTCACATAACAACTCATTCTTAAATTGTGAATCACCAGGCAAACCTAATCTCTTCCCAAACCTCAAAACACAATCATTATCAATGTTAAATTCAGGAAACTTACCCTTCTGAACCAGCTCTACCTTTTTCTGCAACCCACTGTCTTTCTTATGCACTTGCTTAATTCTGTTTGATAGAGATGATCTCACTGATACCCGAAACAAAACAGAAGAACTTCCTGCACCAACAACTTCTATTCCAAAGTTCATCAAATCAAAAACCAAAGGATCTCGTTCCAAACGTAGCATGGTTAATGAAGTATTACTTTTTCGACTCAAATCATCAGCCACTTAATTTGATTTTCCCGGATGGTAATGAATTGTACAATCATAATCCTTGGTTAATTCTAGCCATCTTCTCTGTCTCATGTTCAATTCTTTTTGAGTGAATATATACTTTAAACTTTTTTGATCAGTATATATTTCACACTTTACTCCATACAAATTATGCCTCCAAATTTTTAGAGCAAAAACAACAGCAGATAATTCCAAGTCTTGTGTAGGGTAATTTACCTCATGAGTTTTCAACTGACGTGAAGCATATGAAATTACCTCATCATTCTGCATAAGGAAACAGCCAAGTCCCTTCAATGAAGTAATACTGTATATAAAAAACTCACCAATCCTGGAAGAAAGTTTCAAAACTGGAGCATTCACCAATCTTCTTTTCAACTCCTGAAAACAATCATCACATTCGTTTGTCCAGATAAACTTAACACCCTTCTGAGTTATATTAGTCATTGGACTAGATAACCGTGAAAATTTTTCAACAAACCTTTGGTAGTAACCTACCAAACCAAGAAAACTACGGATATCGGTTGCATTTGTGGGTCTTGGCCATTCTTCAACAACTTTTGTTTTAGCAGGATCAACAGTTATGCCATTTTTTGAAACAATGTGACCAAGGAAATAAATTTGTTGTAACCAGAACTCACACTTTCTTAATTTTCCATACAGTTTATTTTCTTTTAAGGTTTGAAAGATAACCCTTAAATGACTTTCTTGCTCCTCTTTACTTTTAGAAAACACCAAAATATCATTAATAAAAACAACCAACATTTTTCACCTGAGTCAATTGAGCCATCACTACAACAAACTGTTTAGTTCTGATTCTGACCATCTCAGGATACTGATTTGAAAGGTTATTTCCCTCTGTATGCCTTCCCAGAAAATCAGTTCTGTTTCCTCTATGAAAAACCATTCTTAACACAGAAATATATTAGGATAAGCAACATGGTAATCTTCAAATTCTATATCATTTCAATCATACCATAAATTAATTTATAATTTAACAATTTTATAACTCCTAAAGTTGTCTAAACCGACCTCTGATACCAACTATAAGGCCCCTGCCTTAAACCTTACTTAATATTGAATTAAATGAATAATTCACATTGAGGATCTTTTCAGGTTTATAGTTTTAGAGAATTATGACATAACTATTACATCTTAAAATATTACAAAGTAGAAACTTCTAATAAGTTTCCATAAAATAAAAACTCTTAAAAAGAAACATGTCTAGTTCCATGTTTTAGATAACATGACTTTTCCTTGATCCCATCCTTGACCCTATTCCACATTAAGTCCTATAAAAAACATTTCAAAAACTTGGGATGAGCATAAAAATCTCAGTAAGGGATATAAAAGTGCAAAATGAAAACATTAGTCCATGTATGAAATAATAATTTACTCACAAAACATAAGCATTTTAACATACCTCATCAAATAATGAATAAATCATAGAAATCATAAGACATAAAGGTAACTTGAGGCATTCATAACATTCTTACGTAGGGAGTAACCCTCATGGTTACATTTGGAATACCCATCACAGTATATTCCCTAAATCTCTTCGGAGAAACCTTAATGTTTAACTCCTTCGCGTTACCCAATGCATTAGAGAGATATATCAGGATCACCCGCCCTTAGTTTATCACGGAACCACCCGTCTTCATAATAATTCCCAAGAACCATAACATAATCGTATCACATAAAACATGCATAAAGGAAACATAACATTTCCACATTTCAATCACAATATATCAATACAACACATTGATATAATAAAAACATTATGAAAACAATTTTCAATACCAAAATAAAAGAAAAGTAATACATGGTATTTTTTTTCATTTTAAAAAAAAGTTAGGTTATGGCTTGTAGAGGAAGCCGAAACTCCAATAATGGTCACGGCGGCGGAGAAGTCATTGTCGGCGCATAAGTACGAAAAAAAAACATTCCTTTTGTCGTTTAGTAAAACGCTTCGTATAAAAAAATATTCCTTTTGAATAAGAGTAAAAGTCAAAGGGGTTTATACACCGTATAAAATAAAGTTGTGTATAAAACAAAATATGCCTCATTGAATAGAGATTGAGACGAGCCCCTTACCTCGTGTCTGACGTGAATCGATTTCTCTTTAATCTCTTGAATAATACACTAGAGTTAATTTATACTTACTTAAGAACCTTTTTCAAGTTTATTATTCCTTTTATATAACTTATTGCCATGTTATAAATGTTATGTAATCATTTTAGTTAATAATGTTCGTTTTGTCGATATCTGGTTCATAAGTCAAAAATGGACTTCTCACAATGACATGTTGTTCATGTGGTCAAAGGTTCATTATATCCAGAATGATATTCATGATTTGGATATCATATATATCATATATATCCAGAATATACATGTATTTATAAAAGTACATAACATTTAGAGGTAAGAAATTAAATGCACCGTTCATGGAGATGGTAAGCCGTACGTACACATGAACGCTACTTTCATTTCTATTTCGTATTTAATGGAGTGAAATCATAATGATATAAAGGTATATTATAATTATAGTATAACATCATATATAATAACATTAACTCCATCCTTTATACATCCCACATATGACATTAACGAATCAAATCACTTTGATGGGGCAGTAGTCCGCACTTCCTAAAATGAAATTATCATGTTTACCCACAATGGAAAACATAAAGGTATGCCAAAAATGAAAAATACTGAAGAATAAGGAAAACATAAACATAATATATATCATATATAAATAGAGTGACATCTTAATGGCCACCATGAAAGGTGTTAAAATAATATTGAACAATCATCGTTTCATGAGGCAGAAAATTGCCAACCACAGAAACAGTATGTTCTTTAACCATTAGATGAAGGTGTGTGTAGGTGTAGCTCTAATAAATCTTTTAAAAACATCCTAGTATATTTAATATACTGGTGTTGTTAGAAAATAAAGTAATAAAAAGAGTTTAGGGGGTTGTAGAAGTAAAATAAAACATAAGAACACAAGAGAAGACACTACCTTTAAAACAGGTAACACTTTTTGATTTGAGCTCAAAGGCTTCCTTGGAAAGAGTTATTTCCAAAGTGAGGCTTCTAGGAGTAATATAGGGATGTAGAGAGACAAAATGGGTAGGGTTTGGCCGAGCCAAAGGCTTTAGAGGTGTGGGTAAGGTGGTAGAGGTGGGGGCCTTTTATAAGAGGAGAGGAGGGGCACTCTTGGAAAGTTATAAAAGGTTACTTTATTATAAAATGATTTTCGGATTTTAAAGGTCCCAAAATTATATATTTTGAGGATAAGGTGAAAAGAGTTAGAAATACACCCATCCAATAGTTTTTTTACAAGTGTAGATCTTATATTTTACATTATCTGTTTATTTTATTTAAATCGTTAAATAATGAGGTAATCGCTGCATCATCATGGTGTCATAAATAATTTAATTTATTTAATGTCTAAAAATTATAAAAAAAATATCATGATGTAGGAAATATTTTTATATTTCTAATGAATATTTATAGTAAAAAATATGACTTGTATAACCCCATTTAAAATTTTTTTTAGTAAAACAACACATGTTTGTGACATTTTTATTTTAACATTAAATAAAAAGTTATTAATGTCATTTTCCTACCAAAGTGGATCCATGGGGTCCCCAAGTTGACCCATGGATTTTCTTGGTCTGCCATGACACATCCAATAAGGTTAGGACATGTGTCAAGGTCATTTCATATTATTAAAACATTATTTTTACCTGAAATTACACTAATTACCTCTAATCGTGATTAAAAACTTAAAAGTTACTATTCACCAAAAAATTATTTTAATCCCATTGAACCAAATTTTACTTCATAATGAAAAACATGAATGTCGGATTTTTGAAATTCAAAACACAGAGGTGGTAAAATTTCATTTAAACGAAAAATCAGTTTTTTTAAGTACCACTTAGTGGTTTCACTATTCATCAAAAATTGAAGTTTTTCAGAAAAGTACCAAAACTTCACCCTAAGCTATATTTGATATTCCAAATTAAAAAATGATTTATATTTTAAAAAATTCAAAACATATAAGTTACATTAATTAATTTAATAATTAATTCCCACTGTCAGAACAAATAGCGTGTTTTTATGAAACAATATATATCAAAAGATTGACACTAGTTTAAGTCCAATTTCAAAGTGAAATTAATTCCAACGACCACTATTGGATTAAATGGTAAAAATATATTCTAATTTCAATTTAAAAACAATTAAAAAGATAATATAATCATATAAATAAATTAGATTAAAAAGAGGTTTTGAATTAAAATACAACATTTTTCACTATTCATTAAAAAAAATAAACTTTATCGGAAAAATACCAAAAATTTACACAAAGTAAATTTTGATATCCTGATTCTAAAGAAGAATTTTATTTGGTCCAAAATAATGTATAAGAGTAACCAAAACTATATTTAAATATGGTTCGCCATCAAAAGGTGATAAGTGGACCTTTAGTGAAAATTAGAGTATATATGCCTAAAATTGAATTCTTTTCGTATATTAATCCTTTATCCTTTATTGGATAAATGTAAAAACATTTAACAAAAATCTATAATCATATTTTAGTTATTTATATTCATTCCTGCCAATACAACGGTTACGTGTTAACTACCATTTAAAATAATATTATTTTATTACTAGTGTGCAACGTAAGATTTCAAAGAAACTCTTTGTTGCGTATCGGGTACGCTATAGAACATAGCAACCCCTTTAAAGTAAAATTAATATTTAATTCGTAAATATTAATAAGTATGAAAATGTATTATTCTTTATTTACCTGGGATGTTACATCAACCATCCTTGGTATCCCCACTACACGAAAACACCACATTAAGCAAAACAATCAAAACTCAACTAGCTTCCAGTCCCACCACACACTCCCCTTTCTTGGACACCCATTCAAGAATTACCACCATCATTATTCAAAGTAAATCCACCCTGTCCTTCCTCTCTATAAGAAAAACCCTAACACACCTCATCACAACTACACTTGGAAGCCCCACTGTATAACAACACCACACCCAACACACCCAGAAACATAAACATAACACATCCTGATCTTGCAGTACCACTACCCAACCACTACCCAGATGCAGTCCCACTGCATAACAAGTTCATCCATTCTACAATCAACCAATATCTCAACCTGAGATTCCATTACACCACTCGTACCACCCCATACTCACATCTACACTCCCAGCCACACCAAAAAACAATGTTTATTTAGATTTAGAAACCCTTGTTCTTTAATTCCACTTTCATTATTCATGGGTGATCACAGAAAAAGTTTATTCCCAGGGAATCCATCTATTTAACTGGGTATACGTTATTAATCAAGTTTTCATGTCTATAGTCATTCAACAAAATCTTAACAACAGGTATTCATGAGTACGGTGCACAAACAGAGACCAACAATGACCATTATTTTTAGGAGAAGACAACCCATACAATTCACAACAGGGATCAAGGATAACATATAAAACATAGTCATCATCATTGTCATCTTCCTACCCGATCATTTATTAATTCTTATTATATTTGTTAAGTTTGGGTCCAATAGCATTCACAAGGGGACATGAGTACACCCACCCCACATGATGAACAAAATAAAGAGGTGAAGGAATCCCTACCTAGAACAACATATGATCAATAATTATTCCTTACGCTAAAAATCGGGGGTTGCGTGAGTAGTAGGAAAGACTCTAGAGGAAAATAGAAAAGATTTCTAAAGAAAAGGCACACGAATCCTCAGGGAAGAAAGGTTACCAACACACCAAGAGAAAATATAAGGGTTCAAAGGAAGAGAGGATCTCAACTTTAGAAAAGATAGATCCTATATTAATGGAAGGAAATGGTTCCAAGGTCCATTACAGTTGGATCATGGTCAAGAACACATGGTTTGACTATTCAAAATTCCCTGGAGTGTTAGGATATTAAAGACTTAATTAATATCATTTGAAAACCCTTTATAAATTCTCAAACAAATATTTAAACTCGATTTACGTCAAATAAAATGTAGGAGGAATGAAATTGAAAAAACTGGGAAAAATTGGAAATGAATAACCGATGGGTGAGTCACCAACACGAGTCACCGATAGTGATTCACCAACACCTGACTCACTGATTAGAGTCATCGACATGACTCACCAACATGAGTCACCAATGTGACCCACCAATAGTGAGTCACTAACACCACTCGCCGACACCACTCACCGATGCCACTCACCGACACCCGTCCTATCGATGCCCAACCTATCGAAACCCAACCTACTGACGCCTCGACCTACCGAAACCTTGACCTATCAATTCCTCAACCTACCGATTACTCAACCTACTAATGCATGAGCTACCAATGCTGAGCTACCGATGCTGATTCACCGACGTGTACTACTGATGGAAAACTGGAATTTTGGTAAACTCTCGAAATGAGCTACCATTGCATCCCAGAACACCCCAAACACCAGATTTTGACAAATTAATGTACCACAGAGGTCTGGGAAATTACACCCATCCCCAAAAAGTGTACCCCTCATAGACCAAAAATGGTAGAAGAGAGATAGTGACACCTGAGTCCCACCTCCAGTAGGACCCAGGTTGGCGACTAGCACCAAGGGTATAGTAAACACACAGATGAGAGGCATTACCCTTTAAGAGAAAACATGTGAAAGAGAGAGATAAGATAGACACAAACTAACTTATATTCAGAATACAATATAAAAGAAAACCCAAGTGCACATATATAATGACTTTAAATAACTACTACAACTAAAGGAAAAACTGTAAGTACCAAAAGAATAGTAAAGATGACAGTGACCACGAAGCCCAAACAACTCCTGCTAAACCCCATGCTAGTAGTAACCAGCCTAATCTCTATCCTGCTCCAACAGACCTGAAAAACAGTTTATATATACATAGGGTGAGTATAATAGTATACTCATTAGGATCCTCCCTAGAGCCTCTCGTAAAAAAGGTAAATAAAGCATGATAAATCACAGTGAACAAAAAGTGAAACTAAAACGTCACCAAAATAGGTATACTAAGTTTCCAGACTCACCATGGATAATATTACAATGTATCACATACAAGATCATATAATATAATAAATAATATCAAGGGTACCCTGATACCACTTCCCCACTCGTTTCCTACTCTACCCCAACATTGCACATCCTGAGAATCTATCTCAAAAAAGGATAGTCTACAGACACCTGGGCGAAGCACCACAACATGCACCTCATGCAACACCCCACCACATCCATGAATCCAAAAGTAACTAGGTAGTGTTTTGGATCCACCAAATCACATATAACATGTACCATACATCATGTATTATACCTCAAGCCATCATAGCCCATACACTAAGTAAGGATCCTCAAGCCATCACAACCTATACACGTGAAGTGATCCTTGTTACGAGGATTGTAAAGTTTATATTTATAAAGACCCAAGATATAGCACAGTGGCTAACCTCAGGGCTGCTCTCAAGGAAGCAGTGTTGAATGACTAAGTGGTCATTATGAAAATCTTTTTGTGTTTTACTCAAATATTTTGAAAATATAAAAACAAAGCTTCTAAGAAATCACTAATCAGCGCTGCAGAGCATAGATGAGAGGGAAACAGTGATGGAAAAGTGAAAAAACATAGAGACATAGGAAAAAACCAAGAAAATAAATCAGGCACATACACAACACAAGGCACATAACAAACAAATAACACCAAGACACAGAAGACAAAAGTTAATGTGAACAAGGCCAGACCCAGGTTAATTCACCCTCTACTCCGTATCCTAGATCTACTTAAAATTAATCAAAAATTATCAACTTCGCTCAGTGAATGACCGATGCCTTAAATCACACACCAATATCTCATAAAAATTAAACACTCAAACATATAAGTTCTTCAATACTCTAGCGTTCCTCCGAACTGCAAGGTGATTCACTCAGCAAAGTCATTCTGGAAAGAATTTCTCACAATCCAAAATGATTCCACTAAGATCATCACATCGCACAAAGAATCTAGATTCTCAGTTCAAGAAATAAAGACAGGAAGGGGAGAAGAAATTAAGCAAGAAAATATCTGATCATCTTGTGCAAGATCTTTCTCTTTCTCAATATAATTCACATACACGATCTACCAAGGTGAATAAAAAGAACGTGGTCGCGTTAATGTGTAAATCTCCAGATCGTGTTGGGTTTCATAAAATGGATCTAATCCTGCAAGTTAGATCTCAATTTCTAGAGATTTAAGATCACAACACAAAGTGAGGATGAATGAATGGCACAAAACAAATGAAACAAACATGATAATTCTAATTACAAAACATGTAACATAAGTATTTACAGACACAATTTAAATGAAAAGTAAAACAGAGTAGCGGAAGAGAGGAGGAGAATGGAGGAGTAGATCCCATCTCCAACTCGAAGATGTTACCTAGTCTATGAGATGTGGATGGAATGAATGGTGGATGGTGTTGGAGTCTCCTCCCCGCTGCTGTGTAATGATTCCCCCCCATGGCCCTCCTATTCTAAAAAACTAAACTAAAAACAGAGAAAAATGACAGACCAAAAATTCAAATGGCACGTCTTTTAGTGCGCTCGTCACTAGCTCCCAAGTGAACTCCATGTGAGTGAAAAAATTCACCTGCAACTACCTTGCGAATATTCTCGTGCTATTCCCATGAACAATTTTACCCTTAACCCACAATCGACTCCACCTGTATGAGCAAATCCCCTAGCGAAGACCAAAAAACGCACATGTCAAGCCAAAGAAAATAAACTGCATCAATATATATATATAGTTATCATTATTAGTATTATAAAAATGTATAAAAATATATATAAACATATTTATATTACTATAATATATATATAACAAATAATAAACAAAATAGATAAATTTAAAAAGGTAAATTATTTTACTATACTAGTTAAATTGACTATTGGATATATAATATATTATTATTATAATATATGTTATATTAGTTACAATTTATAAGTTAATATAGTTATTATATATTTTATAAATGTGTTATTATATACTATAGTATAGTATAAAGATAAAATAAAAAATATAAAAAAAGTAAATTAAAGCTGAATAGGGGGGTCGGTTCGTGCGGTGTAGGGAGAAGAAGGATGCGAGGGCCGAGGTGAGGGAGGTTCGTGCAAGGGTTGTGATGGGGGCTAGGGTTTTAGTGCACATGGATAGATGGTGAAGCCAAATAGGGGAGGCGGGCAGTAGTTCGAGGTCGAGGGATTTGGGGAATGGGAGCAGTGGGCAACGACACAACCTCTAAAGGGAGATGTGGAGGCTTGAGGCAGATCCGATGAGGTAGTGGTGGTGCGGCGTGACTCGTCAGGGTGACGTGACAACTGGCGATGGTTGGTCGATGACGTAGGATAGGTTCATGCGGTGCGGGGAGAAGAGGGATGCGAGGGCGAGGTGGGGGAGGTTCGTGCAGGGGTTGTGACGGTCGATGCGAGCAGTGCATAGAGAGGCATAACTCGGGTTCTTAGTGTGGAATCACTACTAGTTTAGTTTAAATTGATTGTTGTGATTTGTTTTGGGGTTAGATTTGCTTTAGATATCTGATTTGAGCTGCTGTAGAATGGGTTGTTGTTTGTGTTTTGTGATGGTGAGTGAATTACCATTGCTCTGTGAATTGCTCTGGAACTGGTTGGTTTTGCGATTGCTGTTGTGTGGGTGTGGTGCGACGAGAGAGTGGAACTGATGTGGCAGAAGAGTGGAATGGTGGCAGAGGCACCGTGGAGATTAGAGGAAGCGATGCGTGAGATGTAGGGAGAAACAATAGCGAGGGTTTGTTGTTCCACCGTGAGGAACGGTGGCACCGTTTTGGATGGAAACGGTGGGACGTGCTACCGTGAAGTGGTGAGATAGCAAGGTGAACCAAACGATGCCTCCAGTTTTTGTGGCACCGTGAGTGACCCTCACGGTTGCTGTGAGACAACAAGGAGTGAAAATAGTGGCACCGTGACTGGGTGCTACCAGAACACCTGCAAAATATACACAACAAAAATTAAATAAAATAATAATTTAATAAAACTAAAAATATATTAATCAACTAATCAATTAAATTAAATAGAATAGAATTAAAAACTAAATAAATAAAGCAAAGTTAAATAATAAAATTAATTATGATTTATTTAAAAGAATGAATTTATTTGTATTAAAAATTATAAAAAAATTTAATCTAAAACAAATAAAAATAATTATAGTTAATTCCTTAAATTATTTAACCAATTAATTAATTAAATAATTAATTAAATAATTAATTAAATAATTAATTAAATTAAATAATAGAAATATTAATTTAGTAAAATTAAATTGTTAAAACTAATTAAATTATTAAATGAACTAAAAAATAACATGTGTTGTTTATTTACAATTTAAGAATAAATAATTAATTAATTTAATTAATGAATTAAAAATTATTGAAAACTAATAATTTAAATAATTAATTAAATGAATTCAAGAAAAAAACAACTAAATTTTATTATTTAAAAACATTAAAAAATAAACAATGAAAGCATCCTTTTAATACAAAAACACATTTTTTATAATGTAATTTACCAAATACAACAATTGATAAATATTACACAAAATGAAATAGTTTGATATTAAAAAGTCAACAAAAATATTAAAAAGGGTGTGGCATAGGGCATTAAAAATGAGCCACATCAAACTCTTCCACACTTAAAACTTCATTTGTCCTCAAATAAGTACATGCCTTAGACATTAATACATAAAGATGATTTGTGAATTTCAATTCAAAAAGTGCATGATTAAACTTTAATACCCAAAGGAGAAGGACCAACCAATGAGTCAGGATTTTCAAAGGTGTTCAAAAATAGTGTTCTTCCTCACTTCAAAAACTCACTGGAATTCAAGAGCATCACGAATTCATACACTGTCAAGTATGCCATGCCTCCTATGTGCACTCATTAACTGTTCTATTTCACCTTCCAATTCAAGTTCTAATTCAAGGAGTGTTGAAAGGTTAGATGAAGTGGTATTCAAAACTTAACCAAGGGCACCTTCCATTCTCACCTTCCTCAAGGTTCCAAAAATTAAATTCCATTAATTTCATCACTTCACTTATTCAACTCAAATGAAAATTAACCAAGTAAATTTCTCCCTTCTTCATCTGGGTTCAAAATTCCCCTCAACTTAATTAGTTCATTTTTGACAAGGGCACTTTATTTTAATTTTTCCCAGCCATATTCCATGTGCAGTGAACTATGCATATCACTTATTAATATTGAAATTGGATTAATTTATTCAAAGAAATGTACCCAATGCACCTTGTCTCAGATACTCACCATGGGATCCCATTTTCCCATTTTACTTATAAAGGACTTAATTAATGATCAATCGAGTTTACTTCATAAAATGATTGAATATTATTTAATAAAAATGTGAGTCCCCTAGGTTCTATTGATAACTTTTAGTTACTCTAAGTCATGATCCTCATTCCACCTAACCTATCTTTTCACACTCCTGTCCTCAGTTCTTAAACATAAAGGTTCATAGAGACAGTGAACAATTCCACTCAGCAATCACTCATGCTTAACAGTTTCTAACTAAGTGACACTTTCATCAATCAGTGAGCAGTTCCTCACTAAGGAGGAGAAAATTGAAATACCACAGAACCTCTGATGACCATAAATTGATGAAAGAATTTGAAAATTTTTGAAGTAATTTTTAAAATTTTGAAAAATTTGACGATTTTTTTAAACAAACTCAGGTTATAAAAGGGGGAATTTGACATGACACTAGAATGACCCCTCTCCCCCACACTTAAAACCCAACATTGTCCTCAATGTTGAATTCTAAGGTGGGAGACAGTATAGCTCAAAATTGATTGAAAGTTCAGTAGAAAAAGGATATGGAGGGGTAAAAATGAGGTTCAAAAATTTTCTTTGCCACACAAAAAAACACAAACAAAGACAAATAGAAGAACCCAACCCCACCAACCATCACCATAAACAGGTTTAATGATTTTCCTAAACTGTTCATGCAAGTTTTGCCTTCCGTCTCAATTCACCTTTGTGGACGGGTTTCTCTCCAGCGATCTGGTTCTTCTCTAGAGCCTCTCTCTTCGTGCGTTCCTTCGCTGATTTTCTCCATTCACTTTCCACCCATCCTGGTCAGGCTTTTCCTTCTCTCCGCAACTGTGGCTTACTGACGGTGCCTGGCTAGCCTCAATCACTGCTCTTGCTCCTAGATCTACTACATTAGACTCCATTTTGGTTTGTTGCAGTGGCTATCATGGGGGTTTTGGGATGTGTTGACTGAGTGCTCATCGGTGCTCCAGGAGTCAAATTTTGTATAGTTCCTCTCTCGCCTTATGGTTTCAGTCTCCTTCATTGGTTGAATTTTGGTCTTTTCTTTCTCTTGAGGTATTTTGATCATGATGTTGTTATTCGGTCACGATTTTTGTTCGGATTTTTGTGTGTTGTTTTTGTTGATGGATATCATCCTCAACAATTTCAAAAGTTTCCAGTGTTGATGTTTCTTCTCACCAGCATCCATTCCTACTCTTCTCTTGCTCCAGGATTTCACCACTCTCCTCCTAGTCAGATCTGTGTGGTGGCTTTCAAGGTGTCTTGGGAGGTGAGTTTGAGTTGTTGACGGTGTTCCAGGAGCTCACAGTCCTTAGTGATGCTGATTTTGTATGTTGCTGGTCTTCATATGAACTATTTACTAGTTTGTGGGATATTGTTTCACTCCCAATATCGTGAACGATGATCTCAGGTTGTCCCTCCTACTCATTTTGAAGGTTTTTCAATTTTTCCAACGGTGATGTGTGCTGTTTCGATGGTATCTATTCACCGGCGATGCTAATGATGATGGAGGAATGATTGTGAATAAGGTTGTGATTTAGGGATGTGGATCGAGGCGGTTCACGTCCCGAGGTGTTGACATGTGGATTCTTTGAATGCAGTGTTCTATTCTGAATTTGAAATTTGAATTTGTATTTTGATGTGATGGGTTAGATTTTGAAGATGTATGCCGTTAATGTGTTGTGGTGTTTTGAAATTTTTTATTCAGGATTGTGAGGTTACCACTCACCCATAAAGTGGTTTATTCAGAAAATGGAAAAAAGATTTGGAGGGTGTAGTAGCATGATTAACAATGATATGCAACAACAACATAATGAAGTTAAAAGTAGTGGGTGCAATCTTGATTCACAAATCAACTCAAAATAATTTTTTAAAATCTCTAGATACTAGTAGCTAAACACCCATGCAAGAGAACATATTCACTTTTCACAAAAAATCAGGGGACTCCCCCACACTTAAAACACAACAACATAAAATATGAATGACTTAATATGAAATAATTAAAATAAGCACTCCCATAAATGAGCATCTTCTCATATTTACAAATGTCTCCCTTTAATTGCTTTATGCATGAACTCTGGATGCTCCATTTTAAGTACCTACAAGATAAAATAATTTTACATTAGACTTCAAAATTTAAAGCTCAAAATGGAAGTGCAACCACAAAGTATGAGTTGGGGAGTGTTATCCATGATCTTTTGTGCACTGTTCCTCTGGGACTTGAATGATATCCAAGTGGAATCTAATAATAAAATTAGAAACAATAAGAAAAAAGAAAATAAGGTAGGCAATAAAAAGGGATAATCCTGGGATAACCCCCTAGGGGGTGCTGTAGTTTGACTGTCCGCAGCTAGACAATCCTTGAATCAACCCCAGTCTGATGGGAGATTTAGCTAATTGCTTAAGAACCACCAGATGTGATTCCTTCCTACCTCAGATAATTTCCATCTTTGGTGTACCCCATCTGCAACTTCAACCAAATTCCCCTCCTGGGCAGTGAAGTGCCACATGTTGAGTGATGAAGGGGAATACAAAAGGCAGGGGTACTGCCCCTCTTCTGCATCTTGAGGTTGAGGGAACACAAGTATTAATGTTGGAAAACTTGGATGTAACTTGTATTCTGGTTCATTCCAATAAAACATTTCCTCTTGTAAAGCAATTAATGTGTCATCATGTACTTGTAAACTTGTGCACAACTCCAAAAATTCCTCTTCAAAAATAACTCCCAAACTGGAAGTGTCATCCAGAATTTGAAGTTCCATTATCTCTTCAACAAAAGAAACCGAAACTTCCTCACTCTCTATGAAATCACAAAAGTGATGTGAATCTTTAAAACCTTCACAGGGAGAAACACAATTAAAATCATCTTCTATGTAATCCAAGTTGAATAAAAATACATATTCTTCCATAAAATGTTTATCTTCCTTTATCAGCACTACTTATTCCTCCTCATGATGGAATAATGATCCTCAGAGTGGGTCCGGGGAAAGAGCGAGGTAGTCAACCTCCTCCAACCTCTCTTTAAAACACACCACCTCACTTGCTGAATCTGCCAAGGAGAGTGGTATAATGTCATGTGCTGTCTCCACCTGTTGAAGCATTGAAAAACCATTAAAATAGTTATTTCAAGTAAAATCATTAGAATGGAAATCAGAGAAAAAATGATCATCAAAGAAATGCCCAACATCATGAATCTCTGCAAGTTCCATCTCCTACCATCCCTTGAAAACATCCTTGGAAATTGGTTCTGGAATTTCCAGCTTTTACTGCAGGGGAAAATCCATATCAAAATTGGGAAACTCTAAATTTTTCTTTTTTTTGTTTCTTTTTCTTTCCTTCTCAATGACTTTCCAGAATATTGGGCTTTAGTGGGAGGTGGTGGTACTATACTATCTTCTTGGTATCCCTTGACCTTATCCAAGGCTTGTTGCATCAATTGCATGATCTCATGAGAATAATTTCTCTCCTCATCAGTAAGTTCTCAATGCTGTCTTTCATGCATCCAACTTTGAAATTTAGCAACAACCTTCTCAAACTCTTGAACCGGGTCAAAAAGTGACATTGTATCAAATTCGTTAGAATTCATCACTATGTGTGTGTGTTTTTTGTGATTTTTTATATGTTTTTTTTGTTTTAAAATAAAATAAAAATTGGGAAAACCACTTAGACAATCATTGCTTCCCCGACAACGACGCCAAAATTTGACGTGATCCTTGTTGCGAGGATGGTCAAGTTTACATTTATAAAGACCCAAGATATAGCACAATGGATAACCTTAGGGTCACTCTTAAGGAATCAGTGTCGAATGACTAAGTGGTCGTTCCAAAAATATTTTTGTGTTTTTCTCAAATATTTTGAAAACATAAAAACAAAACTCCTAAGAAATCACTAATCAGTGCCGAAGAGAACAATGGAGAGGGAAACAATGATGGAAAAGTGAAAAAAACATAGAGACACAGGACAAAAACAAGAAAAGAAAGCAGACGCATACAAAACACAAGGAACAAAACAAATAAATAACACCAAGACACAGAAGACAAAAGTTAGTGTGAACAAGGCCAGACCTAGGTTAATTCACCCTCTACTCCCTATCCTAGATCCACTTAAAATTAATCAACAATTCTCAACTTCGTTTAGTGAATGACCGATGTATCGAATCACACACAAATCTCATCTAAAAATTAAACACTCAAACATTGAAGTTCTTTAATACTCAAGAATTCCTCCAAACTGCAAGGTGATCCACTCAGTAACTTCATTCTGGAAAGAATTTCTCACAAGCAAGAATGATTCCACTAAGATCATCACATCGCAAAACCAATCTAGATTCTTAGTTCGAGAAATCAAGACAGGAAGTGGAGAAGAAATTAAGAAATAAAGTAGGCAATTGTCCTGTGCAAGATATTGATTGCACTCAATCTAACTCACAGACGCGATCTACCAAGGTGAATAAAATGAACACGATCACGTTAATGTGTGGATCTCTAGATCGTGTTGGGTTTCATAAACTGGATCTAACACCACAAGTTAGATCTATATTTATAGAGATTGAAGATCACAACACAAAGAGAGGATGAATGAACAACACAAAACAAATGAAACAAACATCATAATTATAATTAAAAAACATACAACACAAGTATTTAGATACACAATTTAAATGAAAACTAAAACAGAGTAGCGGAAGAGAGGTGGAGAATGGAGGAGTAGATCCCGTCTCCAAGTCGAAGATGGTCCCCAGTCCGTGAGATGTGGATGGAATGGGCGGTGGATGGTGGTGGAGTCTCCTACCCCCTTTGTGTAATGATTCCCCCTGGCCCTCCTATTCTAAAAAACTAAACTAAAAACTGAGAAAAAATAACAGGCCAAAAATCCACGTGGCACATATTTTAGTGCACTCTTCACTAGCTCCCAAGTGAACTCTATGAGATTGCAAAAAATTCTCCTGAAACTACCTTGTGAATATTCTCGTACTATTCCCATGAACAATTTTTCCCTTATCCCACAATCACCTCCACCTATATGAACAAGTCCCCCCACGAACACCAAAAAACGCACGTGTCAAGCCAAAGAAAATAAACTACATCAATATATATATATATAGTTATAGTTATCATTATTAGTATTATAAAAATGTATAAAAATATATAGAAATATATTTATATTTCTATTATATATATATAATAGTAAACAAAATAGATAAATTTAAAAAGGTAAATTAATTTACTATATTAGTTAAATTAACTATTAGATATATAGTATATTATAATTATAATATATGTTATATTAGTTACAATATATAAGTTAATATAGTTTTTATATATTTTATAAATGTGTTAGTTTATATTATAGTATAGTATAAAGATAAAAAAAAGAAAAAAAAAAGAAAATTAAAGCTGAATAGGGGGGGGGGTGGTCGGTTCGTGCAGGGCAGGGAGAAGAGGGATGCGAGGGCTGAGGCAGGGGAGGTTCGTGTAGGGGTTACGACGACGACTGGGGTTTCAGTGTGCAGGGAGAGATGGTGAACCCAAATAGGGGAGGCAGGCAACGGTTTGAGGCAGTGGTGATGCGGCATAGCTTGTTAGGGTGACATAGTAGCTGGCGATGGTTGGTCGACGACGCAGGAGAGGATCGTGCAGGGGTTGCGACGGTCGATGCGAGCAGTGCAAGGTGAGGAGTAGCTTGGGTTCTTAGTGTTGAATCTCTACTAATTTAGTTTTGAATTGATTGTTGCGATTTGTTTTAGGGTAATATTTTCTTCAGATATCTGATTTGAGCTGCTATAGAATGGGTTGTTGTTCGTGTTTTGTGATGCTGAGTAAATTGTCATTGCTCTGTGAATTGCTCTGCAACTGGTTGGTTTTTTGATTGTGTTGTGTGGTTATGGTGCAATGAGAGTGTGGAACTGCTGTGGCAGAAGAGTGGAACGGTGGAAGAGGCACCATAAAGATAGGTGTAAGTGGTGCATGAGATGGAGGGAGAAACGGTAGCGGGGGTTTATTGTGCCACCATGAGGAACGATGTCACCGTTTTGGAAGGAAACGATGGGACGTGCCACCATGAAGCGGTGAGACAACAAGGTGAACCAAACGGTGCCTCCTATTTTTGTGGCATTGTGAGTGACTCTCACAGTTGTTGTGGGACAACAAGGAGTGAAAATGGTGACACTGTGACCGGGTGCTATCGAAACACCTGCAAAATAAACACAACAAAAAATTAAATAAATTAATAATTTAATAAAAATAAAAATAAACTAATCAATTAATCAATTAAATTAAATAGAATATAATTAAATACTAAATAAATAAAACAAAGTTAAATAATAAAATTAATTATGCTTTATTTAAAAGAATGAATTTATTTGTATTAAAAATTATAAACAAATTTAATTTAAAACAAATCAAAATAATTATAATTACTTTCTTAAATTATTTAACCAATTAATTAATTAAATAATTAATTAAATTAAAGAATAGAAATATTAATTGAATAAAAATAAATTGTTAATAATAATTAAATTATTAAATGAATTAAAAACTAACATGTGTTATTTATTTACAATTTAGGAATAAAGAATTAATTAATTTAATTAATGAATTAAAAATTATTTAAAACTAATAACATAAAGAATTAATTAAATGAATTTAAGAAAAAAACAACTAAATTTTATTATTGAAAAACAATAAAGAATAAACAACAAAACATCATTTTAATACAAAAGAACATTTTTTATAATATAATTTACCAAATACAACAATTGATAAATATTAAACAAAATGAAATAGTTTGATATTAAAAAATCAACAAAAATATAAAAAAGGATGTATCAGAGGGAATTAAAAATGAGACACATAAAACTCCTCCACACTTAAAACTTCATTTGTCCTCAAACAAGTACATGCCTTAGACATTAAAACAGAAAGATGATTTGTGAATTTCAGTTCAAAAAGTGCATGATTAAACTTTAATACTCAAAGGAGCAGGACCAACCAATGAGTCAGGCTTTTCAAAGGTGTTAAAAAATAGTGTTCTGCCTAGCTTCAAAAACTCACTGGAAGTCAAGAGAATCACGAATTCATACCCTGTCAAGTATGTCATGCCTCCTATGTGTACTCGTTAACTGTCCTACTTCACCTTCCAATTTAAGTTCTAATTCAAATTATGTTGACAGGTTAGATGAAGTGGAATTCAAAACTTAACCAAGGGCACCTTCCATTCTCACCTTCCTCCAGGTTCCAAAAATTAAAGTCCATTAATTTCATCACTTTACTAATTCAACTCAAATAAAAATTAACCAATTCAATTGCTCCCATCTTCATCTCGGTTCAAAATTATCCTCACCTTAATGAGTTCATTTTTGACAGGGGAACTTTATTTTAATTTCTCCCAACCATATTCTATGTGTAGTGAACTGTGCATAACATTTATTAAGATTGAAATTGGCTTAATTTATTCATAGAAACACACCCAATGCATCTTTTCTCAGATACTCACCATGGGATCCCATTTTCCCATTTTACTTCAGTTATAAAGGACTTAATTAATAATATATCGAGTTGACTTCCTAAGGTGTTTTAATATTATTTAATAAAAATATGAGTCCCCTAGGTTCCATTGAGAACTTCTAGTTACTATATGTCATGATCCTTATTCCACCTAACCTATCTTGTCACACTCCCATCCTTATTTCTTAAACAGAAAGGTTCATAGAGACAATGAACAATTCCACTCAGCAATCACTCATGCTTTACAATTTCTAACTAAGTGCCACTTTCATCAATCAGTGAGTAGTTCCCCACTAAGAAGGAAATAATTGAAATACCACTGAACCTCTAATGATCATAAATTGATGAAATAATTTGAATTTTTTTTGAAGGAATTTTGAAAATTTTGAAAAATATGATGATTTTTTAAAACAAACTCAGGTTCAAGAAGGGGGAATTTGACATGACACTAGAATGACCCCTCTCCCCCACACTTAAAACCCAACATTCTCCTCAATGTTGAATTCTAAAGTGGGAGATAGTATATCTCAAGATTGATTGATAGTTCAGTAGAAAAAGGATATGGAGGGGTAGCAATGAGATTCAAAAATTTTCTTTGCCACAAAAAAAGAGAAAGAAAAGAAAAACACAAACAAATACAAACAGAAAAACCCAACCCCACCAACCATCACTAGAAACAAGTTCAGTGCTTTTCCTAAACTGTTCATGCTTTGAATTTTTAAAGAGCAGACAAAAGATTTTATCAATGTACTTAAAATAGTAGCATGATTAATAATGATGTGTATCAGCAACATAATGAAGTTAAAAGCAGTGGGTGAAAACATGTTTCATAAATCAGCTCAAAATAATTTTTTCAACTCTCAATATACTAGCATCTAAACACCCATGAAAGAGAACATATTCACTTTTTACAGAAAATCAGGGGACCCCCCCACACTTAAAACACAAAATCATTCAATATGAATAACTTAATATGAAATAATTAAAATAATCACTCCCCTAAATGAGCATCTTCTCATATATACAAATGTCTCCCTTTAATTTGTTTGTGCATGAACTATAGATTCTCCAGTTTAAGTACCTACAAGATAAACTAATTTTACATTAGACTTAAAAATTTAAATCTCAAAATGGAAATACAACCAAAAAGTATGAGTTTGGGAGTGTTATCTATGATCTTCAGTGAAATGTTCCTCTAGGATTTGAATGATAGCCACGTGGAATCTACTGCATGTTTATAGTCCTAAGAAAAAAAACACTCAAATTAGAAACAACAAGAAAAAATAAACTAAGGTAGACAATAAAAAAGGACAATCCTAGGATAACCCCCAAGGGGTGTTGTAGTTTGACTATCCACAGATGGACAGTCCTTGAATCAAACCCAGTCTGATTGAGGATTTAGCTTCTTGCTTAAGAACCACCAAATGTGATTCCTTCCAACCTTAGTCATTTTCCATCTTTGGCGTACCCCATGTCCTGCTTCAACCAAATTCCCCACCTGGACAGTGAAGTGCCACATGTTGAGTGATGGAGGGGAATAAAAAAGGCATGGGTACTGCCCCTCTTCTGCATCTTGAGGTTGAGGGTGCACAAGTATTAATGTTGAAAAACTTAGATGTGACTTGTATTCTGGTTCATTCCAATAAAACAGTTCCTCTTGGAAAGCAATTAACGTGTCATCATCCACTTGTAAACTTGTGAACAAATCCAAAAATTCCTCTTTAAAAATAACTCCCAAACTGAAAGTGTCATCTAGAATTAGAAGTTCCATTAAGTCTTCAACAGAAGCAACCGAAACTTCCTCACTCTCCCGAAAATCACAAAAGTGAGGTGCATCTTCAATACCTACACAGGAAAAAAAAACAATTAAAATTATCTTTGATGTAATCCAAGTTGTATAAAAATATGGCTTCTTCTATAAAATGGTCATCTCCCTTTATCAGTGCTGCTTGTTCCTCCTCGTGATGGAATAATGATCCTGGGAGTGGGTCCAGGGCAAGATCGAGGTAGTCCACCTCCTCTAACCTCTCTTCAAAACACACCACCTCACTTGTTGAATCTGCTAAGGAGAGTGATATAATGTCATGTGATGGCTCCACTAGTTGAATCATTGAAAAACATATTAAAATAGTTATTGAAAGAAAAATCATTAGAATGGAAATTGGAGAAAAAATGATCATCAAAGAAATGCCCAACATCACGAATATTTTCAAGGTCCATCTCCTTCCATCCCTTGAAAACATCCATGGAAATTGGTTCTGGAGTTTCCAGCTTTGACTCGAGGGGAAAATCCATATCAAAGTTGGGAAACTCTAACTTTTTCTTTTTTCTGTTTCTTTTATCTTTCCTCCTCAATGACTTTCCAGAATATTGGGCTTAAGTGGGAGGTAGTTGTACTACACTATCTTCTTGGTGTCCCTTGACCTTATCCATGGCTTGTTGCAACAACTGCATGATCTCATGAGAATAAGTTGTCTCCTCATTAGTAAGCTCTCGATGCTATATTTCATGAATCCAAATTTGAAATTTAACAATAGCCTCCTCAAGCTCTTGAACCGGGTCAAACAATGACATTGTATCAAATTCGTTAGAATTCATCACTATGTGTGTGTGTTTTTTTGTGATTTTTTATATGTTTTTTTGTTTTAAAATAAAAGAAAAATTGGGGAAACCACTTAGACACTCGTTACTTCCCCAGAAACGGTGCTGGAATTTGACGTGATCCTTGTCACGAGGATGGTCAAGTTTACATTTATAAAGACCCAAGATATAGCACAATGTCTAACCTCGGGGTCACTCTCAAAGAAGCAGTGTCGAATGACTAAGTGGTCATTCCAAAAATCTTTTTTTTTGTTTTTTCTCAAATATTTCAAAAACACAAAAACACAACTCCTAAGAAATCACTAATCAGTGCTGAAGAGCACAGTGGAGAGGGAAATAGTGATGGAAAAGTGCAAAAACATAGAGACACAGTACAAAACCAAGAAAAGATTGTAGGCGCAGACACAACACAAGGCACAAAACTAACAAATAACACCAAGACACAGAAGAAAAAAGTTAGTGTGAACAATGCCAGGCCCAGGTTAATTCACCATCTACTCCCTATTCTAGATCTACTCAAAATTAATCAACAATTCTCAACTTCACTCAGTGCATGACCGATGTCTCAGGTCACACACCAATATCGCCTAAAAATTAAACACTCAAACATCAAAGTTCTTCAATACTCAAGCGTTCCTCTGAACTGCAAGGTGATTCACTCAGCAAAGTCATTCTAGAAAGAATTTCTCACAAGCCAGAATGATTCTACTAAGATCATCACATCGCACAACCAATCTAGATTCTCAGTTCGAGAAATAAAGACAGGAAGGGGGGAATAAATTAAGCAAGAAAGTAGACAATAGTCTTGTGCAATATCTTACTCTCGCTCAATCTAACTCCAGAAGGGATCTACCATGGAAAATAAAAAGAACGTGATCGCTTTCATGTGCGGATCTCCAGATTGTGTTGGGTTTCATAAATTGGATCTAACCCTGCAAGTTAGATCTCCATTTCTGGAGATTGAAGATCACAACACAAAGTGAGGATGAATTAACGACACAAAACAAATGAAAAAAACATCATAATTATAATTACAAAACATCCAACACAAGTATTTACAGACACAATTGAAATGAAAACTAAAATAGAGTAGCGGAAGAGAGGCGGAGAATGGAGGGGAAGATCCCATCTCCAAATCAAAGATGGTCCTTAGTCCGTGAAATGTGGATGGAATGGATGGTGTATGGTGGTGGAGTCTCCTCCCCCCACTGTGTAATGATTCACCCCTGACCCTAATATTCGAAAAAACTAAACTAAAAACAAAGAAAAAATGACAGGTCAAAAATCCACATGGCGCATCTTTTAGTGCGCTCATCACTAGATCCCGAGTGAACTCCATGTTAGTGCAAAAAATTCACCTAAAACTACCTCGTGAATATTCTTGTGCTATTCCCTCGAACAATTTTTCCCTTAGCCCATAATCGACTCCAACTGTATGACCAAATCCCCCCGCGAACACCAAAAAACACACGTGTCAAGCCAAAGAAAATAAAATGCATCAATATATATATATATATATATCATTATTAGTATTATAAGAATGTATAAAAATATATAGAAATATATTTATATTACTATTATATATATATAACAAATAATAAACAAAATAGATAAATTTAAAAAGGTAAATTATTTTACTATATTAGTTAAATTAACTATTAGATATATAATATATTATAATTATAATATATGTTATATTAGTTACAATATATAAGTTAATATAGTTATTATATATTTTATAAATGTGTTATTATATATTATAGTATAATATAAAGAAAAAAAAAAGAAAAAAAAAAAGAAAATTAAAGCTGAATAGGGGGTGGTCGGTTCATGCAGTGCAGGGAGAAGAGGGATGAGAGGGCCGAGGTGGGAGGGGTTCGTGCAGGGGTTGCGACAGGGGCTGGGGTTTCAGTGCGCAGGGAGAGATAGTGAAGCCAAAAAGGGGAGGCGGGCTGCGGTTCGAGGCCGAGGGCTTCGGGGAATGGGATCAGTGGGCAGCGACGTAGCCTTTGAAGGGAGATGTGGAGGCTTGAGGCAGATTCAGCGAGCTAGTGGTGGTGCGGCGTGACAGCTGGCGATGGTTGGTCAATGACGCATGAGAGGTTCGTGCGGCGCATGGAGAAGAGGGATGAGAGGGCCGAGGGAGGGGAGGTTCATGCAGGGGTTGCGACGGTCGATGCGAGCAATGCAAGGTGAGGCGTAGCTCGGGTTCTTAGTGTTGAATCACTACTAATTTAGTTTTAAATTGATTGTTGTGATTTGTTTTGGGGTTCGATTTGCTTCAGATATCTAATTTGAGCTGTTGCGGAATGGGTTGTTGTTTATGTTTTGTGATGCTGAGTAAATTGTCATTGCTCTGTGAATTGCTCTGCAATTGATTGGTTTTGTTATTGCTATTGCGTCGGTGTGGTGTGAGGGGATAGTGGAACTACTATGGCAGAAAAGTGGAATGGTGGCAGAGGCACTGTGAAGATAGGTGGAAGCGGTGCGTGAGTTGTAGGGAGAAACGACATCGGAGGTTTGTTGTGCACGATGGTACCATTTTGAAATGGTGGGACGTGCCACCGTGAAGCGGTGAGATAACAAGGTGAACTAAATGATGCTTTCGGTCGGAACACCTGCAAAATAAACACAACAAAAAATTAAATAAATTAATAATTTATTAAAACTAAAAGTAGATTATTTAATTAATCAATTAAATTAAATATAATATAATTAAAGACTAAATAAATAAAACAAAGTTAAATAATAAAATTAATTATGATTTATTTAAAAGAATGAATTTATTTGTATTAAAAATTATAAACAAATTTAATTTAAAACAAATCAAAATAATTATAGTTACTTGCTTAAATTATTTAACCAATTAATTAATTAAAGAAATAATTAAATTAAGGAATGGAAATATTAATTGAATAAAATTAAATTGTTAAAACTAATTTAATTATTAAATTAATTAAAAACTAACATGTTTTGTTTATTTAAAATTTAAGAATAAAGAACTAATTAATTTAATTAATGAATTAAAAATTACTAAAAACCAATAACATAAATAATTAATTAAATGAATTTAATAAAAAAACAACTAAATTTTATTATTGAAAAACAGTAAAAAATAAACAACAAAAACATCCTTTTAATACAAAAATACATTTTTTATAATTGAATTTACCAAATACAACAATTGATAAATATTACACAAAATTCAATAGTTTGATATTAATAAGTCAACAAAAATATAAAAAAGGATGTGGCAAAGGGCATTAAAAATGAGCCACATCAACACGTTATACCTATAGTAGTCCTTAGGAAACTATATCTAGAACACATGTGTGTGAAATAACCACAAACCATTAAAATCCTCTACACACATATATGGGGAAAACTAATTGTTGTGCATACTAATACAAGTAACTACCAAGAGAAGAGAGTAGTGCCAAAGGGTGTAGTCACCCATCCATCCACCCACCGAGATGTTAGGGAAAACACCCCCAGGGCTCAAAATCCCTAGAGTGTCAGTTGACCTAACTGAAAGGGTAGAGTAGTGTATTAAAACAAAAAAGGTACATGATATAATATAGATTACAACCACATTATGGGCATAAAATAGCCTCAAAATGAACCGAAGCTAACATATCTCAGACTCCCGGCTGCCACTGTTAAGACCAAATATCCTATAATAACACAACCATTTAAAGAGATACATTAAGTTATTTTATTCCTTTTTATTAGTTTATCTTTATATTAATTAATTCATTAACCAATAATTAACCATTTTCATTTTCTACGTCACATTTCATTAGCATTACAACAAAGTTCCATGCCCTCCAGGCATAAGAAAATTGAGTCCACTACTTCTCAAAATTATAACCTCAACATTGAATCCCACAAAGATCCAACCCCATGAGTTAAAAATTTATTCATTTATTAATAACATTACTTTTCATATTACCAGGTACTCTAGGAAAACATCCTAAGATACCAAACAAGGTACAAAACCAAGCACATCTATCTACCTCAAGTAGCGGGGAAAGGAAAGCAGACAAACAAACAACCTATTCGTTATCCAAAAAAATAGATCCAAACAAGAATCCAACTTTCATATCAATAGGTAAGCATGAATTCAATCCATTTCATTATCCCCAGTGTCCTCGACAGTCACATGCATATCCCGATGCATCCTGCAATTACAACGTTAACTGATTCCACAAAAACTAGGCCTCCCTACCCCACATACCTCAATAGCCCTCCGAGCTCATCCATCCCAGGCTCATGTCACATCCGGGACTCCTCACCCCATATACCACAACATACCTCTTGGCTCATCCATTATAGACTCACATCACATCACAAGCAATAGGAAACAAACATAACAACCGAGCTCTTGTCCCTAAAGAAAGGCATTAAACCATCACACACAATAACCTCTCACAGATCCAAAGCACAAGGCACTTGGCCTTTACAAGCAACTAGAAAAATCAGGCACTACAAATTCATTATCTTTTATCACACAACCAGTTCTTATTCCATCTTGAATCAATCGATTCATTATTTTAAATTTCCAACTACAGGCATACTAACCATTAAGATAAAACAAGCTATCACAAATTAATTAAATAATTAATTTAACATGCCTTTAATTATTTTATCGAAAATCATCAATATGATTAACATCTTTATTCAATTAGATTAACACATAGAAGATCAATTAATTTAAAAATGCTTACAACATTAAGATTACAACACACCAGATTCATTAAACACGACTCTTTAATATTTTACACAATTAATTTAATAATTAATTTTGGCTTTACATTCTTCACCAATATCCATCAAGAAAAACATGTTAATCCAAGGAAGTCATATATATCACAGTATATAGAAAAAGAAGAGGCGAAGAGTTATCATGGTAGAAAACAAAAACATCACCATGTGATTGATATCAATTCTTTAATCCGGTTAAAGTAATTATTGGGTTAATTTATTTAAAATTAAAGGGGCTAAATCATTATCAATTTACAATAGAACATAAATAAAGGAGAATAAATGAATCCCCTACCTCAAAAAGGGTGTCAATGTTCTTTGCACAAGAACAAACCAATGATGTAGATCCCGATCACCTCTCTCGCATGAACTGTATCCACCCAAGGATGCCACTCCCCAAACTGTACCAACAAAAAACAAAAAAAAAACTACTTTAGAAACATGGAGATCAAGTGCCATTTTATAGAAACGAGGAATGTAAGGAAACAGATCAAATAAACCACAAGAACGAAGGTAGAACATACCTTGGATAGAAGAAGGATCATTATGGATCAAAGGAGGGAATATAGAGATCAATCCTTAACAAAGGAATCCTCAAAATGTCAAAGAGGGGGCTGCTGGGTCTTATGGAATGAGAGGTAGAGCCATTGCAGCCATAGGGTTTGAAAACCTAAGCGGCTGAAAACATTCAAAACATACACAATCGAGGATTTAAACAATGTTCAATCCCCTTTAATGTTGTGTAATCCTTAGGGTTTAGTTTTCACCAAAAAGAACATTGCCTTTTTATTATTTAACCCTGAAAACTTACACACTATGAACCTGACTTACATGATGTGTAATTATTACACAACATGTAATTCTTCTTGTTTCTAGTAATTTGCATCCAAACTCCTACAGACCACTTCCAATCCTCCTCTGAGCTCCGCAAGCCTCAGAAACATGAAAATGGCCAATCTTCTAAGATCCAAGACTTTACATTAGATACCTCTCAAAACATTCTCATCCTCAATAATCCAAAACCAACCTATAGAGGAAATAGAAAAGGGTCATCCAAACAGCCACCCTGCAAGATACATCTCAAGGTTCTCTCCACCACAAGAGCTCAACCGCCTCACCAAGGGAACAATATGAAACCACACAACAAGCACAACCAGCTCCTAATTTCTCTCCCATGAGAGATACCTATCAAAAGAGACCAAGATAGAACAATAAATAATAGAAATACATATCATAAACTAGAAAAGTTCTACAACCACAAAATGAAAAACGTTACAAGAGAAGAGCTAAACATCGAACAACTCAGGGTACTAAGTGCATATCTATGACTCACGTTCTTGGATCTCTATAGTTCTCTCCTTGAATGTCGTATCTCCATAAACCTAAATCTCACCCCAATCGATGATGCAAGATTCTTCATGAGAATAATGATGGAGCTATGGCATGTGAAAAACATCATGTATCTGGATCATCTATGGGGGGATCATTATCCAATTCACTACAAATACAACATGAGAAAACACCTTAAAAGTCCCAATAGATTGGGGAGAAATCTTACTCCCATGATCAAACATTCAATACCTATGATGGGGAGTAACCTTCAGGAACACATGATCTGCAACTTCGAACTCCATAGGTCTCCTCCTATGATCAATATAGGATTTCTGATGATCTTGTGCTGCTTTCATCCTCTTGTGAATCCCACGAACCATCTCTGTTGTATTATGTACCAGTTTTGGCCCGAAAATTGATGACTCTCTAACCCCGTTCAAGCACAATAGAGAATGGAAAGGTTGTTAATACAAGGCTTAAAATGGCGCCATACCGATGGTGGAGTGAAAACTATTTTTATAAGTGAACTCTACCAAGGGAAGGTGCCTCATCCATGAACCTCTAAAATCTAGGACATAAGAGAACAAAATGTCTTCAATAGTCTGGATGGTTTTCTCTATCGAACTATCCATCTATGGATGAAAAGAAGTACTAATCCATAGATGAGAACTAAAATCATTCTGGAGACCTCTCCAAACCATAGAGGTAAAATGGGGATCTCGATTGGAAATGATCTTCCTCGAGACTCTGTGGAGTCTCACCACCTCCTCTCGATACTGCCTCGAAAAAATATCCACTGAGATCAACTACTTGATTTCTATAAAGTGGGATGATTTTTTCAAATGATCTACTACCACTCATATAACATCATAGTCTCATTGATCCCAAGGTAAATTGGTAAAAAATTCCATAGAGATTTCCTCCCACTTCCACTGAGTAACATAAAATGACTAGAGAAAACCACTAGGAACATGGGGCTTGACCTTCACCTTCTGATAAACCAAACATTGAGACTCAAAATATGCAAATGTATTCTTTGACCTAGGCAACCAAAACTGACCCCTCAAATCTCAGCACATTTTTTTCATGCTAGGATATACCGCTAAAGGTAAACTATGAAATTATTTGAAAACCATCTCATGCATTTCTAAAGGAATAATTTTTTTTTCTTGAAACAACACTCCATGCTGTTCATCCTCAAACCAACCATTAAGGGCCTCATCACAAACAACTCGGTCACTCCATACCTCCACCTCAAGATACCCCAACTAGGACTCTTCTACATATTACACCAGATATGACTACACCGTCATCTAAAAATGAAAACCTCTTCCCCAAAATTTTCCCATATCTAGACGAAATACTGATAGTTATTCCATCACTCTCTAAGAATCAACTGATTCCTGCACTGCATCACCGCATGACTTCCTACTTAGCGCATAAGCTACAATATTCCCCTTTCTAGGTGCATACAAAATCTCAAAGTCATAGTCCCGTAAGAACTCTATCCACTGATGTTGGTGAAATTTCAAGTCACATTAGAAGAAAGCGCACCTCAAGATATTATGATCGATGAAGACCCTAAAATGATTGTCGATGAGATAATGTCTCCACAACTTCAAGGAAAGCACTACTGCTTCCAACTTGATATCTTGGGTGGCATAGTTATGATCATGGGGACATAACTGTTGAGACCCATAAGAAATGACTAATCTATACTACATCATAACACAAACCAACCTAAGATGTGAAGCATCATAAAAACCCTCAAACTGAACTCCTTCTCTTGGCAGATAAAGAATTTGTAATGCCCTGACCCTAGAAGCCCATAGTCAGTGCATTATTTTAATACATTGACATGATTACAAGGAATCAAGTCCCGAAGGACCGATCAGTTTAGCAGTCTTGGAAAATAGATTACATACATGAATGTTACATTACACTTTCTAACATACAACACAACATAAATAATATTTTGAGAACTCCATTGTTCCCTTAGCTTAACCCTCCATATAAATCATAAAACACTTCTTGGGATCCTTGGAAAATAAAACATAAGGGGTGATCTCAAACGCTCAGTAAGAGTAAGCAATACATCATAAGATAACATAAACATTAGGCATGGTGAATAATTGAAAACACATGCCTTTACATATAATAAACATGAACAATTTATGGTAGGAATATGAGTTGAGTAAATAATGCCATAATAAAACATAGTAATGGGTATTCTACTACTCTAATAACCACATGAACCATCAATAATATTTTCATAATGAGGGAATATATAATGCAGGAAATTCTCAAAAATTTTGTCAAGGCTTCGGCCAAGACGCCTAAAAATGATTAAGGCCTCGGCCAAAACCATATATCAAATTGGGATAGGCCTCGACTAATTCCACGTCTAATTATCTCATGAGAACTACCTATGCACCTAGGATCTATAACGGGCTCCCCCCATCACTTACTAAGTTCAATACATACCTTATATGAAAAGGTTGAAACATAACATAAACATTCATATTAAAACTAGCATACGAAATGTCAATACTTTAACCATAAACCATGAATGGTATAAAATTATCACATCCACAATAAAACATATCATAACTCATTCAATACAATATGAAATATTGTACTATAATAAATCAAACTCAATCAAGAATAATATCCAGTAAACGATGTTGATATAGTTGAAAATGATCAATAAAAATCTTTGAGTGAAATACCCTTTTTTCATGAAATCATTTAAAAGTCACACAATTTATAAAGGAATAAATTTAAAATATATTTTTTAATCAAAGTGTCCCATACCACTTTGAAACTTTTTAAAGGAAACAACATTTTAAAAAATTCATGTCCATATAAATAAATCCTTAAAACCATTTTGAAAACATGGACATTAATGAGAATGATTTAGAAGAATAAATATTTAAAACATTTAAAATGATGTTTTAGTTAAAGAGTAACTTATAAAGAATCCTTTTGAAAACTATTTTATGAAACATGGGAATGGATAATAAATATGTCCCAGTAAAAACATACACATAAACAATCTTAGATAATAATGAGATTTAGGAATTAACCCTTACCTTGCACTTTCCTTGGTCGATGGTACGTTAACCTCCTGTATAATATTTAAATCTTTATTATTAAATTTTACAAAAACTAAATAAATAAATATGATATCATATATGATCTTCTTATATTGCGTTATTTATAATATTTTAGTAGTATTATTGTTTCGAGTGTTAACCGATTCATTTTCCTTTATATGTTTTGTTACGTAAATAATGTTTGTTATGGATTGGATGTATTTGATTCATATCCAGAATGATATTATGTTCTTAAATATTACTTTTAATAATCAAATGAAAATTATTCTTGAATGGTTACGATGGGGAATGAATCTCATCGCATTCGTGGAGACGGTAATCCATACCTACACATGAATGGTACTTCCATTTTTTTTATTTTAAAAAGAAAAAAAACCAAATGATACTGTTGCTCTGATGCTTTCACCGGGGCGCGCACATCCTTCTGTGGGAAGGACGCGTTGCTTGTTACCCCGCATTCCCGCTTTTCAAAGGTGGGCGGCATCCGTTCCTTGTTTAGGGACATCTGCTCCTTGATCGAAATCGGGATGATGGGATGTCGGTTCTTCCTTCCGTGGATTCCTCCTCATAGCTCATTACCTAGTCCGAGTCTCCCTCATAGATTTAAGACGGGTTCGTGAAGCTCATTCCCGGTGCCAGATCTACATGGACGCCAGTTAATTACGCTTCTTTCGTTAAGATGCTCCAAGGGGTCTTGTCGGGGCAGCAACCTTCGGTGAGGATAATGGTCACGTTGGGGCGTCGTTGGCATGTCTGTCTTTGGTCCCTCATCACAGGGCTTCTCGAGAGCGCGGAAGCCCGAGGCGTCCCACATCGAACGTGGGGAATATGTACCATATGAGGTTTTCCTCAGCTTCCCATGTTTAACATGGGGTATGTCGCAAGTTTAACGTCTTGCGGAGACAGATCGGGTTGAAGGACCCTTAGGGGGGAACATCGATGTTGGGGCCAACACGTGGGTGGCTTCCTGGATGTCATGGAGTGGGATGAGGTGGCATTACCTCATCAGGATGTGGTGGCCCGGGTAAGGATCCGGATGGATGGTGGAGTGAGACATGGGGCTTACGTTCTGAGACGACCCAAGAGGGGGGATACAGTTTAACGTCATGCGGGACACGATACAGTTTAACGTCATGTGGGACAGAATACAGTTTAACGTCCTGCAGGACGGAATACAGTTTAACGTCATGCGGGACGAAACACAGTTTAACGTCATGTGGGATGAGGGGTTTGGGGCTTACGCTTTGAGGCAGCCCAAGGTGGTCAGGGAACCGACATGGAGAGGTCGGGACGACCGGGTGGTGGGCTTGAACCTCGTGGAGGCTTCCTACGTACCGTGTGTTAGCACGGATCAAAGTCCACGTAGTTCGCTGGGATGTGGCTTACGCTCTGGGGCGGCCCATAAGAGGATGTCATGGTCGATGCGCACTCTAAGCCCATGTGAGTCATGCTCGGTGTGAGAAACAAGAGGCAGTAGGGACTAGACGATCACGTCGCGAAGGGTGTGTCCGTGAGAAGCGGAATGGGGCTTACACGTTGAGCGACCCAAAGAGGAAATAGGGGCTTACGCGTGGTTAGCGGCCCTTGGTGCCGGGGCTTACTCCAGGGTGGAGGCCCGTGGTGCGACAAAGCGCAGTGGGAAAAGGACTCCACTGGCCTTGGCGGGGGGGGGGGGGGGGGAGTACGGAGATGCATGGGTGCAGTCATCCGCTAGAGAGGCTAGGGGCTTACGCTCTGAGGAAGCCCTTCCCCCGAGGACAAACGCCGCTCCGACAAGGAGGATCTCATTCCATGTGAGGAAGAGTCCATTCCCGTGGAGACGAGTGGGCGTAAAAAATGTCCGAGCTGGGGGGACCTTGCGTGCGAAGCACGGGGTCAGACCACAGTTTAACGTCTTGTGTTAAGGACGAGGTGATTAGCAGTTTAACGTCTTGCATCTTGGACAAGGTGGGTTTGCTCCACACCCCTAGGGCTTACATGCCCAACGCCCTCTACCCCTTGTGGGAGGGAAGGCATCGGCAAGGCCATAGCGAAGGGGGGTCGCAGGGCGAACCACCGGGGGGTCCATGTTAGCGTGGCTATATGAAGAAGAAATAACCGTTAGAGTGCCTATGCAGAGAAGCATAAGGAAAAGAAACGCAATAGGAAACACGGCCCAAGGGACCTTGAGGTTACTTCGCATGAGCCTGGAAGGCCGTACGGGAAAAAAACGCATGGCGCGCATGTCCGACAGAGGAGACATCAGGTGCCAGTGCAAGGGGCAGCCAAGGGGCGTCAAGGTGAGGGGTCCTGGGCTTTGCGCGCAAAAGGGAAGGTTTGCATGCAAAACACCGGGACGACGCGCAATTGAAGCAAGGGAATTGCGCATGGAGAGGGAACTACACGCAGGGTTTTGCACGCACGGTAGGGTATTGCGCGCACGAGACACGGATTGCGCGCAAAGCTGGAACCCTAGGGAGGGGGAAAATTCACTAAAGCCGGTGGAGTTGCGCGCAAAGGCGAACTCCGGGGCAAGGTTGCGCGAAATGAGGGTTTTACCTGGAAGTCATCTTGCGCGCGGGGGGAGCCGAATTGCGCACACGTGAGTCACTTCGGATTCCTCAACCCCCAAACCGTTCGGGGTCACCTTCTATTTATAGGCGACCTCCGGAGCGGAATCCAGGTGGCGCGTGAAATTCTTCACGCCGAGCGCAACCGGCGTGCAAAAACTCGCTGCGCAGAATCGGGGCGCACAAATATTGTGCGCCTCATCGGCTCAATTCTGCGAAACCCAGTGATTCTATGCGCGCTGAACAATTTTTCACGCGGGTCCTCCTTTATTTCGCGCACCACATCCCGGGCCTCCGGATCGGGCCTCTGATTCCGAATATGACTTCGCTCCGTCATTTCGAAACTTCCTCCAAGAGTTACGGTCTTTTTTCGGCATCAACAAATTCCCCCCTTGGAATTGGATCGGCGAGGGGTCGCAACGATCGGATTCCAAGGGAAACACCGAAACACCGAAATGCTAAGTCCTTGGGTCAAGTTGCGCACAAAATTCCGATGGGGCGCGCAAAACCTACGGATGCGCGCGATATCCTCTTTCCGTGTGGCGCGAAACCCTGGCCTCACCAAGAAAAAGGGGAACTGGATCCCAAATCCATACTTTCGCTTTTTTCCGCGTGATAAGCTCATCGCTCTCGTGCGCGAAATCGCTTCCACGGCTGCGCGTAATAACGCTCTGGCAGCGCGGAATTCCATCCGAAATTTGGCCGTGATTTCGCGCCTGTTCGGGCTTTTCCGCGCTTCACGTGCCGATTGCACACTCATCTCCAGGATTTCGTGCAACTCATTCAGATTTCGCGCAGAACTCTCCAATTCCACGCCCTGCATCCTGATTTCGCCCAACTCCCGAAAGATTCGAGATGGCTGCAAACCGAGTTGATGAGGGGGAAGCCGCTGCCCGTAGGACAGAAATGGCAGAGAATGAGGAGGTTTACGGCGCCAAGGTGATTGTCTCCAACAATATGACCTTGTTCAATCTGATGACTCCAGCCCAGAAGACATATCCCTTGTCGGGCAACCTCCCGCTCTAGAATTTTGGCATCCTGGAGGAGGTGCCACTGCCGGGCTTCGAGGTGGACACGCCGCGGTCTTGGGTGACTCGGGAGGACAAACTTCCTCGTTACAACATCACCCACAATGGCCATCCTGCCAGGGAAACTAGACATATGGACGTATATGTCCTAAACCCGAGGACTAGGACCATTACCGGGGACGAGCCTGTGGCAGAGGATTCTCCGACCCTCTACACGAGCACGTTCCGTCAAAGCATCACAGATGACACAAAGGGCTGGCTGAAGGATTGGGACCTGCGGTCCGGGGGCAACTTCACCAGCGAATGGGCCTGGGCATTCTGGGTTTGCCATACCTGTGACTAGTTCGGGGACGAACTGCGGTATATCGGCCTGTTCGAGGCGGTATGGACATCGCAGTTCCACTTCCACCACCAGCCTGAACTCGGACCGGAGCTATTCACCCAGTGGTCTCCTGACACCAACACGTTCCACCTTCATCATGGGGAAGTCGGCATCAGTCTCTGGGACGTTCACTGCATCAGAGGTATCCCACTGGAGGGTTACCAATACGATGAGTTCGTTCCTCCAAAGAACACCTGGGGAGACAGGTCACGGACGCCTATGCTGACATGGCACCTGCTGCAGCTGGCCAAGGAGAGGCTGGGGGGTCAAGGACTTCCTGAAGGACATCGCCTACAAGGGCTGGTTCAGCCTGTTCCTTGAGAAGGATACCACCGTCAAGATGCCGGGACAGGGCAAACGGTTCCCAACCGCGACTCAGAAGAGCAAGGACGGGTCATACTGGAAGACCCTGGAGGCGGGGCAATACCAATCATGGGGCTACCGCATCATTGAGGCCCGAGACCCAAACGTTCGGTATGTCGGGTTCCTTGCAGCCTTCCTGAGCGGGTGGCTCCTGCCGGTGCGGGACGCGAGGATAGGCGTCCGTCCAGCAACTTTGGTGATGGCGGGCTCTATGGCCGCCAAAAAATGGCTCAACTTGGGCGTCCCCATGCTGTCCAAGCTGTATACCATCCTGGGGTGCATCTCACGCGGGGGGTCGCCTCGGAGAGTATGTGGTCCCTTACAGATCTTCCATGGCTGGGTGGTGGCTCATCTCGACGGGTATACTTTCCCAAATGTCGTCCGTCCTCCGGGCAACGGTCTGCGATCATCCTTGCTAAACATCGTAGGGGTGGCGCCAATGACGCTCAATGAGGAGGGCGTGAGGATCCGCATCGACAACCATTCCAACTTCAACTTTAGCCTGTTCCCCACCCCAGTCAGCCAGCTGGTGGACAACGGGGGAGGCTCCCTAGAATAGCAGGAATACTTCTAGAGCATTCGGGGTGGGGTGCTCGTGGCTCAGATCGACGGGAAGGTGATCTGCGTGCCTTATGTGCCATCCCGATTCGCCAGGCAGTTCGGGTGCCTCCAAAGAATGCCGAAGAAGGTATTCACGGTTGTCTGGCAGGAGAAGAATCCATGCGTCCTGTGCCAGATGTGGTTGATGTTTACCACTTTCGGCTCTGGCGTTGTCGTTACTCTTCCTCCCACCGGGGTCAATGTCATCCTAGCAACCAAATACGCTGAACACTGGACCATTGCGTACCCTGAGGGGCTATTACGCAAGTGAGTCCGGTAACTCGAGGTTACTCGCGTGGAAACTGGGCGATGGGAAAGAAGGTACGGTGCCGTCGGAAGGGGGGAACTAAGGATGCATCAGGCAGTGAGGCCTGCACAGGCTGGGACTTCGGCAGCGGGAACATCACATGGTGCTGCCACGTCCTCGTTACCCGCAGGGGGGTCACATGAGGCGGCCAGGGAACTGCCCAGAAAGCCGATAAGATATCTGCTTGAACCTTCCCAAGACGCAATTCTCCCGGCACTGTGGTCGGCCTGGATGACCCTGCGGAAATCGCTGAGCGTCGAAGCCATCTGGCAGAAGATAATGCAAAACGAGATCCAACTGCCAGAGGTCGGGCTCGTTCGAATTACCGACCGAGTAAACTTACATCAGCGACATGCTTATCTGACGGCCATGGATGCATATGCACGCCAAAGGGGGCGGCATGCGGATCCACCTTTCCTAGTGAAAGTGATGCTCGGCGAGGAGCATGATCCGGAAGCGATGCCGCTGGGAGAAGGCGACAGTGACGAGGAGCCAGAGGGGGAGGAGGAAACCAGAGAGGACGAAGGTGAGGGAGAATACGAAGAAGAGGAGCCCGAAGGTGAGGGGTCACAAGGGGTGACCTAACAAGGGAGTCTCCGAGAGAGCGGCGAGATTGCCGACTCTGATCTCGACATAACCGAGATTCTCGAGGTTTGTCTCTGTCTTCATTCATTTCCCTCATTCATCCATTCTCCTTTCCAACTTCTAACTCACTTCCCCATCCTACTCAGGAGCAGTTGAGCGTTGGATGGGCGTCCCCACCAGAGGAGGGAGGAGAGGAACCAGTGGGACATGATGGGGATCCGACACCCATCATTGAATTAACAAGCGCAGAGGGGTCTCCCCTTAAGGTGGCTCCTGCAGCGGCCGAAACACTGGGGACCGACACTCTGGATTCCTGTAAGTCTCATGATTTACTACTGGTGCTTGGTGTCAAAAGATCCCGTCTGACCAGCATATGCCTTGCGCAGTGATCTCAACACTGGAGGCACGTCAGGCTGCGGAGCCTGGGCCATCCGCGAGTGTACCATCGACAGACATACCACCTCGCTCGGAACATGCTCTCTGCACTGAGTCGGCCCCAACAATTTATGAACAGGGGGCGACAGACATCAGCGGCGCTGTTCCTAAAATGAGGTTGGAAGCTGGTGGAGGCATCATTGCTGCTGGGGCGAGAGAAGAAGGTCACCCGGACGTCGAGGATTCTATTCCTCACGAAGACATCCCTAGGGAGGATCCTGCTGCCGATCTGCTGGCGGCCGTCCCCATATACCGACCCACTGACCCTGAGGAGATAGATGACTCAGACTCAGAGGCAGCTGAGGAGAGCCAGATGACACGACACAAAGGGTGGAAGTGTATCCAGCGCTTCCTCAGGCAGCCCCAGTCAGATTGGATGAGGCGGATGGGATCACTTCAGACCTGGCTGCGCTTCCTGTGCACCGGAGGGGCTGACGCTCAATGTCTTCATCTGACGATCCGTGATTACATGGCCGAGAAGATACGCGAGAGCAGCCAGCGCACCGACATTTCCCAGTGCCAGGAAGGATCGGAGAGCGCTCAAGCGCTGCTGAGGGAGAAGCAGGAAGTCCGGCACCTCAAAGGGCAGGCGGCAGATAAGGAGGAATTCATCGCAACATGCTATGAGCTCGTGGAGCAACTGACGGCCCAGCTGGCTGATGCGCAGGAACAAATGGTGGAGGCGAGCCACCAGATGACCGTACTTCAAACCGAGCGGGCGCAGGCACTAGCTAGGGCTGGGGAGCTGCACTCTATGGTGGCTGATGAGGGGAGAGTCTTAAAAGAGCGAGAAGCGGTCCTGGAGGATACCAGCCAGAGGGTAGCAGCGCTGGAAATATCGCATCAGCACGTTGATCCCTAAGGGCTTTGTTTTTGCCATCTCATGAACTTTCTGCTTGTACTGCTCATCATCCCAATCCAATATATGGACAAATCCACTCATTTTTACTCTTGGTTTAATGCACTCAACCATAGTTTCGAAACGAATAACAACTCATCCCTAGGCTCCTGTGGGTCGTGCCCAACGCAAGAAGCAGAAGATGCTCGTACCATCATTTCGTTCAACTATGGGGAATTGACCAAGATTCAGGCGTCCAAAATTGGGCCTAGAATTATGAGGAGACCCCAGGCCGATTGATGTGTCGACTTTTCAATGTGCTCTAACACACAAGCGGGGCCATGCCGGGGGCATTCAAATCCATCCGAACACAGGGGGGTGGAGAAGAAGGGTGAATCACGCTGCCCAAATTTGGAACCCAATGGGGCGCAACCATGGAGGATAACTGTCAACCGTGGCAGAAACACAAAATCCATATCATGTTGGTCTGGAATGGGGGGGAAATAAATGAGGGTTGACCACTGACCATGTTCGCAACACGGGGCCTAACTCAAATATCGTCGGTCAGTTTTCCGGAACGTTGGCCCAAGACAATAGGTGGACCATAGGTCGAGCATCCATACTATTAGGGGGTCCCGTCAAACATGACCAGTCCTCCGGAACGTTGGCCTAGGACAGTAGGCGAAACATAGGTCGAGCATCCATACTGTTAGGGGGTCCCGTCAAACATGAACAATCCTCCAAAACGTTGGCCCAAGACAGTAGGCGGACCATAGGTCAAGCATCCATACTGTTAGGGGGTCCCGTCAAACATGAAAGGAAATGAGGATCGGAATAAGGGGGGACGCAAGGCATGGAAGGTGGAGTGGTGGTTTGTTCGAACATAGTCCAACACTCCCGAAATTGCGCCACCATGGCGAAGGTGCATTAGGCGGACATACCGACTTGATCACGGGTCATCCCATTTTCCAGGCAGGACCTCTTTGGTGAGAGAACTGCCGCTTCCCATTATTACCATGGGGCATCCCGCACCTGCTCGGGGTATATATCCCAATTACACCACTTCTCAGGAAGTCAGGCTGAGGGGCCGACAATAAGGAAGGACGGGGTTCAGTAATCCCTGGGGCTGGACCCAAGAAGAAATGTCCAGGCGGTCCTATGTATCTCATTAGGATGAGAATCAAGCCACACGTAGTTCATGAAACACAGTTTAATGTCATGTTGGACGAAATACAGTTTAACGTCATGCGGGACGAAATACAGTTTAATGTCATGTGGGACGGAATACAGTTTAACATCATGTTGGACGAAATACAGTTTAACGTCATGCGGGACAAGATATGGATCTTAGTTTTAAGTATTAGAGCTCGGACCAAGAGGATCTTAGTTTTAGGTCTTAGAGCTCGGACCAAGAGGATCTTAGTTTTAGGTCTTAGAGCTCGGACCGCGAGGATCTTAGTTTTAGGTCTTAGAGCTCGGACCGCGAGGATCTTAGTTTTAGGTCTTAGAGCTCGGACTGCGAGGATCTTAGTTTTAGGTCTTAGAGCTCGGACCGTGGGTGGGAAAGGGGAGAAACAAACACATGGCAAGGCAGTTACAAAACCCGACGTGAATGAGGATCTAAGCCTTACTTACCATGTGCTCTCCGGGGAAATGCTCGAGTTGAGGGACCGAACACGAAGGTAGGTTGGACCCGCGGGGAAGTGCCCCAGGCGCTCCTACGTATCTCATAAAGATGAGAATCAAGCCATACGTAGTTCTGGAATGTCACATGGTAAGATACCAGTGCAAGGGGAAAAGGGGAGTGTGGGCGTGGCCCTTGCACTAAAAGAAGCGGAATTTGATAAAGCTTTTTTTTCCTTTAAGGTGAGTGGTTTGTTTTTTTTGTGAAGCAACATACCTAGAGTAGTAGGCCATGGTGTCGCCACAAGCATCAAGCCATGATTGGCATTGACAAATGGCATGGCTCAAGACCAGTACCCAACGTGATGTCCTCTACAAAGAAGTCGTCACAATGTGGTGCCGTTTTTTGTCTTGCGGCCAGGACGATAATGTCACAGTTTAGGGTTGTGTGATAGGACCATCAACACAGTTTAAGGTTATATGGTTTGGACCGAAAACACAGTTTACGGTCACAAGGTTTGGACCAACAACACAGTTTAAGGTCGTATGGTTTGGACCGACACACAGTTTAAGGTCTTATGGTTTGGACCGACACACAGTTTACGGTCGTAAGGTTTGGACCAACAACACAGTTTAAGGTCGTATGGTTTGGACCAACAACACAGTTTAAGGTCGTATGGTTTGGACCGACACACATTTTACGGTCGTAAGGTTTGGACCAACAACACAGTTTAAGGTCGTATGGTTTGGACCAACAACACAGTTTAAGGTCGTATGGTTTGGACCAACAACACAGTTTAAGGTCCTAAGGTTAGGACCAACAACACAGTTTAAGGTCGTATGGTTTAGACCTACACACAGTTTATGGTCGTAAGGTTTGGACCAACAACACAATTTTAAGGTCATAAGGTTTGGACCAACACACATTTTAAGGTCTTATGGTTTGGACCGACATACAGTTTACGGTCGTAAGGTTTGGACCAACAACACAGTTTAAGGTCGTATGGTTTGGACCAACAACACAGTTTAAGGTCGTATGGTTTGGACCGACACACAGTTTACGGTCGTAAGGTTTGGACCAACAACATAGTTTAAGGTCGTATGGTTTGGACCAACAACACAGTTTAAGGTCGTATGGTTTGGACCAACAACACAGTTTAAGGTCATAAGGTTTGGACAAACAACATAGTTTAAGGTCGTATGGTTTGGACTGACACATAGTTTATGGTCGTAAGGTTTGGACCAACAACACAGTTTAAGGTCATAAGGTTTGGACCAACAACACAGTTTAAGGTCGTATGGTTTGGACCACAACATAGTTTATGGTCGTATGGTTTGGACCAACAACACAGTTTAAGGTCGTATGGTTTGGACTGACACACAGTTTAAGGTCGTATGGTTTGGACCAACACACAGTTTAAGGTCCTAAGATTTGGACTGACACACAGTTTAAGTTCCTATGGTTGGACCATCCGAGAGAGGAGCCTCGGGCCAAAGGGGCCTACGAGGGTTCAACAATCAGGGAGGGGCAGGAGATGCTAGCTCCCAGCTATGCTGGGCCCGAAACGCAATGTCTGGGAAAATCCTTGTTCCCCATGGGGATGAGGGTCAAGCTGCATGCAACCCGTAAAGAAGAGACCCAAGCACATACTCTAGCGCTCAGATCACGGGATCCCCGAGAGACACTGTTATGCAGCTCGGTCTGTCTGATGTGAGGGGGTGTACCGAGGGTTAGCACAAGGAGTGTCGAGATTCCACCTTGACACAGTGGGGCGGAACGTGACATGAACCATGCCACCAACATTCAGGGCCCGGGGAAGCCGGCGTGACGACTGAGGATTACTGCTGACAATGTTCGCAACGCAGCATCCTGTTGTGTTAGCCATGGGGACAAACAAATGAGCATCAACCGCTGACCATGTTCGCAACACGGGATTCGTATCAATTTGTTTTCTGAAACCCTCAGGGGCGTTGGCCCATGATGGTAGGAGAGCCCTTGGGCGTTGTATCCAGGCCGTTCTTGGGGGTCCCTCCAGGTGTGAAGGATGACGGGGGCCCGAATGAAGGGGAACACGAAGCTCGGAAAGTGGATGGAACTTGCCTAAGTCAAATATGGCACTCCAAGTTCTAGACCAGAGTGCCTTGAGCACATCAGCAGACCACTGGAAAGGGTCAGAGGGCTCAATCCGAGAGCGGCCAAAAGATGGCGGACCCTCGGGAAAAAGAGGGGGCATAATGCCAAACACCCTGGGAACCGGGAGATCGTGGGATCTCCTAAGAAATGAGGCTGGACCTGACATCTAGGTGTTCATGCGGTCCTACGTATCCCATATGGATGGGAATCAAGCCATACGTAGTTCTTGAAAGCATCTTCTAATGTCATTGGACATAGGAGGGCTAAATCCTGAGGACAGGGTGCGCGTGGTGCAGCTATTGAAAACCCGACGTGAATGAGGACATAATCTCACACCACGCCACGCGATCCTGTGGTCAAGGTCCCAAAGGCAAAACAGATGCGACAACAGACCTCAAGCTGGACCCAAAGATGAAAGTTCTGGGCGTACCTACGTATCCCATTAAGATGAGAATCAAACTAGACGTAGTTCTGACAATACAGTTTAACGTCATGTTGGACGAAATATGGATCTTAGTTTTAGGTCTTAGAGCTTGGACCAAGAGGATCTTAGTTTTAGGTCTTAGAACTCGGACCAAAGCGCAGTTAGGGTCGTGCGGGACCATATAGTTTAAGGTCATGCAGGACCATACTGGTTAGGCAAAGTACTTCTTGAGGAACCTGGCATTGGTGGGAGGAGTGATACGCTCACCATCCATAGTCACCAGGGAATACGTGCCATTGGGATAGACCTTGTGGACAATAAAAGGCCCCTCCCACTTGGGCTCCAACTTGGGTGGTTTCCTGCGGGGATCATTGGCGCTCTAAGAGCTAGCACCAAGTCACCTTGCAGGAAGGAGCAGAGGCAAACCTTCTTATCGAAAGCTCGAGCCATCATGCTCTAATGCCTTTCCAAGTTATGTAAAGCGCGAAGCCTACTTCCGTCCAGCGCTTCCAATTCGGCTAGACGGATCTCGGCAACTCTGTCCGGCTCTTGTTGGTCATAGACCGCCGTGCACAATGAAGGAAGCTGGACCTCGATGGGAAGGACGACCTCAGCTCTGTATACCAGGGAATACGGAGTCACATGGGTGGAATTGCGAGTCGTCATCCTATAAGCCCAGAGGGCGTTGGGGAGCTTGTCTGGCCAACTTTTCTTGTTATGACCAACCTTTTTTTGCAGAATGTTAGAGAGGGTTTTGTTAAACGCCTCAATCTGTCCATTCACCTGCGCATGATAGCGGGAGGTGTGGTTAGAGAGAATGTTGTACTTGGCGTACAATCTCTTCAGCTCGGCCGCTCGAAAGTTGGTTCCGTTATCCGTGAGGATAGCGTGAGGTATTCCAAATCGGTGAATGATATTGGAGCTCACGAAGTCGGCGATAGAACCAGCCTTGACTTCCCTAAGCGGGGTTTCCTCTGCCCACTTTGAGAAGAAATCCGTGGCTATTAAGATGAACTGGCACTGGCGGGCCGTCGCCGGCGGGTAAGGCCCTACGACATCCAACCCCCAGACTACAAAGGGCCAAGAATACTTAGTAGTATGGAGAGGCTCCGGTGGCCGATGCACAAAGTTATCATGAACTTGGCACGCATGACACCTCTTGGCGCACTCGATGCAGTCGTGGATCATGGAGGGCCAGAAGTATCCCAACCTCCAAATTTGGTGGGACAACTTCAACCCGGCCTAGTGGGCGCCACAGGAACCACCGTGCAATTTCTGCAAGACCTGTGGGATCTCCACTCCTTGAAGACAACAGAGGAGAACACCGTCAAACCCACGCCTGTAAAGGAGCTGCTCACGGCTGGGACTGCTCTGAAGGGTGAACTGTGGCGCGTGGCGACGGATTCGTTCCCGCTCTGCTCAGTCCATCGGAAGATTGTCGTGCCGGAGATATTCAACCAAGGGTGTCCTCCGGTCAGGAACTGTCTCGATCACCACGCCTGAAGCCCCGGGGGGTCCTGAAACGGGGGCACCAGCGATGAGATGGTTCACTCTTGGGCCACGATTTCCCTCCAGGATAACAGGAGCAATGAATCTTTGGTGCGCCACGTGGATGATTAGGTCATCCTGTTCGGGCTCCACGAGTGATGCGGCCAGGCTGGCCAAAGAATCCGCTCGACTGTTCTGCGACTGGGGAACGTGAACGACATCTGGTCGGGAGGGGAACTTAGCCATTAGATGGAGGGTGTGCTCCAGCAACGACATGAGTTATGGCTTCCTGACATCATAGTCACCGTTAACCTGCTTGATGACTAGCTCAGAGTACCCTTTTACATACAGGTGGGGTACATTAACCTCTAGATCCAACTCGAGGCCAGTGATGAGGGCATGATATTCTGCCTCATTGTTGGTGCAGCCTTCTGACAACAAGAAAGAATATGGCAGAACGGCTTGCTCTGGGGTGATGAAGACGATACCCAGGCCCACTCTGTTAAGCCTAGGATCGTTGATCCTTCTACCGGTAGGGCTTTGGGAGGCACCATCAAAGTGAATCTTCCAGCATGGGGTGGTGTGATCGTCTGAGAGGATTGCCTCATCAGGAAAGACCAAATCCAGTGGCTGGTCCGTAGAGGCTGGGTGGGCAGCTAAGAAGTCTGCCAACGCCTGTCCTTTGATGGCCTTCTGAGGTACGAACCAAATGTTGAACTGCTGGAGGATCAATGCCCAGCATGCCAATCGGCCGGTCAACATAGGCCAGCTCAGGATGTATTTCAACGGGTCTACCCAAGAGACCAGCTGTACCTCATGGTGCTGCAAGTAGTGCCGCAATTTCTATATGGTGAATACGAGCGCCAGGTAGCTCTTATCGATGGGATAATATCTAATTTCCACGTTGAGGAGCATGCGACTGAGATAGTAGAGGCTATTCTCTGTTCCCTCATTGTTCTTCTGGGCGAGAAGGGCGCCGAGGGATCTCTCCAGGGCGGTCACGTAAAGGACCAGCGGCTTTCCGGGAACGGGTGGCATCAGGACCGGAGGTTGAAGCAGATACTGCTTGATTTCCTCAAAAGCGGTCTAACACTCTTCATCCCACCCATAGGCGGCGCCTTTCTTCATGAGTCGAGAAAAGAGATTACACTTTCCAGCCAGATTCGCTATGAATCGACATATATAGGCTAAGTGGCCTTGGAGGCCTCGAAGCTCTTGAATATTATTCGGGGGAGGCATCTGACTGATGGACTTGATCTTCTCGGGGTCGATCTTGATACCTCGATACCTAACGATGAAGCCAAGAAACTTTCTGGAGGTGACCCTGAAGGCACACTTCAACGGGTTCATCTTCAAGTGGCGAGAACGGAGGAAACTGAACACTTTCTCAAGGTTTTTGAGATGGTCCCGGTGCTGACGAGATTTAACCACCAGGTCATCTACGTAGCACTCCACCAGTGTCCCGAGGATCAGCTTGAATATGCGGTGCATAGCATGTTGATAGGTGGAACCCACGTTCTTTAGGACGGAGGGCATAAACCGGTAGCAGAAAGTGCCCTGGGGGGCCCTGAAGGTAGTGAACTCTTCATCATCGGGGGCCATCCGGATCTGGTTGTACCCGAAGTACCCATCCATGAAGGAGAGGGCTTGGAACCCGGCCGTTGCATTAATCAACAGCTCTGTCACGGGAATGGGAAAGTCATCCTTCGGACAATGGCGATTAAGCTCGCGGAAGTCGATGCAGACCCTGATCTTCCCATTCTTCTTCCTGATAGGCATAATTTTGGATAGCCACTTGGGGTAATGGACTTCCTTGACGAAGTTAGCCTTAATGATCTTATCAACTTCGGCCTCAACCATGGCACCATGAAAGGGGTGCATTTTTCTGGGAGGCTGCTTGAACCCGCGATGGTTTGTTGGGAGGCCAAGGTGGAGGACGACTACCTGGGGATCTAATCCCAGCATCTCATCATAACTCTAGGCAAACACATCACGGTGCTGTCTGAGGAAGTCTATGTACTGTTTCCGTTCCTCGGGAGGCATAGCGGCGCTGACCAAGGTGGGTCTCGGGTCCGCCTCACTACTGAGGTTCACCTGTACTAGCTCGTCGACCGTGGTGGAGACGCCCTCCTCAAAGGCAGGAGGAGAATCTTCCATGTCTTCTTCTCCGCTTGTGGAAGGACCGTCCACAGGGGGAGCCGTTTCGGGGCTGCTCGACCCTGGTGGGGAGCTGGCACCGGCTCGGGCGGCAGAGGTCGTCATGACGAGAGACTCATGCACCGCAGAGACCATAGCGACGAAGGAGGTTGATCCAATCCCATACGAACTTCGGCCCAAGGGGCCATGCTTTACTATATCAAAGTAGTGGTGACGCGTTGGCTTGAGCCGGTCGATTCCGGCTTGGCGAAACAGACACGTATGACGTACTGCCGTTGCCATGAGCCCAACGTCCCGATATCGTATAGGGGTAGGAGGTTCGGGGATCACCTGAGCCTGGTTGGTGTAAGAGTATGAGGTGATTTACCACCGTCTCTTAGACCTGTAAATATTCCTTCCTCTAGTACCCAAGACAACAAAGCACTCTCCCATATCGGGAGTCGTGGCCTCCAACCGATGGATTGGGAAGACATATGTGTCATCCAAACCTGCCCAGGGATCACTCGCGACAGCGGCGGGCTCAACCTCACCTGCCAGGATTTTCTTGTCCTTGCTCTTGTAATAGTCAGCGTCTAGGTAACGAGCTTCACAAGAGGAAAACAGAGACACATCTCCTTGGAGCACACCCACTCGACCCTTAAGGGAGTATTTGAGGCACTAATGGTATGATGAGGGAACCACTGCGTGAAGATGGAGCCACGGCCTGCCCATCAATGCGTTGTAGGCAGTGTCCTAAGAGACAACCATGGATTCAATATTGTCAATTAAGCCGCCGAACTAGGTCTTCAGACGAATCTTGCTGAGTGGAGTTTGCTCGGTCCTGTCATACCCCTGGATTCTGAGGTCAGAGGGAGTTAAATCATACTCGGACAACCCCAGTTTTCGCAGTGTCCGAGTTGGGATCAAGTTAATCCCAGAACCCGTGTCGACAAGACAGCGACGGACTTCCATGCCATTGAACTGGCCAGTGATGTACAGTGGGTGGATGTGACCCTATATGGGAGGGCCTTCATCTTCACTGGAGAATGAGATAACCGCCTGACATTCGGCATCCTCAATCACCTCGGTGTGGAAGGCTTATGCGGCCGATCCTTCCATTTCAAACTGGAGGGGGCTCCTTAGAGCCTCGGCGAGCGCCTCAAGCATTTCAGACGACAGACGAAGGGCCTCAAGGATGGAAAGACTTGCCGGAATGTCGGCTAGATGCTTCAGGACATCATACTTTCACGCCAAACGCGAGCTTCTGCTTACAGGAGGTCACTCTGCGATTGGGGGCATGACGGGCTCTGCTGGCGGGACCGGTGATTGACTGGTACTAGGAACGTCCTGCTATTCACTAGCTGAAGCCCGAGAGGTGGCTGCTGTGCTAGGACCGGAAGGCCGTAGTCAGCCAGCGGCAGGGCTGGGCTGGTTACGACGCGGGTAAGGCAGTTCCGCCCGATCCAGCAACACAAATGGTGGTGGAAGCGAACCTGTTGTCACCGGGTGAGGGAGCTACGAGTGCTTCTCTCTGTACTGGGCCTACTGCCTGGTCTCGGTAGTGTGCACGGACTGACTGGAGGTGATGGCTGCCGTGCCCCAGCGATTCATGTAGCCACGACTCCATCGATGTTGGCGACGTCTGGGGACATTGGGGAGGTCCACCTGGTGCTCCTCATCGTTGGGAGACACAAAGGGATTTACCAACTCTACGGTGTTAACCGAAGCGTACCCCGAGCTCTCGGGGAGGTCCACCTGGCACTCCTCATCATCGGGAGCCACAAAGGGATTTACCAACTCTACAGTGTTAACCGAACTATACCCTGGGCTCTCGGGGAGGTCCACCTGGCGCTCCTCACCGTCGGGAGCCAAAAAGGGATTTACCAACTCTACGGTGTTAACTGAAGTGTACCCCGGGCTCTCATGGAGGTCCACCTGGCGCTCCTCATCATCGGGAGCCACAAAGGGATTTAACAACTCTACGCTGTTAATCTAAGTGTACACTGGGCTCTTGGGGAGGTCCACCTGGCGCTCCTCACCATCGGGATCCAAAAAAGGGATTTACCAACTCTACGGTGTTAACCGAAGCGTACCCCGGGCTCTCGGTCGAGGAGTCATCCACTACCGGACGGGGTCTCGGAGGGATCCCTATTTCCAGGGGCATGAAATAGCCAAGTGTGAGAGAAGATGACGACAATGGCAGGGCGCGTTATTTCTTCTTGCGCCGCCGCCTGCTCTTCTGGGAAGAAGTAGGCTGGGACGACGATGCCAAAGCGGCGTTCGCAGACTCCGAGGGCTCTGGCTGACTCAGGCGGGCACGGATGATGCCATGGGCACGGGCGACCGTCCTGCGGGCCATCCAGTCATTATACTTCCGGGACCCACGGTCGGAAACCTATTCCCACCCATCCCCGTTGTCACTACTGCCATCTGATCCCACGAAGACACCTGCCACCTGTGCCGGGGCTGGGCCCAACCTGACTATGTTGTTGTCAATCTGGTCTTGGAGCCATTCCTTGAACACATAGCATTTCTGTATGGTGTGTCCCAGGATCCGGTGATAGGGGTAGTAGTTAGGGTGATCAGTGAGACACGCCTCTTCTGGCTTCCGGCACTCAGGCAGTCGCACGATCCTCTGCTCCAAGGCGCTACGGAAATAACCGAGGACCTGGGCCTCGCCAAACGAGTAATCCTGATTCCTTTTATCTGTAAAGGGGACTCTTGGGGGATGACCATGGCCAGGGGCTGGAGGAGCAGGCTGGGGAGGCGGAGCTGGATTACCTCGCCTAGGTGGTGGCGGTGCGTTACGTAGAGGCGCCTACCAATTTTGAGGCGGTCGCTGCTGGGCCGGAGGCTGTGGGGGTGGACCCCTATGAGCCTGCTGAGCTGGCCTCACTGGAAACAACTCTAGCTGTCTGGGGGCCTCTATCTGGGCCACTACAGCGGTCTCGGCTCTGGAAGCTCTCCTTGCAGAGATTACAGGAGGCAGCGGGCGCGCCTGACTGGCCTATTGCAGGGCTTCTTCGAGGCACTGGGCCTTGTCCGAGAAGTCCCGAAACCCTCTAGGGTAATTCTACATGATCAGAGAAGGAACAAACTCCTCCTTGACGTTACCTACACACATCGTCAGTAATTTCTCCTGAGTCAGCGGCATGACAAGGGAGTACGTGAGCCCCTTCCACCGGGCGACGAAGTCCGCGACTCGCTCGTCGGGCCTTTGCTTGCACCTAAAGAGGTCTGCAATGTTCGTATTCTAGGTTTTGGAACTGAACTGGTAGAGGAATTGCCAACGAAGGTCCTACCAGCTAGTCACAGATCCAACAGGGAGCTGGCTGTACAGACGAATGCTGGTCCTTCCAATGTATGAACGAAGCACCGAAACTTGGCAGCCTCCTGCTGCGCCGGAGTCCCTAACATAGGCCCGCACCTTGAGTTGAAGTGGTCCAAGTGTTGTGGCGGGTCTCCGGTCCCATTAAAGGGGGAAAAAGTGGGGTTCCCAAATCCCGGTGGGGCCGGCATGTCATCCACCCATGCGGGGTACGGCTTTCCATCCGGTGGGATTGCTACCTGCCGAGTTTCCAGGGCCTCCAAGCGGGCGATGAGTACTTCCATCAGATCATCCGGATGCGGATTCCTGTCCTGATGGGGATCTCTAACCACAAGCGCGTTGCTAGGCTCTTCGATACGATAGTCGCGCTCAGCGGCTCACGGGGCAGCTGGCGGAGCAACTCTCGGAGCGGCGGGAGGAAACCCAGCAGGGTCCCCCAGGTGGTCTCGCTGCTCGGGAGGGTTCGGCGAAACATATCATGCCCTCTTGCCATGGGTTCCAGTGTCTCCCCTGTCGGTGAACACGACATGGTCACGGTTGCCCGGGGGGATCTCAGCAAGGGGTAGATTCTCCTGCCCCTGGTGTCCTGGTCTAGGGTCACTGTAGTCAGGCCGCCGCTCTGCAATGTGTTTGGCCAGGAGCTCATCAACCAGCCTCTTTTGCTCGGCTAGCTGTTGGCCCAACATGGCCTTCTCGGGATCTTCCTATACCTTCCGCACTGAGGCAGATGGGTCGGCGAGTTTGACAGACACGACAGGCTCTTTACCCTTGCCGATGTTTCGGCCCAACGCCAGTGCCTCCGTGGGTACAGGAAGACCTAGGAGGCTCCTCTGTTGGTGAGTAATCATCCCAGATGGGTCCAGTAACAGCCTGTACTCGAGGGGTGAGTCCCCGTAGAGGGGCTCCACAATGTTTCCCTCATCTGAAAGGTCATCCTTGTTGACTACGACTTCCCTTGGTGACATTCCCTCAGGGCCGCCCAGTGGATCGGGCTGTCGGAGGATCACACAGAAGAGGATATCAGTGTACTGCCCCCACCCGCGGACATGCGCGTGGGGGGTGGCCTCCTCAATAACTCTGCGGAGTACTTGAAAACTCTGGACGCATTGTTGCTAAAGGGACTCATGGTGGTCCAGCAACTCGGGGTGCCAGACCGCGGGGAGTGCTGCTAGGTCGACCCGGCATCACTGCTCACCGATCTCCTCGAGATGCGCTTGGCTCCCGGGATAAGGCGCTAGCTGATGGTGGAGGTGGGAGTGAGTCACCCGAAGAATCTGGCGGAAGCATTCAAACTCTCCTGGGGTGAGTGACTCTGGCACATCAAAACCTGATTCTGCGACCGGCCAAAACTTCTCAGGGAAGTGGACCGCTGCAAGAACGGTCCAGAAGCTCCACGACTCCGGTTCGGGGTCCGGAACTTTCCGCCCCTGCTCGTCCACCGAGGAAAGTTGGGGAATTGGAAATGGCGCCAAGGTAGGCCGTCTAGGCGGTGGGCTGGCCAGCGGGGAATACAGCGAACATGCCAATTGGACGCCGATCCCTGGTTCATCCTCCAGGGGTTGAAGTACCCTGGCTGCCACGTCGCAATAGGATGTGTCGGAGAATGGGCCTCCTGTCACAACATCGGTGCTCGCCGAGGGTGTATCGCCTCACGATTCTTCTGTCGGTCCCCAGAAAAGTTCCTCACCCTCCCTAACAGAGGCGGGAGGTGCTTCCGAGGAGGCCAGCGACAACTGCGGGCTTGATCCCTGGCGGTACGCCAAGTCCTCATTCTCTTGGATATACCTTCGAAGGGAGGAGGGAATCATACGGATCTCGCATTCGGGGAGTACGAGACTGATGTGCCGCGTCCCCACCCCCACCCTCAACTCGAAGGGTTGGGGGGGATGTTCCATCGTCGAGTCGTACTATGCCTCAGAATCCGAGAAACGAACTCGTCTGATTTCCGTCCGGACTCCCCTGAAATTCCTCCTATGGCGAAGATGCCCGACCTTCCTACCCCTGGGTAGCTCCTCAGGGTAAGGACGATTTCCGTCATGGGGTCCCCCGACCACAATAGAGCTGGGGCAGAGGGGACTGAAGGCCGGGGTGCGAGAAGCACCAGGACAGATGTCGAAAGGGACATGGGGAGGACCTCTATGTGAGTGAGTAACTGGATACACAATGGTTCCATGCTCACGGCCGACAGTAGGGGGAGTGACCTCATACCCCATGCAGTGGGCGTTGTAAGGAGTCATACCCGGAGCATAGCCGTCGTGAAGAATCTTTCGGCTTCCTAGATCGGTGGCACGGAATGAGCCCTCATGGTGAGCGGCACTACCGCGGATTGGTCCGTAGTGGCCATTGCCAGTGTCCGCGACCGGGAGATTCGACCCAACTTGCCTGCAGGGCGGTCGGGGTTTCGATCCCAGTCGGGCACGTGGCTGCCCCTGCTCAACGTGTGCGAGGATATGGTAACAGGAGTCAGCAGTGGCTCGGGCCACATTGGTTACTGATGTTTGTGCCCCAGGATGGGCATTCTCTCCCGCTCGTGCCCGATGCTGGTGTCAAGTCAGATGGGCCGGAATCGGCGGTGCGGGCATGAAGATTTCCTACTCCTCGGCTCGGGGAGTCGGGCGACGATGTCGACGCAGCCTGGTGGGGTTCTTGCCGTTAACCCCTAGGATGGATCGCCGATCGGGTGGACCCGGACATCCCCCACCTGATTGGCATAGGGGAGGTATATGTCAAAGCGCTCCGGGGATAGGCTCCCGAAGCGGTTGAACGTCGACGTAGGGAGTAGCGGCTCTCTGCGCGGCCCTCGTGGGTGGCGATGGTGGTGAGGCGCGACCGCCTCTAGATCCAAGCGGGCCATGCCCCTGGTGGGGATGACCCCTTCCTCGTCATGCCTACGAACCAGGTCGTTGATCACCCTCCGCTGGATGATTTCTAATGGGGAGAGGGGGCGCGAGTGCCCAACTGCTACGACGGTCGAAGTTGGAGCGACTGTGGAATAGGTGGGACCACGCGGGGTAGAAGCGTCGGTACTGCCCCTGCCCCTACGCTAGTGGGCAGGTGGCGATCGAGCTCCGAATGCAGTGATCTGATTCCTGGAAATAGGGAGATGAACCCATTAGTATCAACAGGAAATGAGATCAACAACCAAGGCCCAACGTCATTCCGTATTCCATGGTCGACGAGAGGGATCCATGCTGACGACGTCGCAGAACGGAGTAGTCAACGTCCTGACGGCCTCGACCCCTGGCGGGTTCACGTCCCGGTGAGGGTTACCCAGACCAGGTGACATGCTGTTCTTCCGATGCCCCGATGGCTACCATTCCCCGTATTGAGGAGAAGAGCTTCACGTCAGGTTCACCATTTTTGTTGCTTCTATGCTTTCGCCGGGCGCACGCATCCATCTGTGGGGAGGACGCGCTGCTTGTTACCCCACATTCCCGCTTTCCAAAGGCGGGCGACATCCGTTCCTTGTTCAGGGACGTCTACTCCTTGATCGAAACCGGGATGATGGGATGTCGTTTCTTCCATCCATGGATTCCTCCTCAGATATCATTACCTACTCCGGGTCTCCCTCATAGATTTAAGACGGGTTCGTGAAGCTCATTCCCGGTGCCATATCTACATGGACACCAGTTAATTATGCTGCTTCCATCAAGACGCTCCAAGGGGTCTTGTCGGGGCAGCAACCTTCGGTGAGGAGAATGGTCACGTTGGGGCGTCGTTGGCATGTCTGTCTTTGGTCCCTCATCACAGGGCTTCTCGAGGGCGCAGAAGCCCGAGGAATCCCACATCGAACGCGGGGAATATGTACTATCTGAGGTTTTCCTCAGCTTCCAATGTTTAACATGGTGTATGTCGCGAGTTTAACGTCTTGCAGAGATGGATCAGGTTGAAGGACCCCTAGGGGGGAACACCGATGTTGGGGCCAGCACGTGGGCGGCTTCCTGGATGTCATGGAGTGGGATGGGGTGGCATGACCTCACCGGGATGTGGCGGCCCGAGTAAGGATCAAGATGGATGGTGGAGTGAGACACGAGGCTTACGTTCTGAGACGGCCCAAGAGGGGGGATACAGTTTAACGTCATGCGGGATGCGATACAGTTTAACGTCATGCGGGACGGAATACAGTTTAACGTCATGCGGGACGGAATACAGTTTAACGTCATGCAGGAAGAAACAGAGTTTAACATCATGCGGGATGAGGTATTTGGGGTTTACACTCTGAGGTGGACCATGGTGGTCAGGGAACCGACATGGAGAGGTCAGGACGACCGAGTGGTGGGCTTGAACCTCGTGGAGGCTTCCTACGTACCGTGCGTTAGCACGGATCAAATTCCACGTAGTTCGCTGGGATGGGTCTTACGCTCTGGGGCAGCCCATAAGAGGATGTCATGGTCGATGCACACTCTAAGCCCACGTGAGTCATGCTCGGTGTGAGAAACAAGAGGCAGCAGGGACCAGATGATCACGTCGTGAAGGGTGCGTCCGTGAGAAGCGGAATGGGGCTTACGCGTTGAGCGGCCCAAAGAGGAAATAGGGGCTTACGCGTGGTTAACGGCCCTTCGTGCCGGGGCTTACTCCAGGGTGGAGGCCCGTGGTGCGACAAAGCGCAGTGGGAAAAGGACTCCACTGGCCTTGGCAGGGGGGAAGTATGGAGATGCATGGGTGAAGTCATCCGCTAGAGAGGCTAGGTGATTACACTCTGAGGAAACCCTTCCCCTACGGACAAACGCCACTCCGACAAGGAGGATCTCATTCCATGTGAGGAAGAGTCCATTCCTGTGGAGATGAGTGGGCGTAAAAAATGTCCGAGCTGGGGGGACCCTGCGTGCGAAGCACGGGGTCAAACCACAGTTTAACGTCTTGTGTTAAGGACGAGGTGCTTAGCAGTTTAACGTCCTGTAGCTTGGACGAGGTGGGTTTTCTCCACACCCCTAGGGCTTACATGCCCAACGCCCTCTACCCCTTGTGGGAGGGAAGGCATCGGCAAGGCCATAGCAAAGGGGGGCCGCAGGGCGAACCACCGGGGGGTCCACGTTAGCATGGCTATGCGAAGAAGCAATAGCCGTTAGCATGCCTATTCCGAGAAGCATAAGGCAAAGAAATGCAATGGGAAACACGGGACAAGGGACCTTGAGGTTACTTCGCACGAGCCTGGAAGGCCGTACGGGAAAACAACGCATGGTGCGCATGCTCGACAGAGGAGACATCAGGTGCCAGTGCAGGGGGCAGCCAAGGGGCGTCAAGGTGAGGGGTCCTGGGCTTTGCACGCAAAAGGGAAGGTTTGCGCGCAAAACACCGGGATGACGCACAATTGGAGCAAGGGAATTGCGCATGGATAGGGAACTACACGCAGGGTTTTGCGCACATGGCAGGGTATTGCGGGCACGAGACACGTATTACACGCAAAGATGGAACCCTGGGGAGGGGGAAAATTCACTAAAGCCGGTGGAGTTGCGCGCAAAGGCGAACTCCAGGGCAAGGTTGCGCCAAATGAGGGTTTTACCTGGAAGTCATCTTGCGCGCGGGGGGAGCCAAATTATGCGCATGGGAGTCGCTTCAGATTCCTCAACCCCCAAACTGTTTGGTGTCACCTTCTATTTATAGGCGACCTTCGGCGCGGAATCCAGGCAGCGTGCGAAATTCTTCGCGCCGAGCGCAGCCGGCGCGCAAAAACTCGCCGTGCAGAACCGGGGCGCACAAATATTGCGCGCCTCATCGGCTCAATTATGCGAAACCCAGTGATTCTACGCATGCTGAACAATTTTTCACGCGGGTCCTCCTTTATTTCGCGCAGCACATCCCGGGCCTCCGGATCGGGCCTCTGATTCCGAATATGACTTCGCTCCATCATTTCGAAACTTCCTCCAAGAGTTACGGTCTTTTTTCGGCGTCAATAGATACATTGCTATATTATTATTCCATTATAATATAATATTTTATATATGTTATTTAAGTTCATTAATACCATCCTTTATACGTTCCATGTATGGTATGAAGGAGTCATATCACTTTGAGGGGGTGGTAGTCCTAAAATGAAATTATCGTATATATACAACATGAAAAGAATAAAGTTATGCCATAAAAGAGAATTTAAGAAGCTTATAGATAAAATAAACATCATAAACATCATATATAATTATAGTTCCCTCATAATGGACACCATAAGAGGTGTTAGTAGAAGATTGAACAATCATCGTTTCGCGAGGCAGTAGTTCGCCCTCCACAAAAACATTATATTCTATACCCATTAGATAGAGGTGTATGTAAGTGTAGTTCAAATAATTCTCATAAAAACAACCTAGTATATTGAGTATACTGGTTTTTTTATAAAATAAATTAATAAAGAGAGTTTAGGGGGTTGGAGAATTACAATAAAAGAAAAGAACTTAAGAGGTGATGTTACCTTTAGATCAGGTAACTCAATTTGGTTTGAACCAAAAGGCTTCCTTGAAGTACCTTCTACCTAAGGTAAGGCTTCTAAGAGGAAGAGAGGGATGTAAAGAGCTTAATTGGGGAGAGGTTGGGCGAGCCATGTGGCTTGAGAGGTGTGAGAAATGAGTTAGAGGTGAGATCTTTTTATAAGGGTGAGGAGGGGATCATTAGGAATGTTTGAAAATATTATTTTATTATATAATGATTTTCGGTTTATAAAGTTCCAAAACTAATTAAAGTCAAAGATAAGATAACTCATGTTCAAAATAAAATCATCCAATAAGAATTGGGTAGGTTTTGAATATTGTTTTAATTTTTATAATCTAATTTATTTAAATTATTCATTATTGAGGTAAACACTGCATCATTATTGTGTCATAAATAATTTTATTTATTTGATGTCTAAAAATTATAAAAAATACCATGATATCGGAAATCCTTTTAGATTTAAAATGAATATTTATAGTTGAAGATATAACTTATATAACCCCATGTAAATTATTTTTACTAAAAGATATATGTTTATGTCATTTTTGTCTTTACTTTAAATTAATTAATATAAAGTGTAATTATCACTCTCAAGTGGCTCCATGAGGTCCCAAAATCGACCCAAGGATGCCCATGGTCAGACATATATCAACCAATATGAATAGGACACATGTTAGGGTAATTTAATTTTATTATAATAATATTTGTTCGCTCGTATTTACCAGATTTACCCTTTAACACTACTGGAAATAGAGGATTTCCCAACAGTTTAGAACCGTTGGGAAAGGTTGTAGAACCGTTAGTATATGTTATACCAATGGTTCTACAAACCGTAGGGAAGTAAGCCATTGGGAAAGCTTTTCCCAATGGTTTATAGTGAATCGTTGGGATAAGGTGGAGAAAAATTACCCTATCCCAACGGTTTGGGCAAACCGTTGGGAAAGCTTTTCCCAATGGTTTACAACCGTTGGGGTAGGGTAAAGAAAAATAACCCTATCCCAACGGTTCTAGCAAACCGTTGGGAAATTTTTTCCTAACGGTTTGCCCAAACTGTTGGTAAAATCACAATGTCTCCTCTTTCCCAACGGTTTCTAAACCATTGGGAAAAGTGTTTTACCAACGGTTCCATGAACCGTTGGTAAAACAGAACACAGAATGCTATTCTAATGGTTTAAAACCGTTGGCATAGCCTATGCTGGGAAAATTGCACAGCAACTCTGAAATTTGCCCAGAAGCTCTCCAATTTTCCCACCAGGTATCATTTTGTGGGTTCCCCCTCATTTTCAATCCAATTATTATACCTGCAATAAACTAACATACATATACAATTATTGTACCTTCAATAACCAACTAACACATAAATATAGAGAACGAATTCATACACATTTAACATATAATGATGGAACTATACACATCCATAAATTAAATTATAATTCATAACATAATTATAAACATAAATAATTCATTTAGAATTCAATTTAAAATTTAGATGACAATTATATGTGGAATCCGGAAGTCAATTCATAATTTGATCGGTTTTTTGTATACCATATATTTTTACCTGAAATGATGTCCATTTTAAACAAAATACATACACTTGGAGTGCTACCGGCCACACCACACATTATATTGAGGAGGGGTTTACTCGTACATGTCACATATGACCCATGGATCGTTCTCATAAAGTTTCAATGGAAACTGAATGCGTTTGGTCGGTTTTCTGTATGTCAGTTCATGTTTTTCAATTAAAATGACGTCCTTTTGAAACAAAAGGCAGAAATTTGAGTGGTGCCGGCCACACCGCATCTCAGATTGAGGCGGGTCTGATTTATACACATCACATATGACCCATGAATCGTTCTCCTAAAGTTTCAAGGGAAACCGAATGCGTTTAGTCGGTTTTCCGTATGTAGTTAAATTTTGTCCATTTTAAACAAAAGAGAGCCACTTAGAGTTATTCCAGCCACACCGTGCCTCCGATTAAGATGGGTTTGATTCGTACACATCACATTTGACCCATGGATTGTTGTGATAAAGTATCGACAGAATCCAAATGCGTTTGGTCGCTTTTTCGTATGCCAGTTGATGTTTTTCAATTAAAATGACGTCCTTTTGAAACAAAAGGCAGACACTTTGTGTGGTGGAGGCCACACCGCGCCTTGGATTGATGCGGGGTTGACTCGTACACGTCACATATGACCCATGGATAATTGTGCTAAAGTATCGACACAATATGAATGAGTTTGGTAAGTTTTCCATATTCCAGTTGATGTTTTCAATTAAAATGACGTCCTTCTGAAACAAAAGGCAGAAACTTTGAGTGGTTCCGTCCACACCGTGCCTCGGATTGAGGCGGGGTTGATTCGTTCATGTCACATATGACCCATGGATCGTTCTCCTAAAGTTTCAATGGAAAAAGAATGTGTTTGGTCAGTTTTCCGTATGTACTTAAAATGTTTTCCATTTTAAACAAAAGAGAGACACTTAGAGTGATTCTGGCCACACCGTGCCTCCTATTAAAGTGGGGTTGACTCGTACATGTCACATATGACCCATGGATCGTTGTGATAAAGTATAGACACAATACGAATTCATTTGGTCGGTTTTTCGTATTCTAGTTGATGTTTTTCACTTAAAATGACGTCCTTTTGAAACAAAAGACAGACACTTTGAGTGGTGGCGGCCACACTGCGCCTCGGATTGAGGCGGGGTTGACTCGTACACGTCACATATGACCCATGGATCGTTGTGCTAAAGTATTGACACAATCCGAATGCGTTTGTCGGTTTTCCGTATGCCAGTTGATGTTTTTCAATTAAAATTACATCCTTTTGAAACAAAAGGCAGACACTTGGAGTGGTGGCGGCCACACCACGCCTCAGATTGAGGTGAGGTTGACTCGTACACGTCACATATGACACATGGATCATTGTGCTAAAGTATAGACACAATCCGAATGCGTTTGGTCATTTTTTCGTATGCCAGTTGATGTTTTTCAATTAAAATGACGTTCTTTTGAAACAAAAGGCAGACACTTTGAGTGGTGCCGGCCACACTGTTCCTTGGATTGAGGCAGGGTTGACTCGTACATGTCAGATATGACCCATGGATCGTTCTCCTAAAGTTTAAATGGAAACCGAATGCGTTTGGTTGGTTTTCTGTATGTACTTAAAATGTTGTCCATTTTAAACAAAAGAGATCCACTTAGAGTGATTCTGGCCACACCGTGCCTCCAATTAAGACGGGGTTGACTCGTACACATCACATTTGACCCATGGATTTTTGTGCTAAAGTATCGACACTATCCGAATGCTTTTGGTCGCTTTTCTGTATGCCAGTTGATGTTTTTCAATTAAAATGACATCCTTTTGAAACAAAAGGCAGACACTTTGAGTGGTGGCAGCCACACTGCGCCTCATATTGAGGCGGGGTTGACTCTTACACGTTACATATGACCCATGGATCGTTGTGCTAAAGTATCAACACAATCCGAATGCGTTTGGTCGCTTTTACGTATGCCAGTTAATGTTTTTCAATTAAAATAACGTCCTTTTGAAACAAAATGCAGACACTTTGAGTGGTGCCGACCACACCTAACCTCAGATTAAGGTAGGATTTACTCGTACACGTCACATATGACCCATGGATCGTTCTCCTAAAGTTTCAACGGAAACCGAATGCGTTTGGTCGGTTTTCCGTATGTACTTAAAATGTTGTCCATTTTAAACAAAAGAGAGCCACTTAGAGTGATTCCGGACACACCGTGCCTCCGATTAAGACGGGGTTGACTCGTACACATCACATTTGACCCATGTATTGTTTTTCTAAAGTATCGACACAATCTGAATGCGTTTGGTCGCTTTTCCGTATGCTAGTTGATGCTTTTCAATTAAAATGACATCCTTTTGAAACAAAAGGTAGACACTTTGAGTGGTGGAGGCCACACCGTGCCTCGGATTGAGGCGTGGTTGACTCATACACGTCACATATAACCCATGGATTGTTGTGCTAAAGTATCGACACAATCCAAATGCGTTTGGCCGCTTTTCCCTATGCCAGTTGATGTTTTTCAATTAAAATGACATCCTTTTGAAACAAAAGGAAGACACTTTGAGTGGTGCCGACCATACCATGCCTCGGATTGAGGCAGGGTTGATTTTTACACATCACATATGACCCATGGATCGTTCTCCTAAAGCTTCAATGTAAACCGAATGCGTTTGCTCAGTTTTCCGTATGTACTTAAAATGTTGTCCAGTTTAAACAAAAGAGAGCCACTTAGAGTGATTACGGCCACACCGTGCCTCCGATTAAAACGGGGTTGACTCGTACACATCAAATTTGACCCATGGATTGTTGTGCTAAAGTATCAACACAATCCGAATGCGTTTGGTCGCTTTTCTGTATGCCATTTGATGTTTTTCAATTAAAATGACGTCCTTTTGAAACAAAAGGAAGACACTTTGAGTTGTGGCGGCCACACGACACCTATGATTAAGGTAGGGTTGACTCGTACATGTCACATATGACCCATGGATAGTTGTTCTAAAGTATCGACACAATCCGAATGCGTTTGGTCGCTTTTCCGTATGCTAGTTGATGTTTTTCAATTAAAATGACGTCCTTTTGAAACAAAAGGCAGACACTTTGAGTGGTTCCAGACACACCACGCCTCGGATTGAGGCGGGGTTGACTCTTACACTTCACATATGACCCATGGATTGTTCTCCTAAAGTTTCAATGGAAACCGAATGCGTTTGGTCGGTTTTCCGTATGTACTTAAAATGTTGTCCATTTTAAACAAAAGAGATCCACTTAGAGTGATTCCGGCCACACCATGCCTCCGATTAAGACGAGGTTGACTCGTACACGTCACATTTGACCCATGGATTTTTGTGCTAAAGTATCGACACAATCCGAATGCGTTTGGTCTCTTTTCCGTATGCCAGTTGATGTTTTCCAATTAAAATGACGTCCTTTTGAAACAAAAGGCAGACACTTTGAGTGGTGGAGGCCACACCGCACCTCAGATTGAGGCGGGGTTGACTCGTACACGTCACATATGACCCATGGATCGTTGTTCTAAAGTATCGACACAATTCAAATGCATTTGGTCACTTTTCCATATGCCATTTGATGTTTTTCAATTAAAATGACGTCCTTTTGAAACAAAAGGCAGACACTTTGAGTGGCTCCGGCCACACCATGCCTCGGATTGAGGCGGGGTTGACTCGTACACGTCACATATGACCCATGGATCATTCTCCAAAAGTTTCAATGGAAACCGTATGCATTTGGTTAGTTTTCTGTATGCACTTAAAATGTTGTCCATTTTAAACAAAAGAGAGCCACTTAGAGTGATTCTGGCCACACCGTGCCTCCGATTAAGACGAGGTTGATTTGTACATGTCACATTTGACCCATGGATTGTTTTGATAAAGTATATACACAATCTGAATGCGTTTGGTCACTTTTCCGTATGCCAGTTGATGTTTTTCAATTAAAATGACGTCCTTTTGAAACAAAAGGCAAACACTTTGAGTGGTGGCGGCCACACCGCACCTCGGATTGAGGCGGGGTTAACTCGTACATGTCACATATGACCCATGGATAGTTGTGCTAAATTATAGACACAATCCGAATGCGTTTGGCTGATTTTCCATATGCCAGCTGATGTTTTTCAATTAAAATGACGTCCTTTTGAAACAAAAGGCAGACACTTTGAGTGGTGTCAGCCACACCGCACTTCAGATTGAGGCGGGGTTGAGTTGTACACGTCACATATGACCCATGGATCATTATCCTAAAGTTTCAATGAAAACCAAATTCGTTTGGTCGGTTTTTCGTATGTACTTAAAATGTTGTCCATTTTAAGCAAAAGAGAGCCACTTAGAGTGATTAGATGTGTAAATATGATTTACATTGATTGTCATGATGAAAATAAATAAAATATATATTATAGATTTTCTAGTATTAAATGAAATCAAGAAGGGTGGGGGGGCTCTCCGGGGGGCTGTCCGGTGGGTGTTCGGGGGGCTGTCCGGGGACCTAGGAGGAGGGTGTGGGGGGGGGGGGGGGGGGCTGTGCGGGGGGTTGTCTGGGGTCCAAGGAAGAGGGTGGGGGGGGGGGGCTGTCTGGGGGGCAGTTCGGGGGGTTGTCCGGGGTCCAGGGAGGAGGGTGGGGGGGGGGGGGGGGCTGTGCGGGGGGCTGTCCGGGGGGTGTTTAGGGGGTTGTCTGGGGTTAAGGAGGAGGGGGGGGGTGGATGTCTGGGGGGGCGGTCCGGGGGGTTGTCTGGGGTCCAGGGAGGAGGGTGGGGGGGATGTCCGGGGGCTGTTCGGGGGGCTGTCCGGGGGTGTTCGGGGGGTTTTCCGGGGTCAAAGGAAAAGGGTGGGGGGCTGTCCGGGGGGCTGCCTGGGGGGATGTCCGGGGGGTTGTCCGGGGTCCAGGGAGGAGGGTGGGGGGGCTGTTCGGGGGTGTTCAGGGGGTTGTCCGGGGTCCAAAGAAGAGGGTGGGGGGGGGGGGGGCTGTCTGGGGGGCAGTTTGGGGGGGCTGTCTGGAGGGCTGTTCGGGGGGCTGTCCGGGGGCTGTCCGGGGTGTGTTCGGGGGGTTGTCCGGGGTCCAAGGAAGAGGGTGGGGGGGCTGTCTAGGGGGCTGTCCAGGGTCCAGGGAGGAGGGTGGGGAGTTTTCCAGGGTCCAGGAAGGAGGGGGGTTCCCAAACACACAACCACTAAAAGACAACAACATCCATAAAAATAGATAATATATAAAAATAACTCAACTCCAATACTATACTACGAGTCTAGATAAAACCAACAACTAGAATAGATTAAATATCAAATCTCAGTAATATCAGTCAAAAATGTAATGGATCAACTTGTTCCACATCACCATCACCATCATCACCATCATCATCACCCTCATCCTCGTCCCCATCATCGTCCTCGCCCTCCTCGCCCTTGCCCTCCTCCTCGTCCTCGCCCTCATCCTCGCCCTCGCCACCCGCCTCGCCCTCCTCCTCTCCCTCCTCTTCCGCATCAGACTCCTCGCCATCATCATTGTCAAGATGGACATTGTCCTGACCACCACTAGAACTACCACCTGGTGCACCGTATATAGAACGTATCGACGAAATATACTCATCAAAAGCTGGATGGCCTCTGCTGGAAGTGTAGGACGTAGAACTTCAATAAATTTCATAAACGCACTGTTTTCCCTAGAAGACTGTTCTGCCGTCTCTGTGGCCCTTTTCTCAGCCTGTGCTACCTGTGCCCTAACTTGCTGCATCTCAGTGGCACTACAACTCGTACCTGAGGATGGCCAATACCTCGTCGGGGCTATCCTAGGTCGACAGCGTACTCTGCCAGAATGCTCCTCTCCCAAGACCTGATGTAAGTGATCTGTTGGCCCAAAATTGTCTGGTTCTTGGGCATCGAGGGCCTCTAAAGCAGCCTGTTACAAATATAAATATATCATTAAGTTACAAAATATATATTAAAATATAAATTCAACAGATTAAAACTTACAATCTGCTACAGAGTCGCTTCATTGACGGCACTTCCATCCTTTTTCCGTCTACTCAAGCAAAACAGTTTTGCTCGAGGCACACGTCCTTCAATATTTTGTATTTGCCTCTACAATGACATTGAAAACTAAATTTATATGAAAACTTTAGCAAAATATTAAATAATTGAGGAAATAAAATAAAGTCTAAGGTGTAAAGAAAACTTATAAACAATTTTCATACCTGCTTCCTCTCATGATCAGACAACGTAGTGCGTCCCAGTGTGTGGAGGTATTTTTTTGCATCAATGTTCTTTTTATTTTTTCCAGATGATTCCTAAATAAAATTCGAAAATTCAACAAATATTATTAATGCAAAACATGAAAGTTATTATTTAAATACCTCAAATTTTATTAATACCTTAAAATGGGTACTCGTCCAATGAGTAATCATCTAACGATACTGATCTATAGGACAATCATCCACCACTGGTACCACCTCTAACTCAGTGCCAACTATAGAAACCCAGCCAATATACAACTCATGCTTGTAGGCTCTCCAAAGCTCGCTAAAACCCTTTAGACGTTCCGGTCGTGCACCCTCACCATCGTGAAAATTAAATCAAAGCTGAAATAAAAATATTAATTCATATAAATATAAAAATAATTCATGGCATTAAATAGAACAGATTTTTTTACCCATATCTCTACCCAAACTCTATCCTTGACCTCATGTAGCAAATGTCTCCATGATAGCGGGCTGACAGGAATGATGTCGGAGTATTTGGCAAGAATCGCCAAAAAACTCTGACATTGCTACCCTGTTTTCTCAACCATTTGGTTGTCTTCATTATAATCCACCATAACCTGTGTGCGGCGGTTCCACACCGAACGCATGCATGTACGCCCCCGCCCACGCCTCCTGTCAGTAGATGTATCTTTCATGAAATAAAAACAAATATTTTATCAAAACATGTGATAATGAAAATAAATATTGCTATAAATATTTGTTAGGGTTTTATAAATATACCTGTGCCAGTCTGATCACTGAGTGCCGTTGGATCCACAGAAACTGATGGAACACGCTATGGTGGAACAAGAGTCGAAGATGATGGAATATAAAAGCTCAGAGAGATAGAAGTATAAGGCAAAGAAGATGGGACAGCCGTCTGACCGAATGCTGACTGGGGAGTGGGAATCATCATGGGATGTGAAAATGATGGGCCAGAAGATACAGAAGGTAGCGAAAACATGGGAGGCCTAAATATCCCGTGTGTCCCTAATGACACACCGGGATCAGAATGTGGGAAGGATGACATGTTAGTGGGAGGGGCAGGGTCTAGTCGGGTACGCGCAGCTGCTCGTCCACCTCTGGTACGAACCCTCCTCATACCACTAGCCTGAGTACTAGGACCAGTACTAGGCTCCTCATCGAATAACTGTCGACGTATAGGTGGATCTTACAAAAATGTTTACAAAAAATTAATCACATGGCATTATATATTCTTTAAATATATCAATTTGAAAGACAGTACTCACTACATGCACTAATGATGGAATTCCCAACTCTGTCATTCAACGATTGTTCTCCATCATTTTTTTCCTTTGTCTCTCTTCAATTGTCTTCATTTCCTACTTTTGAAAACAAATATGTATTTAATTAGAAAAAGAAAACTAATGTGTAACCCAAAAAACTAAATATATGAGGGAATAGGGGGATTCATTGGTAATTTATCTATCAATTGTTTTATAAGAGCTTGAATGGATTTAATAAATCATACAAGTTGTAATGTTCACCAAGTTAGAAATATTATTTGACTATGTTTTAATACAGTTCAATTTCAAATTAGAAAATGCAATTCAAATAAAACTGCAACCAATAAACATTGAAAATTCACATAATGGTCAAGTCAGCTATCAATTGTTTTAGAAGAGCTTTAATGGATTTAATAAATCATACAAGTTGTAATGTTCACCAAGTTAGAAATATTGTTTGACTATGTTTGAATATAGTTCAATTCCCAATTAGAAAATTCAATTCAAATAAAACTGAAACCAATAAACATTGAAAATTCACATAACGGTCAAGTCAGCTATCAATTGTTTTAGAAGAGTTTGAATGAATTTAATAAATCATACAAATTGTAATGTTCACCAAGTTAGAAATATTGTTTGACTATGTTTGAATACAGTACAATTCCAAATTAGAAAATGAAATTCAAATAAACCTTCAACCAATAAACATTGAAAATTCACATAACCGTCAAGTCAGCTATCAATTGTTTTAGAAGAGCTTGAATGGATTTAATAAATCATACAAGTTGTAATGTTCACCAAGTTAGAAATATTGTTTTACTATGTTTGAATAAAGTTCAATTCCAAATTAGAAAATGCAATTCAAATAAAACTGCAACCAATAAACATTGAAAATTTACATAACGGTCAAGTCAGCTAAAACATATTTGTGATCAATACTAAATCAATTTGAATATTACCAACCTTAAAAACCCAACTTGAGGTAAACCAAAAGAATTGAGAACATGGATGAATGATTCTATATATTTTCAACCATAACTTCAGGTTCACAATCAACTCTGACAATTAAGCTATTTGAGTCATCAAAAGAAATAAATGGATTGGTTCCAATGGCACTAGGGACAGTGTCAATTCCATCATCACCATCATCAAAAATATGTCTTGGAATTACTTCAACTATGACACCAAATTCAGGTCGAAGTTGGTCTTTGACATAAAAAACTTGTTTAGCCATTGATGCCAACACATATGGTTCTTCGGTAGCAAGAGTGCGAGTCATATTAATTACTCGAAATCCACAATCATCAATAAATGTGCCATGTCTCGTCATCGAATCAAACCAATGGAATTTCATCATTGTGACTCGTCCATGAGAGTAATAATCCAATATTATTATTTTCTCAACAACTCCATAATAACCCACATTTTCAAATCGCGGTCTACTATATGATGCACTAGCATAACAATCTATTGTGGCAGTAACCATAACACAATCATGTTGTGTTCTCATGTTCTTTGCTCGTTCAGTGACAATAAATTTGTACCCATTGATAACAATTTATTTACATTCACGAACCACGGTATTAGGACCAAAATCCAAAGATCTTATTTCCTCAGAGATAGAGTCAACAGAAAAACTCAATACCTGCAATATAAATGAATATTAAACTTAATTAAATATTAATATAATCATTTTAAACATTAATTTTTTTATACCTTCAATTTTAACCAAGCAGAAAACTCTTTGCTATAAAAAGTCTCTCTCCTTCTCAAAGATAAAGAACGATGCTTCCTATTTATCATTATTTTATGTTCCCTGTAGATAACAAATATGAATAGTTTAACAGATATATATGTAAGATATACATAATCAATTTAGTTACCTGATATAGTTATCGAACAAATCACAGTTGCATAAAACTATGCGATGTGCCATCTCCCGCTCTTCATGGCTTAATGTCTTCAATGTATATGATCTAGGAATTCCTCCTGTTTGAAGTAGTGATGGAAAACTAGGTTCAATTTTCTCATACTGTTCTTCTTCATTTCTCATTGGTCTGTTCAATCTTGTAGTAAGATCAGACAAATACATCGAGCAGAAATCCATACATTCTTGATCCAAGTAACCGTTCACGATAGAACCTTTAGGATGATTTCTGTTTCGGACATAAGACTTTAATGTGAACATATTTCTTTCAGTTGGATACATCCAACGAAAAGAAATAGGTCCTCCGAGAAGTATTTCAGTGGGAATATGGATAGTCAGATGCAGCATGCATGTGAAAAATGATGGAGGAAATATTTTATCCAACTCACACAAAATTAATGGGGCATCTGTCAACATTTTTTTCAAGAAAGACTTGGACAACTTCTTAGCAAAAATATCTCTAAACAAATGGAACAACCGAATAACGTCCACCCTTACATTATTGGACAAAATATGGCGGATTGCTATTGGAAGTAACTCATGCAGTAGAATGTGATAATCATGAATTTTCAAAGATTTTAGCTTCAACTCTCTTCTATTGACCCGTTTAGATATGTTGATTGAATAGCCATCAGGAACTCTAATAGTCTCTAATACTTCCAGAAATTGTTTTTTTTTCATAGGTGTCATCACATAAGAAGCACATGGAAGTTGCCATTTATTTTCACTGATACGCACATGATGTAATTCTGGTCTGATTCCCCAATCCACCAAGTCACACCGAGATCGTAAATCATCTTTTGTCTTCCCCTTGACATTTAGAAGAACCAAAAGCAACATTTCGCATATATTCTTTTCAAAATTCATTACATATAAGCAATGATGTAAAAAATTGGTTGACCAATAAGGAAAATAAAAAAAAGATACTCCTCTTCCTCCAATTGTAGCAGGTTTCAGTGGAAACATTCTTTCTCTTTCCAGATTTCATTTGACCCTTCCCGAACAAAAAACTGAAATCTTTCAATTCATTAAGCATGTCAGTTCCAGACATACACTGAGGTGGATCATCGGTCTCTATGGTATTATCAAATCTTCGACGATTCATTCTGTATGGATGATCCTTTGGAAAGAATCGTCGATGTCCCATAAAACTGAAACTACAGCGATGTTTTAGTCTTCTGGATCGTGTATTCTTCATACAAACTGGACATGAAAATTTTCCCTTCGTGCTCCATCCAGACATCATTGCATAAGCCGTAAAATCATTGATCGTCCACATAAGCGCAACACGCATCTGAAATATGTCTTTCGAACATGCATCGTATGTGAGCACACCCACATCCCAAAGAAGATTCAACTCTTTTATTAAAGTTTGCATGTAGACATCAATATAAATGCTGGGATCAGAAGGACCAGATATGAGTATACTCATGAAAGTGAAAGGTATTTTCATACACAACCATGGGGGACGATTATAAATGTGTATAAAAACTGGCCATGTGTTGTGCGAAGTAAGCATCTTCCCAAATGGATTAAAACCATCGCATGAAAGACCCAACCTCACATTACGCACGTCAGCTGCAAAATCAGGATGTCGAGCATCAAATCTCTGCCATGAAAATCCATCTGCAGGATGAACCAACTCATCATTAGTCTTCTTTCTCTCGGTATCATGCCATCTCATTTTTATTGATATGTCATCAGACATAAAAATATTCTGGAGTCTGGGGATCAATGGAAAGTGCCACATTACTTTCTGTGGAATGCGGGATGGTGTTCCATCATATTTTGACTTCCAGCGGGATGTGCCACATTTAATACAATCATTTCATTCAGCGGTTTCCTCCAAGAATAAACTGCAATCTTTTGGACAAGCATGAATTTTGTTTCTTGAAAATCCAAGTTCCTCAACTAACTTTCATGCCATATAGTGGTTTGAGGGAATATCTACATCATCTGGAAGTAAATCCTTCAAGAGGGTAAGAATGTAATCGATTGCTTTATTAGAAATCCCATACATAGTTTTCCCATGAAACAATCGGATTAAAAATTCCATCTTTTTCATTTTATCGCATTGTCTATATACTGGAGTCGTGGTAGCATCATTCAATTTTTTCACCCTATCAATATCATCTTTTTCACTAGATGCATCAGCTATTCTAATATCGAAGTCTTCTTGATTCAAAATCCTTTCTTTTTCATGATGACGAATAAATGGAAACTGATCATCTAACAAATTCTCCATTCCAGTATTTTCATTTCGATCATCACCAATTTGAGATTTCATTTTCTCCACATTGTGATACCACACAAAGTAGTTTGCTTGAAAACCATTTTTGGTTATGTGGTAGCTGACTTCTTCATGGCTCAACCAAGGTCTACCAACACAATTGGAACATGGGCAGTGTATGCGACCACTATCTAAAGCATTGTGAAATGAAAAATCTATAAAGATCTCCAAATTGTTTTGAAAATCGCTTGAGATCTGATCGGTTTCATACATCCAACTTCTGTCCATTCTGTAAAAAGAATTTATATAAGTAATTTTGTCATAAACAATTCAATAGGATTGAACTTTAATAGAAAATACATTTAAGTAAACGATAAATGAAGAAGTTTCTAGTCGATGTAGTGAAAAGCACCCCACCCTCATAAAAGTGAGTATTGGCCAAGAAGGACACATAATATACAACGTACAATGAGAACCATATTTAGTTGACCTAAAGTTATATTATTACAGTCATCTTGGGGGAAATGGAATATATGATCCTGGTTAACTGATGAATTCAAAAGCTCGTATTCCATATGTTGGACACTATCTAAGGTAAGAAATCATGTGAGGATGGGTTTACATCATTCAATTTCTTAAATGCTAGTGAGAATGAAGACTTAAATTAGTGACTTGAGTTCACTGATACCATGTCAACCGTTATACACACCATGTGAACCCTTATACACACCATATGAACCCTTATACCATATCGTCATTATTACAACCATTAATAACAACTTATTAAATAACATCACTTATTAAAGATAATAAAATTGAACATAAATCAATAATAATAATGGATATATCAAGTAAAATGAAGTCATACTATCTTACATCATAAATCACCACCCACAACCATGATTAATGACCACAAAGCTCCCCTTTCGGCCAAATCAAAAGTGAAAACAAAAACACATAGTTGTAGAAAAAAACTTAATTTGTGTGAAGAATAATAATATCATGGTCCTCATGATATTTGAACCACGTAGTCATGATTTTCCAGATGAACTTGTATCCATGAAACCATATGAGAAACACGATTCAATACATGCATTTTTATGATTTTCCCAAGCATTTTGAGGAACCTCAAATCAGTGAAAATGGTCATTGTGTTTTAAAAAGGTGATTGAATAACACATGTACGATGTCGAAGGAAGAATGATTAATGGTTATATTAGAAAAACTAATATTCACTAATATTGAGAATTTGACATTCTGTGAATTAGTTTCATGAAGAAGGAAGAAGTACTAATTAGGGACCACATACTATTTGGAAAAGTTCAAGAAGATAATCCATATGTTCTATTGTGCAAAGGATAAGTGAACAATGTGTCATTATATATATATAAATATTTTTATAGAAACATGATACATACTTGTTATGTAATACACATAGTGTACAAAAATTAAGATGAACAAGATCTTCATGTTTGACATGATCTTAATGAAAGAGTGATTTTCATGAAATAATATCAATAAATATTACAAATAATTTCTTATTAGTTCCTATACATGAACCTATAATATTTGAACCAGATTAAAAAACTATGAATCTTTAAAATTAGAACACAATAAAGAGACACCACACCCTTATAAATGTAAATGTGTAATGAAAACATTAATTGGACATACACTGATATAGGGATTTGAGTACACAATTCGTGGAACAATCATAAAATTTTACAAAAACCCTAAAAATTTGGAATAACGAAATCTTTTAGAATAGAATAGAAGGATATGCTTTATAAGAGGTGGAACTATATCCTTGATAAAATATAGAAGGAGTCTAACCTGGTAGCTGCTGATCCGATGGAAGATGTGGGGATTGGGAAGTGCTTCTGCCAAGGAATCACATCTGGAGACGAGCGGAAGGCTTCTGGAATCGTGGGGAGGCCGCTGCCTGCATTTGGGTATTTGGGGCTTTTTTTCCCAATGGTTCTTAAAAACCATTGGGAAAACCCAATCTTTCCCAACAGTTTCATAAAACCGTTGGGAAAACTAAGATTTTCCCCACTTTTCCCAACGGTTTCATAAAACCATTGGGAAAAGTCAGTTCTTCAAGGTCTTTACCAACGGTTTATATAAACCGTTGGGAAAGAAAACATATACCAAGAGTTCTTTGAACTGTTGGTATACAAGTGTTGGGAAAACTCCCCTTTCCAGTAGTGTAACCATGGTAAATAAAATATTTACTAAAGTAAATGTTCATAATGTCTAAAATTAAAAGTTACCTATTTACGCAATTTTTACCTCCTGATTCAAAATATGGAATCCATTTTTCCAAATTCAAAACACAGAAGTGGCGGAAATTAATTTAAAATTAATTCCTGTTGTCAAAACAAAAAGTGTGTTTTTAAGCAATAATAACTATCAAAAGATTGACACTTGTTTATGTTCAGTTTGAATGTGAAATTACATCCAATGAACTAAATTATATTAAATTATAAAAATATAATCTAATGAAACTTTAAAACCACTAAAATGTATAATTTAACACTATAAATTATTTTGATTAAAAAAATTGTTTTTAATTAAAATTTAGTATTTTTCACTATTCATCAAAATATGAAAGTTATCAGAAAAGTACCAAAAATTTATCCAAACTAAATTTTTATTTCCCAATTATAAAGAATAATTTAATTTAATTAAATTGAATATATAAAAGTTTCAAATATTGGTTTTAAAAAAGGTTCTCCATTAAAAGGCGGTAAAATTGCATTTTTTGGAAAATACTTCTTTTATCTGAAAAAAATGAATTTGTTCTTATATTATGTCTAAGAAACACATAATATGGATTCTAAAATTATAAGGAGTATATAAAATTCAAAAATTAGTTAATACTATTCATAACTGCCTTTTGAACGGCTAGTTTGGTAAGTCGTGGTGCGCTCGAACTTAGTGTTGTGTGTAGTGCAAGTTATGGAATTTCTTTGAAGAGATAACGTACTATGAAATCTTGGGGTGTTACATTATCCCATACTTCAATAAATTTCATCCTCTAAATTTAATTTTTTTTGAAAATAAAAGGTTAAAAATAGAAAAACACCTTTGTGGAAAACCCACATCGGAAATTGGGTTAATAAAATTTAGTCTTAATAAGAGGGAAAGAGAAATGAAAAAGTCGCCACCAAATTATGATCTCAATTAGGAGAACATTGGTGGAAATTAAAGAAACATATTTGGAGGAAAAACATAAATAATTATAGGGAGTTATTGAGGTCATCAATCACAAACAAGTGTAAAATTGAGGGCCTCAAAACCATCAATCTATAATGATTTAAAATATCATCAATTCAACAAAACATAAGGTATTAGGATAGAAAATTTTTGGTTTTAAGATCCATTCCCTAAAGTTTAAGAGTTAATTTATTCATAGAATAAGTGGGTAAAAAACTTTACAAGTAGAGTTTCATCCTTCAACTAATTCCTACAACAAACTCATCTTTCACTCCAAAAGATAATAGAATTCAAAAATATTCTATTTATCCTAATCATATAGGGTTCCAAAAAAAATAAAATTATAATTCATTTGTTAGAATATTTAAAAAAACTACATTATACAAAATAGGACATCATGTAAGCCAGTGGTAGGTGATTACCCTTGTCGCCCTTCAATTACGGGTTCAAGTCTCGCGGCCTTGCTGGACGCGACGGGTTGTCACCCAACCTCTAGGTTGTCCTTTTTATGAAAATCCAAAAATAATCTCAAGAAATGATTTAACCTTAACAATAGTATCCAATATCAAAATTAATATATTCCAACCATTAGACTTATCCACAATACTTCTGTCTGAACTCACAGTCCAAAATTTATAAGGAAGGTCACATAATATACATGTGAATACCTTCATTGTGTATTCTCTTAAAATGTGGTAATAAAATGAATTGCCAGAAAACCATATTTGAATAGTTATGTACTTATTTATTCCTTCTGTAAATCATAGAATACTGGATATACTCCTAAAATCCAAAAATTTTGTAATCACCAATAATGATGGAATAAAAAAACATTAATTAGTTTCAATGTAGTCAATAATATCCAATATAATTTATCCAAATTAATCATCTGTTATTACAAAATCAATACCACAATATCAGGACCATATTAAAGTTTATCTTTCCTTCAACCATGTATTTTCCAAAAATTTTAACTTGTTATTGAGTCACTTTTCTTGGTACCACACAATCTAAAATCCTTAATGAAATAGTACTGTAGTACAATCCTTATAAACTCCATAATTATTATAACCAGTACATCATTGATACAACACTAAAATGACATAATTCCTTAATATCAACATAAGAAAACTAGTCATTACTCTTCATATGTGGTAATATCATAACTTGATTATTATCCAACAACACCATTTGCGGTATACTCTGATTATTGGGACATTGATTCGCATAGTATCCCAACTCCTTGTAAATGAATCATTGTACATTTGAAACCTTTTTCTTACCCTTAAAATCACGTACTTGGTGTCATTTTTATCCACACTTATAACAAACTTCCATTCCCTTCAAGCATTTACCAAGGTGATTATTTCCATAGTTATTACATATGGGAAAATCCTTATTTCCCTTATTCCCTTTATCCATCTTTCTCACTACCATCCTTTTCTTCTCTAGCTTCCCTTCAAAGCCATAAGACTTAGAGAATTATTTACTTATCTTATTAACACATGATACCATTTCTTCATATGATGATAATACATGGGAGAATATTTCCTTTCTAAATTTTGGCATAATACCATGAAATATATGATCCTTCTTACTCTTTGGATCATGCATATTGCTGGAGTTATCATTCCATCTACTGGGCACCTTTTCTAAACAATGGAATACACTAGGTTAGTTTTATGAATCACAATGCATAATTCAAAAGTTGTAAAATCTATAATGTAAAATGAAAAGATTATGCATATAATCTATAATCATAAAAAATGTTTTCTTTTAGGAAGTATTTACTCCTAAATCCTTCATAATGGCTTGTAATGAAAATGTGAATTATCCTAAGCATATCCCCCGGGAGTGTCATAACCAAGAGTGCAGCAAGGCCCATTGTCATGTACCAAGATACCCCAGGTCAAGCATGAAACTCCTTGTCAGAGTTTTCACTCCTAAGTACATCTGTGCTAGAGCCTCCTCTACCTGCTCGTATCCAGACAGGGATGTATTGCTTGGAAAATTCACAAAATCTATACATTACCAAAATTATAGGATGTTCTTCTATACTAATCCTCAAAGTTTATATTAGGGTAATGTTATCTAATCATAGTTTTTCTAAATCTATTTTCCAAGGTTATTTCTAAACTTCCTCTGATACCAAATGTAACACCCCGACCCCAGAAACCCAGAGTGGGTGCATTATTTTAATACATTGGCATGATTACGAGGAATCAAGTCCCGAAGGACCGATCAGTTTAGAAGTCTTGGAAAATAGATTACATACATGAATGTTACATTACACTTTATAACATACAACACATCATAAATAATACTTTGAGAATTCCATTTTTCCATTAGCTTAACCCTGCATATCAACCATAAAACACTTCTTGGGATCCTGGGAAAATAAAACATAAGAAATGGGTGAGATCAAATGCTCAGTAAGAGTAAGTAATACATTAGAAGATAACATAAACATTAGGCATGGTGAATAATTGAAAACACATGCCTTTAAAAATAATAAACATGAACACTTTATGATAGGAATATGAGATTAGTAGATAATTTCATAATAAAACATAGTCATGGGTATTCTACTAGTCAAATAACCACATGATCCATCAATAATATTTTTATAATGAGGGAATGTATAATGCGGGACATTCTGAAACACTTTGTCAAGGCCTCGACCAAGACATCTAAAAATGATTAAGGCCTCAGCCAAAACTATATATCAAATTGGGAATGCCTCAGAAAATTCCACGTCTAATTGTCTCATGAGACCTACCGATGTACCAATGAGATATCGTGGGCTCTACCCATCACTTACTAAGTCCAATACATTCTTCATATAAAAAGGTTGAAACCTAACATAAACATTTGTATTAAAACTAGCATATGAAATGTCAATACTTTAACTATAAAACATGAATGGTATAAAAATATCACATCCACAATAAAACATATCATAACTCATTCAATACAATATGGAAGATTGTATTATAATAAATCAACCTCAATCAAGAATAATATCTAGTAAAGGATGTTGATATAGTTGAAAATGATCAGTAAAACTCTTTGAGTGAAATATATATTTTTCACGAAATCATTTAAAAGTCACACAATATATAAAGGAATACATTTAAAAGACATTTTTTAATAAAAGTGTCCCATACCACTTTGAAACTTTTTTAAAGGAATTAACATTTTAAAACATTCATGTCCATATAAATAAATCCTTAAAACCATTTTAACAACATGGACATTAATGAGAATGATTTAGAAGAATAAATATTTAAAACATTTAAAATGATGTTTTAGTTAAAGAGTAACTTAAAAATAATCCTTTTTAAAACACTTTTATGAAACATGGACATGGATAATAAATATGACCTTGTAAAAACATACACATAAACAATCTTGGATAATAATGAGATTGAGGAATTAACCCTTACCTTGCAATTTCCTTGGTCAAGGGTACGTTAAACTCCTGTATAATAGTTAAATAATTTTTATTAAATTATACAATAACTAAATACATAAATATGATGTCATATATGATCTTCTAATATTGATTTATTAATAATATTTTAGTAGTATCATTGTTTCGGGTGTTAACTGATTTGTTTTCCTTTATATGTTTTGTTACATAAGTCATGTTTATTATGGATCAGATGTATTTGATTCATATCCAGAATGATATTATGTTCTTAAATATTATTTTTAATAATCAAATAAAAATTATTCTTGAATGGTTATGATGGGAAATGAATCTCATTGCGTTCGTGGAGACGGTAATCCGTACGTACGCACGAACGGTACTTACATTTTTTTATTTTAAAAAGAAATAAAACCAAATTATACATAGGTATATTATTATTCCAGAATACTATAATATTTTATATATGTTAAATAATTTCATTAACACCATCCTTTATACGTTTCATGTATGGTATGGACGATTCATATCACTTTGAGGGGGCGGTAGTCCGCACTTCCTCAAATGAAATTATCGTATATATACAACATGAAAAGAATAAAGTTATGCTATAAAAGAGAATTACAGAAGATTATATATAAAATAAATATCATAAATATCATATATAATTACAGTTCCATCATAATGGCCACCATAAGAGGTGGTATTAGAAGATTGAACAATCATCGTTTTGTGAGGCAGTAGTTCACCGTCCACAGAAACATTATGTTCTATACCCATTAGATGGAGGTGTGTGTTAGTGAAGTTAAAATAATTATCATAAAAACAACCTAGTATATTAGGGATACAGGTGTTGTTGTAAAATAAATTAATAAAGAGAGTTTAGGGGGTTGGAGAAGTAAAATAAAAGAACAGAACTTAAGAGGAAATGTTACCTTTATATCAGGTAACTTCCTTTGGTTTGAACAAAAAGGCTTCCTTGAATTGACTTATGCCTAAGGTAAGGATTCTAGAAGGAATATAGGGATTTAGGGATCTTAATTGGGAAGATTTTGGATGATACAAGGGGCTTCATAGGTGTGAGAAATGGGTTAGAGGTGATGTCTTTTTATAAGGGTGAGGAGGGGCTCTTTAGGAAAGTTTGAAAACATTATTTTATTATATAATTATTTTAGGTTTCTAAAGGTCTTAAACTCCTTAAATTAGAATATAGGATGACTCATGTTATAAATAAAATCATCCAATAAGAATTGGACAGGTTTTGGATATTGTTTTAATTTTTATAATCACATTTATTTAAATTATTCATTAATGAGGTAAACACTACATCTTTATTGTGTCATACATAATTTTATTTATTTGATGTATAAAAATTATAAAAAAATACTATGATGTAGGAAATATTTTTATATTTCAAATTAATAATTATAGATGAATAGATAACTTATATTACCCCATGTAAAAATTGTTTTACTAAAAGATATATGTTTATTTCATTTTTTTCTTTACTTTAAATTAATTAATATAAAGTGTCATTATCACTCTCAAGTGGCTCCATGGGGTCATAAAATCGACCCAAGGATGCCCATGTTCGAACATGTATCAAACAATTGTAATAGGACACATTTTAAGGTAATTTAATATTATTATAATAATATTTGTTTCCCCTTATTTACCAGATTTACCTTTTAACAATGGTAAATAAAATATTTACTGAAGTAAATGTTCATATTATCTAAAAATAAAAGTTACCTATATACACAATTTTAACTCTTGATTCCAAATATGGAATCCATTTTTTTAAATTCAAAACACAAAAGTGGCAGGAATTAATTTAAAATTAATTTCTGTTGTCAAAACAAAAAGCGTGTTTTTAAGAAATAATAACTATCAAAAGATTGACACTTGTTTATGTCCAGTTTAAATGTGAAATTACATATAATGACCTAAATAATATTAAATGATAAAAATATAATCTAGTGATACTTTTAAACCCCTAAAATGTATAATTTAACACTATAAATTATTTCGATTAAAAAAATTGTTTTTAATTAAAATTTAGTATTTTTCACTATTCATCAAAATATGAAAGTTATCAGAAAAGTACCAAAACATTATCCAAACTACATTTTTATGTCCTAATTCTAAAGAATAATCTAATTTAATTAAATTGAATATATAAAAGTGTCAAATATTGTTTTTAAAAAATTTTCTCCATTAAAAGGCGGTAAAATTTCATTTTTTGAAAAATACTTCTTTTATCTGAAAAAAATGAATTTGTTCTTATATTATGTATAATAAACACATAATATGGATTCTAAAATTATATAGAGTATATAAAATATAAAATTTAGTTAATACTATTCATAACTGCTTTTTGAACGGTTAGTTTTTTAAGTTGTGGTGCGCTCGAACTCGGTGTTGTGTGTAGCGCAAGTTATTGAATTTATTTAAAGAGATAACATACTATGAAATCTTGGGGTGTTACAGAATTGGAGAACTAACCAACTTCTCCTTCAAATACTCAAAAAGAGAGCTGACACTAATCAGTCTATAAGAACACTTGATCCTTTCTATTCAACGCTATCAGAGGATTCACAACCTGAGAGAAATTATCTACGAACCTCCAGTGATTGCCTACAAGACCAAGAAAAATTTGAACCTATACCACTATCTTGATGGATTCCCAAGACACAACTTCTTCTATCTTCAACAGATCCATAGATACTCCCTGTTGGGATATAACATTCCCTATGAAATGGAATTCTAGAACCCAAAACTCACACTTTGGAAACTTCCCAAACAACTGCTCATGATGAAGAACACCCAAAACGACATGCAGATGCTCTATATGCTCCTCCTTAGATGCAAAGTGAAAAAGGATTTCATCAATGAAAACCAATATAAACTTATATAAGAACTCATGGAACACAACATTCATTAATCCCATGAACACATCCAGAGTATCTGTCACACCGAATGACATCACAACAAACTTGTAATTCCCATGATGATAATGGAAAGCAATATTCAGAATATCCTCATCCTTCACACGCATATGATAATATCTTGACCATAAATCAATCTTCGGGGACCAACTTTCACCCTTCAGTTGATAAAATAAATCATTAATTCATGGAATAGGATAATGGTTCTTTATTTTCACTTGGTTCAAGTGAAAATAATCGACACACAAATGCAAACTACCATCATCTTTATTTTCGAACAAAACTAGTACTCCCCATGGTGACACACTTGTCTAAATAAAACCACACCACAACAGACCATCAAGTTGTAAACACAACTCTCAAAACTCATAAGGCACCATCATATATGGAGACATCGAGATAAGAGACACACCTGGTTGTAGTTCAATACCAAAATCGATATATTGTCGAGGGGGTAATGCTACAACATCCTTTGGAAAGACATCAAGGTACTCTTCCATGACCTTGGGAAATGACGACTGCTAAACCTTTGACAAACTTAAAATAAGCTCATTCATCTAGGATGATAAGGATGAAACACACCCTTGACCCATCCGAGGATCTCGATTGCCAACAAACACTATTGGCTCTCCATCAGCATTGAAGAAAAAAACCTACCTCCTAAAGAAATCCATGATAGATTGCACCATATACAACCAGTCCATGCTGAGGATGATGTCATATGGTTGTATTCGTAAACATTGTAAATCTCTCCAAGAGCAGTGCTTCCCCAACACTATCTCACAGTCTCCACATACATCAAAAAAGTCAACCCGTCCTATAACTAGCGTAGTCAATACCAAGGTCACTAGAATACTCTCTACCAAAAATCCCAAAGCATGGACAAGGGTAGGTGATATGAAGAAGTGTATCTCTCCTAGATCAAATAGGGAATTCACCCAAGTAGAAAATAAGAAAATGGTACCTAAAATGATGTTTGGATTGCCTAATGTTGGAAATTCTAAATCATGGAGCTAACCACAACCTTCTCCATGACCTATTTGAACCCGCTGATGACCACCTCCATAGTTACACTCTACTCTCTGAGGACAGGGAGCATCTCAGGCCTATCCTCTACATGGACCATCTACTCTCTACTAATCCCAAAGTAGAGAAACTTGTTGCTGCTGCCTCGACTGGAACTACCTCAGCATATTATCTTGAAGCAAAACAACTATCACATGATGAATACTCAGAAAGGTTGGTGATTTCCCCACAGGGAGTCATTAGTTCCCTACGATACTATGCTAAAAAAACTATATAAAACCCAAACTATGATGTTCAATTAATTAAAATGTAGTATAAGAAAAGTTTGGGGTTGAACCCACAGAGACAGAGAAATTAGTTTGATTAGGTTTTCAAAAATATTCAATTTTATTTTATTATAGAATGAGATGAGAAAAGAGTGATTTTTTTGTTGAGAAAAAAAATACAAAAACAAAGTGTGCCAAATTGATTGGATTGTTTGAAAACAGATTTGGAAATCATGCTGTGGTAATGTAATATCAGGGTTCAGGTGCAATTGAATCATACAACATATATTTATTAATTCATGATTGGTGTTAGATTCAAGATGAGAATGATCCAATGGTCATGGCATCCCCTCCTTGATGCGACAATTCCCTATTTCCTTTGGTCTGTTAATTTAGGGTGTTGCCGAATCAAGTTTTTATTGATACCATTTTTAAACCTGATATCCCCTAAAGTTGATAATGGTCATTCCTTCTTTAGGGTTCTCAGTTGCAAAATTTTTATGTTCCTTTTAGATTCAAATATAGATGGTCATGATAAAATAAGAAGAAAAGGATTGGAAATTGATTGATGAAATCATACCAACCAAATACCTGAATAAAAATAATAATTAAATCCAATGCACCTTCCCCCTTCAATTACACTACTCTAGCAAAATGTGGGATTACCCCCTCATCCTAGTGATGAGAGGTTTAGAGGGAATGAAAAAATAAAACATAAATAAAGATAAATAACTCAGAGAGGTTCAGTAGCATTGCTCCGAGATTTGGTCTCCATCCAAAATATGAATTCCTTTTCAGTAGTAGTTAGCTATTTTATTTATAGGCTTCAATTGGGTCTTACCAACACATTACATAATGTTTAATGAGGTTACATGTCATGTAATCTTGATCTGAAGTTGGTTCCATGATTTTTGGATCTACTCAAACCTTATATGCAACATTAAATCTTTGACTCATGTCACTATGTGTACTGGGGACTCACGTCATGTAATTGACTTTCACAGTGTGTCTTCAAGTCATGACTTATCCCGGAAGTGCAATTTCCTTTTGAAAATTTCATGATATGTAATGGTAGTACATGTAATTTAATATTTTTGTTCCATTTTATAGATCCTCTTTGCCTTAAAATATCCTTTGTCATGCCACTTTACTTAGATCAAAACACAAAGTCTATTTAAGATCATATTCTCTCCTATTTTCATTCCTTTTTTAAATATCCATTGTTTCCTGCCATAAATAATAAAACAAGTCAATCCATTACAAAATTGGAAAGATTATTTAATTAAATACAATAATCAATACATAAAACACTCTTAAAATATATTCATGAAATACAATTATCATTTGGGAACTCTCACCATTGTTGACCTTGGACTCCACAAGAAAAACATGCATTTGATTCCTTGGAATAGGCATGAGAGCCCCCTAGAGAAATGAGACATTGAGGGATGAGACCTACATACAACTGATCATAAGATCTTCTATCCTGACAACTGGGAACCCCATACCACATCTCTGATTCATGAGGAATCATGATGACTCCCCTCTCACGATGATCTGGTTTTGGATAATGTCCTCTCAATTACATCTTCTCTCTCCAACACCTTGAGATACATATTCAGCAAAAATAGGGTAACCTGGAATTGGATCTCTGGATGTAAAGCCTCCTCAAAATTCATCACCCCAGCCTCCTCATATGAAAATAGGTTTGAAGCATATTGTAGAAAGTTCCTGAAATGGATCTTGAACTCTCACACACTGAAGATCCCCTGCCAAAGGGTAATATGCTTCTGGAAACTGGCTGACTTCATGGTCGAAGAAAGAAAATCATTTTTGAACTGGTCTTGGAACTCCTTTAATGAGATTGTCGACTCCTTACGATCTCGAAGGAACAAGAATGAACACTACCTCACAAACCCACATAACATCGTCACAACCAATTATACCCAATGATCCTTCCAAATACAGATCGAACTAAAGGATATCTAAACCTCCTCTAACTAGTCTTCTATGAAGACTTATTAAACGGATCCCTTATACCTCTACATACTATGGAGTTGAAACTCTCGGAGTGTCCTCTTCCAAGTTTCATCATCGTAAACATCTACCCTATGATGATCTATTGGCACAACTTATTGAACATATTCTGCACATACCTGACAAGGACGTCAACCTGGAGCCATACCTGCAGAAGAAAAATAGTTAGAGATCCTAACCTATAATATGGAATAATTTAACATTAATTAATTATTTTATTTTATTCATTTTAGGTTAACCTATCCCAAGGTCTAACCATTTAAACATAGGCTCAAAGAAGAATGATGTAATATCCTTTCCTCGGTCTCTAACTTTCAACTAGTATCACCTCGTTTAGTATCTATTGTAAGCTTAAAAGGCCATGCATCAAATTGAAGGAGGCCCTAAATACCAATGTCTAAGCCAGTATCCCATGTTTACAATGCTTTCTAAACCTAACTGACACTGTTTCCCTACCATCCCACATAACCTCACCTATGCCTAACTCCAAACTCCATCCTATCCCTCAACCAGAGCTCTGATACCACTATATCATGACCTCTCCCCACAGTGTACCCCTCCTGGGCTGGTAATGGGAGAAGAGATATAGTTACACCTGAGTCACACCTCCAGTAGGTTGCGGGTTGGATACTAGCACCGAGGGTTTAGTAAACACATAGATGGGAGACATTATCCTCTAAGAGAACACATATGAAAGAGAGAGATAAGAAATACACCAACAAACTACCTCTTAGAATACAATATAAAAAAAAACCCAAGTTCACATATGTAATGGAATGAAAGAACTTATACAACTGAAGGGAAAACTTCAAGTAACAAAAGAAAAGTAAAGACATAAGTGACTATGAAGTCCAAAATCTCCTGCTAAACCTCAAACTAGTAGTAACTATCCTGATCTCCAAACGACTCTAACTGACTAGAAAAATAGTTTATATATATGTAGGGTGAGTATAACAGTATACTTAGTAGGATCCTCCCTAGATCCTCTTGAGAAAAAGGTAAATAAAGCATGCTAAAGTACAGTGAACAAAAAGTGAAACTAAATCATCACCAAAAATAGGTATACTAATTTCCCAGCCTCACCATGGTTACTCTCACCAAGTATAGCAAACAAGAGCATATAATATAATGAAGAATATCAAGGGTACCCCACTACCACTTCCCCACTGGCTTTCTGATCTACACCAATGTCACACATCTTGAGCATCAATCTCCAAAAAGGCTAGCCCATAAACACCTGGGAAAATCACCGCAACATAAACCTCATGCAACACCCCACCACGTAAATGAATTCAAAAGTAACCAAGTAGTTTCTAGGATCCACCATATCCCATACAATGTGTATCATACATCAGGTATTATACCTCAATCCCTCACATCACATACACCAAGTAAGGATCCTCAATCCATTAGAGCCTATACACATTATACCTATAATAGTCCTTAGAAAACTATATCTATAATAAATGTGTGTGAAATAAACATAAGCCATTACATACCTCCACACACATATATGGTAAAAACTAACTATCGTGCATACCATCATAAGTAACTACAAAGAGAAGAGAGTGAGGTGAAAGGGGGTAGTCACCCATCTATCCTCCCACCAGGATGTTGGGGAAAACACCCCCTATGGATTAGAATTCATAGGGTTTCAGTTTACCTAACTGATAGAGTGGATTAGCATATGAATTTTTTTGACATTATATAATATAGATCATAACAACACTGTAGACATAACATAGTCTTAGACTCAATTGTTGCTAACGCCTCTCAGACTCCCACCTATGTAACACTTGAAGATTTTTCAAATAAATTTAATATTGAATGCATGAAACACTGAGTCTCTACAAAACACCACTTTATTATAACCTAGATAGTAAACATAATTTTACCACCCCTATGATTTGAATTTTGAAAATCTGACATACACGATTGCGATCAATAAGTTATTTATAGTCTGATATGACTAATTTAATTTTTGGCGAATAGTAACATACCCTTATGAATAGTAATGTTATTTTTATGAATAGTGACATACCCTGATGAATAGTAACCTCACCTATTATAGTACATATATAGGATTTAAGTGAAAGTATGATGTACCTATGTTTTTGAATAAGTAAATAAATGTTTTAAAAACTGTATTTTTCAAGTAAATTATGATTTTAATTAAAAATTAAATTAATCATATTTAGAAAACTATTTTTGGAAAATGGAATTCATTTTTGGATTATACACATTGAAAAATGGTTAGTTTTAATTTTTTGATTTTTTTGAAATACTTGAATTCTTGGTTAATAGTAAAATACTATAATTTACAATAAATGCTATATAATTGATTTATTGAGTCATTGATGATGTTCTGATGATGTAAGAACCAATGTTTCGAACTCACATGCACATATTACTATTTTTGTTCATGGAATCATCTCTATTTCATGTCTTATAGAAAAATAATAAACTAATGATTAAAATATAAAGAAAACCCTCCCCCCTCTACTATAAATACCACCTCTTCCACCCTCTTCCCTTCACTCCTCCCAAGCCTTGTTACTTTTCCAAATTCTGTCCAAATATCCTCCAAAGATCCTCCCCCATGACCATCATCCCTTGGTCTCATAAAAATACCCAATCATCTTCCCTTAAGAGGCTCTCAAGGAAGGTTAATTCAAGAGGTAAAATGCCTCTTTTCTTTTCTTTAATTTTCATGTTCCTTTGTTCTCTTTTCTTCCCTAACCTATCCTCATCTAAATGGTATGAAAACTATAGTACCATAAATGTAATGGAATTATGTTATTCTAATTGGATAATTCATCTTTATCTCTCCTTTCTCCCTCATTTATGATAAAAATGAAACATCATCTGAGATGTGTTGATTTATCACAATCATGGATGATGATGATTTCAATTTGATTTACCTTATTCAACTCTGGTCATGAAACCATTTTTATGGTTTAAACATACTAGTATATATTTATTTATCTAATTTAATGTTCTGGAATCCTTATGCACTCATGATGTAAAATAATAATACAAAACAAGGTAATTGTGAGCAAAATCTCCAAATTAATCCAAGCGTTTATCATTAATATTTTATATAATGACGTACCTTCACTCCAAATAAAAAAAATGAATTTTATAACCATGTAATATTTTTAATTTTCATTAATAACATATAAAATCAATTCTGGACTTCAACTCCCATCTTACATGAACCACCATACTCTTTTATAAGTGAGCTGATCATGAATATTATTAAAATGAGCACTCACGAACAATGAAATTGAATCTATTAACCCATCTAAAAGGAAATGAATGAACTTAATAAAGTCATAATAATAAAAATAAATGTATTAATGGTTATTTAATTGTTAATTAATGAACCTAATTTGGTTATTCAGGTCATTAACATCAAGTGAAGAACACCCTCAGATTTAAGGTAAGGGATCCTCTCTCTCACTTTTATACAAGAACCCCCCTATGTTGTGTCCTTTTATTTTTAATTACTAATGATGGTGTATGTTTTTAAAAGTCTGCCATACTTTTCTTATTATATATAAATGATGGGATACCCCTTTAAATCTCACTAATCCCTCACAAGAACACCCATTACCATGCTGAAATGTTTGTAAGGGTTTCTTTATCTCACTTCCATTTTTGTGAGATATTCCGTATTCACTAATACTACTTGTGTATGGTGTATTTATAATTAAAATTAATGTATCATATCATGAATATATTTATTTTCATGATATTAAATGTATAATTTGATTATTATTAATTTTTTGGCATATAATTCAATTGGTTACAAAGTTGTAAGTATTTTCAACCCGAACCACTATTTTCATCCGGGATGCTCTTATTCTCTACTCACCTCAATTAAATTTTTATTTATTCTTATTTACTCCTCATAAATTCTTTTTAAATGTTCTATATATGTGTACCAATCATAATACTTATTTATTTTATGGGAATTTACATTTTTTAAAATAATCTTTCAGAAATTCTTCAGAATTGCAAGCCTGATTCAAGGAATTTCTCGAATTCATACATATTTTGAAGTTCACTATATAATATGTTTTAAGATATATTTATCTTCCTACAATCACATATTTTAACATGAAAAATCTATTTTTTTCATTTATGGTTTTATGAAATCAAACGTGCCCTTTCTATTTAAAATATCTTTAATGAATTTCCTAAACCGCACTAAAATGTTTTAATTCTAAAGCTTCTTTAAAAACACTTTTTACTTTATTTCAATTCAGTGGGACATCATTTATGACTAAAATATAATTTCAATGTCCTTAAATTTTATTTCCTAGGATATAAATATTTAAAACCATATATATGAAAAATGCAAATGATTTTCCAAAAGATCTCTTCTTTCCAAAGTAAAATGAATTTTTCTCACCTCACTTTAACCTTTATGAGAAATATGCCTTGTTCACCAATTATTACTTGCATCTCGTGTATTTACTTCCATTTGGTATATCATATAAAGAGTATCCTTATTCTCATGATATTCTAATGGATTAGGATTTGAATGTTTCAAGGTGGTATGGGACACTTTCGAATGTTTAAGGATTATTTCCTCAAGAAATGTTTTGGTGGTCTCATTTAAAAGTATCTCTATTTATGTCAACATCCTTTGAATAATCTTTTATTTAATATAGGTTTATCACCTATGATATCATCTATAATATGTTTTTAAGGGTTTTTGATTATTTTGAATGTGGATGTGCAATCTTAAAACCATTCACCAATTTACTCTGAATGGTTAGTGTTTATGCTTAATGTTTGGGGAAAGTTATTTACATTTCATATGTTAGTTTCTATATGAATCTATATATTATTTATGTTTATATCTATTCATATGAGAAATGCATTGGACTTATTATGTGATGGGTTGGGTCTGCTACAACCCCTCGATTCATCGGTAGGTCTCATGAGACAAATAGATATGGACTTGGACAAGGCTTTGCCCATTTTTAGATATGGTTTTGGCCGAGGCCTTAATAATTTTTATATGTGTTGGACGAGGCCTTGACGATATGTTTTATATTATTTGGCATATACATTTCCCTTATTATCAAACTAGTAATTTAAAGTTTGTGAGGTTATTCAACTATTAGAATACCCATGTTTATGCTTTAATATGAAATCATTTATTCAGCTCTTATTCCTACCATAATGTGTTCAAGATCATTTTTAAAGGAATGTGTTTTTAGTCATTAACCATGCATAATGTTTATGTTTATGATATATTCTGCTGTATTTCTTACCCTTACTAAGCATTTGAACTCACCCCTTTATAATGTGTTATCCTTCCAGGTTATGAAGATGATTATACTATGAATGAATTGCAGGGTTAATCTAAGAGATTATGAGATTTTCTGTTGAATTTATTTTGTTGTTTTTAGTTTCAAGTTGTAATTTTGAGCTATTGTATATATATTGTTTCCAAAACTACTAAACTAATCGGTCCTTCGGGATGCATCTTCCTTGTATCTATTCCAATGAAATAAAATAAGGCACCCACTTTGAGCTTCTGGGGTCAGGGTGTTACAGGCTTCCACTGCTAAGACCCTATATCCTATAAGCACACAACCATTTAAATAACTACATTAAGTTATTTTATTCCTTTTTATCAGTTTCACTTTACATTAATTAATTAATTAACCATTAATTAACCATTTTAATTTTCCACGTTACATTACTTTAGCATTACAACAAAGTTCTATTCCCTCCAACCATAAGCAAACCAATTCCATGTCTTCTCAAAATTATAACCTCAACATTTCATCCAAAAAATATCAAAACCCATGAGATAAACATTTATTCATTTATTAACAAAATTACTTTCCATATTACCAAGTACTATAGGAAACAATACTAAGCTACCAAACAAGGTACACAACTAAGCACATCAATCTTCCTCAAGTAGTGGGGAAGGGAAAGCAAATAAAAAAACAACCTAGTCATCATCCAAACAACAGATTCAAACAAGCTTACAACTTTAATGTCAACAGGTAAGACTAAATTCAACCAGTTATGTCATCCCTAGTGTCCTCTTAGATACCCACATGTATATCCCTATGCATATTTCCATCACAAGTGTCAACCGCTGCCACAACAATTGGGCCTCCCTACGCCACATACCACAACATCCCTCCAGGATCAGCCATCCCAAGTTCACATCACATCCGGGCCTCCTCATACCATATACCACAACATCCCTCTTGGATAATCCATCTCATACTCACATTACATGACAAAAATCATGAAAAAAATAACAATTGAGCTCTTGGACCTAAAGCATGGTATTTAGCTTTCACACACAATGAGCTCTCACGACTCCAAAGTACAAGGCACTTGGACTTTACATAAAATAGGGAAACTCTGTCCCTACAAAGGAATTATATTTTATCACACAACCAGTTCTTATTCCATCTTGAATTAACAAATTCATTATTTATAGGTTCTAACTATGAGAAACCTAACCAGCAAGCTAGCACAAGATGTCACAAATTAATTAAACAATTAATTTAACACGCCTTTAATTCTATTATCAACAAGCATAAACATGATTCACATATTTATTCAATTCCATTAACAGATGAAAAATCAATTCATTTAAACATGCTTGCAACATTAAGATTACAATACACCAGATTCATTAAACATGACTCTTTAATATTTTAGCCAATTATTTTAAAAATTAATTATGGATTTACATTAATTAACAATTTCCATAAAAAACATGCTAATACAAGAAAGGCATAGACATAACACTATCTAGAAAAACAAGAGTCAAGCCATTATCATGGTACAAAACAATAATATCTCAATGTGATCGATATCAATTCTTTAATCTGGTTCAAGTAATTATTATGTTAATTTCATTGTCATCCAAGGGGCTAAATCATAATCAATTTATGATCAAACATAAATAAAAGATAAGAAAAAAAATCCCCTACCTAAAAGGGTGTAAATTTTATTTTTATGAGAATGAACCAACACCACAAATCCCAATTTCCTCTCTCGCAAGAACTACATACACCCAAGGACACTGTTCCACAAACTGTTCCAACAAGCAACCAATAAAACTCCTTTAGAAACATGGAGATCAAGGAACATCACATGTAAAGGAGGAACAAAATAAAAATAATTGAAGAAACTATAATAATAGAGGTAGAACATACCTTGTATTGAAGATGGATCATTACGGATCTAAGGAGGGAAGCTAGAGATCAATCCTTAAAAAAGGAATCCCCAAAACATTGAAGACGAGGTTGTTGGGTCACTTGGAACTAGAGGGAGAGCCACTAAATCCCTAGGGTTTGACAACCCGAGTATATGAAAACATTTAAAATGTATATTATATGGGATTTACATGATGTTTAATCCACTTTCACATCATGTAATCATGAGGGTTGGATTTTCACCAAAACATTCATTGCCTTTTTATTATTTAACCACAAAACTTATACATCATGAACCTGACTTACATGATGTGTAATTATTACATGGCGTGTAATTATTTTTGTTTCCAACAATTTTTATCCAAACTCTTCCAAACCACTTCCAAGCCTCCTCTGATCTTTGCAAGTCTCAAAAACATGATGTGTAATTATTACACATGGCATGTAATTATTTATGTTTCCAACAATTTTTATCCAAACTCTTCCAAACCACTTCCAAGCCTCCTCTGAGCTTTGCAAGTCTCAAAAACATGCAAAAGGTCAGTCTTCTTTGATCTGGGATGTAACGCCCAAACTTAATTATAACTGTAATAATAATATTCTTAGTTATTATTATTTTTGTTTTTATGAAAATTGGTATTATTTAATACACATAATACAATGAGGAACATTCTATTAAAACAATAAAATATTACATTAATACAAGAGATTACAATTACTTAAGAAAACACATCACAAGAACCATTAGAATAAATGGAAGACCACCAAGCATGACAAGAAGGACGATAGTGTAGTTGACATCCCTTGGACCAGACGTAACAAAAAACAATATAATAAGAAATATAGAAATAATTCTAAGATTCAAAGAAATATAGAGCACCATTATTTTGAAGCAATAAATGGTCTTTGATCTTTTGAATAACTTGAACGAGTATTTATACGATTTATATGATTGTTGTAAATATCCATTGAGTTTCAAAGTGACCATTGATGTTTTTTTATAATCATTATAACTTTATAAATTATTTTAAGTGTTTAAAATCTAAACTATTTTAAAGTATTCAACTAAATAATATTATGGTTTTTAATTATATATTAATTTTTAATGTTTAGATTTTAAAATTAATGTTCTTATTAATGATATAACTAAAAAAACAACAATAATGGAAAACTAATTTAAATATATACATATAAGAAAATAAATAATTTATTTTTTATGTTAAAAAAATATGGATATGTATATTTTGTATTCTACAACATATATTTTTATTGTATGTGATAATTTTTTACCAAATATTTGGCTAAACACCCGCAACTGAGAGAATCCTTATAGGCCAAGCCCTCAAGGTCTGATGGTCACTTAGCACAAGTGCAATTGATCAGTGCAAGAGAAAACCCATTCATAGTTTAGGCTGGTCGTGCATAGACCTGTGTATAGGGTTATGGGCGAGCACATGTGTAGGTTGGTCTAAGGATCGTGGGTGGGGTCCTGTGTATAAGGACCCCTTGGTGTGTGTGTTTTTGTCATCGAACATAAGTGATGAGTACTGAAACTTATAAGGAAACACCGAAAACCGCATGGTTTCAATGTGGGACGTGCATTTTTCCAGAGCTCGTAATCTCAGCCACACGATCTCGCCACACGAGATCCTAGCCATCCGCACTAGTTCACAGGTTGAACCCCCCACCTCCTTCTTTTATTACTGCATTTTTATCAACCTTCAGATCTGGATTCACCTGATCTAGACCATTCAAACCTTTTAGAAACTTTTAATCACCGGTAGCCGTCTGATCCTGCCTCGTCTAATCCCAGCCTTCTATTCCTAAGCTGCATGGACCCCTCTACTAAAAATTTTAGGGTTAATTATAACCCTTGGATCAGATCAAGTTTGATATGAATTGCTCATTCTTTCTCCTCTTTCTTTTTCATCTATCCACACCAGTCTGAGTCACTCCTAGGAAGGATTCCAGGTTTCTTCCCCCTACTTAATGTTGGGGACACTTTTGTGTATGAGTGGTATTTGTTTTCAAAAGTTGTCAATAATGGTCAAAATGAAGAAGGAACTCCTAAGTTGATGGAGATTGGTTGAAGTGATGATGCCTGGAGAATTATTATGGATTCATAGAATTGAATTCCATTTTTGGTAAATTCTCCATGTTGTTTCAAATCAGACGATTGTGGAACTAGTCATAAGTTCAAAGAACTTATATCAAAGGTGACACAATGTTTACAATAATGAATTATCATCCATCTAATAATGATTGAAGTTATTTGGAATTTACAATCCAAAAAGAATAAGAAGAATAGGATTTGTGAATATGAAGAGAAAAAGAGGGCATGAAAGATGCTTGGAATTATAAGGTGTCTATGCATGAGTTTTCAAGTACAAAGGTGGCCATGAATCAATGCATACTTAGTTTTTAAACTAATTATTTTTGTTGATTTACTTAAAAAAATTGGGCAGCCATCCAACCCACCTAGCTAACCTCGACCAAGAGTACATGTGGGACTCAAGGTTGACCACACCCAAGGGAATCCTGCTAGGTGAGTCATCCAGCAGCATGAGGGCCATGTGTAGGATTGTAGAAGTGCATGAGAGATGATCTTGTGCATAGGTTGGGCTGAAGCCCAGACAGAGGGTGGGTGCAGAGCACCCTTTCAGAGAACATGGTACGAGGTAGTACCATATAGGGAGAAGGAGTAATATGAGCAATGGTTGGAGCATCTTTATACTTAAACTGTGCCTCACCTGCATCTCTATTTAGATTTGGGACAAGTATTTTAATGAAGGAAATGATCTCAGCCATTCATTTGATCCCATGTGAAATTGTGACCGATCAACTCATCCACGTTCCATCATCTAGTCCTGGACGCCGATCCATCCCACACCACGCATGTTTTAACCAGGACCATCCAATGATCCCGTAATATTTGAATAAGTCATGCCATCATCATCTTCCTCCAGTGCTCACTGACACCATTATTACTCACCGAAGCTGATGCAGAACCCCCTCTAGACCACCATGGATGATCATTTTGACATAGTGAAGGTTTTTTGATCAAACCAATACCATGCATGAAACTAAAATATTGAATGCATGTGAGGATTATGAATAACTTGGTTTGGCCGAAGGAAAATAAAGTTTCTGAGGCTACATAGATTCGAGCGTGGATTTAAAATGAGATACATGCAATCTTGAATACATTCACGTGATCAGGGAGAAGACTACAAGATTGAAAAGGAAATACGTATGATTTGTGGTGTATATCGTATCCATAGTTTAAATATTTTAAAACACTGAATATCTTAGGAATTCAAAGCTTCAATCATACAACATATTGAGCGATATTTGAATGCAGAAAAGATCTATTACTTTCCTATAAAAAGAGAATCCCCAAGATGAATAATATTGCTGACTTATGTATACCCGAGTGCTCCCATTCCAAAAATAGATCACTCCTGGGTTCATTATTATAAACGAAGGAGAAAGCTAGATTTTTCAGGCCTTCAACAAGTGAAATGCACTCTTGAAGTGTCTCATGAAGAAGAAGAACCACACCCTCTATGTGAAGGAGAATCACGTACACCTGACAATTTTACTCAAACCCTCACCATGCTTCATGAAGAAGATCCCACAGGTACACAATTGGTGCATGCTCACCATTTTTGTGCTTTTAAAAGACACCCAAACTGTGAACCACCCATGTTGCATGAAGAATAAATGCACATCTATTATGTGTAGAATAACCATGCACTTATTTCATGAATAAGAATAGTGAACCCCCTTGGTTTCATTAAGAGAAGGAGAAAACCCTCTGTCTTCTTGATAATAAGGTATACATTGTTTGCAGGGATTCATTTTTTTTGTCAAAGAAGGAGTTTTTCATGATGATGGGTAGTGCATACATGCATGCATGCATGTGCATTCTTTGAAGAAAATTGAGGCAGTGTGTGTGTTCCAAGGGATTTTAACCATTCGGGTTCAGTTATATGAATAGAAGGCAAGAAGAAGGATAGAAGCATTGTGTGTGTGAAAAGGTTTATACCCATTATGGTCTTCACACAAGAGAGATGAAGACAAAAAAAGTACATACATGCATGAACTTATTATTTGAATATATCCAAGGTCGTATGTGTGTGCACTTGTGAAGAAGGAAGAATTAGAGAAGATTTTATGCATTCTTGCATGCATATGTAAAAAAAGGTTAAAATATTTCAAGAAAATAATAACTACATCAAGAAGAAGTGAAATAAAGGGAGAAGTTCAATTAAAGTCCACATGTATTATTTCACGCATACATGTAAAGAAGAAAGTGGAAGAAGTTGATTCAGATGATGCCTAGTGAGTTGATCTTCATTGTTTGAATAATTGCATAGGTGATTGTGATTACAACCAAATGAATAATAAGAAGTGTGCATTTGGTTTTTCATTGAATAAGATAGAAGAAGAGGTTGGTTACTCAAATGTTTCTAAGCATGTAAAAAGGAGAAAAAGAAGGTCGTGGAAGAACAAATCAGCAGTGTGGAATTCAACAGGTCTCAATAGATGAAAGATTCTATTTGTGTTTCAAACCCTTTAAAAAGGGAAAAGACTATATTGGGAGGTATTATAAATAACCAAAACAGAGTTGAAAGTTATATTAGTTTATCACCACTTTAGGAAGTGGATTGTTTCCTTCCCCCCTCTAAAGTGTAGGGATTCACACTGGATAAAGGATTGTTTTCTTAGCCAAACCACTATAATGGTTACTATATTATAGTGGAGAATCCATGTATTGGTCATCACCATATATGTAAAGGATGTAAATTCTCTTATTGAGTAGTGAAACTTTTAAAAACATTGTGTGCATATTTTTACTACTTTCTATTATTACATGCGATAGGGAAAATAGAATAAGAGAATTAAGATCCTAACATGTGAAGAGGTACATGGATAAAAAGTTGGAATTAGTTTAAAAGGCATGCAACACTAATTCACCCCCTCTTAGTGTTAGGTATATCCCAAAATGGTCCTCTCAATTGGTATCAGAGCATAAGGTTCACCTCTTTTGGATTCTATATATTAAAGATATTTTCTTTTGAATACTTGAATTTTTTTCCTAAGTTAATAATGAAGTGTAGTTTTGGTGAAGATTTAATTATCTCTAAAAATAAGGTCATATCTACCAAGACCATGATGAATAGGAAAAATAAATAGAATATAAAGCTGAAGAATAATCCCCTCTTATCTAAAGTAGAGGATGTATATGGTTCTCCATACCTTGCTAACAATGAAGACATATCATAATTGGAATGTAATGAGAATATGGATCAAGTTTCCACTAAGAATATGGATAACCCTCCAACCTCATGTGATCAGGAGGTATGTATTAGTACATTTTAAAATCATTCTCATGATAAAAATGATAGCACAAGTGGTGATGATCAATCTATAACATCTCAAGAATTATCAGTTGATAGATTAAGAGCTATTCTACATGATATCCCTAAAGAAAGTGCATCCCTTGTTTGTGGAGTATCTCAATGTATGTAGGAAGATATCACCTAGCTGGAAGAAGAATATAATGTTTTGGAGAAGGGATTACAAGAAAAAATTGTTGAATGTTTAAAGATATATAGACAGGTTGGAGCCTTCGAATCAACAAAGAGATAATTTGAATTAAGTTCTTAAAAATGTCTCAAAGTGGTTGAAGAGAAAGAGGGATTCAATAAGACTATGGAAGAGAAGATCTATGGACTTGAATATAAGATGAATAATAGCACTAAATTCAGGGGTTTACATTTGTAAGAAACATCCATACTGTTTAAGGAACTTGATTCTTTATTACAAAACAATGTGAAGCTTCATGAGGATTAATTTGAAGGAATAAAGAAGGACTATGAAGAGAATATGATTATTATTGAAGATCAGAAAGTCATCCTCAATATGAAATGTCTAGAATTGGAAGCTCAGTTGATCAATATTAAGAAGACACATATTGAGACTTCATGAAAGAAGGAAACAATATTTTTTGGCACTCAATGTTCATTGGAGGATTATACCGTCAAAAGAACTCCAACATTTGATAATAAGATCATGGATTCACTCAATGATCTATCAAAATCAACTGAGAAAGAAAAGGTACCATCCATACCTTCTTGTACCAATGTTTCTAAATGTGTTTCCACAAGCAGTGTTAGTTGGAAGAAAAATTCTAAACAAGTATGGATGAATAAAAGTGATAATAAACCTACCAAAATATCTAGGGTGGATAAGAAGAAGAAGTTGGAAGATGGTTCCCCACAGAGATAAAAAAATCAAGAAAAAATCTCATCAATATTATGTACAAGATATCAAGAAGTTAAGATTTGTGGGTCAATGTTGGTGTTGCAATAGATTTGGTTATTGTGCATTAGATTGTTGGTACGATCCTTAAAATGAAAAGGCACAAAGGAACCCCATCTCAAGGGGGAGAAATATATAGAGAAAGAAGCAAAATTCATATATCCAGAAGTATATGTATACTATAAACAAATTTGGAATTCTTAACAACATCTGTGATTTATGCAATGGTAATGGTCACAAAGTTGGTACATGTTCATCTAAACATGTAACCAAAACTGATAAGAAAAGGAGGCCACCAAATCTTTCTAGGAATAAAGAAGCAACCTTGTAAAGAAACTAGAAAAATATTGTATGAAAAATTCTTCCAAGAGGATTCCAAGAAGGAAAGGTGAGAAGTCCTTGGATTATAAATCCAAGAAGTTGAAGGGTGGTGCATCCAAAAGAACTACCAAGGAGGATGACACTTATAAGAGACCATGTGAAATATCTAAACTTGATGCCTCTATCCCTGATGATATATTGGTTATATGGAAAGAATATTTGGAAAGAATGAGGACAATTGAAGATGAAAAAGTCAAGGATAATGAAAAATGAAAAAAAAACATTTCACATGAAGTTAAAAAGGTTCTGTGTGTGAGGTGAAACAAGGATGGTCATACTGTTAGAAATTGAATTGCATTTATTCTAGCTCAAGAAGAATTTCTGATAAAGATGAAAGTTTCACCAGGAGATTCTAGTGCTTTGAAATATCTTGACGAAATAATGGTCACACACAAAGGAATGGAATAAGTGATAATATCTACACAACCACAATCAGAATTGAAGATAAAATGTTCAAGTTTGAAGAGTGGAGAAAATAGAGAATCTGGGTTGAGAAAATCATCTCAACCTTACTGTTCACAATGATGATGCAAGTATGATCCACCTTATTCCCTTAAATCATTATGTATTTTATTTTTTATTATAATACAGGTAATTAAAGGTGAATAAAAATATTAGGGAGATAACCTAATAATCGACAATGAGGAGTGTTTCTCTTGAGAGGGAAACATATGAAGAAGATTACAGAGTTATTATTTCAATTTTTATCAACTTCAGTTTGTATAAAATTAAATTAATTTGGAAATTTCTTGAAGAACATGTCATTAGAAAATGTATGTTATTTCTCAATCTCTCATCCTTGGTTACTCAAAATAAAGATCATTTTATAAAGGGGGAGTAACTGAATTAATCAGTTACATTAGGAGAATAGAAGTGCCCCAAGGTCACTCATCCTTCCCATGGAACTTGAATGTTTTTGATCCATTTTTTTGATGTGAGTGAAACATTTCAAGTTGATTATTTCATATCACAGTCAATATCTTCAGCCTGGAATGAAAGTGAAATATCATTGAAGACAATTACATGAGTACTCATCTCATAAGGTATCATGATCAATTGATAATGGACAACCTTATTGTCTAAATCAAATCCTCTTTTTTTTCTACACTGATAATTGCTCAAGTAGACTTAGAGTGAAATGATTGATGGAACATTTATTAAGTATGGATTAATACCCTCTCTACCATGAAATTTTTATTTCTTGTCAATAAGGGGGATAGAAAGTGAAATAAAAATTCTAAAAGTAAAGGGGATAGAAAAGATTGACATTTTGATATTGATACATTCATTTGATAGAAATTTTAAGTATTGAAAACAAATAAAAAGGGGGAGATTATTGGGGCCACTTTTGTGTATGAGTTGTATTTTTTGGAAACATTTTTAAATAATACTCAAAATGAAGAAGGGACACCTAAGTTGATGGAGATTGGTTAAAGTGATGATGCCTAAATAATTATTATGTATTCATATAATTGGATGCAAATCTTGGGAAATTTTCCATGTTGTTTCAAATCAGATGATTGTTGTAATGATCCTATGTTCAAAGAACTTTTGTCAAAGGTGACACAATGTTTATAACAATGAAGTATCATCCATCTGAGAATGATTTATGTGCTTTGGAATTTAAAGTCCAAAAAGAATAAGAAGAAGAGGATTTGTGAAGATTTAGAGAAAAAAGAGGGTGTGTAAGAGGCTTGGAATTATAAGGTGGATATGGATGAGTTTTCAAGTATAATGGTGGAAATGCATCAATGCATACTTAGTTTTTAAACTAATTATTTTTGTGGATTTACTTAAAAAAATTGGGCAGCTAGCTAACCCACCTAACTAACCTCGACCAAGGGTATATACAAGACTCTAGGTCGACCACATCCAAGGAAATCCCACTAGGCAAGTCAGCCGACAACATGAGGGCCATGTATAGGCTCATAGGAGCACATGGGATATTAGAACATGCATAGGTTGGGAAAAATCCTGCACAGAGGGTGGGTGCAAAGTGCCCCCACAGCAAACACGTTACGGGGTAATACCGTGGAGGGAGATGGGGTAATCTGAGCGATGGTTAGAGTGGCATGATACTTAAAATGCACCTCAATCGTGTCTCTATTTCGATGTGGGACAAGTATTTTAATGAAGGAAATGATCTCTCATGTTCATCTGATCCTACGTGAAATCACAGCTGCTCATCTCATTCGCATTCCATCATCTAATCCTGGCCACCCATCCATCCCACACCATGTGCATTTGAACAAGGACCGTCTGATGCTCCTGTAGAATTTAAAGAAGACACACCGTCATCTTCTTACTCCAGTGCTAGCCAAAACCACTGTTACTTTCCAGAGTTGATGTAGAACCATGTTTGGACCACCATGGATGATCATTTTGACATTTTGAAAGCTGTTTGATCGAATCAAGACCATGCATACAACTAACATATTGCATGCATGTGAGGATTGTGAATAACTCGATTTGGATGAAGAAAAATGAAGTTTCTGAGGCCACATGGATTAAATCATGGATTTAAAATGATATATATACAATCTTGAATACATACGCATGATCAGGGAGAAGGTCACAAGCTTTAAAAGAAAATATGCATGATTTTCGGTGTATCTCGTATCCATGGTTTAAAGATTTTAAAATGCCAAATATATTACTCATTCAAATCTTCGATAATATGGAATATTGAGTGATATTTTGTTGGGGAAAATATATATTCCTCACCTATAAAAGGAGAAGCCCTGAGCTGAATAATGCTGTTGCCACCCGCATACCTGAGTTCTCCCATTCCAGAAACAAAGCACTCCATGGTTTTTTGTTCTAAACAAATGAAAAATCCAGATTCTACATGCCTTCAACAAGTGCAATACACTCTTGAAGTGTCTCATGAAGAAGAATAACAACACCCTCTATGTGAAGGATAATCATATACAAGCGGAAGGTTTACTCAAACCCTCATCCTCCTTCGTGAAGAAGACCCGTGGGTACACAATTGGTGCATGCTCACCCTTGTTGTGCTTTGTGAAGACACCCAAACCATGAACCACCTAGGTTTCATGAAAAATAACCGCCCATCCCTTATGTGTAGAATACCCATTCATCACTTGCATGAATAATAAAAGTGAAACCCCCTTGGTTTCATGAAGAGAAGGAGAACACCCTCTATCTGCACGATAATAAGGTACACAGTGTTTACATGGATTCATTTTTGGTGAAGGATTTTTTCGTGATGATGGGAAATGCATACATGAATGCATGCATGTGAATTATTTGAAGAAACCTGAGGTAGTGTGTGTTTGTGTGTGATAGGGGATTTAAACCATTCGGGTTTAGTTGCATGAAAAGAAGTGAAGGAGAAGGAAAGAATAGTTGTGTGTTTGTAAAGGTTTATACCCATTATGGTCTGCACACAAGAGAGAAGAAGAAAAAGAAAAGTGCATACAAGAGTGCACTTATTATTTTAATATATCCAAGGATGTATGTGTGTGCACTTGTGAAGAAGGAAGAATTAGAGAAGATTTTATGCATGATTGCATGCGTATGTAAAAAAAGGTGCAACTCATTCAATAAAATAATAACTGCATCAAGAAGAAGTGAAAGAAAGGGAGAAGTTAAATTAAATTTTACATGCATTATTTCACGCATACATGTGAATAAGAAAGAATAAGAAGTTGATTCAGATGATTCCTATTGAGATGATCTTCATTTCCTGAACAATCACATAGGTGATTGTGATTCTATCCAAAGGAAGAATAAGGTGCGTTCATTTGTTTTTTCACTGAAGAAGAGAGAAGAAGATGTTGGTTACTTGCATGATGCTAAAAAAGTAACAAGGAGAAAAATAAGGTTGGGGAAGAACAAAGAAGTAGTGTGACATACAACAGGTCCCAACAGGTGGAAGATTATATTGGTGTTGCAAACCCTCTTAAAAGATAAAATAATGTCTTGGGATGCAGTATAAAGAAGCAACAAGGAGCTGCAAGTTAGACTTCGTTATCACCAGTTCAGGAAGTAGATTGTTTCCCCCCCTCTAAAGTGTAAGGACTCACATAGTCTAAATTATTGTTTTCTTAGCCAAACCACTGTAGTAGTTACAACATTATAGTGGAAAATCCATGTATTAGTCATCACTATATATGGAAAGGATGTACCTGATTTTATTGAGTAACGAACCCTGTAAAAATATCATGTGCATATTTTTACTACTTTCTATTATTTCATGTGATAGGGAAAGGAGAATAAGAGAATCAAGACCCTAACAGGTCAAGAGGTAGAGGGATAAAAAGTTGGAATTGGTTTAAAAAGTCCCCAACACTAATTCACCCCTCTCAGTGTTAGGTATATCCCAAACCAGTCCTCTCACTTTATTCCTCCTCAACCCGTGATCCTCCATCCCAATCCATGGCCCCATCTCGGCTTCACTTTCCACTAAATATTGATGTGGTAGGTTTTAATTTAAGACCATCCTCATCATCTTCCCACTAAGATCATACTATATATAGATATATATGTCTTTCTTATCGATTCGTGTTTGATATTGTTTCAATTATCAGTATTATTTATATTGCTCTTGTCAATTAGGATATCAATTATAAATTTTACTAATCGAAACATAGGTTATATTAAATTTATATAAACCCCATCTTTTCACTTGAAATCTACCTAAACCATTACTTTTCCAAGATCTTTTCAAGATCACAACACCTCTCTCAACCTAAAAGAGGTAAGGGAACTCTCTCTTTAATTTCAAACTTAATTTTAAAGAGTTCTAAATTAATTTCTCAACCAATGACACACAAACACACACATATTTATATACTTATATAAGTTAAGTTTTTTTACAATCCAGTTTTATTAGATGTATAACCAAGAATATTATATTTTAAAACATTGTTTTCAAACCCATGTTTTGAAAAAGGTTAGGTCAATTTTCTTAACCAATGTTATATACATGTATATATATATGTTATATATATATGAATATACGTATATAAATGCACTCAATTTTCAAAACTTTATATTTTTAGAAGTTCTAAACTAAGGGTTGTGGACTAGATCAAGAATTTATAATGTTATTATGAAAGAGTTTACAATATTTTGTTTAACACATGCATTTATAAAAATGTATATATATATATATACTTTTGTATATACATATATACATGTTATACCCAAATTTTTAGTGGTCATAAAACATATTTTCATTCAACAATTAAATGTTTCAAAATTATTCAAAATATTCATCTCTTATAGTCTCCCTTTTTATTAATTTTCATATGAAATTTTTATCATTCTAAGTGTCTACTATTATTTTATGTGTGAATATGCATATACATACACCAACATGTCATGAATAGATAGATATGGGCATTATCTATGTAACACCCCAATATTCCTTGGTATACTTCTCTTTGAATAATACAATAGCTTGCGTTGTAGGCAACTTCGAGTTCTAGCACACCATGGCTAATAAAACTAGCCATTTGAAAAACAATTATGAATAGTAATACCCACTTTTTAAAATTTTATTAATTTTAATTTTCAAAATGGAATTCATTTTTGGGCTCATAATATCAAAATTAACTCATGGTGAATTTTTGATATTTTTCTAAAAACGTTCAATTTTTGATGAATAGTGAAAACCACTGCGTTATTGTTTGAAACCAACTTTTTCATTTAAATAATTATTTTAAATTAAAGTTTATTTTAAAGTAAAAATAGATACATAATACCTATATTAGTACAATTTAATTCATTGGAGTCATTTTATAATAAGATTATACATGTAAAATTTTATTGAACTTTTTAACGTCTTTTACCTACCTTCTAGGCACATTAGAAAATTTCCATAAAACGTAATTTGACCACTTCTGTGAATTGAATTTCAAAAATCTGACAGACACAGTTGTCATCAGTATGTAAAATATGGTTCAATAGGATGAAAATAATTTTTGGTGAATAATAACTTTTGAAATTTATTCACCATGGTTAAAAGTAAATTGGTCAATTAAAGGTAAAAATGATATTATAATTACCCTAAAACATGTTCTAATTATATTGGATAAGTGTATTTCGACCAAAATAAACCTTAGGAATAAAATTTGATCTTTTTGATCCACTTGGATTAGATTAGGACATTTATTATATTTTATATAAGGGATAGTTAAAAGTGTTAAATTAAAGTTTTATTAACTAAACCCTTTTTAATATAGAGTTATACATAATATAAATTCAACTATAAATATTCATTAGAAATATAAAAATATTTCCCACATAATGGAATTTTATTTATAATTTTTAGACATTAAATAATTAAATTTATTTATGACACAATGATGATGCAATAATTATTTTATTAATGAAAGATTAAAATAATTGATGTTATAAATATTAAAATAAATATAAATTGAAACTTTTGATGTTATCAACTAATTTTATAGGTGAATATTACATGTTAGGGTTGATTGAATGTATTTTTTTCGAAGTAATGAAGTTCTAATGACTTTCACAAAAACCAAATACTAAATAGTGTCAAAATTGACATAAATGAGTTTTTAAAACAAATACTATTTTATTAAATGATATAATACTCCTAAAAATGCAAGATTCAGAAAATGTATGTAGATAAGGTTATATATTCCATTAATTAACCACTTGAGTTTTTCTTGTCATTTTATAGTAAGTTTATTAAACATGTAATATAAAAATACAAGAAGACATGGTAAATGTTAAACTATTTAATTAAGTGTTAAATATAAAAGATAAGGTTAGTATGGTGACATAAACTTGTATAAAACCTATTGGTTGAAATTATTTCAACCCATACCCACCTTATCCTAGAAATAAATCAATTTGGATCTATTAGAAACTAAAATAATTTTATAATAAATTAATATTTCAATCTTTTCCTAAAGTGCCCCTCACATCTCTTATAAAAGGGCACCTACCCTTCTCTTAAATTTACACCTAAAAAGCCATTTGGATCATCCAAAACCTACTCAAATATACTCTTAAATACCCTAAATTAAACATATAGGTATTAATTTGATCATAAAGACAACCTAAGGATCCATTTTGTTCAAATCAAAAGGAAACACCCGAAGAAGAGGTATTTATTTCATCACCTCTTTCAAAGTTATTTTCTTCTTCCACTTCCTCTTTATTTGTTGTTTCCATACAAAAATAATATATCTAGTACCTTCTACATACTGATATGTTATTATAAATATGGTACAACCATATTCATTATTCTATCGATCCTATGAATGACAAAGTCACCATACGTGCGTACCTACGGCTTACCGTCTCTACATCGTGGTGTAATTTGTTATTCAACACTTAATTTTTTTTGGATGGGTATAATAATGAGCATAATTGATGTAAATAATAAATATAATATGTTAATGATTATGTTTATATAATATAAAATCCAATTATGTACTATTTCACCATCAATAGAATGACATTGTTGCTCGTTGGTACACACGGCTTACCGTCTCCACGATGTGATGAGATTTAATTCTCCATCGTAACCATTCAAGAATAATTTTCATTTGATGATTAAAAATAATGTTTAAGAACTTAATATAATTATATATATGAATAAAATACATCCTATCCATAAAAAACATGTCTTACGTAAGAAAATATATAAAGAAAAACGAACCAGTTAACACTCGAACAATGATACTACTGGAATATTTTTAACAAAGAAATTTTAGAGGGTCATATATGATATAATATTTATGTATGTGGTTCTTGTATAATTTAATAACAATGATTTAACCATTATAAATTAGGTTAATTTACCCTCATCTAAGTAAAATTACAATGTAAGGGTTAATTTTACAATCTCTTTATTATTTGAGGTTGTTTATACGTAAGTATCTACTGGGACTTCTTTATCATACACCTACATTTTTATTAAACATGTATTTCAAAACATTTTTACTATTTCCTAGACTATGTGTTAAATTCATTTATACTCTTTTTTTTTTAATTTTTTTAATTTTTTTTTGAAAGGAATCTTTCCATCATTTTCCAAACAAGGTACTTTATGACCTTTTTGAAAAATTATGGTAAGAATTTTTTTTAACTTATATGGAAGGTGAAGCTATTTTCCTCCTTTATAACACTTTAGAAGATTACCTTACAATATTATAAGAATATTTTGAAAATAAATGTTTTCTTTTAAAATTATGCGACTGTTAAATGATTTCAAAGTAGAAATAGATATTTCACTCAAATAGTTTTTGGATTGATTTAATCTATGTCAACATCCTTTATTGGATTTTATGCTTGTTTAAAGTTGATTTATTATGATACAATCATCCATGTTGTATTGAAGGTTTTGTGATATGTTTGACTGTGGATGTGCTATTTTTATACCATTCATGGTTTATGGTTAAAGTATTAACATTTTATATACTATTTTTAATACGAATGTTTATGTTATGTTTCAACCTTTTCATATGAGGAATGCATTGGACGTAGTAAATGATGGGAGGATCCTACTATGTCCCCTCGATGCATCGGTAGGTATCATGAGACAAACTAGAGTCTTGGCACAAGGTGTTGAAAAAAAATTTATTTGTAGTCTTGGCATGAGTCCTTGACTATGTGGTTATGATATCCGTCATTATGCATTCCATCATTATGAAATTATCTATTGATATTACATGTGATTATTAGAATATTAGAATATCCATGTGAATAATTAAATTGAATTATTTGATTTATCTTTGCCATATTATGATGAAGTTTATGTTTAAAAAGATTGTGTTTTAGTCTTATTCGTTATCTTAAATGTTTATGCATATTTATGATAGTTTCTACTATGTTGTTATCCTTACTGAGCATCTGAGATCACCACTTTCTTATATTTTATTTTTCCTAGGATGTGAAGAATTATATTATGATTGAACTGTTGGGATAGGCTAAGGGATATGAGTGTGTCCAAAGGAGACACAATGTCGTTTTTTTTTCATTTCATAATGTAATGTAAAACTTATGTATGTATGTATGTGTTAATTTCAAGGCTACTAAACTGATCGGTCTTTCAAAACTTGATCTATTGTGATCATTCCAATGTTATGTAATAATACAATGACTATGGGTAACTAGGGTTGGGACGTTATATGTAACGTCCCGACTCGGCTCACCTCTAAGATGGTGGCCGAACCGGTGCATCACATAACCTCAAGTGCATCTCCCCGAATGCTAGAGGCTTCTGACTAGCAGTGAGGGCCTTTTTTGTGTCCATGGGGGAGACTATACTCTCATAGGTAACAGATAATATCACAATAGAGGTAAACAACAACAAATAATAAGTAGTGGAAGCATGTGAATAAATAAACTATAGCATAAGCAATGTAAATAATCCAACTGAATAATAAAAACAAATTGAGGGAACTCACAAAAGAGTGTCATTCCATGATATGAGTCTAGACTGAAAGTATGGAAAACAGAACTCAAACACACAGTAAACTAAAGGAAAAGACACAAGCAGGAACTGCATCGCGAGCAAGGCCCGATCCTCTGCCCCAGTCTCCATCCTAAGCAGTACTGAATAGTCAAGCATCAGAAGAAACACACTTCCCCTTGTCAATACCTACAAGCATGTAATCTACTCGGGTGTCAACGATGCCCGAGCAGGGTGTGAGATAAAATCCCAGTAGGCCGGCACCCACACTGTCTAAACCTTTCTATTTCGTGAAAAAATAAAATGCAGTGTGCCATTACATAACCATCTCAAATAAATTAATTGCAGTGCAATGGAATAAATAAGTCGGCCCAGGTCCCAAACGACACCCATGCCTGGTCACCTACTTCAGCCTAAGATGGTAGTCTAAAAGGGTACCTGTCAGCAGAAATGCATGAACACACACACACACACACACACATATATATATATATAAAACCCAGAAAACAAGGTAAAACTAGGAAAAAGTATACCCAAAGTTTGTTCTTTAACTTGGGGTTCAAGTCTAATGTCAACCAGGAACACTTCCACATATCAGGGGAAATATCTCAATTCTTACTAGACTCAATTAGCAATAACATAAACCTTAAGTGCATTATTATTTAAGGTTCAAGTTGAGAGTTGGACATCGATCCCATCCCGAAGGTATCGCTACGGAACATCCATCAATTTATCCAATGCCACTGAGCCCGTCCAATGAAATATTTTGAAAGAACAAGTATCGCCCGAGGCATGGCTTTACCCTGAGTCCATCCCAATCTCGCAAAATGGGGTCGAGTGTCATCCGAGGCTGGATTAGCCACATTGCCAATGGATCCATCCCGATGGGCCCTTTTGGAATTTGTATCACTCAAAAGTATTAGAAAGTCTGGGGAAGTCTCGGTCCGACAATGCCAATGACACCTCCCCCCGACACATAGAGGTAACCCATCAGAAATGAAGGATCTAAGCGTGGCCCTTAATATGGGACCCACCTCCTTTCCCCACCCTGAATTTAATTAAAGTTTTTATAGCAGCAGATATGACATAATCAGCATGCAAAGTCACAACTTGAAAACTAACCAGATACACCCGTGCATCACAAGGAATAAATTTAACTATACAACACAACAAATTACATGAAAATATACATATCATATCAACCTCAGCGGATAATGCATATTTAAATAATAAACAGTTCAGAAAAATAAATTCCAATGATCCAATAATTGAGGTTCATGTTCAAGAAACTATTTATTTAATTTAATTACAATAAAAAGTTGCTTCGCAACACATGAAATTAATCAAAAAATAAATTCGGATAATGAAAGAATACACCGATCATGTCGGCACATCCAAAGGGTGTCTAACTTTGTTGCAATAACTCAAACAACTATTCATTTAATTTAAAAACAATAAAAAGGGGCTGCACAATACCTGCAGCTAATTAAATTAATAACCCGACTAACAGAAAAATATGCCGACTATGTTGTCACACCCAAAGGGGTGTCTGATCTTGTTGAAACCATTCAAACAAATTAATTTAATATGATTAAGGCTGCAATAATTAAATAGAACTATTAAAGTAATTAAAATGGATAAAATTGCACAAAGTCGGTTGGCACCGACTAACAACACAATGATGCATTTTTTATAAACCACAATGAAACGAAGGGAAAGTGAGTAGGCACCCTACCTTATAGTCATAGATGAATCTAAGATCTACAGTAGACTTTTATTTTACCTAAAATGAATGAAAACGAAGGATTTTAGAAAAACCCCAAAATAGGGTAAGAATCTTCTGCGGTGAACTGCGCACAGAATAATCAACGGAATCGAATGATTTTACTTACGCAACGTTAGCCTTTCCCTAAGGTTTACTGCGCACCTAATGGTGAAGGAATCAGACGTCTGAAAGAGGAGCAACGGCCTTCCGAAGGGGCTGCTGGTTGGTGTGACGAGATTGAGGGGTGTGGCGTGATGAGTGAGAGAGGGAGAGAGGAGAGGAAAAAAGAAAAGAAAGAAAAGAAAGAAAAGAAAGAAAAAGAAAATAAAAGAAAAATAAGAGAAAAATAAAAGATAAGGAAAAAAGGAAATAAAAGAAAAAGATAAAATAAAATAAAAGAATGGAAAGGAAAATAATAAAAATAATTAAAAATGGGAATCCCCCATTTTAATTATTTTCATTTTTCTCGTAACCCCCTCTTTATTTTATTTCAGAATTTATTTTTCTCATTTTTTGCTTTCTTTTAAATCTTATTTAAATCTCTTATTACTCTTTTCTAATCCTTAATTAATTATTTAAAACCTAAACACCACGCCAATGCGTGACATGACATTTTTCATGAAACGTCTGTAATTATTTAAATTAAATAAAAAAGCTGTTCGGGACCCGCGGTGAGGTGCGTAGGTGTGCGCCCCAAGTCTCTTAATTAATTAGACTACAATAAAGTAAAAACGGTCTGTACCTAATTAAGGCCGGGATGTTACAACCTCCCCTCCTTAAGACAACTCGTCCCCGAGTTTCCCTTCTGAGGGTAGTGAAATGTCACCAGAGAACAGTTCCGGCCACTGCGCATGTACATCCGTCTCTCGCTCCCAGGTCTCGTACTAAATTCATCCGTGTTGCCACAACACCTGGACCAGTGGGACTGACTTTCCTCAAAGGACTTTCATGCTATGACTGATGATACGGATCGGATGCTCCGCAAAGGATGCATCAACGTCAAGCTCGAGGTCGTCAGGGTAAAAAGAATGAGATGGGTCTGGATGATATTATCAAAGCTGAGATACATGGAAAACATCGTACATGGCATGGTACCTCTGAGGTAGAAGTAACCAATAGGCTACCATCCCAACTCTCTCCACTATCTCGAATGTCCCAACGTATCTCAGTGATAACTTCCCCTATCTCTTGATCCGCCTATGAACCAACCTTGGAGAAACATGCAGAAAGACTCGATGTCCCACCTTGAACTTCAGAGGTCTACTAAGATGATCGGTATAAGACTTTTTCCTAGACTGTGCTGTAGAGATACACTTCTGAATCAGCTGAACTTTCTCAGAAGTTTCCTGAACGAGATGAGGACCCAACAGAGCTGCCTCACCTGCTTCGAGCCAGCATAAAGGCGAACGACACAGTCTACCATAGAGAGCCTCGCACAGAGCCATTTGGATTGTCTTCTGGAAGCTATTATTATAGGTAAACTCTACAAGAGGTAAATGATTGTCCCAATAACCTCTAAAATCAAGGATAAAAGCCCGTAACATATCCTCTAACACTCATACAGCTCTCTCGGATTACCCATCGGTCTGGGGGTGATATGCATTACTCAGAAGTACCTGCGAGCCTAGTGCCTTTTGCAACCCTTTCCAGAATAGTGAAGTAAAATAACAATCCTTGTCTGAGACAATAGAATGAGGTAGACCATGAAGTCGTACAATTTCCCGGATATACATCCTTCCCAACTCATCAATCGTAAAGGTCTCTCAGATAGGCAATAAGTGTGCAACTTTGGTCAACCTATTGACAACCAACCATACTGCATCGTTGACTTGAGGAGATCTTGGAAAGCCTGTAATGAAATCCATGGTGATGTCATTCCATTTCCATTCCGGAATGGATAGAGGATGTAGGAATCTAACAAGTCACTAGTGCTCTGCCTTCACCTGTTGGCAGGTGGAGCACCGAGTGATGAAACCTGCTATCTTCTTTTTCATACCAGGCCACCAATACTAGCGACACATGTCTCTATACATCTTGGTTAGCCCATGATGAAATGCCCAAACAGAGGTGTGAGATTCCTTTATCATCTCTTCCCGTATACCTGAAGGTACCCATACATGGCCATGGTAAAGGAGAGTTTCACTTCCATCAACAACCTAACCAAGATGTGGGTTCTCTCCTTTAACACTTTCCCTCAAAACTAGACCCTCAGGGTCAATATAATATTTCCTACAGACTTTCTCTAGAAGAGAGGATGTTACTGTAAGAGCTGCTAGAACTGGTTGTCCACTCTGCTCTTGAACCTCCAGATGCATCTCTGAAAACAAGGCCATCATCTGCCATTCACAGCTGGCTACCTACACGGCCTGAGTCTGTGACTTGCATCTTAAAGAATCCGCCACAACATTACCCTTACTAGGGGTATAAGAAAGCTCAAAATCAAATGACTGTAGGTATTCGACCCACCTACTTTGCCTTAAGTTCAAGTCTCATTGAGTGGTGATATATCTCAATATTTTGTGATATGTGTAAACAACGAATATCTAACCCAAAAAACAGTGTCTCCCAAAACATAAAGTATGAACCACAGTTACCAAATCAAGGTCGTGTGTATGATAGTTCCGCTTGTGAGGTCTTAGCTGGCGGGATCTATAAGCCACGAATCGATCACCATGTATCAAAACTATACCCAGTCTAATTCCTGAAGCATCACAATAAACTGTATATCTCTTACCAGGTTCGGGAAGAATCTGGATCGAGGCTGAGGTTAGTCTTCCTTTTAATTCCTAAAAATACTTTTCACAAGATTCTAACCAGATAAACTGTTCACCTTTCTTAGTCAAGGCCGTGAGAGGCACTTCTATGCATGATAAATCCTGGATGAATCGCCTGTAATAGCCAGCAAGCCCCAAGAAACTGCGGATGTCGAAGACACTCTTGGGATACTCCCATGAAACCATGACACTCACCTTTTCTGGGTCAACTAATACCCCCGCTTCAGATATAATATGACCAAATAAGTGTACCTTATCAATCCAGAAGTGGCATTTACTAAGCTTAGTGTATATCAGGTGCTCTCTCAGTGTACTCAACACAATCTCAAGATGGGTTGCATGGTCGTGTCTGGAACGTGAATACATTAAGATGTCATCCACGAAGACTACCACAAAGGAATCAAGATACAAATGAAAAAACATGTTCATCAGGTCCATGAAGACTGTCGGCGCATTCGTAAGGCCGAATGGCATAACCATATACTCGTACAAGCCATACGTGCTTCGAAATGCTGTACGTGGTATGTCAGATGGTCGCACACGCACCTAGTGATATCCCGACCTCATATCAATCTTCGAGAAAATAGTTTCTCCCTGGAACTGGTTAAAGAGATCATCTATACGAGGCAATGGATATCGATTCTTTACTGTGATCTGGTTGAGTCGACGATAATACACACATAACCTTAGGGTATCGTTTACCTTCTTGGAGAAAAGGATAGGTGAACCCCACGAATATGTGCCAGTTCTGATGAAACCCTTAACCTCAAGGTCTTTAAGCTGATTTTTGAGTTCCTGTAGCTCTGTTGGCGCCATATTATAAAGAGGAATAGACACTAGTGCTGCACCTGGCATGAGATCAATAGTGAACTCCACATCTCTCATAGGAAGTAAGCCAGAGAAATCATCCGTGAATATGTCCATGAAAAGATCCACCATTGGAGGGAATTCAAATAGTTGCGTTCCCTAATTTCTCATGAAGAGACTTGCCAACTGAGCGGTCACTCTGCCCAACCCTGCATATTTGGGCTTAGCTCGGTTTGCCTGCAGGTCCCATTCTCCTTTGTGAAGATATGTGTCACCCTTAGGGGATGTGAAGGACACCAGATGACGATAGAAATCCACTTGGGCATGGTAATAAGAAATCCAGTTCATACCCAGAATGACTTTGATGCCATACATATCAAGGATATAGAAATTCCAAACAAAATGGTCCCCGCCTATCTCAAGGGGGAACTCTTGGCACTGGCGTATTCCCTCTGTCCTGACCCCAAGCAGGGTGTCAAGAGACATGATGCCAAAAAGGCACTCAATTGGAAAACTAAGACTTTCAACAATAGTAGCAGATAAAAAGGAGTGTGATGCGCTAGTATCAAAAAGAGAAGAAACTAAAGTAGAGGCTACTAGAATAGTACCTCTAACTGTAGATGGCCCTACACTCTGCTCCTCTGGTGCTGATTGTAATGCATACTTGGGACCTGATCCAAGACCCTGATACGCTGCCTGGTTGGCATGAGCAGGTCCACTCTACTGACACTGATATTCTGGAACCTGATTTCCTCGACAACAACCTCCACCATTTCATCAGCTTGATTGATCAGTGGAAAAAGAACTTCTAGCTTACTGTGGAGTCATAGATCCCATACCTGACAGAGGAGCAGGTGAAGATCCTCTACTATTGGATGCTGAAGAGAAGGAACGACAGAAATGCTGAAGGTGACCCATCCTGCTGCAAGCTCGGCACTCCTTCGGTTCTCTCGTGCACTGTGACTTATTGTGACCATCCCTGTCGCCCTGATAACATGTGACAGAGCTATCAAGACGTGGTATTTGGATAGGATTTCCCCCACTTTCACTTTCAAAACGATGTTTCCTGCTGCCAGAAGAGCCATCACCCTGTCTGGGAACTGAATCGCCCTGGCTCACTGGTTTAGCTTCCCTGACATTTCACTCTGAGATCATAGCCTAATTCACGATCTCTATAATAGTGGTCAAACAGAAGATGTTCACCTATGAGCAGATAGTATACCCAAGTCCATCCTCAAAACACCTCACAGTAGTTTATGCGTCACCAGTTAGAGATGGGGAAAAACGATGAAGTTCCGTGAAACAAGTAGAATAATTTAACACAGTCATAGATCCCTACTAAATATGTAAGAACTCCTATCCATGATCATATCTCAGAGTTTGTGAAAAAAAGTGATTGTAGAAGGCTTCTTGGAAATCAACCCAAGCCATGTCACTGGCCTACTCAGCCTGAGAAACAACATCCCACCAGCGTTTGGTGGTGTCACAAAGCATGTAGACTACAATCTTGAACCTTCGCTCTGGAGGTGTCTCAAGGTGGTTGAAGATAGACCATACAGCTTCTATCCATGATTCTGCAACATGAGGCCCACCACTCCCTGAGAAGGTGGGAGGGTGCTGCTGCAGAAAGTCCCACATAAGGTCTCCCATAGATGTGGAAGGTCTGGAAATATTTTGAACCGACTACATAAACCTGAGGATACTATCCCTAAAATGAGCGTCAATGTCCCTCGGAATATCGACATGATGTAGTGCCACAGGAGTCTCTACGAGAGGAACCACTGATGGTTCAGGACCCACCATCTCTAGAATGAGCTCATTGCCACTCTCCTGAGACACAACACGAAGACGTCACGACGACATTTTTCTATGATAGCCAAACACACCCTTAGACAAGGAGTAAAGAAGGTGAGAAAGCAAGTAGGGTGAAAAAGAGGTTAGGTACACAGCCTGCCTCTGAGCACTAAACAACAGACAACCCGCCTTAAGAGCTGGGTTTCGATATAGAAGAGATAACTAAAAAGGATTACTAAAAAGTTCTACAGCCCACTCCTAGGTTGATTCAGGCTAACATATAACAGACTAACACAACCTTATATTTAATAAACCAACAATTCAAAATTCTACCACTAGGTATAACAGCACTCACATGCAACAGGAAAATGCACGCTGAAAGTAGATATGACATGGAAATATGCATGGAATTTAAATCCTATAGTGCCTATCATGATGCATGGGATGTTTTTCCCTCGTATCATTAGGTTGCAATGGTAAACCCATTATTTCACTAATACCAGCACAATAACAACGCAATACAAGTGAGTCACCTAAGGTGAAATCATATCAATAGTAACTGGCATAATCAATAACTACAGTCCCAACCTAGGAATTTGAGTTTTACCCTGTACATGGGTTAGCTACGTCCAAGCACAGAGTACATCCCAAATCCCTATATCCTAGTATCATATCTAACCCAAACAGTAAGACAAAAGGAAAAAACACCTTCGATACCACTTTGTAACGTCCCGACCCGGCTCACCTCTAAGATGGTGGCCGGACTGGTGCATCACATAACCTCAAGCACATCTCCCTGAACGACAGAGGCTGCCGACTAGCAGTGATGGCCCTTTTTGTGTCCGTGGGGGAGACTATGCCCTCATAGGTAACAAATAATAGCATATAGGAGGTAAAAACAATAAATAATAAGTAGCAGAGGCATGTGAATAAATAAACTACAACAGAAGCAATGTAAATAATCCAACTGAATAATAAAAATCATGTGCGGAAACTCACAAAAGAGTGTCATGCTATGATATGAGTCTAAACTGAAAGTATGAAAAAAAGAACTCAAACACATAGTAAACTAAAAGAAAAGACACAAGAAGAAATTTCATCCCAAGAAAGGCCCAGTCCTCTGCCCCAGTATCCATCCTAATAAGTACTAAATTGTTATGCATCGGAAGCAACACGCTTCCCCTTGTCAATACCTGTGAGCATGTAATCTACTCGGGTGTCGATGACGCCCAAGTAGGGTGTGAGATAAAATCCCAGTAGGCCGACACCCAAGGTGTCTAAACCTTTCCATTTTGTGCAAAAATAAAATGTAGTGTGCCATTACATAACCATTTCAAATAAATTAATTGTAGTGCAATGAAATAAATAAGTCGGCCTGGGTCCCAAACAACACTCGTGCATGGTCACCTGCTTCAGCCTAAGTTGGTAGTCTGAAAGGGTACCTGTCAGTAGAAATGTACGAACACGCATATATATATATATATATATATATATATATATATAAATATATATATATATAAAACCCAGAAAGCAAGGTAAAACTAGGAAAATGTATACCCCAAGCTTGTGCTTTAACTTGGGGTTCAAGTCCAGTGTCAACCAGGCACACTTCCACATATTAGGGGAAATATCTCAATTCTAAATAGACTCAATTAGCAATAACATAAACCTTAAGTGAATCATTAGTTATGGTTCAAGTTGAGAGTTGGAGTCTGAGCCCATCCTGAAGGTATCGGTACAGAACATCCGTCAATTTATCCAATGCCACTGAGCCCGTCCAAGGCAATCTTTCGAAAGACCAAGTATTTCCCATGGAATGGATTTACCCTGAGTCCGTCCTGATCTTGAAAAAAGGGGTTGAGTGTCATCCGAGTCTAGATTATCCACATTACTAAAGGATCCGTCCTGATGGGTCCTTTTGGAACCCGTATCACTCAAAAGTATTAGAAAGTCTGGGGAAGTCTCGGTCTGGAAAAGCCAACGACACCGCCCCCGGCACATAGAGGTAACCAGTCAGGAATAGAGGATCTAAGTTTAGACCTCAATACAAGACCTGCCTCCTTTCCCCACCCTGAATTTAATTAAAGTTTTCACAACAGCTGATATGACATAATCAACATGTAAAGTCGCAGCTTGAAAACTAACCAGATACACCCGTGCATCACAAGACATAAATTTAAAAGTACAACACAAAAACTTGCAAAGAAATATACATATCATATCAACCTTAGCAGATAATTCATATTTAAATAATAAAAAGTTCAACAAAACAAGTACCAATGATCCAACAATTGAAGTTCATGTTCAAGCAACTATTTATTTAATTTAATTACAATAAAAAGTTGCTTCGAAACACATGCAATTAATCAAAAAATAAACTCAGATAATGAAAGAAGACACCGATCATGTCAGAAATCCCAAATGGTGTCCAATTGTCATAATTCAAACAACTATTCATTTAATTTACAAACATTAAAAGGGGTTGAGCAATAACCGCAGCTAATTAAATTAATAACCCAGCTAAAGGAAAAATACGTCGACTATGTCGGCACACCCAAAGGGGTGTCCGATCTTGTTGCAACCATTAAAACAAATTAATTTAAGATTAAGGCTGCAAAAATTAAACAGAACCATTCAATTAATTAAAATGGGTAAAATTGCACAAAGTTGGTAGGAACCGACTAACGACACAACGATGCGTTTTTTATAAACCGCAACGAAATGGAGGGAAAGCGAGTAGGCACCATACTTTGTAGTCATACATGACTCTAATATCTGCGGTAGACTTTGATTTGACCTAAAAAGGATTAAAACAAAGGATTTTAGAAAAACCCAAAAATAGGGTAAGAATCTTCCGTGACGAACTGCACACAGAATACTCAACATAATCGAACAATTCCACTTGTGAAACATTATCCTTTCCCTAAGGTTTACTGCGCACCTAAAAACGAAGGAATCAGACATCGGATGGAGGAGCAGTGGCCTTCAGAAGTGGATACTGGTTGGTGTGAAGAGACTGAGGGTTGCGACATGGTGAGTGGGAGAGGGAGAGAGGAGAGGAAAAAAGAAAAGAGAGAAAAGAAAGAAAAAGAAAAGAAAAGAAAAATAAAAGAAAAGAAAAATAATAGAAAAATAAAATATAATGGAAAAAGGAAATAAAAGAAAAATATAAAATAAAATAAAATAATGGAAAGGAAAATAATAAAAATAATTAAAAACGGGAATCCCCCATTTTAATTATTTTCATTTTTCCCGTAACTCCATCTTTATTTTATTTCAGAATTTATCATTATCCTTTCTTGTTTTCTTTTAAATCTTCTTTAAATATCTTATTACTTTTTTCCAATCCATAATTAATTATTTAAAACCTGAACACCGTGCCTAAGCGCGTCATGACATTTTTAATGAAACGTTTGCAATTATTTAAATTAAATAAAAAAGTCACCCAAGACCTGAAGCGACGTGCACAGGCGCGTGCCCTGGGTCGCTTAATTAGTTAGACTACAATAATGTAAAAATGGTCCGTACCTGATTAAGGCCGAAATGTTACATTATAGTTGGTATCAAAGGAATTTTAGTACAAACCTTGTAAACTATATTTAGAAAAACTCTGATTAGAGAACGTTAAGCTAAGATACACTTTGAGTATTATAATAAAAGAACATCCCAATTTTTTGGTAAAGTAGATATTATGTGGGTTTTCCAAGAAAAACATCCCTGTCTGGATACTACAAGTGGACGTGGTTCTGACACAGATATACCTAGGTGTGAAAACTCTGACAATGAGTTTTGGGCTTGACCCAGGGTATCCTGATACACGACAACGAGCCTTACTGCGCACCTGGTTTGACACTCTATGGGGATATGTTTAGGATGATTCACATTTTTTCTACAAACCATTATGAAGGATTTATGAGTAAATAATTCCCCAAAGATTTTTATGGATTATATGCATAAATTGTTCAATTTATGTTAAGTATTTTCCAAGTTTGGAATTATTCATTGTGATTCATAAACTAATCTAGTGTATGCCATTGTTTAGAAATGTCTCCTAGTAGAAGGAATGGAAACCATATCAACGCACATAATCCATGTAGATATTTCCCTCCTACTCAAGATAATTATAGTGGAGATGGTGATGCAACTGGTGATGAACAACTTATAACCATACTAGGACAACTCACTCAGGTTATGAATAATAATCTTACCCATATGGAACACCCTGATCCACAATGTGGATGATTAATGTTAGAACACTTCATGAGGAAACAACCACCGACATTTAATGGGACTACAAATCCATTTGTAGCTGAGCAATGGATAAGTTCCTTAGAGAAAATCTTTTATGCTTTGGGGAGTAGCGAAAGGGAAAAAGTTGTTATGACAATTTATCACCTCACAGGAGATGTAGATCAATGGTGGTCAATAGTTCAAAACAAAATTGAGGATGAAGAAGTATCAAATATGGAATATAGGGAGTTTAAAGAGCTTTTCTTATAAAAATTCTTTCATTGCAAACATCGAGCGAATATGGAAAGGCAATTTCTGAGTCTTAGACAAAAGGAGGATGAGAATGTCACAAATTCTGAGGCTAAATTTACAAGGTTAGCAAGGCATGTTGTAGATTATATACGTAACCCAAGAAGTAAGATTGATCGATTCTTTGATGGGTTAAAACCATTTCTCCGTAGATCATTAGTCTCACAATCCTTCTCATCATACAAATATACAGTCTCATGTGCTATCAAGATAGAAAAGTAATTATCTAAGTGTCATGACTTTAAAGAGAAGTAAGAGAAGAAGAGAAATGCTAAACCCTTTGAAAAAGGAAATAAGGGGAAGAAGGGAAAAGTTGAATTTCCATCCTGTAGTAATTATGGGAAGAAACATCCAGGTACACACCTAAAGGGTAAGGGATTTTGTTACAAGTGTGGAGAAAAAGGCCACCAAGCTCATTATTGCAAGGGAAAGAAAGAGGCTATCAATTTTGAATGCTAAAACTGTAAAGAAATGGGGAATTATGCAAATGAATGTCCTAAGGATCGAGGAAACTTACCTCAGAAAAGGCTCCCTCCCAAATTAATTCATGTAGTCCCCTCCTCCCCACCTGCCTCCAATTAATACCCTGCCCATAGGAAAATGGAACGCCCGGGAATCGAACCTGCACCCACCAAACACTAATAGCACTGTAAACCCCACCCAATAACCACCAAGGCAAACACATTTTTATATATAACATACACATTATTGTATTTATATATATTTCACTATTTATTATAATAAATATTATTAGCATAATATATTTACATACATTTAAATAATAATATATATTATTTACTATATTTACAAGTATTTTCAATTATATATATTATATATTATATATTTATATATCACCTAAATATATAATACTAGTATATATGTATATATTGTACTTATATATGTGTGTGTGTGTGATAACAATAATATTATTAATTATTATTATTCTTATTATATTTATTTTTTAATCTATAAAAATAAAAGTCGGTTTTATAAATACAAAACATTTATTTTATGATTTATATCAAATATATATTATATTAAATACTTTTGTATTATATATTTATGAAAATTGTTTATATAATTAAATACATATTTATATTATATATATAAGTATTTACCTAATATATTTATATAATCTCTTTAAAAGTATATGTATATAATGTCTCTCAATACATATATTTATTATTATTTATATTAATAAATTTATTTATTTGCATAAATTGTATAATATTATATAAAATTAATATATTATTATTAATATATGAAATAGAATTTATACAAATATTAATATTATATGCACTTAATATTATTTTATATATAATTAATATTATATTTTATATAATTAGTATGTATATTATATATAATCAATATTATATGAAAAATTATTTTATATTATATATAGTTAATATGTATATTTTATATAATCAATATTATATGAAATACAATTTATAGAAAAATATACTTAATATTATATGAAATACAATTTTATATTATATAAAATTAATATTTTATGAAATAAAATTAATAAAAATAGTTATATAATGTATTTCAATACATATATTTATTATTATGTACATTAATATATATTCATATTTCAATAAATATACATTAATATAAATTTATTTGTATAAATTCTATTTCATATAATATTATTTATATATAATATAAAGGCATAAACCTATTATATAAAAGTATATTTATTATTATTATAATATAATTTAAAAAAATTACAAGCTTGGGTTTTTATATGCTATATTTTTTAGATAAATTATATTTATGTGCATATTTATATAATATGTTTATGCTTTTATATTATAAATAATTAATATTATATAAAACACAATTTATAAAAATAAATATATATTAATTTACATAATATTATACAATTATATTTATGTATGCATATAAATACAATTAAATACAAGCATGTAAATATTTTATATAATATGTTCATATAATATATTTAAATACATTTATTTATTTTTTTAAATAATGGGGGTCGCAACCTCTTTAATCTCTTAAATTAGAGGGGGTTTTGAACCCCCTCTAAATTAAAGACATTATAGGGGGGGTTTTGAACCCCTTATAAATTAAAGACATTAGAGGGAGTTTTTGAACCCCTTCTAAATTAATGACAATAGAGGGGGTTTTGAACCCCCTCTAATTTAAAGACATTAGAGGGGTTTGTGAACCCCCTCTAAAATCCAAATAGAAATTAAAAAAATAATGTTAAAAAATTAAGAAAGGGTTCAAACCCCCCTCTAATTTAAGAAATTAAGGGGCTCCATATATAACCCCCTCTAATTCGATGATTACTGAGGTTTGTGCATAATCCCTCTCTAACGTTTTTGGAAAATGAATTTAGAGGGGGTTCATAACCCCCTCTAAATTCATTGATTAGAGGGGGTTGTGAAGAACCCCCTCTAATGTTACAGAAAATTGATTTAGAGGGGGTTGTGCATAACCCCCTCTAATGTACTATATTTTTTTAGTGTCAATGCTATAACAATAAAGAAAAAGTATCCCCTACCTCGCATTGATGATTTATTTGATCAACTTCATGGAGCTCAATATTTTTCAAAGATTGACCTTTGATCTGGATACCATCAGTTGTGCATGAAGAAGGAAGACATTTCGAAAACAACATTTTGAGCTAGGTATGGGCATTAGGGGTTTACAGTAATGCCTTTTGGACTGACAAATTCACCCTCTACTTTCATGGATCCAATGAATAGAGTTTTCAAAAAATATCTTGATGACTTTGTAGTGGTATTTATTGATGATATCTTGGAATAATTAAAAATCCATGAAGATCATGAAAATCACTTGAACACTATTCTAAGGACTCTTAGAAGAAATGAATTATATGGGAAGTTTAGAAAGTGTGAATTCAGGCTTAAGGATATTTCTTTTCTTGGTCATATTGTCTCTAAGGATAGAATCTTTGTTGATCCTTCAAATACAAGGGCAATCCAAGAATGGCCATCATCAATGAGTATAGCAGAGGTATGCAGTTTTATTGGTTTAGCAGGTTACTATCGGCGTTTCATCCAGAATGTTTTTCGATTGGCTAACCCATTAACCAAGATCACACGTAAAGGGGTTAAATTTGTTTGTACAAAATAGTGTGATGAATGTTTTGAATAATTTATGATAAGATTATTCAATTATCCTATCTTGACTCTACTATCAGGGAATGATGGGTTTGTTATTTATAGTGATGCTTTAAAGAAAGGACTTTCTTGTGTCCTCCTGCAAAATGATATAGTTATTGCCTATGCATCATGGAAACTAAAAATTCACAAACAAAACTATTCTACTCATGATATTGAGTTAGTATCTGTAATCTTTTCTTTGAAGATATGGAGACGCTATCTCTATGGTGAAAATGTGAGATATATACTGATCACAAGAGTTTGAAGTATATTTTGTCACAGAAAGAACTCAACATGAAGAAAATTTGATGGATCTAACTACTCAAGGATTATGATTTCACTATACACTACCACCTAGGGAAGGAAAATAAGGTAGTTGATGCTTTGAGCAGAAATAATCATGGAATTATAAACAAGATGAGAGTTGAAAGGGATCCTATGTTTATGGATATAGCAAAGATGGATATGGGAAAAATCATGGAAGGTAAAACATCAATAATTTTTCAAAGGGTTTCCAAACCATCTTTACTAAAAAGGACAAAAAGTTCTTAGACTGATGATAAGGAGTTTCAAAAGAAAATTAAAGTTGTGAATGATGGGAGATTGATTGACTTCTTACATGAAGATGGAATTTTGAAATTTGGGAAGAGTCATTGTGTTACCGATATACCTGATCTAAAAAGGGAATTTTTGGATGATGATCATAGCTCCAATTTCTCTATACACCCCGGTATCACTAAGATGTATAGAGATTTGAAGGAAAATTTTTGGTGGGACAACATGAACATGGAGATTTCTGATTATGTGTCAAGATGTATGATTTTTCAATAGGTGAAGGCTGAAAGACAACATCCTCCAGGATTCATGCAACCTCTTACCATACCTGAGTGAAAATGGGATGATATTACGATGAAATTTATCATGGGGATACCAAAGACTCCTAGAAGGAATGATGAAATATGGGTAATTTTTGTTCATCTTACCAATTCAGCACATTTTCTTGATATATGAGAAGATTTACCACTTGAAAATTTAGCAAGACTATATATTAATGAAGTTGAAAGACTTCATGGTGTACCCCTATCGATTGTTTCTGATCATGATCCCCATTTTACATTAAGATTCTAGAAAATTCTTGAAAGAGCCCTGGATACTGAACATTGTTTGAGAACTGCCTACCACCCTCAAACTGATGGACAATTAGAACGGACCATTCAAACCTTATAAGACGTGTTGAGATCTTTCCCACTTGACTTTCAAGGTATATTGGATCAATATTTACCTCAGGTAGAATTTTACTATAACAATATATTCTATTCAAGTATTCATATGGCACCATATGAAGCATTATATAGAATGAGATTTCGCACACCAATTTATTGGGATGAAGTTGGTGAAAGAAAACTTGTAGGCCCAGAACTTGTTGAGGAAACAATAGAAAATGTAAAGATTATCCAAACCAACATCAAAGCAACTCAAAGCAGGAAAAAGAGATATGCCGATAACTGAAGGAAGGATTTGGAATTTCAAGTAGGAGATCATATTTTATTGAAGGTATCTAAATGAAAGGGTGTTATACGTCTCGGTAAAAAGGGTAAATTAAGTCCTAGGTGCATCAGACCTTTTAGAATTCTGGAACTAATTGGAGTTGTAGCTTACCATTTGGCAATGCCTTGAAGTCTCTCCAAAGTTCATGATGTGTTCCACGTATCACTGTTGAGAAAATACATGCCTGACCCAACGCATGTACTCAACTATGAATAAATAGAATTGGAACCAGATCTATCATATTGTAAAGATACTATCAAGATTCTTGATACCAGAGAACAAGTGTTGAGAAACCGGATGACTCGTCTGGTAAAATTTCATTGGAGAAACCATAAAATGGAAGAGGCAATGTGGGAACCTAAGGAACTTATGACGAAGAACCATTACAATATATTTATGCAATAAAATTCTAGAAAATTTAAGGATGAAATTATTTGAACGATGGGAGAATATAACACCCTAATCTTCCAAAGTACTCTTCTATTTGAATAATACAATAGCTTGCGTTGTACGCAACTTCGAGTTCTTGAACACCACGACTAATCAAACTAGTAGTTTAAAAAGCATCAATGAATAGTAATACCCACTTTTTGAAATTTTATTAATTTTATTTTTCTAAATGGACTTCATTTTTGGGTTCACAATATCAAAATTAGCTTAGGGTGATTTTTCTGGTATTTTCAAAAAACTTTCAATTTTTGATAAATAGTGAAAAACACTGCATTATTGTTTAAAACCAACTTTTTCATTTAAATAATTATTTTAAATTAAAAATTATTTTAAATTCAAAATAGATACATAATACCTATATTATTACAATGTAATTAATTAGAGTCATTTTATAATACGATTAGACAAATAAAATTTTATTGAACTTTTTAACATCTTTTACCTATCTTCTAGGCACATTAGCAAGTTTGCAAAAAATGTAATTTTGCTGCTTCTATGAATTGAATTTGGAAACTCCAACAGATAGGGTTGTCATCAGTAAGTAAAAGGTGGTTCAATAGGATGAAAATAATTTTTTGGTGAATAATAACTTTTGAATTTTATTTACCACGATTAAAAGTAAATAGGGTAATTAAAGGTAAAAATAATATTATAATTACCCAAAAACATGTCCTAATTCTATTGAATAAGCATATTTCGACCAAAATAAACCTTAGGAATAAAATATGGTCCTTTTGGTTCACTTGTATTAGATTATGACATTTATTATATTTTATTTAAAGAAGAGTTAAAAGTGTTAAATTCAAGTTTTATTAACTAAATTTTTTTTAATATAGAGTTATATATAATTTAAATTTGACTATAGATATTCATTAAAAAGATAAAAAGATTTCTTACATCATGGTATTTTATTTATAATTTTTAGACATAAATAATTAAATTTATTTATGAAAAAATGATGATGCAATAATTAACTTATTAATGAAAGATTAAAATAATTGATGTTATAAATATTAAAATAAATAAAAATTTAAGCTTTTGATTCCATACAAAAATTTTATAGGTGAATTTTATATGTTAGGGTTGATTCAATGTATTGTTTTTCAAATTAATCAATTTTTTATGACTTTCACAAAAACCAAATACTAAATAGTGTCAAAATTGACATAAATGAATTTTTTAAACAAATACTATTTTATTAAATGATATAATTCTCCTAAAAATCTAATATTTGGACAAAGGACTTGTATAAGGTTATATATTACATTAGTGAAACACTTGAGGTTCTCTTGTCATTTTATAGTAAGTTTATTAACCATGTAATATAAAAATACAAGAAGACATGGTAAATGTTAAACTATTTAACTAAGAGTTAAATCTAAAAGATAAGGTTAATATGGTGATCTAAACTTGTTTGAAACCTATTGGTTGAAAGGATTTATAAAAATCCCCACATTAGCCTCGAAATAAATCAATTTGAATCTATTAGAAACTGAAAATAATTTTACAATAAATTAATGTTTCAATCCTTTCCAAAAGTACCCCTCACCTCTCTTATTAAAGGGAACCTCCACTTATCTTAAATTCACACGTCCAAATCCATTTAACTAGTAAAACCCTGCTCAAATATCCTCAAAACTACCCTAAATTTAACATAGAGGCCTTAATGTGATAAAAAAGACAACCTAAGGATCCCTTTTGTTCAAATAAAAAGGAATCACTTGAAGAAGGGGTATTTATTTCATAACCTCTTTCAAAGTTATTTTCTTCTTCCAATTACTATTTATTTGTTGTTTCAATAAAATATTAATATATCTAGTACCTTCTACATATTTATATGTTATCATAAATATGTTACAACCAAATTCATTATTCTCTCCACCCTTTTAATGACAAAGTCACCATACGTGCGTACGTATGGCTTACCGTCTCTATGTCATGGTGTAATTTGTTATTCAACACTTCATTTTTTGGATGGGTATAATAATGAGTATAATTGATGTAAATAATAAATATAACATGTTAATGATTCTTTTTATATAATATAGTATCCAACTACCTATGATTTCACCATCAATAGAATGACATTTTTTCTCGTGTGTACATACGACTTACCGTCTCCATGACGCGATGAGATTTCATTCCCCATCGTAACCATTCAAGAATAATTTTAATTTTATGATTAAAAATAATGTTTAATAACTTAATATATTTCTGGATATGAATCAAATACATCATATCCATAACAAAAATGACTTATTTAACAAAAAACATAAAGGAAAAAGATCAGTTAACACCCGAACAATGATACTACTGAAATATTTTTAACAAAGAAATATTAGAGAATCATATATGATATCATATTTGTGTATGTGGTTCTGGTATACTTTAATAACAATTATTTAACCAATATACAGGAGGTTAACATACCCTTTACTAAGGAAACATAAAAGGTAAGGGTTAATTTTACAGTCTCTTTATTATCTGATGTTTCTTGTACATAAGTATATACTGGGACTTCTTTATCATCTACATTCGTGTTTCTTAAAAATGTATTTCAAAACATTTTTACTATTTCCTAGATGATGGGTTAAAGTCATTTATACCATTTTTTGACTTTTTATAAATTTTTTTGAAAGGAATCTCTCCGTCGTTTTTCAAACAACGTACTTTATAACCTTTTTGACATGTTAAGGTAAGAATGTTTTTTTAACTTATACGGAGGGTGCAACTATTTTTCACCATTACAACACTTTCGAAGCTTACCTTACAATATTATAAGAATATTTTCAAAATAAATGTTTTCTTTTAAAATTATGTGACTATAAAATGATTTCAAAGTAGAAATAGATATTTCACTAAAATTGTTTTTGGATTGATTTCATCGATGTCAACATCCTTTATTGGATTTTATGCTTGTTTGAAGTTGATTTATTATGACACAATCTTCCATATTGTATTGAAGGTTTTGTGATATGTTTCACTATGGATGTGCTATTTTTATACCATTAATGGTTTATGGTTAAAGTATTAACATTTCATATTCTAGTTTTAATATGAATGTTTATGTTAGGTTTCAACCTTTTCATATAAGGAATGCATTGGACATAGTAAGTGACGGGTGGAGACCTCTATAGCCCCTAGATGCATCAGTAGGCCTCATAAGACAAATTAGTTTCTTAGGACAAGGCCTTGACAAAATTTTTATTTGTAGTCTTGGAACGAGGTCTTGACTATGTGGTTATGATGTCCGGCATTATAAATTCCATCATTATGAAATTATCTATTGATATTACATGTGATTATTTAACTAGTAGAATATCCATGTGAATAAGTAAATGGAATTATTTGATTTATATTTTTCATATTATTCTGAAGTTTAGGTTTAAAAGGATTTTGTTTTGGTCTTATACATTTCCTTAAATGTTTATGCTTATTTATGATAGTTTCAACTATGTTGTTATCCTTACTGGGCATCTAAGCTCACCCATTTCTTATGTTTTATTTTTCCTTGGATGTGAATAAGTATATTATGATTGACCTACAGGGATAGGATAAGGGATATGAGTGTGTCCAAAGGAGACACAATGTTGTTTTTTTTTTCATTTCATTATGTAATGTAAAACTTATTATGTATTTAGTACTTTCAAGGCTACTAAACTGATCAGTATTTCGGGACATGATCTATTGTTATCATGAAAATGTTACGTAACAATGCCTTGACTATGGGTAACCCGGTTCAGGGTGTTACAAACTTGCTCATATGTGACATTCAATTCATTTTTAGACCGTATACACACTTATTTTATCATTTATGCAATTATATATTTTAAGAGGAAATGTTATTTCTTTTATGGGAATCCCCTCAAGTGGGTTTGAAAATATTTTTGGAGAAAAGTTTTTTATATGTTATAAGTTAAATTATTTTCTTAGAAAGAAAATAATTATATGTATGAGGTTTTGAAAATGTTTTGGGTTTGAAATGAGAAAGGAAGGTCCATGGAAAATGTTTTTATTAAAACTTGAACTAGTTATGATGAATGATATGATTTGGGGAGTGAACCCATAAGAATAAGGGAACTTGGTTCCACATGAGTTATGTATAGTAGCCATAGGTATGGTTTTATTTATGGTCTTCCATGTATCTGAAAAAATACACCAGAAAAACTATTATTTTCAAAAGAGGAATTCCCAAATGATTTTAAAAATATAATTATTTTATGAAATCTATTTCTCAAAAATCATATGTATTTTTCAATGACCTGTATTTAATATTTTCATACCAAATATTATTTCATGTAACATGTATTCTTTAAAGGATTTTCATAAATGTTTTCAAAACCCCTTACTAAGAATTTTATGCTCACCCTAGGTATTATAATCACTTTTACAAGTTTAACAAACCTGCCATGATGAATTTCTATTGTGGATATTATACCCTAAGGAATCATTGTTTATTTAATTTTCAATTTGTATAGTTTGTTGAATTATAATTCATGTATCTAATTTTATAGAACCTAGACTAGTAAAAGGTCCTCTGTTTTAATAAATGTTGTGTATTTGTTCAAATTTATTTCATAAAAAATGTACACAACATTTATAAGGCCAGAGTCTACTATCCTAGGATCAGGTCATTATAGTTAGTATCAAAGGAACAATCTAGTTAATTTTTGAAAATTAGAACAAAACTACTAATTTAAGTATACTTTTTTAAGTGAAATTATTTTCTTAAAATTTTTATATGGAAGGTGAGAGATCACCAACCAATCTTTTGTCTCTTACCACTGAGCTAATTGAGACCATAATTGTAACGTCCCGGTTCCGGAAGCCACCCAAAGGTGCCCCGTACCTGGTTGGTCACATGGCCTCAAGTGCATTTCCCAGAATGCCAGAGGTTGCTGACTAGTAGCGAGGTCCTTGGGTGTGATAATGGGGAAACTATTCCCTCATTGGCAGAGTACACAGCAGAAAAGAGAAATAATAAATAATAACGGAAGCAGTAAACAATCCATACACAAGTGAACAACGGAAGACTAAAACAATAAACAACTGGTGCACATATATATATGAAATTATGTGTGATACATATGTATAAGAAAACATCCAAACAAGTCACAATGCTGAATAAATACTAAACCAAAGTACAAAATAAAAAAAGATAAGAAACTCCTCAGCATCGCAATCCTCGGCTTGGTCCCATGCTCTCCTGCTCTAATGCAAGTCAAGTACCTGAAGTAGAAGGGCGTTTGCCCTTGTTTATACCTGCAACAATATAATATGTTTGGTCCCAAAAGCATGACCCAAATAGGGTGTGAGACTAAATCCCAGCAAGCAACCACTTGAAGATCTATACCTAACAGTCAGTGAGTATATGGAAGGTAAAGTACAGTAAGCAGTAAACAGTAAGCAGTAACCAGCAATACATAGTAGTAAACAATCCACAAAATCAACAAGTAGCAGTAAAGCAAACAACTAACCACAAATAAGAAACCCTCTGGGAATTACTCACAACCATCCCCTCTGGTCCTATCCAAAAAGTACCAACAACCCTCTGGGCAGTACACTCAGCCTAACCCCTCTGGTTTGGTCATACGAAATTATAAGACTCTCTGAGGAAGCATGCTCAATAAATTCACCTTATAGTCTAGGGTAGTCAGGGACTCTCTGAGGTAGATCATGTGGTCTAATACCCTTATAACCCCAAGGTCTAGAGACTCTCTAAAGAATCTCACTCAGTAAATTCCTCCTATTGCCTCAGGTCTATCACTGACTCTCTGAGGAAGCTCACTCGATCAATTCCTCCTATATCTTGGAATGGTTTAAGGAAAAATCAAACAAAACAAAGATTCTCTGAGGCATCTCACTCGGTCTATCCTCCTGTAGTCTATAAAGCTCAAGAATATCTGAGGAACCTCACTCGGTCTACGCTCCTGTAGTCTATAATATCCAAGAATCTCTAGGAAGCTCACTCGGTCTATCCCATATAGTCTATAAAGTCCAAGACTCTCTGAGGAAGCTCACTCAGTCTATCCCTTTATAGTATATAGCACCAGGTTCTTTCGGCCCCGTGTCAGTCAATGCATACTAATTCTATAAGGCGAAATTAAAGCTACAGAGCTACTTAGAAAACTAGTCTATAGAATAATGAGCAATTTCAGGGAACAACAATCCATCCTACAGTCACAAGGCATGGGAAATAGGTATAATGGCCAAAGGATAAACAAGATCAAAAAGGTCGTAAATAGAAAAAGTCATGGGAAAAACATCCAAGCATAACAATTATCCTTATACACATCCAAATTACCTCTACACAATCATACAATCAATGTAGGAAAACAATAGGGAAAAAATAGTAAACACACAAAACCCCGTTCACGGGTATTGGTGGAAAATGCACATAAAACTCAAAGACTTCGAACGGAAAGGAATAAACCACCTACCTTGATACTAGGAGATCGATATACTTAAACCACAAGGCCTGAATCTCCTTATAACGTTGTAGATCTATAAAAACGCACAAAACGTTCAACCCATGATAACTTGCAAAAGAGGAGGAATTGGAAAATGAAGATCTAGGAGAAGGAAAAGCTTACCGTTGCGGTTACAATGCAATCGAAAATGGTTGATTTGAAGAATGGACGGAGGCTTGGGGGCTCAGAGAAGTTTCATGGCCGTACGACGTCTCTTGGTCAAAGAATCTGGAGAAGAAGATGGTTCTGGGGTTAAGATGCGACCCCAGCCCGTTTAATGAAAAAAAGAAAGTACACGATGTGTACTTTTGGAGTACACGGCATGTACTGGGATTTTCTGTACTCCACTTTAAGCGGCCTCCACATCACCCCTACATGACCGTGTGTGTGTCCATGACACGTCCATCACACAGCCTCAAGAGGCAACAAAGTACACGATGTGTACTTATAAAGTACACGGTGTGTACTTCAAAAATTTCCAGAAACTCCTCTTTTCTCAAAAACTCCAGAAAAAGGAAAAACATACCTGAAATGAAGGTCCAAGTTCTTAGAAATTTCCCCCATTAAAGAAATTTGTCCCCGAATTTCCCTAGTGAGGCACGGAAGAAGAAACCCCGAACAGCTCTGGCCACTGTGATCGTACATCAGCCTCCCTCTCCCATGTCTTGTCCTATACTCACCCGTGCTGCCATAACACCCGTACCAGAGGAACATACCAACCATGGAGAACCTTCCTACTATGATCGAAAATCTGGATAGGATTCTCCTCAAACAATTCATCTACTTCGAGCTCAGCCTCCTTAGGTTGAAGGACATGAGATGGGTCTGAAAAGTAACGTCGGAGCTGAGAAACGTGAAAGACTTCATGCATAGCCCGGTACCTCTAAGGTAACTGAAACCAATAGGCAATCGGCCCAACTCTCTCCAACACCTCAAAAGTTCCAATGTACCATGGTGAAAGCTTACCCTGTCTCCGAATCCTCTTGTGTCCTAACCTCGGTGCGACACGTAAGAAAACCTGATCCCCAACCTCGAACTCCAGAGGTCGTCTCCACTGATCAACATAAGACTTCTATTGAGATTGTACTGTAGCCATCCTCTTCTGAATCAACTCCATCTGATCTGAGGTCTCTTGAACAAGATGAGGTCCCAACAAAGCTGCCTCTCCTACCTCCAGCCAACATAAGGGTGATCGACATGGCCTACCGTACAAAGCCTCATAAGGTTCCATCTGAATAGTCACCAGGAAACTGTTTTTGTAGGTGAACTCCACAAGAGGTATATAATTCTCCCAAGAACCTCCAAAGTATATAATGCAATATCTGAGAATATCCTCAAGCACCTGAATCGTATGCTCAGACTGAACATCTATCTCGGGATGGTATGCTGTACTCAAAAGTACCTATGTAGCCAAAGCCTTCTAAATACCCTGCCAGAACCAAGAAGTAAAATTCACATATCTGTCTGAAACAATGTAGTGTGGAACTCAATGTAGACGTAAAATCTCTCGGATGTACAACATCCCCATATCATCAACACTGAAGGTCTTCTTGATCAGCAAGAAGTGAGTAACATTTGTAAGCCTGTCGATGAAAAACCAAACAACATCATTCCCTCGAGGTGACCTCCGCAAACCGGTCACGAAGTCCATCGCGACATCATTCCACTTCCACTCCCGAATGGGTAATTACTGTAGAAGGCCTTCTGGTCGCTGGTGCTCCTCTTTCACCTTCTGAAAAGTGGAACAACTCATGAAAAAACCAACAACATTTCTCTTCATACCTGGCCACCAATACTGACGGTGTAGATCACGATACATATTGGTGATGCCAAGATGAACTGCCTAAACTGAGGAATGAAAATCCTGCATCATCTCCTCACATATGTCAGCTGGCACCCATATGCATCCCTGGAAATGAAAGATCTCATCCTCGCCCACTGTCCATCCAGGAAGAGGGTCCTCTCCTGACACACTCTCCCACAAGACTAGGCCTTCTGAGTCTGATAGCTGCCTCATCCATACCCGATTGAGAATAATAGTGGTAACAGCTCTAGAAGATAGAAAGGTCTTCCCCTGTCTATCACGCACCTCCAAATGCATCTCAGAGAACAGATCCATAAGCTTCCACTCACTACTGGCCTCCTAATTTGCCTGAATCTGAGTTCTCCTACTCAACACATTAGCCTCTGTATTTCCTTTCCCAGGTGTATAGGCAAGCTCAAAGTCAAAGGAATGAAGATACTCAACCCACCTGCGTTGTCTTAGATTCAGATCATGATGAGTGAAGATGTACTTGAGACTCTTGTGGTCATTAAATATGACAAAGTGCTCTCCAAGAAGGTAATGTCTCCAACAACGTAAGGCATGAACAATAGCTGCCAACTCTAGATCGTGCATCAGGTAATTCCTATCGTGTGGCCTCAACTGCCGAGACCCGTACACAATGACTCTATCTCCCTACATAAGCACGACTCCTAGCACGATACCTGAAGAATCACAATAAACAGTATAGCTCTTGCCCGGCTCTGGCAAGACTAGTATCAGTGCTGATGTCAACCTCCCTTTCAACTCCTGAAAGGCCGAATCACAAGAATCCGACCATAAGAACTTCGCCCATTTCGTGGTCAGACCTGTCAGTGGTGCTGCTAAGCATGAAATGTCCTGTATGAAATGCCTGTAGTATCCATACATCCCTAGAAAACTCCGCACCTCAAAGACATTCTTCGGCTGCTCCCAGGAAACCACTGCTCTCACTTTCTTTGGGTCTACTGATACTCCTATCATTGAGATAACATGACCCAAGAAGTGAATCTGATCCATCCAAAAGTGGCATTTCTAGAGCTTAGCATATAACTGATGCTCTCTCAGTTTACTCAAAATGATATCAAGATGGGTAGCATGGTCATGTCGAGTGTGATAGTACACAAAGATGTCGTCCCCGAAAACCACCACGACAGAATCCAAGTATGGATGGAACACTCGGTTCATCAGTGCCATGAAAACTGTAGGCGCATTCGTGAGACTGAACGACATAACCATATACTCTTATAGACCATACCTTCTCCTGAAAGCTTTAAGAGGTATATCAAATGGTCTAACGTGCAACTGATGATAACCAGACCTAAAATAGATCTTCGAGAACACCCGGGCTCCTCGAATCTAATCAAAGAGGTCATCGATCCTAGGAAAGGGATATCGGTTCTTGACCGTCAACTGGTTCAACTTTTGATAATCCACATAAAGACTGAGTGTGCCGTCTTCCTTCTTCGCAAACAGGACAAGCGAACCCCAAGGAGAAGTACTGGTTTGGATGAAACCCTTCTCCTGCAACTCCTCCAACTACTTCTTGAGCTCCTGTAACTCAGGTGTAGCCATCCTATAAGGAGGAATGGACACCAGTGCTGCCCCGGGAATGATCTCAATCGAGAAGTCCACCTCACAATCCGGAGGCAAACTTGAAAAGTTATCTGGAAAGACATCTCTAAAACGATCCACCACTGGAGGAAAGTCTAACTGTGAAGTCCCCTGGTCATCCAGATATAGACTAGCAATCTCGGATGTAACTCCTCCTAGCCCATGATGTTCAGGTCTTGCTTGACTCGCTTGGACATCCCACTTGCCTCTATGAAGAAAGGATCCACCCTCTGGTGATACGAAACTCACTCTACAACGATAATAGTTGACGAATGACTAGAAGGGAACTAGTTAGTCCATTCTGAGAATAACATCATAGCTCGTCATCTCTAGGACATAGAGGTCCCATAAGAAGTGACACCCTATAACCTCAAGAGGGAACTCTCTGCACTGACGTACACTAACTGATCTAGTCCCCAACGGTGTATCTAGCGTCAAAGTATCAGTAGAGGAAAAGATGTAGATCCCAAGCCTCTACACCATAGCAATAGAGATAAAGCTATGTGTAGCACCAGTATCGAAAAGATTTGAAGATAAAATTGAGGCTACTAAGATCGTACCTCGAATTGAAGAAGGGCCGAGATCCTGCTCCTGATGGGTTTGCTCCACTGCAAAAGTCTGGCCTGTACCATGGCCCTACGACCCTGCCTGACCACCTTGAACTGATCCACTCTACTGTCGCTGGTAGCCTGGTGTCTGACCACCATGGCTGCGACCTCCACCTCGGCCCAAACGGCCGGAAGAACTCCAGTTTCCAGAATGGTGAGAAACTGGTGATGCATCTCCTGTATGCGAGGTCATAGAGGAACCCCTACCACCAGCTGTAGGTGAGAAGATCTGAAAAAAAATGATAAAGATGACCCATATTGCCGCAAGATCAGCACTCCATCGGGTCTCTCTAGCACTGAGGCCTAGTATTCTCGCTCCTCCCGCACTGGTAGCATACTACCTGGCTACCCGAAGATACATTCCACCTACTCTGATATCCTCAAGAAGACTCATTGTAGTGCTTCCTGCTATCAATAGGAGGAGCACTGAATCTGGATGTCAAACCGCCCTGGCTCACAGCTCCAGAATCCCTCAGATTGCGCTCAATGATCAGCTCCTGGTTGACGATAGATGATATCAAAGTCAACCTGAAGATGTTCACCTAGGAACAGATCTCCTGCTTGAGACCATCCTCAAAATTCCTAGTCAGGAACAACTCATCACCTTTTGGGATAGGTGTGAAACGCTGCAACTCCGTGAAACGAGAGGAATACTCCATCACCGAAAAAGTACCATGCTCTAAGCTCATGAACTCCCAGGATCGGTCGGCCCTCAAGGTCTTCGGGTAGAAGTAGTCGTAAAAGATATGCTAAAACTCCTTCCAAGCCATATTCTAGTGGTGTCCCGCCTGAGAGATAACATCCCACCACCTCTTGGCGGAGTCTCGGATCATGTAGGTCCTGAGATTCACCCTCCTATTTGGTGGTACCTCGAGATGCTCGAAGATCATCAGTGTGGCTTCAAGCCACAACTCTGTAGCCTAAGGTCCTCCTTCCCATGAGAAGGTGGGAGGATGCTGTAGCTGAAAAATCTGCGTCAATTCAGTCATCGACGAGGCATGAGGCTGTGCTCCCTGGAAGTTCTGCATCATCCTCAGAAAACCTTCCCTAAACTGCGCATTGATGCCTACAACTATTATCACTGCTGGTGCCAAGCCTGGCACAATAGGAGGATATGCAGGAGGTCCCTGATTGGCCATATCCGGCGTCTGATCACCATCTGGCGGCTGGCACACAACAGGAGGAAGTCCTGGTGGCATAACTTTGAAAGGTCAAAATCACACCTTAGATTAGGATTAACAAAGACTGAGAACACAAGAGTACAAGAGGGGAACAAGAGAAAGAAACATTCAAGTTTTTTTTAAACATAACTACATGGCGTGTATACAAACTACATGGCATGTTCTCTTAATCCATTCACATGGGTGTGTACTTCTACCACAACTGGTCATGTAACGCCCAACCCACACGGCGTGTTTTCCCCACACACGACATGTAATTGAACTCTATTCCACTTCCTGAGTCTCCTTATATGAATAACCCACACGGTCCTCTTAATCCTAGACTACACGACGTGTTCAAGAAGGATATGACGTGTACTAGACAAGGTTGCAACGACCAGTGTTGTAAGTTACATGGTCGGCTACACGGTTCACTCTACACGGCGTGCTCCCTTAGAACACGACGTGTACTTGGAGGCATTCCCTGACCCCTGTTGTTTGTGACATGACTGGGTACTTAGGTTATAGGGAAGGACATGTAACAAGAGGACACGATGTGTAAAGTCAAGGTTTTGTCCATCCGTGTTGTTATCCACATGGGTAGACACACGGTCACTACAACACGGTGTGTTCCTGAAGATTTTTCACAACCCCGTGTTTCTGCCCACACAGTCAGTGACACGATTTAAAAACTACACGACGTGTATTAATAATGTACATGCCGTGTATTCTGGGTTTTTCCAGGAAGTAGCTCAGAAACTACTCTGAAGCCCAGAAAACACAGAAAACAAGAGTTAAGGTTCCAAATTCCGATCCGTGAGGGCCCATACTCCTCACGAATCAAAACTTGGCATCTTATACATAACATATACAAGGGAAACAAGCAATGATCCACCAAATTCTGGTCCGTGAGGGCCCATAACACCTCAAGAACCAAATTTTGGTGTCCATCTAAGAAAATCACTATACAAACAAATTCTTTATCAAACAACATAGATTCTACCAAAACATCTATCACAACAGCATGCATACTTTACACAACGTATATCGCAACAACATGCAATCGCTGATGAATACTAGATGGCATGGAAATAATTCATGGCATATGATTTCTAACAAGTTCTTATATGATGCATGAGATACAACACCCTCATCTCATCAGGTTGCGATAGAAATAGAACCGCAATAACAACAACGGTAAAAACACAAAGCATATGAATCACCCAACGGTGAAATCAAATCAATTGTAAAATTGCAAACCAGTAAAATTGCAATAAATGAGGTAGTATGGATTTTCCCTGCACATGGGTTAGCTACTCCCGATCACAGCTTAATTCCAAGTACCTATTCTATCCTATCCCTGGCTATAGGCTCCAACCAGTAAGTCAAGAGAAAAGAAACCCTCTGATACCACTTTGTAATGTCCCAGTTCCGGAAGCCACCCAGAGGTTCCCCATACCCAGTTGGTCACATGGACTTAAGCGCATTTCTCCGAACACCAGAGGTTGCCGACTACCAGTAAGGGCCTTGGGTGTGATAATGTGGAAACTATGCCCTCATTGCCAGAGTACACAGTGGAAAAGAGAAATTCTAAACAATAACGGAAGTAGTAAACAATCCATACACAAGTGAACAGTGGAAGACTAAAAAATTAAACAACTAGAGCACATATATATATGAAATGATGCGTGATACATATTTCTAGGAAAACAACCAAAAAAGTCACAATACTGAATACAGTACTAAACCAAAGTACAAAAGAAAAACAGATAAGAAAATCCTCATCATCGCAAGCCTCATCTTGGTCCCATTCTCTCATGCTCCAATGAAAGTCATGTACCTGATGTAGAAGGGTGCTTGACCTTATCTATAACCGCAACAATATAATCTGTTTGGGCCCAAAATCATGACCCAAACATGGTGTGATACTAAATCCGAGTAGGCAACCAACTGAAGATTTGTTCCTAACAGTCTGTGAGTATATGGTAGGTAAAGTACAATAAGCAGTAAACAGTAAGCAGTAACCAGCAATACATAGCAGTAAACAATCCACAAAATCAACAAGTAGCAGTGAAGCAAATAGCTAACCACAAACAGGAAACCCTCTGGGAAGTACTAACAGCCATCCCCTATGGTCCTATCCAGAAAGTACCAACAACCCTCTAGGTAGTACACTCAGCCTAACCCCTCTGGTTTGGTCATACAGAATTATAAGACTCTTTGAGGAATCACGCTCAATCAATTCTCCTTATAGTCTAGGGTAGTTAGGGACTCTCTGAGGTAGATCACATGGTATAATCCCCTTATAGACCCAAGGTCTAGAGACTCTTTGAGGAAGCTCACTCGGTAAATTCCTCTTATAGCCTCAGGTATATCACTGACTCTCTAAGGAAGCTCAATCGGTCAATTCCTCCTATCGCCTGGAATGGTTTAAGGAAAAATCAAACAAAACAAAGACTCTCTAAGGTAGCTCACTCGGTCTATCCTCCTGTAGTCTATAAAGCTCAAGAATCTCTGAGGATACTCACTCGGTCTACCCTCCTGTAGTCTATAATATCCAAGACTCTCTGGGAAGCTCACTTAGTCTATCCCCTATAGTCTATAAAGTCCAAGACTCTCTGAGGAAGCTCACTCGGTCAATCCCCTTATAGTCTGTAGCACCAGATTCTCTCGGTCCCGTGCCGGTCAGTGCATACTAATGCTATAAGGCCAAAGTAAACCTACAGAGCTACTGGGATTACCAGTATATAGAATAATAAGAAATGTTAGGGAACAAAAATCCATCCTACGATCACAAGGCATAGAAAACAGGTATAACGACAAAAGGATTAACAAGACCGAAAAGGTCGTAAACAGAACAAGGAATGGGCAAAACATCCAAGCATAATAATTATCCTTATACACAGCCAAATTACCTCTACACAAGCATACAAGTAAGGTAGGAAAACTATTGGGGAAAAATAGTAAACACGCAATACCCCGTTCACGGGTATTGGTGGAAAATGCATATAAAACTCAAAGACTTCGAACGGAAAGGCACAAACCACCTACCTTGATATTAGGAGATCGATATACTTGAACCACAAGGCCTGAATCTCCTAAGAAAATCGTAGATCTATGAAAACACGCAAAAATTTCAACCCAAAATAACTTGAAAAAGAGGAGGAATTGGAAAATGAAGCTCTAGGAGAAGGAAGAGCTTACCGCTGTGGTTCCAACACAACTGACAGTGGTAGATTCGGAGAACGGACAGAGGATCGGGGGATCGGAGAAGTTTCACGGCCGTACAACATCTCTCGATCGAAGAAGCTGGAGAAGAAGATGGTTATGGGGTTAAGACGTGACCCTAGTCCGTTTAATGAAAAAAATAAAGTACATGACATGTACTTTTGGAGTACATGGCGTGTACTAGGATTTTATGTACTCCGCTTTAACCAGCCTCCACATCACCCCTACATGGCCGTGTGTGTGGCCATGACATGGACAGTACACAGCCTTGAGAGGCAACAAAGTGCAAGACATATACTTATAAAGTACACAACGTGTACTTCAGAAATTTCCAAAAACTCCTCTTTTCTCAAAAAATCTAAAAAAAGGAAAAACATACCTGAAACGAAAGTCCATGTTCTTACAATAATTTTCAAATCATGCTCAGATTCATACCAGCCTTTTACAAACCTACATTTATACTAAAAACTTTCTTCATCTATTCTAAGGACCCTATTATGTTTATTTCCTCATGGAACAAGCACTTCTTACCTTCTACTCACGTAAGGGATGAGCATTTGAGCACACACCTTTCTTATGTTTTATTTTTCCTAGGATGTGAAGATGTATATTATGATTGACCTACAGAAATAGGCCAAGGGATATGAGTGTGTAATAAGGAGACACAATGTTGTTTTTTTTCATTTCATAATGTAATGTAAAACTTATGTATGTATCTAGTACTTTCAAGGCTACTAAACTGATCAGTATTTCAGGACTTGATCTCTTGTGATCATGAAAATGTTATGTAATAATTCATTAACTCTGGGTAACTAGGGTCGGGGCGTTACAAACTAGCACATATGTTACATTCAATTCATTTTGAGACCGTACACACACTTAATTTATTATTCCCACAATTAAAGATTTTAAGAGGAAATGTTATTTCTTGTACGGGAATCCCCTCAAGTTATTTTGAAAATATTTTTGGAGAAAGGTTTATGATATGCTATAAGTAAAATTATTTTCTTAGAAATAAAATAATTATATGTATGAGGTTTTGGAAATGTTTTGGGTTTGAACTGAGAAAGGCAGGTCGCTAGAAAATGTTTTTCTTAAAACTTGAACTTGTTTTTATGAATGATATGATTTTTTGAGTGAACCCATAAGAATAAGGGAACTTGGTTCCACATGAGTAATTTATAGTAGCCGCATGTGTGGTTTTATTTTTGGTATTTTGTATATCCGAGACAATCCACCATAAAAACTATTATTTTCAAAAGGGTAATTCCCAAATGATTTTACAAATATAATTATTTTATGAAATCTATTTCTAAAAAATTATATGGATTTTTCAATGACATGTATTTAATATTTTCAAACCAAATATTATTTCAAGTATCATGTATTCTTTAAAGGATTTTCATAAATGTTTTCAAAACCCCTTACTGGGAATTTTATCCTCACCCTACATATTATAATCACTTTTACAGGTTTAGAAAACCCGCCACGATGAATTTATATTGTGGATGTTATGAAATGAGGAATCATTGTTTATTTAATCTTCAATTTGTACAGTTTTTTGAATTATAAGTCATGTATCTAATTTTCCAGAACCTAGACTAGTAAAAGGTCCTCTATTTTAATAATTTGTTTGAATTTGTTCAAGTTTATTTCATAAAAAAAAGTACACAACTTTTATAAGGGTAGAGTCTGGTATCCTGGGATCGGGTCTTTATAGTTAGCTTCAAAGGAACAGCCTAGTTAATTTTAGAAAATTAGAACAAAACTACAAATTTAAGTATGCTTTCTTAAGTGAAATTATTTTCTTTAAATTTTCATACGGAAGTTGATAGATCACCAATCAATCTTTTGTCTCTTCCAAAAAAGCTACTTGATACCATAATTGTCAAATCATGCTCAGATTCATACCAGCCTTTTACAAACCTACGTTTATCTTACAAACTTCCTTCGTCTCTTCCAAAGACTCTGTTATGATTATTTCCTCATGGAACAATCATAAATTTCCTTCTACTCATGAGGGTCTGTTTAAATGTTTTATGTTGTTTGAGAACTACCTGTCCCTATGGAAGTTCCTGGAGGATGTAGAAGTGGGTGACCTCCGCAAAGAATATCTCTTCCAGATCTTAAACTATAGTATGTACGAGAGGCTTTATGATATTAGACCTTTTAAAAACAAAGTAGTCCGACTGGTCTATAGGGACTGATTCCATTTTGATATCTCCAAGCTCTACACCGCCCATTCCTATATTTGGGGAACCAAATTATATATGAATGAGTTTGAACCTACTTGATTGAAGTGTATTTAGTCTAAGGAAATTGAAATTTTAAAAAAAAACTTGGGAATCACACTGAATGGGAAGAATAATTCACGATGGTGGACTTGGTGAAGGTATAAATTACTTTTTTTCCATTTTGATAATTAATAATAATTAAGATATTTTTGTAGGACATCAATGAGGACGTCATAAGGTCTTTTTTTGGTGGGTTTGTGCGAGAAAGAAAATTTCGAGGGCGTAATTCTGTTTAGGGGGGAGAATGTAATGCCCCTAAATTAATCATAATTAAAATAATAATATTTTTAGTTATTATTTTTTTTTTACGAAAATTGGTGTTATTTAATACAAAGAATACAATAAGGAACATTTTATTGAAACATTGAAATATTATATTAATACAAGAGATTAAAATTACTCAAAAAACTCATCGCAAGACCTGGTATAATAAAAAGAAGACCACCAAGCATGACCATAAGGTTGATAGTGTAGTTGACATCCCTTGGACCTGCTGTAACAAATAATAACATGAAAATTAGTATAGTAAGAATTCTAAGTTTCAAAGAAATATCGATCACAATTCTTTTGAAGCAAGAAATGATTTTTGATCTTTTGAATACCTTGAACGGGTATTTATATGGTCTATATGACCATTGTAAATAACCATTGAGTTTTAAGGTGACCTTTAATATTTTTTATAACTGTTATAAATTTATAAAGTATTTTAAGTGTTTAAAATCTAAACTATTTTAAAGTATTAAGTTAAATAATATTATGAGTTTTAATTAGAGATTAATTTTTAATGTTTAGATTTTAAAATTAATGTTCTTATTAATTATATAACCACAAAAAATAACTATAATGGAAAAATAATTTTAATATATACATATAAGAAAATACATAATTTATTTTGTATATTTAACATATAAGGATATGTATATTTTGTATTATGTAACCCATATTTTTATTGTATGTTATAAATTTTTACCAAATATTGGCTAAGCAACCAAAACTAAGAGCATCCTTATAGGCCAAGCCCCCAAGGTTTGGTGGGCACTTAGAACAACTACACTTGAGTAGCATAGGAGAAAACCTGTCCATATTTTAGGCTGGTCATGCATGAATCCATGTACAAGGTCATGGGTGAGCACATGTGGAGGTTGGACCAAGGCCCGCGGGTGGAGTCCCGTGTATAAGGACACCTTCATGTGTGTGTTTGTGTCATCAAACACAATAAATACACACTGATACTTATAAGGAAGCACTGAAACTTGAACTGTTTCTATGTGGGATGCACATTTTAATGAAGCTTGAAATCTCAGCCACACAATCTCACCGCGCGATATCCTGGCTGTCCGTGTCAGTTCATGGATTGAACCCCCCACCTCCTTATTTTCTTACAGTGTTTATATCGACCGTCTGATCTGGCTTCGCCTGATATGGATTGTTCAAACCTTTTAAACATGGACGATCACCTATAGCCATCCAATCATACCCCGTCTAATCCCATCCTTTCATTCCTAATCTGTACAGACCCCTATGCTAAAATTTTTTAGGGCCAATTCTTACCCTTGGATCAAATCAAGTTTTATCCTAACCGTTCATCCTTTATACTCCTTCTTTGTTGAGTCACACCAGTCCGAGTCACTCCTATGTAGGCCACCAGGTTTCTTCCCCCTCCTTTATTCCTCATCAACCCGTGATCCTCCATCCCAATCCATGCCTCTGTCTCGACTTCACTTTCAACTAAATATCGACATGGTCAGTATTAATTTAAGACCATCCTAATCAGATTTTCACTAAGCTCCAAATATATATAGATATATATTTCTTTCTTGTCGATTCGGGTTTGATCTTTTTTCAATTATCAATTTAATTTATATTGCTCTTTTCAATTTAGATATCAGTTAGTAATTTTTCTAATTGAAATATGGGTTATATTACATTTATATAAACCCTTATTTTCACTTTAAATCTACTCAAACCCTTACTTTTCCAAGATCTCATTAAGAACACAATACCTCTCTTAACCAAAAAGAGGTAAGGGAATTCTCTCTTTAATTTCAAACTTAGTTTGAAAGAAATCTAAATTAATTTATCAACCAATGATATATATACGCACACACACACATGTATATAGTTATGTAAGTTTGGTTTTTTTATAATCTGGTGTTATTAGTTGTATAACCAAGTAGATTATGTTTTAAAACCTTGTTTTCAAACCCATGTATTGAAAAATGTTAGATCAAATTTTTCAACCAATGTTATATACACTTATATATATATATGAATATATGTGTATAAACTCATTCTGTTTTCAAAACTTGATATTTTTAGAAGTTATAAACTAAGGGTTGTCTACTAGATTGAGCCTTTATAATGTTATTATAAAAGGGTTTACAATATTTTGTTTAACACATGTATTTATAAAAATGTATATATATACACACACACACATGTGTATATACATATATACATGTTCTTCCAAAATTTTCTACGGTCATAAAGCATATTTTCAGTCAATAATTAAATATTTAAAAATTATTCTAAATATTCATCTCTTATAGTCTCCCTTTTTATTAATTTTCATATGAAATTATTATCATTATAAGTGTATACTATTATTTTATGTGTTAATATGCATATGTATACCCCTAAATGTCATGAATAGATAGATATGGTCATTATATAGCTCATATGTGAAATTAAATGCATTTTTGAGACCGCACACACACTTATTTTATTATTTATACAATTATAGATTTAAATAGGAAATATTATCTCTTGTATGGGAATCCCCTAAAGTTGTTTTGGAAATCTTTTTCAAGTAAGGTTTATGACTTTTTATAAGTAAAATTATTTTCTTAGAAAGAAAATAATTATATGTTTGAGGTTTTGGAAATGTTTTGGGTTTGAACTGAGAAAAGAAAGTCCATGAAAAATGTTTTTATTAAAACTCGCACTAGTTATGATGAATGATATGATTTGGGGAGCGAACCCATAAGATTAAGGGAACTTGGTTCCACATGAGTTATGTCTAGTGGCCACAAGAATGGTTTTATGTATGGTCTACCGTGTTTCCAGGATAATCCACAAAAAAAATTATTTTCAAAAGGGGAATTCCCAAATGATTTTACAAATATAATTATTTTATGAAATATATTTCTCAAAAATTATATATATTTTTCAATGACATGTATTTAATATTTTCATACCAAAGATTATTTTTTAGTAACATGTATTCTTTAATATATTTTCATAAAAGTTTTCAAAATCCTTTACTGGGCATTTTATGCTCAACCTACGTATTATAATCACTTTTACAGGTCTAGAAAACTCTCCATGATGAATTTCTGTTATGGATTATATGCATCGAAGAATCATTGTTTATTTAATTTTCAATTTGTACAGTTTGTTTAATTGTAATTCATGTATCTAATTTTATAGAACCTAGACTGATAAAAGGTCCTTTGTTATAATAAATTTTGTGTATTTGTTCAATTTTTTTTCATAAAAAAGTACACAAAATCTATAAGGGCTGAGTCCAGTATCCCAGGATCGGGTCTTTATAGTTGGTATTAAAGGAACAGTCTAGTTAATTTTGGAAAATTAGAACAAAACTACTAATTTAAGTATACTTTATTAAGTACGATTATTTTCTTAAAATTTTCATATGGAAGGCGAGAGATAACTAACCAATCTTTTGCCTCTTCCCACTGATCTACTTGAGACCATAATTGTCAAATCATGGTCAGATGCATACTAGCCTTTCATAAACCTACGTTTATCCTGTAAACACCTCCACCATGTGTATAACACCATAAAAACCCTTCGTCTCTTCCAAGGATCCCATTATGTTTATTTCCTCATGGAATGAGAACAAATTGCCTTCCAATCACGTAAGGGGAAATATTATGAGGGCCTCATTAAATGTTTTACATGTTATGAGAAATACATATCCCTATAAGATTTCCTGGAGGCTTCAGAAGAGGGTGACCTCTGCATAGCATATCTGTTCTAGATTTTAAACTATAGTATGTAAGGTAGACTTTATGATATCAGACCTTTTAAAAACAAGGTAGTCCTACTGGATCGACCATAAGAAAAAAACAATATGAAAAGCAGTATAAAAAGAATGATAAGAGTCAAAGGAATATAGAGAACCATTATTTTGAAGCAAGAAATGATCTTTGATCTTTTGAATACCTTGAACGGGTATTTATATGGTTTATATGACTGTTGTAAATAGATGTTGAGTTTCTAAGTGAATTTGGATGTTTTTTATAACCGTTAAAAATTAATAAATTATTTTAAGTGTTTAAAATATGAACTATTTTAAAGTTTTAATTAAATAATATTATGGTTTTTAATTGGAGATTAATTTTTAATGTCTAGATTTTAAAATAAATGTTCTTATTAATGATATAACCACAAAAAATAACAATAATGGAAAAATAATTTTAATATATACATATAATAAAATAAATAATTTATTTTGTATGTTAAACAAATTAGAATATGTATATTTTTTATTCTATAACATATATTTTTATTGTATGTGATAAATATTTACCAAAAATTTGGCTAAGCACCCACAACTATGAGAAGCCTTATAGGCCTATCCCTCAAGGTTTGGTGGGCACTTAGCACAAGCGCACTTGAGTAGTGCAAGAGAAAACTCATGCATAGTTTAGGATATTCACGCATGGACTCCTGTATAAGGTCAAGGGCAAGCACATGTATAGGTTGAGCCAAGTCCTGTGGGTGGGGCCTGCGTATAAGGACCCCTTAGTGTGTGTGTTTATGCCATCAAACACAAGTGCTGCATGCTGAGCCTTATAAGGCAGCACCGAAACCCACACGGTTTCAATGTGGGATGAACATTTTTCCATAGCTCATAATCTCAGCTACACAATCTCGCTACACAAGATCCTATCCATTTACACCAGTTCATAGATAAAACCCCCCAAAACCTTCTTTTATTACTATGTTTTATCGACCGTCCGATCTAGCTTTGCCTGATCTGGACCGTTCAACCCTTTTAAAAAAGTGAGATCACCTGTAGCCATTTAATCTTGCACCATATAATCCCAAACATCCATTCCTCAGCCACATAGACCCCCTCCGATAAAAATGTTAGGGTTAATTCTAACCCTTTGATCATATCATGTTTGATCCAAACTATTCATCCTTTATCCTCCTCCTTCTTCAATGAGTCGTACCAGTCCGAGTCACTCCTAGGTAAGCTGCCAGGTTTATTCCCTCTCCTTTATTCTTCATCAACCCACGATCCTCCATCCCAATCCATGGCCCCATATTAACTTCAATTTCCACTAAATATCGATGTGGTCAGTATCAATTTAAGACCATCCTCATCATCTTCCCACTAAGCTCCGAATATATATAGATATATATGTATTTTTTTTTCAAATAGGGGTTGATCTTGTTTCAATTATCGGTATTATTTATATTTCTCTTGTCAATTCAAATATCAATAAGAAAATTTTCTAATTGAAACACAGGTTATATTACATTTATATAAACCCCCCTCTTTTCACTTGAGATCTACCCAAACCATTACTTTTCCAAGCTCTCTTCAAACTCACAATACCTCTCTCAACCTAAAAGAGGTAAATGAACTCTCTATTTATTTTTAAACTTATCTTGAAATAGTTCTAAATTAATTTCTCAACCAATTATATATATATATATACACATATGTATATACTTATATAAGTTCAGTTTTTTTACAATCCAGTGTTATTAGATGTATAACCAAGAAGATTATGTTTTAAAACATTGTTTTCAAACCAATGTTTTGAAAAAGGTTAGCTCATTTTTTCAACCAATGTTATATACACGTATATATATATATATATATATATATATGAATTTATGTGTATAAAATCACTCAATTTTCAAAAATTGATATTTTTAGAAGATATAAACTAAGGGTTGTGGACTAGATCGAGCCTTTATAATGTTATAATAAAATAGTTAAAATATTTTGTTTAACACATGTATTTATAAAAATTTATATATATGTACATGTGTATATACATATATATACTCGTGTATATACATATATACATGTTCTGCTTAAATTTTCAGTGGTCATAAAACATATTTTCATTCAATAATTAAATGTTTCAAAATTATTCAAAATATTTATCTCCTATAGTCTCCCTTTTTATTAATTTTCATATGAATTTGTTATCATTCTAAGTGTATACTATTATTTTATGTGTGAATCTACATATTCATACCCTGACATGTCATGCATAGATAGATATGGGCATTATCTATGTAACAACCCAAGATTCCACGATACACTTCTCTTTGAATAATAAAATAGCTTTCATTGTACACAACTTAGAGTTTTAGAGCACCATGAATAATATGAGTATTATCTATTTTGTTATTTTCCTGAAAAGTTTCATTTTTAATGAATAGTGAAAAATACTGAATTTTAATTAAAAAATGCCTTTTCGTTTAAATAATTTAAAATATTAAATAATATTTTGAATTGGTTTTAAATTAAAATTAGGTAAATTTTATATAATTTAATATAATTTAGGTAATTTAAATCATTTTCCTATTTAATTTAGATATAAAAACTTTGTAAACTTTTAAACATTTTTACCTTAAAAACTCACTTTCTCATCACGTTTATCGGGTTAATTTTAAATTAGATTATGCCAATTTTGTGAGTTGAGTTTTGATAAATGGATTAAATATTTGAAATAATAATAATTTATATTATCTAACAATTTAAACTTTATTTTTTACCATAATTATTTTTGGGAACTTTTAAAATTAATTACTACGATTAAGTTTAAAATGAGGTTTTTCTCATTACATGCATTTGTATTAAAATTAATTTTACACACACATTGGATTTTTATTTAATAAATTTTATTTAATATTTAGAATAATTAGGTATAAATTATCTATTAAAACTCATTTTAACTATAGTATTAATTGATAAATTACCTAGAAAAATAAAAAAATACAAGTTACCATGGTAAAAAACAAAAAGGGTAAAACTGAGTAAACTTAAAGACTAAGGAATAACATGAAAAAATGTATTTATTTGTTATGGTGGATTTTTTTATATAAAAAATCAATACTAAACTATATTATTGATCTATTTTGGAGGAACATGAGGTAAGATAGACCTTCCAATATTGAATACATTTGAATATTTACAAAACTGTCAATTCTCAATTATAAAGGGCACTCACTCCCCTCACTTATTCATACCTATAAATCCATTTAGATCCACCAAAAACTAAAAAAATAACTTAAATAATTCCACCCCTCATCCTAAAATCCTTAGTTTAGAAGTAAATCCCACTTAGAAAGGATTTAGTAGAAACCCAAGGAGAATACCCAAAGAAGAGGTTACGTTCTTCAACAAAAATCTTTATTTTACTTCTTTCTCCACCTACTTAATTTTTTATTAAACTATTATGATATAATAAAACTAGTATCATAAATATACTTTGATATTTTTATAATAAGTTAATTATCAAAAACAATCTCCACTTCCCTCAAATGGGTTACGAAATCATTGGTTGTGTGTATGGCAGTTTACCACCTCACGAACTGATGACATTCATTTTTGAATTTCTAACCCCCAAGGTTTGGTATTATGATGTATACAAAGTATATATATTATATATATAAGATAATTATATCTATTTAGTCATTATATCATATATACCTTATTAATTTCCATTCTTTACGAGACAAGATAACGTCCCTTGTGTGTTTGGTGGACTATTGCCTCGCGAAGCGATGTGATTCGTCTTTCACTAAGTCCCTACATTGAAGGAGATATGAAATAATTTTAATGATTATATTTGATATACCTGAAATAATTATGATATTAATTTAATATTTATTATTCTGGAAAGATAATATATATTTCATTTTCTTTCTTATCTTTTCACTAAATGAAAGATGATTACGTCGTTCATATACATGTGGGCAACCACCTTCATGAAGTGATGTGACTCTATTTTCATCACCACAACAATTGGATGATATATATATATATGCATCTAATTAAATAATATTCTATTTATGATATTATTATCAATATTTAAAGATATAATATTACTTACACCCTTTCCATAATGATCATTAAAAAATGAAAACGTTACTCATGCGTACATACGTCCTACTGTCTCCATGATCGCAACATACTTCATTTTTCATAAACATCATTCATGACTAATTTTAAAAGTATAATTGATGTATAAATATGATAATTATTTCATTATTATTATTATATATATTATATAAATTTATAATATTCACAAGAACTGAATCTTTCAAACCGAAACACGAATGAGAAAATAATACAATTAACACGTGAAACAATGAAAATAATGAAATATTATTAATGATAATGTAATAAGATGTTATAAAAGGATCATATATAATATTGTAAATATCAATATGGTTCTGTTATAATTTAATAATTTTTTTAAAACCACTATACATATGGTTAAATAATGTTAAATCAAAAGAAAGTGTGAGCTAAATAGATTTCCGTCTCACCTTTTTAATTCCATGAGACATATGTCATATTAACCACCAATTTATTTTACATAGTGTATATACTTAACATTAATGTATTTTATGATTATTATAATAAAAAATATTTGGGTTTACATATCCATTTTAGGATCTATCCTGCATGGGGTTTACGGTTCAAAAGTTTCCAAAATGGTAAGGGATTTCGTCGCAATTTACATTCCATTGAGAGTGATTTCTTTTTATACACAAATTCACTTTTATGCGGTGTATATAATGAACCATTTGATATGTAATATCATTAATAATTCATTATTAATGGAATTTAAATCATAAAATTGAATTATTTCATCCAAGAAGATTTGACTTGAAAATTACCAAGTGGTAAAAGTTATTGTGCAATCTCACTTCCTTTTATGACTGTTAACTTTCCCTTGAAAAAATCACTTTATTGAGATAAGTTTTATTTATAAATTAAATTTCTATTAAATATATATATTCTTTGTATGGTGGATATAATTATTTCCTAAACCATATACCATTTTTACATATAGTGTTTACTTTGAAAGTTATTTGATTAATTGGGGACATATTGATAAATTTATATCCTTTAGTCAATACAGATATTTGATAAGGAAAATTGTTTATGAATTAAATTGATTATTAGATATATAAGGAATGTTCGATACATTTATTATACAATTTGGGGATTTGTTAATGCATGCCCCTCGATGCATCAGTAGTCTCCTAAGATGAATCAATTGGCTAAATTAGAGGGGTTTCTACCCACAAACTTAAATTGTCTTGAGGATATATCATGGTCGTAACTAACTTGATGATAGATCTTGAAAGTTTAGATGTATGAAATTATACATTCCATAATTATTGATATTCCATGTCATTATTATATTAGTTAGAATATCTGTGCTCAAGTTCATGAGATTATTTATATGTCATTATTTGATTATCTTTTATTCTTACCATATTATTATCAAGTTATTGATTAATTAGCACACATTTCAGTTATTTACCTTTCTATATTGAATTTTCCTTATCCAGTTATTTAAATGGAATGTGTTCTAATTTATTTACCTTGACATATTTATTATTCCTTATATAGTTACTTAAATGGAATGCGTACTCAGTTATTTACCTTTTCATGTTGATTATACTTATTGATTTGTGATAACTTCCACTATAATTAACCCTTACTGAGCATTTGAGCTCACCCTTATTTTTTTTCCTTTACTTAGGATATTAATATGAATTATTAGAAAGTTTTTCAAGGATGAAGTTTAGTTTCTTTTTTTATGTATTATGTTTCATTTTCTATTCCCAATATAAAATGAGTATCATGTACATATACGAGTTATCAGAAACTAATAAACTATTTAGTCTTTAGGGATTGAAACTATTGTATCTATGCCAATTTAATAAAATAAATACCATCTATGAGCTATTTGGGTTGAGGTTTCTACAGTTAGTATCAGAGGAATTTTAGTAGAAGCATTGGGAACTTGATTTTGGAAAATATAGATTAGGGAACATAACCCTAAGACAGATTTTGAGGATATGTATAGAATAACATCCTAAAGTTTTGTTAAGGTAGATATTATGTGATTTTACTTGAAATAATTCCTTATCTAGATACTAAATGTGTATTTGGTTCTATAACATATGTTCCTAGGGGTAATAAATCCCAAAAGGGTGCATTGGGCTTGACCTTATTGTCACCTGGTGCATGAAAATGAGCCTTAATACGCACCAGTTTGACACTACTAAGGAATATCGTTAGGATAATTCAAATTTTATTTACAAAATATTATGAAGGATTTGAAAATAAATATATTATCGAAGAAACCAAATATTTTTTATTTTGAGTTGAACAATGCATAAATTTTAATTTATGATAAGTGTTACAACATTTTTGGAATTATAAATTGTGATTTAAAATTCATAATTTTATGAGATAATATAGTATATTAAATTATTTATAAATTAAACCTCAAAGGAGGAAAGTCATAAATACACATGGAAAATGTAGAGATTGTTCTATTGAGGAATCCAATACAACTGGTATTAGAACTAAGCAAGTTATTTGTATATTAGGGAAGCTTTATTAGGTTATGTTAAATAAACTTGCCTAGATGGAGAAACCTATTCCATAGTGATATTCTCCTATGTTTTAATTCTTTATATGATAAAGGCCCCCATCATTTAGTGTGACTATTGAGTGAATGATAACTGAGTAATTGATTAAGTCTATAAAAAAATGTTTATGAAATTAAGATGTGGTGAGAAGGAAAAGGTTACACTTTCAGTGTATTGTATCAAAGGTAATGCTGATCAATGGTTGTTATTGATCTATAATAATAGGGAGGAATAGGAAATATAACTCATAGAATGAAAAGATTTTAAGAAGAATTTTTTTGAAAAATATTTATTTCTCATGAGAAAAAAATTGAGATAAAGAGAAAATTCTTTATCTAAAATAAAAAGGAAGAAGAAAGTGTTGTGAAGTATGATGCTACCTTTACAAGGTCATCTAGGTATGTGTAGATGCCGAAAAATTCCGTGACTCACATAGGAAGTTTTGAAATGACAAAGCGAAGTCATATTAGGAATCAGAGGCCCGGTCCGGAGGCCCGGGAAGTGGTGCACGAAATTAAGGAGGACTTGCACGAAATAATGAGGTGCGCGCTAAGCATTCCCGGGATTCGTGTAATCGAGCCGATGGCGTGTGTAATTTTGTGTGCCCCAGTTCCATGTGGTGAAGCTTTGCATGCTGACGGTTCCTAGCGCGGAAGATTGCGCACGCCGCCTGGATTCCGTGCTGGCTGATGCCTATAAATAGAAGGCGACCCCTGACGGCTTGGGGATTGCGGAATTCAGAATGGCTCCCGTGCGCGCAATTCAGACTCCCCCGTGCATAAGATGACTTCAAGGTAATTCCTCTTTTCGTGCAACCTTGCCCCGGGGTTTGCCTTTGCGCGCAACTCCACGGGCTTAAGTGATTTCGCTCACTCCTCCGGGTTCCTCCCTTACACGCAATCTTTACCCTGTGCGCGCAATCCCCTCCTGTGCGCGCAATCCCCATCCTTTGCGCGCAATCACATCTCCGAGAAATCCTCTGGTCCTATTGTGTGCCATCCCGATGTTTTGTGTGCAAACCTTCGTTTTGCGTGCAACACCCATGACCCCTTTACCTTGATGCCCCTTGGCTGCCTTTCCACGCCGACACCTGATGTCTCTCCTGCCGGGCATGCGTGCCATGCGTTGTTTTCCCGTATGGACTTCCAGGCTCGTATGAAGTAACCTCAAGGTCCCTTGGGCGGTGTTTCCTGTTGCGTTGATTTTCCTTATGCTTCTCCACAAAGGCACCCTAACGGCTATTGCTTCTTCGCATAGCCACGCTAACGTGGACCCCTCAATGGTTCGCCCTGCATCCCCCTTCACTACGGCCTTGCCGATGCCTTCCATCCCACAAGGGGTAGAGGGTGTTGGGCATGTAATCCCTAGGGGTGTGGAGAGAACCCACCTCGGCCAAGCTGCAGGATGTTAAACTGCTAAGCACCTCGTCCTTAACACATGACGTTAAACTGTGGTCTGACCCCGTGCTTCGCACGCAGGGTCCCCCCAGCTCGGGCATTTTTTACGCCCACTCGTCTCCACGGGAATGGAATATTCCTCACATGGAATAAGATCCTCCTAGTCGGAGTGGAGTTTTTCCACGGGGGAAGGGCTGCCTCAGAGCATAAGCCCCTAGCCTCTCTTACGGAAGGTTGCACCCATGCACCTCCGTACTTCCCTCCTGCCAAGGCCAGTTGAGTCCCTTTCCCACTGTGCTTTGTCACACCATGGGCCTCCATCCTGGAGTAAGCCCCGACACCAAGGGCCGCTAACCACGCGTAAGACCTTGTTTCCTCTTTGGGCCGCTCAATGCGTAAGCCCATTTCCGCTTCTCACGGACGCACCCTTCGCGACGTGATCATCGGGTCCCTACTGCCTCTTGTTTCTCACACCGAGCATGACTCATGTGGGCTTAGAGCATGAATCGACCATGACATCCTCTTATCGGCCTCCTCAGAGCATAAGCCCCATCCCAGCGAACTACGTGGACTTTGGTCCGTGCCAACGCATGGTACGTAGGAAGCCTCTACCAGGTTCAAGCCCACCACCCGGTCGTTCCGACTTCTTCACGTCGGTTCACCAACACCATGTTCTGCCTCAGAGCGTAAGCCCCAAATGCCCTCATCCCGCATGACGTTAACCTACATCCCTTGTCCTGTATGACGTTAAACTGTATCCCTCGTCCCGCATGACGTTAAACTGTATCCATCGTCCCGCATGATGTTAAACAGTATCCCTCGTCCCGCATGACGTTAAACTGTATCTCGTCCCGCATGACGTTAAACTGTATCCCTCATCCTACATGAAGTTAAACTGTATCCCTCATCCCACATGACGTTAAACTGTATCTCATCCTGCATGACGTTAAACTGTATCTCATCCCGCATGATGTTAAACCGTATCCCTCGTCCCGCATGACATTAAACTGTATCCCTCATCCCGCATGACGTTAAACTGCACCCCTCGTCCCGCATGACATTAAAATGTACCCCTTCGTCCTGCATAACGTTAAACTGTATGCCGTCCCACACGACGTTAAACTGTATTCTCCGAACTACGTGGACTTTGATCCGTGCTAATGCATGGTACGTAGGAAGCCTCCACAAGGTTCAAGCACATAACTCCATCACCTATCCTGATCCTTACCCGGGCCTCCACATCCCAGTTAGATCATGCCACCCCATCCCACTCCATAGTATCCGGGAAGCCTCCCACGTGCTGGCCCCAACATCGGTGTTCCCCCTAGGGGGTTCTTCAAACTGATCCACTCTCAGTGTTCCGATCAGTCTGATCCGTCTCTGCAAGACGTTAAACTTGCGGCATACCCCGTTTTAAACATGGGAAGTTGAGGAAAACCTCATATGGTACACAATTACCCACGTTCAATGTGGTATGCCTCGGTCTTCCATGCCCTCGAGAAGCCCTGTGGTAAGGGACATAAGACAGACATGCCGATCGCCAGTGTCAAAACATTCCAACGACACCCCAACGTGACCATTCTCCTCACTGAAGGTTGCTGCCCCGACAAGACCCCTTTGAGATTATTGACAGAAGCAGTGTAATTAACTGGCATCCATGCAGATATGGTACTGGGAATGAGCTTCACGAACCCGTATTAAATCTATGAGGGAGACCCGGACTAGGTGACGAGCTCCGAGGAGGAATCCACGAAAGGAAGAACCGACATCCCATCATCCCGGTTTCAATCAAGGAGCAGACATCCCTGAACAAGGAATGGATGCCGCCCGCCTTTGGAAAGCAGGAATGCGGGGAAACAAGCCGCGCGTCCTCCCATGCGTGATGGACACGCGCGCGCGCCCCAGCGTAAAAGTGTCGGAAACAGAAAATGGTGAACCAGATGTTAAACTCTTCTCCTCAATATGGGGACAAGTAGCATTCAAGGTGTCGAAAGATTAGCATGTCACCAGGTCCGGGTACCTATTACCGGGACGTGAAACCCACCAGGGGTTGAGGCAGTCAGGATGTTGAGCACTCCATTTTGCGACGTCGTCAGCATGGATCCCTCTCGCTGGCCACGGAAGACAGAATGATGTTGGGCTATTGGTTGTTGATTTATTTTCCTATTAGTACTAATGGGTTCATCTCCCTGCTTCCATGAATCATATCACTGCATATGGAGCTCGATCGCCACCTACCCACCGGCGTAGGGTCAGGGGTAGTACCGACGCAGCTACCCCGCACGGTCTTGCCTTTTCCAGAGTCACTCCGGCTCCGATTGCTACGACTTCCGGGCGCTCACACCCCCTCCCCCTGTCAAAAATCATCCAGCGAAGGGTGATCAACGACCTGGTTCGTAGTTACGATGAGGAAGGGATCATCCCCACCAGGGGCATGGCCTGTTTGGATCTAGAGGCGGCTGCGCCTCACCATCGTCGTCGCCCCCGAGGGCCGCGCAGGGATCCGATACTCCCCACTCCAACGTTCAACCGCTTTAGGAGCCTATCCCCAGAGCACCTTGACACATCCCTCCCCTACGCCAATGAGGTGGGGGATGTCTGGGTTCGCCCGATCGGAGACCCGTCCCAGGGGTTAATGGAAAGATCCCCCGCCAGGCTGCGTCGACGCCGCCGCTTGGTTCCCCGGGCTGAGGAATAGGCAATCGTCGTTCTTGCACCACCGGCTCCAACCCATCTGACCCGATGCCAGTGTCGGGCGCGAGCGGAAGAGGAAGCCCATCCCGGGGCACCAACGTCAGAAACCACTATGGCCTGAGCCACTGCTGACTCCTGTTACCAGACCCCACACACGTTGATTAGGGGCAGTCACATGCCCGACTGGGATCGAGGCCCCGAACGCCCTGCAGGCAGGTTGGGTCGACTCTCCCGGTCGCGGGCACAGGAAATGGCCACCGCGGACCAATCCGCAGTAGTGCCACCCACCATGAAGGCTCATTCCGTGCCACTGATCTAGAAAGTCTAAGGCTTCTCCGCGATAGCTACGCTCTGGGTATGACTCTTCCCAGCGCCCACTTCACTGGGTATGAGGTCACTCCCCCTACCGTTGGCCGTGAGTATGGAGCTGTTGCGTATCCGGTCGCTCACCCACATGAGGTCCTCCCCATGTCCCTTTAGACATCTGTCCCGGTGCCCCTCGCACCCCGACCTTCAGTCCCCTCTTCCCTAGCACTATTGCGGCCATGGGAATCCTTGACGAAAATCATCCTTACCCTGAGGAGACACCTAGGGTAAGGAAGGCGGGACGTCGTCGCTGTAAGAGGAATGTCAGGGGAGTCCGGATGGAAATTAGACTAGTCCATTTCTCGGACTCTGAGGCGGAGTACGACTCGACGATGGAACCTTCCCCCCAACCCTTTGAGTCAAGGGCAGGGATGGGGATGCGGCGCGTCAGTCTCGTACTCCCCAAATACGAGATCCGTATGATTCCATCCTCCCTCCGAAGGTATATCAAGGAGGATGAGGACTTGGTATACCCCCAGGGGTCAAACCCACAATTATCACTGGCCTCCCCGGAAGCACCTTCCACCTCAGTCAGGGAGGGTGGGGAACTTTTCTGGGGACCAAAGAAAGATTCACGATGCGACACACCCTCAGTGAGCATCGATACTATGACAGGAGGCCTGTTTTCCAGCCCATCCTATTGTAACGTGGCATCCAGGGCACTGAAACCTTTGGAGGATGGCTCAGGGATCGGCGGCCAATTGGCCTATTCGCCGTATTCCCCGCCGGCCAGCTCACCATTCCGGTGGCCTGTCTCAGCGCCGTTGTCGGCTCCTCGACCATTATCGGTTGTTGAGTAGGGGAAACAAGGGCCAGATCCTGAACCATAGTCGTGGAGCTTCTGGACCGTCCTCGCAGAGGGCCACTTCCCCGAGAAGTTTTGGCCGGTTGCAGGATCATATTTTGATATGCCAGAGTCACTCACCCCGGGAGAGTTTGAATGTTTCCTCCAGACTCTTCGGGCGACTCACTCCCGTCTTCTCCATCAGTTAGAACCTTATCCCGGGAGTTAATCACATATTGAGGATATCGGTGAGCAGTGCCGTCGGGTCGACCTGGCTGCGCTCCCCGCGGTTCAGCACCTTGAGTCACTTGACCACCACGGGGCCCTCCAACAACAATGCGTTCAGAGTTTTCAAGTACTCTGCAAGGTTATCGAGGAAGCCACCCCCCACGCGCAAGTCCGCAGATGGGGGCAGTACGCTGCCCTTCTTTTCTGTGCGATCCGTCGACAACCCGACTCACTGGGCGTCCCTGAGGGAATGTCGCCAAGGGCAGTGGCGGTCAACATGGCTGACCTTTCAGATGAGGGAAACAGTGTGGAGCTCCTCGATGGGGACTCACCCCCTAAGGAAAATCCGCTACTAGAACCATTTGGGAGGATTAATCACCAACAGAGGAGCCTCCTAGGTCTCCCTACACCCACTGGAGCCTTAACACTGAGCCGAAACATCGGCAAGGGTAAAGAGCACGTCGGGTGTGTCAAGCTTACCGACCCATCTGCCTCAGTACAGAAGGCAAAAGAATACCCTGAGAAGGCCACGCTACGCCAAAAGATTGCTGAGAAAAATAGGCTGGTTGATGAGCTCTTGGCCGAACACATTGTAGAGCGGCGACTTGACTACAGTAACCCTAGGCCAGGACAGCAGGGGCAGGAGCACCTACCCCTTGACAAGATTCCCCCGGACAACCGCGACCATGTTGTGTTTGCCGATAGGGGAGATGCTGGAGCCCATGGCACGAGGGCGTGGTATGTTTCACCGAACCCTCCCGAGCGGCGAGATCACCTGGGGGACCCTGCTTGGTTTCCTCCCGCTGCCCCGAGAGTCGCTCCGCCAGCCGCTATGCGAGCTGCTGAGCTTGACTAACAGATTGAAGAGCTCGAAAATGCTCTTGTGGTTAGAGATCCCCATCAGGACAGGAATCCGCATCCGGACGATCTAATGGAGGCGCTCATTGCCCGCTTAGAGGCCCTGGAAACTCGGCAGGTGGCAATCCCACCGGACGACAAGCCATACCCAGTGTGGGTGGTTGACATTCCGGCCCCGCCGGGATTTGGGAACCCCAATTTCACCCCCTTTAATGGGATCGGGGACCTGCCACAACACCTGGACCACTTCAACTTGAGGTGCGGGCCTATGTTAGGGACTCCGGCTCAGCAGGAGGCTGCCAAGATCCGTTGCTTCGTTCAGACACTGGAAGGACCAAAATTCGTCTGGTACGGCCAGCTCCCCGTCGGATCTGTGACTAGCTGGGAGGACCTTCACAGGAAATTCCTCTACCATTTCAGTTCCACAACCTGGAAGACGAACATCGCATACCTATTCAGGTGCAAACAAATGCCTGATGAGCGAGTCGCGGACTTCGTCGCCCGGTGGAAGGGGCTCACGTACTCCCTTGACATGCCACTGACTCAGGAGAAATTACTGAAAATGTGCATAGGGAACGTCAAGGCAGAGCTGGTTGCTTCTCTGATCACTCAGAATTACCCCAGAGGGTTTCAGGACTTCTTGTACATGGCTTAATGCCTCGAAGTACCCCTACAACAGGCCAGTCAGGCACGCCCGCTGCCTCCTGTAATCCCTACAAGGAGAGATACCAGAGCCGAGCCCGCTACTATGGCCTCGATAGAGGCCCCCAGATAGCTAGAGTTTCTACCAGTAAGACCAGCTCAGCAGCCTCATAGGGGTCCACCCCCACGGGTACAGCCTCCGTCCCAGCAGCGACCGCCCCAAAATCAGCGGGCGCCTCCGCATAACGCACCACCACCACCGAGGAGAGATAATTAGGTTCCACCTCCTTAGCAAGCTCCTCCATCCCCTAGTCATGGTCAGCCTCCAAGATCCCCCTTTCTAGAAAAAAGTAATCGGACTTACTCGTTTGAAGAGGCCCAGGTCCCCGGTTATTTCCGTAGCGCCTTGGAGCAGAGGATCGTGCGGCTGCCTGAGTGCCGGAAGCCAGAAGAGGTGCATCTCACTTATCACCCTAACTACTGCACTTATCACCGGACCCTGGGGACACCATCCGGCGATGCTATGTGTTCAAGGAATGGCTTCAAGACCAGATTGACAATAAAATAGTCAGGTTGGGCCCAGCCCCGTCGCAAGTGGTAGGTGTCTTCGTGAGATTAGATGGCAGCAGCAAAAACGAGGATGAGTGGAAACAGGTTTCCGACCGTGGGCCCTAGAAGTATGACGACTCGATGGCCCGCATGATGGTCTCCTGTGCCCATGGCATCATCCATTCCCACCTGAGTCAGCCAGAGCCCTCAGAATCTGCGAGCACCGCTGTGGAATCATTGTCCCAGCCTACCTCGTCCTAGAAGAGCAAGCGGCGACACAAGAAGAAAGAACGCGCCCTACCAATGCCATCATCATCCCGTACACTTGGTGATTTTATGCCCCCAGAGATGGGGATCCCTCCGAGACTCTGTCCGGTAGTGGATGACTCCTTGAGTGAAAGCCCGAGGTATGCTTCGGTTAACAGCATAGAGTTGGTAAATCCCTTTTTGACTCCCGACGATGAGGAACGCCAGGTGGACCTTCCCAATGTCCCCAACCGTCGCCAACGTCGGCAGATCCATGGCTACGTGAATCGCCGAGGCACGACAGTTGTCACCTCCAGTCAGGCCATGCATGCTACTGAGACCAGGCAGTAGGCCCGATACAGAGCTCAGCACACGCGGGCCCCTCACCTGGTGTCGATAGGTTCGCCTCCACCACCGTTTGTGTTGATGGATCAGGCGGGACCACCTCGGCCATGCCGCGACTAGCCTTGCCCTGCCACCGGCCAACTACAACCTTCCGGTCCTAGCACGACAGCCACCTCTTGGGCTTCGACTAGTGAACAGTGAGACGTGCCTAGTACCAGTTAGTCACTGGTTTCGCCGGCAGGGCCTGTTAGGCCTCCAATCACATAGTGGCCTCCTGTAAGCAGAAGCTCGCATTTGGATCAAAACTATGATGTTTTGAATCACCTAGCCAGCATTCCGGAAAGTATTTCTATCCTTGAGGCCCTTCGTCGGTCGTCTGAAATGCGTGAGGCGCTCGCCGAGGCTCTAAAGAGCCCCCTTCAGTTTGAGACGGAGGTGGCAGCCGCAGAAACCTCCCACACTGAGGCGATTGAGGACACCGAATGTCAGGTGGTTATCTCATTTTCCGGTGAAGATGAAGACCTTCCCATACAGGGGCACATTCTCCCTCTATACATCATCGGCCAGTTCAATGGCGTAGAAGTCTGCCGCTATCTTGTTGACACCGGTTCCAGGATTAACGTAATCCCAACTCAAACACTGCGGAAACTAGGGTTGTTTGAGGATGATTTAACTCCCTCCAACCTCAGGATCTAGGGGTATGATAGGACTGAGCAAACTCCAATCGTCATGATTCGCTTGAAGACCCAGTTCGGAGGCTTAATTGCCAACACCGAATTCATGGTTGTCTCTCAGGACACCGCCTAAAACGCGTTAATGGGCAGGCCAAGGCTCCACCTTCACACAGCAGTCCCCTCATCGTATCACCAATGCCTCAAATACTCCCTTAAGGGCCGAGTGGGCGTTCTCCAAGGAGATGAATCTCCTTTTTCCTCTTGTGAAGCCCGTTATCTGGACGCTGACTATTACAAGAGCAAGGAAAAGCAGATCCTGGCAGGTGAGGTTGAGCCCGCCACTGTCACGAGTGATCCCTGGGCAGGTCTGGATGACACATATGTCTCCCCAATCCATCGGTTGGAGGCCATGACCCCCGACATGGGGCAGTGCTTCGTTGTTTTGAGTACCAGAGGATGGCATATTTTCGGGTCCAAGCGACGGTGGGAAATCACCTCCTACTCTTACACCAACCAGGCTCAAGTGATCCCCAAGCCCCTTACCCCTGTACGATATCGGGACGTTAGGCTCATGGAAACGATAGTACGTCTTATGTGTCTGTTTCACCGGGCCGAAATTGACCGGCTCCAGACAACACGCCACTACTGCTTTGATGTCATAAAGCATGGCCCCTTGGGCCGAAGGCCAGATGGGCTTGGATCAACCACCTTTGTCACCATGGTCTCCGAAGTGCATGAGTCTCCGGACGTGATGACCTCTGCCGCCCAAGATGGCACCGGCTTCCCATCAGGGTCTGGCAGCCCCGAAATGGCTCCCCCCGTGGATGATCCCTCTACAAGTGCAGAGGAGGACATGGAAGATGCTCCTCCTACATTTGAGGAAGGCGTCCCCACCACGGTCGACGAGTTAGTATAAGTGAAACTCGGTAGCAAGGAGGACCTGAGACCCACATTGGTCAGCGCCTCTATGCCCCCCGAGGAACGACAACAGTACATAGACTTCCTCAGACAGCACCGTGATGTGTTCACCTGGAGTTATGACGAGATGCCAGGGCTAGATCCCCAGGTATTCGTCCACTACCTTGGCCTTCCAGCAAACCATCATGGGTTCAAGCAGCCTCCCATGAAGATGCACCCCTCTCACAGTTCCATGTCTGAGGCCGAATTTGATAAGCTCATCAAATCCAACTTCGTCAAGGAAGTCTTGTACCCCAGGTGGCTATCCAACATTGTGCTAGTCAGGAAGAAGAACGGGCAGATCAAGGTCTGTATCGACTTCTGCGATCTCAATCGCTACTGTCCGAAGGATGATTTTCCCCTTCCTGTGACAGAGTTGTTGATCGATGCCACGGTCAGGTTCCAAGCCCTCTCCTTCATGGATGGGTACTCCGAGTACAACCAGATCTGGATGGCCCCCGATGATGAAGAGTTCACTAGCTTCAAGGCCCCCCAGGGTACTTTCTGCTACCATGTTATGTCCTTCGGCCTGAAGAATGTGGGTGCCACCTATCAACGGGTTATGCATCACATATTCAAGCCGATTCCCGGGAAACTGGTGGAATGCTATGTGGATGATCTGGTGGTTAAATCTAGTCAGTGCCAGGACCATCTCAAAGACCTTGAGGAAGTGTTCGGCTTCCTCCATTCTCTCCACTTGAAGATGAACCCGTTGAAGTTTGCCTTCGAGGTCACCTCTAGAAAGTTTCTTGGCTTCGCTATTAGGTACCGAGGCATCGAGATCGACCCGGAGAAAATCAAGGCCATCCGTCAGATTCCTCCCCCGAATAATATTCGGGAGATGAGAGGTCTTCAAGGCCACTTAGCCTATATACGCCGATTCATTGAGAATCTGGACGACAAGTGTAAGCCCTTTTCTCGGCTCATGAAAAAAGATGCCACCTATGAATGGGACGAAGAGTGTCAGATCGCTTTTGAGGAAATAAAGCAGTATTTGCTCCAACCTCCGCTCTTGATGCCACCCGTTTCAGGAAAGCCGTTGGTCCTTTACGTGACCACCCTAGAGAGGGTGGAGAAATTTTATGGGGACCGACGGAAGAGTCGCGACGTGACACACCCTCAGCGAGTACCGACACAGTTACAGGAGGCCTGTTCGCTGGCCCATCCTATCGTGATGTGACAGCCAGGACACTACAAACCTTGGAAGGTGATTTAGGATTCGGCGGCCAATCGGCCTACTCGTCGTATTCTCCACCGGCCAGCCCACTAGCCCAGCGGCCTGCCTCGGCACCGCTGCCAGTTCCCCAACCATTCTCGGTTGATGAGATGGGGTATCAAGGGCCGGATCCCAAACCAGAGTCATAGAGCTTCTGGACCATCCTCGCAGCAGGCCACTTCCCCGAGAAGGTTTGGCCAGTTGGAGGATCATATTTTGATATACCAGAATCGCTCAGCCCAGGAGAGTTTGAATGTTTCCTCCAGACTCTTCAGGTGACTTACTCCCGTATTTACCATCAGTGAGCACCTTATCTCTGGAGTCAAGCATATCTCGAGGATATCGGCGAGCAGTGTCGTCGGGTCGACCTGGACACATTCCCCACAATTCGGCACCCCGAGTCACTTGGCCACCACATGGCCCTCCAGCAACAATGCGTCCAGAGTTTTCAGGTACTCCGCAAAGTTATCGAGGAGGCCACCCCCCACGCACATGTCTGTGGATGGGGGCAGTACGCTGCCCTTCTCTTCATCACGATTCGCCGACAGCCCAAATCACTGGGCGGCTCTGAGGGAATGCCCCCAAGGGTAGTGGTGGTCAACATGGACGGCCTGTCAGGAGAGGGGAACAGTTTGGAACTCCTCGATGGGGACTCACCCCCTGAGAACAAGCCTCTAATAGATCCATCAGGGAGAATTACTCGCCAGCAGAGGAACCTCCTGGGCCTCCCCACGCCCACTGAAGCCTTAACACCGAGCCGAAACATCTACAAGGGTAAAGAGCACGTCGGGGCTGTTAAGCTCGTTGACCCATCCGCCTCGGTATAGAAGGAAGAGGAAGATCCCGGGAAGGCCACGCTGCGCCAACAGCTTGCTGAGCATAAGAGGCTGGTTGGTGAGCTCTTGGACGAACGCATTGCAGAGCGGCGGCCTGACTATGGTGATTCTAGGTTGGGACAGTAGGGGTAGGAAAAACTACCCCTCGACGAGATTCTCCCGGGCAGCCGCGATCATACTGCGTTCGCCAACAGAGGAGAGTCTGGGGATCATGGAAATAGGGAGCGATATGTTTCTCCAAACCCTCCTGAGTGGCATGATCACCCAAGGGACCCCACTCAGTTTCCACCCGCTGCCCCAAGAGCCACTCCGCCAGCCGCCCCGCGAGCTGCTGAGCTTGACTACTGGATTGAAGATCCCGACAATGTGCTTATGGTTCGGGATCCCCGTCAGGACAAGAATCCGCGTCCAGATGATCCGATAGAGGCACTCATCGCCCGCTTAGAGGCTCTAGAAACTCGAAAGGTGGCAATCCCACCAGACATCAAGCCATACCCAGCATGGGTGGATGACATGTCGGCCCCACCGAGATTTGGGAACCCCACTTTCATCCCCTTTAACGGGTTCGAAGACCCGCTATAGCACCTGGACCACTTTAACTCAAGGTGAGGGCCTATGTTAGGGACTCCAGCGCAGCAGGAGGCCGCCAAGATCCATTGATTTGTTCAGACACTAGAAGGACCAGCGTTTGTCTGGTACATCCAACTCCCTGTCGAATCTGTGACTAGATAGGAGGACCTTATCAGGAAATTCCTCTACTAGTTATGTTCCACAACTTGGAAGAAGAACATCGCAAACCTCTTCAGGTGCAATCAATGGCCCGACGAGCGAGTCGAAGACTTCTTCGCCCGGTGGAAGGGGCTCACATACTCCCTTGACATGCCACTAACTCAGGAGACATTACTGACAATGTGCATGGGGAACATCAAGGCATAGCTAGTTCCTTCTCTGATCACTTAGAATTACCCCGGAGGGTTCCGGGACTTCTCAGACATGGCTTAACGCCTCGAAGAAGCCATGCAACAGGCCAGTCAAGCACACCCGCTACCTCCTGTAATCCCTGCAAGGAGAGCCGCCAGAGCCGAGCCCGCTGCTGTGGCCCAGATAGAGGCCCCTAGGCAGCTAGAGTTGCTACCAGTGAGGCCAGCTCCGCAGACCTATAGGGGTCCACCCCCATGGGCACAGCCTCCGGCCCAGCAGCGACCGCCTCAAAATCAGAAAGCGCCTTCGCGTAATGCACCACCACCACCTAGGTGAGATAATCAGGCTCCGCCTCCTCGACATACTATTCTGGCCCCACGTCAGGGCCAGCCTCCAAGAGGCCCCTTTCCGGACAAAAGGAATTAGGAATACTCGTTCGACGAGGCCCAGGTCCCTGGTTACTTCCGTAGTGATCTGGAGCAGAGAATAGTGCGGCTGCCCGAGTGCCGGAATCTGGAAGAGGCACATCTCACTGATCACCCCAACTACCGCCCTTATCACCGAACCATGGGGCACACCATACAGTGATGCTACATGTTCAAGGAATGGCTCCAAGACCATATTGACAACAGTATAGTCAGGTTGGGCCCAACCCCAGAACAAGTGGCAGGTGTCTTTGTGAGACCAGAGGGCGGTAGTGGAAATGAGGATGAGTTGAAGCAGGTTTCCTACCGTGGGTACCGGAAGTATAATGACTGGATGGCCCGCAAGATGTTCTCCCAATCCCATGGCATCATCTGTGCCCGCCTGAATCAGCCAGAGCCCTCAGAATCTGCGAGGGCTACCTCGACATCGTCATCCCAGCCTACCTCTTCCCAGAAGAGCAAGCTGCGGCGTAAGAAGAAAGAATGCGCCCTTACGATGCTGTCATCATCCTGCACTCTTGGAAACTTCATGCCTCCATATATGGGGATCCCTCTGAGACTCCGTCCGGTAGTGGATGATTCCTCGAGTGAAAACCATGGGTACGCTTCGGTTAACACCGTAGAGTTGGTAAATCCCTTTTTGAATCCCGAAGATGAGGAACACCAGGTGGACCTTCCCAATGTCCCCAGCAGTCACCAACGTCGGCGGAGCCGTGGCTATATGAATCACCGGGGCCCGATAGTTGGCACCTCGAGCCAGGCCGTGCACGCCACTAAAACCAGACAGCAAGCCCAATATAGAGCTCATCACACCACCTCAGCCGTGCCGCGACCAGCTCTGCCATGCTACCAGCCGACCCCAGCCTTCCAGTCCTAATCTATCAGCCACTCTCCAGGCTTCGACTAGTGAACAGCAAGATGTGCCTAGTACCAGTCAGCCACCGGTCTCGCTGGTAGGGCCCATCATGCCTCCAATCGCAGAGCGGCCTCCTATGAGAAGAAGCTTGCATTTGTCCCGAAAGTATGATGTTATGAAGCACCTGGCCAGCATTCCAGAAAGTCTTTCTATCCTTGAAGTTATTCTCCTGTCGTCCTAAATGCATGAGGCGCTCGCCGAGGCCCTAAGGATCCCCCTCCAGTTTGAGACGGAGGTAGCAGCTACAGACGCCTTCCACACTGAAGCAATTGAGAACACAAAATTCCAAGCAGTTATCTCGTTCTCTGGTGAAGATGAAGACCCTCCCATACAGGGGCACATTCTCCCATTGTACATCACCGGCCAGTTCAATGGTGTGGAAGTCTGACGCTGTCTTGTCGACACGGGTTCTGGGATTAACCTAATTCCAACTCGGACACTGCGGAAGATGGGTCTGTCTGAGGATGATTTAACTCCCTCCGACCTCAGGATCCAGAGATATGATAGGACCGACCAAACTCCACTCGGAAATATTTGCTTGAAGACCCAGTTCGGTGGCCTAATTTCCAATACCGAATTCATGGTTGTCTATCAGGAAACTGCCTACAATGCGTTGATGGGCAGGCCGTGACTCCACCTTCACGCAGCGGTCCCCTCATCGTATCACCAGTGCCTCAAATACTCCCTTAATGGTTGATTAGGCGTGCTCCAAGGATATGCGTCTCCTTTTTCCTCTTACGAAGCCCGTTATCTGGATGCCGACTATTACAAGAGAAAGGACAAGCAGGTTCTGGCAGGTGAGGTTGAGCCCGCCACTGTCACAAGTGATCCCTGGGAAGGTTTGGATGACGCTTATGTCTTCCCAATCCACCAGTTGGAGGCCACAACCCCCGACATGGGGCAGTTCTTTGTTGTTTCGGGTACCAGAGGAAGGCATATTCCCAGGTCCAAGCAGTGGTGGGAAATCACCTCGTACTCCTACACCAACCAGGCTCAGGTGTTCCCCGAGCCTCCAACCCCTGTACGGAATCGGGATGTCAGGCTCATGGCAATGGCGGTACATCATACCTGTCGCTTTCGCCGGGCCTATGTCAATCGGCTCAAGCTGATGCGCCACTACTGCTTTGATGTCATAAAGCGTAGCCCCTTTGGCCGAAGACCAGATGGGATTGGATCAACCACTTTTATAGCCATGGTCTCCGTAGTGCATGAGTCTCCTGACATGATGACCACTGCCGCCCAAGCTGACACCAGCTTACCATCAGGGTCTGGTAACCCCGAAGTAGCTCCCCCCATGGATGATCCCTCCACAAGTGGAGAGGAGGACATAGAAGATGAACCCTCTGCCTTTGAGGAAGGCGTCTCCACCACGGTCGACGAGTTAGTGCAGGTGAACCTCAATAGCGAGGCAGACCCAAGACCCACATTGGTTAGCGCCGCTATGCCCCCCGAGGAGCAGTAATAGTACTTAGACTTTCTTAAACAGCACTATGACATGCTCTCTTGGAGTTACGATGAGATTCCAGGACTAGATCCTCAGGTAGCCATCCACCGCCTTAGCCTTTCGGCAAACCATCGCGGGTTCAAGTAGGCTCCCAAAAAGATGCACCCTTCTCACGGTTCCATGGTTGAGGCCGATGTTGAGAATCTTATTAAAGACAACTTCGTCAAGGAAGTTCAGTACCCCCGATGGCTAGCCAACATTGTTCCATTCATGAAGAAGAACGGACAAATCAGGGTCTGTATCGACTTCCGCGATCGCAATCACCACTGTCTGAATGATGATTTTCCCCTTCCAGTGACAGAATTGTTGATCGATGCCAAGGCTGGGTTCTAAGCCCTCTCCTTCATGGATGAGTATTCTAGGTACAACCAGGTCCAGATGGCCCCCGAGGATGAAGAGTTCACTACCTTCAGGGCCCCTAAGGTACTTTATATTACCAGGTTATGCCCTTCGGCCTGAAGAATGAGGGTGCCACCTATCAACGGGCCATGCATCGCATATTCAAGCCCATTCTTGGGACACTGGTGGAGTGCTACGTGGATGATCTGGTGGTTAAATCTTGCTAGCACCGGGACCATCTCAAAGACCTTGAGAAAGTGTTTGGCTTCCTCTGTTCTCGCCACTTGAAGATGAACCTGTTGAAATGTGCCTTTGGGGTCACCTCCCGAAAGTTTCTTGGCTTCGTTGTCAGATACCGAGGCATCGAGATCAACCAAGAGAAGATCAAGGCCATCATCCAGATGCCTCCCCCGAGTAATATTCGGGAGCTTAGAGGCCTCTAAGGACACTTAGCCTATGTACGCCGATTCCTTGCGAATCTGGCCGGCAAGTGTAAGACCTCTCCCAGCTCATGAAGAAAGGCACCACCTTTGAATGGGATGAAAAGTGTTAGAACGCCTTTGAGGAAATCAAGCAGTATCTTCTCCAACCTTTAGTTCTAATGCCACCCATTTTCAGAAATCCTCCGATCCTTTATGTGACCGCACTGGAACGGTCCCTCGGCGCACTTCTCGCCCAGAAGAACAACGAGGGAACAGAGAATAGCCTCTACTACCTCAGCCGCATTCTCCTCAATAAGGAAATTAGATATTCTCCCATCGAGAAGAGCTTCCTGGCACTCGTATTGGTTGTGCATAAATTGCGGTAATACTGGAAGCACCACAAGGTACATCTGGTCTCTCGAGTAGACCCGTTGAAATACATCCTGAGCCGACCTATGTTGACCGGCCGATTGGCGTTCTGGGTGGTGATCCTCCAGCAGTTTGACATCAGGTTCGTACCTCAGAAGGCTGTCAAAGGACAGGCATTGGTAGACTTCTTAGCTGCCCACCCGACCTCTGCAGACCAGCCACTGGATTTAGGTTTTCCTGATGAGGCAATCCTCTCATTCGATCGCGCCATCCCCTGCTGGCAGATGTACTTTGACGGTGCCTCCCAGAGCGCCACCGGTAGAAGGCTCAATGATCCTAGGCTCAACAGAGTGGGCCTGGGTGTCGTCTTCATCACCCCGGAGCAAGACGTTCTGCTGTATTCATTCCTGTTGTCACAAGGCTGCACCAACAATGAGGCAGAGTATCATGCCCTCATCACTGGCCTCGAGTTGGCTCTAGAGATTGACGTACCCCATCTGTATGTAAAAGGGTATTCTAAGCTAGTCATCAAGTAGGTCAATGGTGACGATGCTATCAGGAAGCCAGAACTCATGCCATTGCTACAGTTCACCCTTCGTCTAATGACTAAGTTCCCCTCCGGACCAGAGGTCGTTCACATTCCCCGATCGCAGAACAGTCGAGCAGATGCTTTGGCCAGCCTGACCGCATCACTTGCGGAGCCCGAGTAGGATGACCTAATTATCCACATGGCACACCGGAGAGTCATTGCTTCTATTATTCCGGAGGGCGATCATGGCCCGTGAGTGAACCATATCACCGCTGGTGCCCCTACATCAGGATCCCCGGGGGCTTCGGGTGCGGTAATCGAGACAATTCCTAACTAGAGGACTCCCTTCGTTGAATATCTCCAGCACGACAATCTTCCACCGGACCAAGCCGAGCGCGAGTGAATCCGACGCCACGCGCCGCAGTTCACCCTTCAGAGCAGTCTCAATCTTGAGCAGCTCCTTTACAGGCGCATATTTAATGGTGTTATCCTCCGTTTCCTTCAAGGAGTCGAGATCCCATGGGTCATGCAAGAAGTGCACGCTGGTTCCTGTGGCGGCCACCAGGCCGGGTCGAAGTTGTCCCACCATATTCGGAGGCTGGGATACTTCTGGCCCTCTATGATCTACAACTGCATCGAGTATTCCAAGAGGTGTCATGCGTTCCAAGTTCATGCTAAATTTTTTCATCGGCCACCGGAGCCTCTCCATACTACTAAGTATTCTTGGCCCTTTGCAGTCTGGGGGTTGGATGTTGTAGGACCTTACCCGCCGGCGATGGCCCACCAGTGCTAGTTCATCTTGACCACTATGAATTTCTTCTCCAAGTGGGAAGAGGCAATCCCACTCAAGGAAGTCAAAGCCTGTTCTATCACTGAATTCATGAGCTCCAATATCATCTATCAATTTGGATTACCTCACGCTATCCTCATGGATAACAGAACCAAATTCCGAGCAACCGAGATGAAGAAATTGTACGCCAAGTACAACATTCGCTCTAACCACACCTCCCGCTATCATGCGCAGGCGAATGGACAGATTGAGGTGTTTAACAAAACCCTCTCTAACATTTTGAAAAGATGGTTGGTCAGAACAAGAAAAGTTGTCCGGACAAGCTCCCCAACGCCCTCTGGGCTTATAGGATGACGACTCATAACTCCACCCAAGTGACTCCGTATTCCCTAGTGTATGGAGCTGAGGTCGTCCTGCCCATCGAGATCTAGTTTCCCTCATTGCGCAATACGATCTATGACCAGAAAGCGCCGGATAGAGTTTCTGAAATCCGTCTAGCCGAATTGGAAGCGCTGGACGAAAGTAGGCTTCGCGCGTTACATAACATAGAAAGGCATTAGAGCAGGATGGCTTGAGCTTTCAATAAGAAGGTTCACCTCCACTCCTTCCTGCAAGGTGACCTGGTGCTGGCTCTCAGAGAGCCGATGATTTCTGGCAGGAAACCACCCAAGTTGGAGCCCAAATGGGAGGGGCCTTTCATTGTCCATAAGGTCTATCCCAATGGCACTTATTCCTTGGTGAATATGGATAGTGAGCGCATAACTCCTCCCACCAATGCCAGGTTCCTCAAGCAGTACTTTTCCTAGGTATGCATGGTCCCGCATGACCCTAAACTGCACCTTGGTCCGAGTTCTAAGACCTTAAACTAATATCCTTACATGGTCCTACATGACCTTAAACTGTATGGTCCAGCACGACCCTAAACCACACCTTGGTCTGAGTTCTAAGACCTTAAACTAAGATCCTTACGTGGTCCCGCAGGACCCTAAACTGCACCTTGGTGCGAGTTCTAAGACCTTAAACTAAGATCCTTACATAGTCCTGCATGACCTTAAACTGTATGGTCCCACACGACCCTAAACTGCACCTTGGTCTGAGTTCTAAGAGCTTAAACTAAGATCCTTACATGGTCTCGCACGACCCTAAACTGCACCTTGGTCTGAGTTCTAAGACCTTAAACTAAGATCCTTACATTGTCCTGCAAGACCTTAAACTGTATGATCCCACACGAACCTAAAATGCACCTTGGTCCGAGTTCTATGACCTTAAACTAAGATCCTTACATGGTCCAGCATGACCTTAAACTACATTTTCCCCTACATCTGGTCCCCCGATGGTCTGAGTTCTAAGACCTAAAACTAAGATCCTTTCTCGTCCCACACGACGTTAAACTGTATTCTGTCCCACACAACGTTAAACTGTGTTTAGTCCTACACAACATTAAACTGCGTTTCAAGAACTACGTGTGGCTTGATTCTCATCCTAATGAGATACATGGGAACGCCCGGACATTTCATCTTGGGTCCAGCCCTAGGGTTACCAAATCCCATCCCTCCTTATTGTCGGCCCCTTGGCCTGACTTTTTGGGAAGTGGTGTAATCATGACATCTACCCCGAATAAGTTCGAGATGCCCCATAGTAATAATGGGAAGTGGCATTTCTCTCGCCAGAGAGGTCCTGTCTGAAAATTGGGACGATCCGTGATCAGGTTGGTACGTCCGCCTAATGCGCCTCCGCCACGGTGCCACAATTTCAGGAGTGTTGGACTCTGTTCGAACAAACCACCACTCCAATTTCCACGCTTTGCGTTCCCCTTTATTCGGGTCCTCATTCTCTTTCATGTTTGATGGGACCCCCTAACAGTATGGATGATAGACTTCGGTCCGCTTGCTGCCATAATATGGATGATAGACCTTTGGTCCGCCTATTGTAGCAGTATGGATGATAGACCTACGGTCTGCCTACTATCCTGGGGAAACGTTCCAGAGGACTGGTCATGTTTGATGGGACCCCCTAACAGTATTGATGATAGACTTTGGTCCGCCTGCTGCCATAATATGGATGATAGACCTTTGGTCCGCCTATTTTAGCAGTATGGATGATAGACCTATAGTCCGCCTGATGTCCTGGGCCAACGTTCCTGAATATTGGCCGGTGATATTTGAGTTAGGCCCCGTGTTGTGAACATGGTCAGCAGTCAACCCTCATTTATTGCCCCCATTCCAGGCCAACACGATATGGATTCTACGTTTCCTCCACGGTTAATAGTCATCCTCCATCGTCGCACCTCAGAGTGTTCTGAATTCAGGTAGCGTGATTCACCTTTCCTTTCCATCTCCCTATGTTCGGATGGATTTCAATGCGCCCGGAATTGCCCCGCTTGTGTGTCAGAGCGAATTGAGAAGGTGATATATCAATCGATCTGAGGTCTTCTCCTCAGAAATCCAGGCTGAATTTCGGATTCCTGAAGCTTGGTTAATGCCCCACAGTTGGACGAAATGATAACACGGGTATCCTTTGCTTCTCACGTTGGGTGTGACCCACAGGATCTTAGGGATGAGTTGTTATTCATTTCGGAATTATGGTTGAGCATATTAAACCAAGGGTACAAATGAATGGATTTGTCCATGTATTGGATTGAGATGATGAGCAGTACAAGCAGGAAGTTCATGAGATGGCCAAAACAAAGCCCCTAAGGGTCGGCATGGTGGATCGATCCTTCCAACGCTGCTACCCTTTGGCTGGTAGCCTCCAAGACCGCTTATCACTCCTTGAAGACTCTCTCCTCATCGGCCACCGCAGAGCGCAGCTCACCAACCCTAGCTTGTGCCTGCACCCGCTCGGTTTGAAGTACGACCATCTGCTGACTCGCCTCCATCAGTTGTTCCTACGCATCAGCTAGCTGGGCTTCCAGTTGTTCCACGAGCTCAGAGCACATCGCCAGGAAGGCCTCCTTCTCTGCCGCCTGCCCTTCGAGGTGCCGGACCTCCCGCTCCGCCCTCAGAAACACTCGAGCGTCCACCGATATTTCCCGACACTGGGCAATGTCAGTGCGCTAGCTGCTCTCGCGTATCTTTTCGGCCATGTAATCACGGACCGTTAGATGAAGGCGCTGAGCGTCAGCCCCTTCGGCGCACAGGAAGCGTAGCCAAGTCTGGAGTGATCCCATCCGCCTCAGCCAATCCGACTGGGGTTGTCTGAGAAAGCGCTGGATAAACTTCCACCCTTTGCGTCGTGTCATCCGGCTCTCCTCAGCCACTTCTGAGTCTGATTCATCTATCTCATCAGGGTCAGCGGGCCGGTACACAGGAAAGGCAGCCAGTAGGTCGGCGGAAGGATCTTCCTCAGGGATGTATTCATGAGGAATAAGATCCTCGACGTCCGGGTGATCTTCCTCTCTCGCCCCGACAGCGACGGTGGCTCGATCATCCTCCGACCTCGCCTCAAGAACAGCACCGCTGATGCCCGCTATCCCCTTCTCACTGATTTCCAGGGCCGACTCAGTGCGGGAAGCATGTTTTGAACGAGGTGGTATGTCCTCCACTGGTCCGCTCACAGACGGCCCATGCTCTGTAGCCTGACGAGCCTCCAATGTTGAGATCATTGCGCAAAGAGTATGCTGATTAGTTGGGATCTTTTGACAACAAGTGCCAGTAGTGAAGCGTGAGACTCACACGAATCCAGAGCATCGTCCTCCAGTGTTCCGACCACTACAGGAGCCGCCGTTATGGGATACCCCTCTGCGCTTGTCAATTAAATGATGGGTGTCAGATTCCCATCCTGTCTCATCGGTTCCCTTCCTCCCTCCTCTAGTGGGGATGCGTGACCAACGCTTAGGCACTCCTGAGTGAGATAGAGAGAGGGTTTGGAAATTGAAAAGGAGAATGGATGAAAAAGGGAAATGAATGAGGATAGAGACAAACCTCGAGTATCTCAGTTATGTCGAGATCAGATCCGACAATCTCGCTGCTCTCTCGGAGACTCCCTTGGTAGGTCACCCCCTGTGACCCCTCACCTTCGGGTTCTCCTTCTTCTTCATCTTCCATTTCGCCTCCGTCTTCTCCGGTCTTCTCCCCCTTCGACTCCTCGTCATTGTCACCTTCTCCCGGCGGCATCACTTCCAGATCATTCTCCTGGCCGAGCATCACTTTCAATAGGAAAGGTGGATCCGCACGCCGACCCCTTTGGCGCACGTATGTATCCATGGTCGTCAGATAAGCATGCCGTTGATGGAAGTTTACCCGGTCGGTAACTCGAACGAGCCCGACCTCTGGTAGCAAGATCCCGTTTTGCATGATCTTCTGCTAGACGACTTCAACGCTCAACGATTGCAGCAGGGTCATCCAGGACGACCACAGTGCCAGGAAAATTGCATCTTGGGAAGGTTCTAGAAGGTATCTTATCTTCTTCTCGGGAAGTTCCCTGGCCGCCTCATGTGACCCCCCAACGGGAAACGAAGTCGCGGCGACACCATGTGATGTGCCCGCCGCTGAGGTCCCAGCCTGCGTATGCCTCACTGCCGGACGCGCCCCTGGTTCCCCCCTTCTGGCGGCACCTTGCCTCCTCACCCGTCACCCAGTTTCCGTGCGGGTAGCCTCGAGTTGCCGGACTTGCTTACGTAAAAGCCCCTCAGGGTACGCAATGGTCCAGTGCTTGGCATACTCAGTTTCTAGGCCAGCGTCGACCCCGGTGGGAGGAAGAGTGATGACGTCTCCGAAGCCGAAAGTGGTAAACATCAACCACATCTGGCAAAAAACGTAGGGATTCTTCTCCTTCCAGATGGCTGTGAATACCTTCTTCAACATTCGTTGTAGGCACCATAATTTCCTGGAATATCGGGATGGCACGTAAGGCTCGCAGATCACCTTCCCATCGATCTGAGCCACGAGCACCCCGCCCCGAATGCTCTGGAAATACTCCCGCTGCTCCAGTGGGCCTCGCCCATTGTCCACCATCTGGTTGAACGGGGTGGGGAACAGGCTGAAGTTGAAGTTGGTGTGGTTACCAATGCGGATTCTCATTCCCTCCTCATTGAGCGTCATCAGCACCACCCCGACGATGTTCAGCAAGGATGGTCGTAGGCCATTGCCTGGAGGACGGATGGCGTTTGGGAAAGTGTACCCGCTGAGGTGAGCCACCACCTAGCTGTGGAAGATCTGGAAGGGGCCACATACTCTCCGAGGCAAACCCCCTCATGAGATGCATCCCCGGATGGCACACATCTTGGCCAGTACGGGGACACCCAAGTTGAACCGTTTGTTGGCAGCCATGGTGCCCGCCATCACTAGTGTTATTGGACGGATGCCCATCCTCGCGTCCCACATCGGTAGGAGCCACCCGCTCAAGAAGGCGACAAGGAACCTGGCACACCAGACGTTCGGGTCCCGGGCCTCGATGACGCGATAGCCCCATGATTGGTATTGCCCCGCCTCCAGGGTCCTCCAGTATGACCCATCCCTGCTCCTCTGAGCCACGATTGGGCACTGTTTCCCCCATCCCAACATCTTGATTGCTGGATCCTTCTCGAGGAACTGGCTGAACCATCCATTGTAGGAAATGTCCTTTAGGAATTCCTTGACCCCCAGCCTCTCTTTGGCCAGCTCCAGCAGGTTCCACGTCAGTATGGGCGTCCGTGACCTATCTTCTGAAGTGTTCTTTGGAGGAACGAACTCATCGTATTTGGAGCCCTCCAGTGGGATACCTCCGATGCAGTGAACGTCCCAGAGACTGATGCCAACTTCCCCATGGTGAAGGTGTAATGTGTTGGTATCAGGAGACCACTGGGTGAAGATATCCGGCCCGAGCTTGGGTTGACAGTGGAAGTGGAACTGCGATGTCCATACCGCCTCGAACAGGCTAATATGCCGCAGTTCATCCCCAAACTGGTCGCATGTATGGCGAACCCAGAACGCCCAGACCCACTCACTGGTGAAGTTTCCCCTGGACCACAGGTCCCAATCCTTTAGCCAGCCCTCTGTGTCATCCGTGATGCTCTGACGAAATGTGCTCTCATAGAGGGCCGGAGAATTCTCTGCGACAGGCTCGTCCCCGGTGATGGTCCTAGTCCTCGGGTTCAGGACATATACGTCCATATGTCTGGTTTACCTAGTAGGATGTCCATTGTTGGTAATGTTGTAGCGAGGAAGCTCGTCCTCCCGGGTCACCCATAACCACGGTGTGTCCACCTCAAAGCCCGACAGAGGCACCTCCTCCAGGATGCCAAAGTTCCAGAGCGGGAGGTTGTCAGACAGGGGATACGTTTTCTGGGCTGGAGTCAGCAGATTGAACAAGGTCATATTGTTGGAAACGATCACCTTAGCACCATAAAACTCCTCGTTCTCCGCCATTTTAGTCCTACGAGCGTCAGCTTCCCCCTCATCAACTTGGTTTTCAGCCATCTCGAATATTTCGGGAATTGCATGAAATCAGGATGTAGTGCGTGGGATCGGAGAGTGTTGCGTGAAATCTGAAGTGGCGGCGTGAAATCCCAGAGTTGGGCGCACAATTGGCATGCTAGGCACAGAATAGCCTGAGTAGGCATCCAAGTAATACCGAAATTCGAAAGGAATTATGCGCTTCCAGAGCATTTTTACGCACATCCGCAGGAGCAATTTCGTGCACGAGAGCATTAATCCTATCGCGCGAAAAATCTTCTGTACGGATTCGAGACCTAGTGCCCCTTTTTATAGGCGAGGCCAGGGTTCCACGCCACATGGAAAGAGAATTCCGCGCTTATCCATCGTTTTTCACGCCACACCGGTTTTTTGTGCGCTAAGTGCCCAGGATATGCCCTGCTTCGGCGTTTCGGCGTTTCCCTCGTAATCCGATCGTTGCGACATCTTGCTGATCCCTTTCTGAGGGGGGGCATTTGTAGATCCCGAAAAAGTCTGTGACTCCCAGAGGAAGTTTGGAAATGACAAAGCGATGTCATATTCGGAATCAGAGGCCTGGTCCGGAGGCACGGGAAGTGGTGCTTGAAATTAAGGAGGACTTGCGCGAAATAATGAGTTGCACGCGAAGCATTCCCAGGATTCGTGTAATCGAGTCGATGGAACGCACAATTTTGCACACCCTGGTTCTGTGCGGTGAAGTTTTGCACGCCGACGGTTCTCGGTGCGGAATATTGGGCGCGCCTCCTGGATTCCGCGCCAGCTGATGCCTATAAATAGAAGGCGACCCCTAATGGTTTGGGGGTTGCGGAATTCAGAACGGCTCCCATGCATGCAATTCAGACTCCCCCGCGCGCAATATGACTTCCAGGTAATTCCTCTTTTCACGCAACCTTTCCCCGGGGTTCGCCTTTGCGTGCAACTCCACGGGCTTAAGTGATTTTGCTCACTCCTCTGGGTTCCTCCCTTACGCGCAATCTTTTCCCCGTGCGCACAATCCCCTCCTGTGCACGCAATCCCCATCCTTTGCATGCAATCACGTTTCCGCACAATCCTCTGGTCCTATTGCTCGCCATCCCAGTGTTTTGCGCGCAAACCTTCGTTTTGCGCGCAACACCCAGGACCCCTTTACCTTGACACCCCTTGGCTGCCTTTCTGCGCCGGCACCTGATGTCTCCCCTACCGGGCATGCGCGCCATGCGTTGTTTTCCCGTATGGCCTTCCATGATTGTACGCAGTAACCTCAAGGTCCCTTGGGCAGTGTTTACCATTGCGTTGCTTTGCCTTATGCTTCTCCGCATAGGCACGCTAACAGCTATTGCTTCCTCGCATAGCCACGCTAATGTGGACCCCTCAATGGTTCGCCCTGCGGCCCCCCTTCACTACGGCCTTGCCGGATTCCTTCCCTCCCACAGGGGGTAGAGGGTGTTGGGAATGTAATCCCTAGGGGTGTGGAGCGAACCCACCTCGTCCAAGCTGGAGGATGTTAAACTGCTAAGCACATCGTCCTTAACACATGACGTTAAACTGTGGTCCGACCCTATGCTTCGCACGCAGGGTCCCCCCGGCTCGGACATTTTTTACGCCCACTCGTCTCCATGGGAATGGAATCTTCCTCGCATGGAATGAGATACTCCTAGTCAGAGTGGTATTTGTCCACGGGGGAAGGGCTGCCTCAGAGCGTAAGCCCCCTAGCCTCTCTTACGGAAGGTTGCACCCATGCACCTCCGTACTTCCCTCCTGCCAAGGCCAGTGGAGTCCCTTTCCCACTGCACTTTGTCGCACCACGGGGCCTCCATCCTAGAGTAAGCCCTGGCACCAAGGTCCGCTAACCACGTGTAAGCCCCTGTTTCCTCTTTGGGTCGCTCAATGCGTAAGCCCCTTTCCGCTTCTCACGGATGCACCCTTCGCGACGTGATCGTCTGGTCTCTGCTACCTCTTGTTTCTCACACCAAGAATGACTCACGTGGGCTTAGAGCGTGCATCGACCATGACATCCTCTTATGGGCCACCTCAGAGCATAAGCCCCATCCCAGCGAACTACGTGGACTTTGATCCGTGCCAACACATGGTACGTAGGAAGCCTCTACAAGGTTTAAGCCCACCACCCGGTCGTTCCAACCTCTTCACGTCGGTTCACCAACACCATGGGCCGCCTTAGAGTGTAATCCCCAAATTCCCTCGTCCCGCATGACGTTAAACTGCATCCCTCGTCCTGTATGACGTTAAACTGTATCCCTCGTCCCGCATGACATTAAACTGTATCCCTTATCCCGCATGACGTTAAACTGTATCCCTCATCCCGCATGACGTTAAACTGTATCTCATCCCACATGACGTTAAACTGTATCCCTCATCCCACATGATGTTAAACTGTATCCCTCGTCCCGCATGACGTTAAACTGTATCTCATCCCGCATGACGTTAAACTGTATCTCGTCCTGCATGACGTTAAACTGTATCTCGTCCCGCATAACGTTAAAATGTATCCCTCATCCCGCATGACGTTAAACTGGATCCCTCATCCCGCATGACGTTAAACTGCATCCCTCTTCCCACATGACGTTAAACTGTATCTCGTCCCGCATGACGTTAAACTGCATCCCTCGTCCCGCATGACGTTAAATTGCATCCCTCGTCCCACATGACGTTAAACTGTACCCCTTTGTCCTGCATGATGTTAAACTGTATGTCGTCCCGCACGACGTTAAACTGTATTCCCCAAACTACGTGGACTTTGATCCGTGCTAACGCATGGTACGTAGGAAGCCTCCACAAGGTTCAATCCCATAACTCCATCACCCTTCCTGATCCTTACCCGGGCCGCCACATCCCTGTGAGATCATGCCACCCCATCCCACTCCATAGTATTCGGGAATCCGCCCACGTGTTAGCCCCAACATCGGTGTTCCCCCTGGGGGGTTCTTCAATCTTATCCACTCTCAGTGTTCTGATTAGTCCGATCCGTCTCCGCAAGATGTTAAACTCGCGGAATACCCCGTTTTAAACATGGGAAGCTAAGGAAAACCTCATATGGTACACAATTCCCCGCATTCAATTTGGGATGCATCAAGCTTCCGCGCCCTCAAGAATCCCTGTGATAAGGGACAGAAGACAGACATGCCGATCCCCAACGTCAAGACATGCCAATGACACCCCAATGTGACTATTATCCTCACCGAAGGTTGCTGCCCTGACAAGACCCCTTGGAGCGTCTCGATGGAAGCAGTGTAATTAACTGGCGTCCATGCAGATATGGAGCTAGGAATGAGCTTCACTTTCCCGTATTAAATCTATGAGGGAGACCCAGACTAGGTGACGATCTCCGAGGAGGAATCCACCGAAGGAAGAACCGACATCCCATCATCCCAGTTTCGATCAAGGAGAAGACATCTCTGAACAAGGAATGGATGATGCCCGACTTTGGAAAGCGGGAATGCGGGGAAACAAGCCGTGTGTCCTCCCATTCGTGATGGACACGCGTGCGCGCCCCGACGTAAAAGAATCGGAAACAGTATGATACAAATTACATACGCAATACATAGAAAAATATTAACCATTTTTAAGGGAAATAGTCTCTCAAACCTTTTCGTCATATGATGAAATAGTTTTATGTGCTATCAAAATAGAAAAATAATTCTCCAAGTCATATTTATTTAAAGGGAAGCGAGAGAAGAATAAGATAACCTAGAAAAAAATGGATGAAAGGAAGAAGGGAAATAAGGATTTTCTGTATGTGATAACTATGGAAAGAATCACCCTAGGAAATTATTAATGGTATTGAGATTTGTTTATATGTGTGGAGATAAGGGACACCATACCAAATAAAGAAAACGGAAGAAATAAAATACTCCTATAAAGTGTTTTAATCATAGGGAGATGAGGAAATATGAAAATAAATGCCCCAATAATCAAGGTAATACACTTCAGAACATCTTTAGGGATCAAGGTCAAGCCTATGATATTGATACAACCAAAGTGGATGGATTGATGTGATTATATATTTGGATCCAAGATAAATGTTGTAAAAGTATTTTTTGATGATATTATGGTTTTAAGAATTATAAAATGTATAAGGATTATATTACGATACTATTTTTTAAAGGATTTTAAAGTATGTGTTGAATGGTACCAAGAAACGTGATTCAGTGGCAAGTTGAAATTCTTGGAAAATACATGATTGAGGGAAATATAACCCTTAATATGTTCCTGATGTTAAGATAATAATGTTGGGATTAAGATATAATTGATATGGATAAAGTAAATCAGATAGTGATAGCTACCTTGGAACTAATTAATGATCTGTTGACAAAATGGTTTATTCTATCATTAATGGAGTTAAAAACATTTTTGTGTTTAATGAATATATCCAATAATTTGTGTTTTATTTAAGTAATAAGAAATAATGCATGTTTTAAATAAGGTTTTATGGTAATTCAAGTTTTTACCATGTTTCAAGAAGGTATTCAAGTGTTTGGAATATGATGATTAAGATCTAGTTAATCTTTTTTGAAGATTAATGATAAGTTAATATTTGAAATTCAGTTTTCGATCTTAATCTTTTGTAAGGGTTATAAGGTTGACCATTTATAAAATGGTTTAAGTTGAAATTTGGACTAGGTTTTAAGGATTGATGTATTAATTAATTATATGGAAATGTATGCATATTGGATGATTTGTGCTAACCATATTGTTTTTTGAAAATATTTGGGGACAAATGAAAATACTTTTCAATATTTTATGGATCTTATGATCTATTAAAAGTAAATTTTAATGCTTTAGGAATCAAAAAATTTATTTTTTGAAATTCATTTCTTGTTGTATGGGGTGAATTTTAAATTAATCGAAGCACAACACAAGTATTAAATTATTATTATGATATAAAACAAATCATGTAAGTATATTTCCATATATTCTTAGACTATTAAATAATTCCTCAACTTTAGGAAAAAATATATTGAGATAAAATTTTATCTTATTAGTATAATTCTTGACGATATCAATGACCTTTCACGCCTCATTGGTTTATGGATTTGTGGTCGTTAACCTTATATGGATCACCCACTTTCTTGTTATAAATGTTCTCTAACACTCTTCATTAGTATTTTAACTTTAGTATTTTGTACCGTATCCATACTTTAACTTCCCACCTATGTTCTCCTACTTAGAAATTGAGTCACGTGATTATTCCAGATGACCTTCGTACTTTGCATTTTCTCTTATTAAGAGGATATTTTATTAACCCTTTTATGATGTGGATTTTTAAAATAAAATAATTTCCAAATTTCAAACCATTTATTTCCAAGATCAAGTTCAAATTGCAAGCACACAATTTATTTAAGATGGAGAGAACATAACACCCTGAAATTCTAAAAGAATAACATTTTATTCAATAGCATATGCAATAAGAAAAATTTAGTTTATATTGCATTAAAAACATGAATAATTTTAGTTTTCATTATACATAACACTGATTTTATATTTCATTACATGCAACTATTATTTTCTTAGAAATCTTTCATTATACGCAAGGTTGAGTTCTACCGAACAACAATATATTATTATTATTGTTTAATATAATAGTTTTCATCTAGCCATTGGAATGAAGATTAAGAATATGATAAAATTACTTACGAAAATATATATTTTACACATGTTTATTAGATATCTATTTATTATAAATAAAATAATAATCATCTAAAAGAGAAGACATATTTTCTAGAAAACAACATTTTTTGTAAAAGACGATTTAATCATGCTTTGCGTACATAATTTATAATAACTTTTTAAAAATTTTACAATTTTATTTTGATAAAATAAAATTTATTTTTGAAAATATAATATTTAAATTATCTTTGGGTAGATTGTTTGTACTCTTTTTAGAAGTTTCATTTTTTGATGGATAATGAAAAATACTGAATTTTAATTGAAAACTGCCTTTTCTTTTAAATAATTTATAATGTTAAATTATATTTTAAATTGGTTTTAAAGTAAAATTAGGTAAATTTAATATAATTTAATCCAATTTAGGTCACTTTTATTATTTTAATATTGAATTTAGATATAAAATCTTTTTAAAGTTTTGAGCATTTTCACATTAAAATTCAGCTTTCTCATCGCATATGTGGGATTGATTTTAAATTAAATTCTACCACTTTTGTGAGTTGAATTTGGAAAAATTGATTCCATGTCTGGAATAAAAATAATTTATATGATCTCATAGGTTCAAATTAATTTTTTACCATAGTGATTATTGAAAACAGTTGAAATTAATTATTGCAATTAAGGTTAAAATGAGGTTTTGGGCATTACATGTATTTGTTTTAAAATTAATTTTACACAGACATTGTTTTTTTATTTAATAAATTGGATTTTATATTAAAAATAAGTAGGTATAAATTATCTAATAAAATTAATTTTAATTGCAGTCTTAAAATATAAATTATCTTGGTAAAGAAAAATACACAAGTTATCGTGGTAAAAAACTAAAATAGTAAACTAGAGAAAACTTAAAAACTAAGGAATAACATGATAAAAATATATTTATTTTTGTGTGGTGGAGGTGTTTATAAACCAAATAAACCCTAAACTAAATTAGTGATCTATTTTTTAGTATCATGAGGTAAAGGAGACCTCCTAATAGTGAATACTTTTGATTATTTATAAGAAATCCACTCCTCCTTAATTATAAAAGGGCACTCACTCCCCTCACTTATTCACATCTCTCGAGAAATTTTTATTGACCATACGCGAACAAAATAACTTCCCAAATTCCCTAAAATCATAATAGAAGCCATATTTTTGGAATAAATACAACCTAGTAATGATTTATTTCAAACCTAAGGAGAGTACTCAAAGAAGAGATAACGTTCTTCAATGACTATCTTTATTTTACTTCTTTCTACACCTCCTTCATTTATAATTAAAAATTCGTGATATAATAAAATTAGTATCTTTAATATACTGGGATGTTATTATAATAAGTTCATTATCTAAAACCATCTCCATTTAAATCAAATAGGTTATAAAATCATCATTCATGTGTATAGAGGACTACCGCCTTGAAAACTATTGTCATTCATTTTTCCATTTCCACCTCACAAGGTTGGGTATTATGATAGATATAAAGTATATATATGATATATATAACATAATTATACCTATATAGTCATTATATAATATATAACTTATTAAATTCCATTCCATAGGAGATATTATAACGTCACTTGTGTGTACAGGGGACTGTCGCTTCATGAAGCGATGCGATTCTTCTTTCACTAACACTCTACATGGAAGGTCATAAAGAATAATCTTAATGATTATATGTGATATAAATTAAATAAATATTATATTAATGACAAATTTTCATTCTATAAAGATAATATATATATATATATCAATTTATTTCTTACCTTTTTACAAAATAAAATATTACAGCATCGTTCATATACGAGTGGACTGGTGCCTTTACAAAGAAATGTGACTCTATTTTCATCACCACACCAAATCGATGATATATATTAGTATATTTTAAAAAATAATATTATATTTATTATATTATTATCATTATATAAATATAATATATTACTTACACCCTTTCAATAATGATCATTGAAAAATAAAAACATTACTGATGCGTACATATGGCCCATAGTCTCCATGATCATAACATACTTCATTTTTCATAACCATAATTAGTAATTAGTTTTAAAAGTATAATTGATGTATAAATATGATAATTATTTCCTAATAATAATTATTAAGATGATATAACTATGTAATATGTGTAATAACCATATTTTTCATGATGAAACACGAATGAGAAAATTAGGAAATTAACATTGAATTTAGATATAAAATCCTTATAAAAGTTTGAGCATTTTCACATTAAAATTCAGCTTTCTCATCATGTATGCAGGATTGATTTTAAATTAAATTCTACCACTTTTTTGAGTTGAATTTACGAAAATTGATTCCATATATATAATAAAAATAATTTATACCATCTAATAGGTTCAACTTAATTTTTGACCATAGTTTTTAGTGAAAAGAGTTGAAATTAATTATTGCAATTAAGGTTAAAATGAAGTTTTTGCACATTAATTGCGTTTGTTTTAAAATTAATTTTACACACACATTGTATTTTTATTTAATAAATTGGATTTTATATTAAAAATAAGTAGGTATAAATTATCTAATAAAATTAATTTTAATTTTAGTCTTAAGATATAAATTATCTTGGTAAATAAAAAGACAGAGGTTATTGTGGTAAAAAACTAAAAGGGTAAACATGAGAAAACTTAAAAACTAAGGAATAACATAATAAAAATGTATTTGTTTTTGTGTGGTGGAGGTGTGTATCAACCACTTAAACCCTAACCTAAATTAGTGATCTATTTTTGAGGATCATGTGGTAAGGTAAACCTCCCAATAGTGAATACTTTTGATTATTTATAAGAATTCCACTCCTTAATTATAAAAGTGCACTCACTCCCCTCACTTATTCACATCTCTTGAGAAATTTTTATTGACCATAAACTGACCAAATAACTTCCCAACTTCCCTAAATTCATAATATAATCCATATTTTTGGAATAAATACAACCTAGGAATGATTTATTCCAAACCTAAGGAGAGTACTCGAAGAAGAGATAACGTTCTTCAATAACTGTCTTTATTTTACTTCTTTCTACACCTCCTTCATTTTTTATTAAAACATCATGATATAATAAAATTAGTATCTTAAATATACTGGTATGTTATTATAATAACTTTATTACATAAAACCATCTCCATTTCCATCAAATAGGTTATGAAATCATCATTCATGTGTATAGAGGACTACCTACTTGCAAACTATTGTCATTCATTTTTCCATTTCCACCTCTCAAGGTTGGGTATTATGATGGATATAAAGTACATATATGATATATATAACATAATTATACCTATGGAGTCATTATATCATATATAAATTATTAAATTTAATTCCTTAGGAGACTTTGTAACATCACTTTTGTGTACAGGGGACTATCACTTTCCGAAGTGATGTGATTTGTCTTTCACTAACACTCTACATGGAAGGTCATAAGGAATAATGTTAATTATTATATGTGATATAAATGAAATAATTATTATATTAATGAAAAATTTTTATTCTATAAAGATAATATATATAAATATTTTCTTTCTTACCTTTTCACCAAATGAAAGATTACAACATCGTTCATATACGTGTGGACTACTGCATTCACAAAGTAATGTGACTCTATTTTCATCACCACACCAAATGGATTATATATATAAGTATATTTTAAAAACTAATATTATTTTTATTCTATTATGATCATTATATAAATATAGAATATTACTTACACCCTTTCCATGACGATCATTGAAAAATAAAAAACGTTACTTATGCGTACATATGGCCTATAGTGTCCATGATCATAACGTACTTCATTTTTCATAACCATAATTAATGATTAGTTTTAAAAGAATAATTGATGTATAAATATGATAATTATTTCCTAATAATTATTATCAAGATGATATAAGTATATAATATGTGTAATAACCATATTTTTCATGATGAAACACGAATGAGAAAATAAGGCAATTAATACTCGAAATAATGAAAGTAATAAAATATTATTAATGAATGGGTAATAGGATGTTATAAAAGGATCATATATAATATTATAAATATTTATATGGTTTTTTTATAAATTAATAACATGTTTAAAACCACTATACAGGAGGTTAAAGAACGTTCAATTAAAAGGAAGCATGAGGTAATGGGATTTCTGTATCACTTTTTACTTCTATGACACACATGCCATATTCAACATCTACTTATTTTATTTGGTGTATATAATCAACATGAAGGTATATTATTATTATTTTCCTAAAAAATATTGGGGTTTAAATATCCATTTTAGAATCTCTCTTTCAGGGGGTTTATGGTTCAAAAGTTACCAAAATGGAAAGGGATTTCATCTCAATTTACATTCAATTGAAACTTATTTTTATTATGCACCAATTCAATTTTATGTGGTGTATATACCACCCAATTTGACATGTAATATCATTAATAATTCATTATTCATGGTATTTTAAGGTTCAAATTGAATTATTTCATCCAAGTAGATTTGACTTAAAATTTACCAAGTGGTAAAAGTTATTGTGAAATATCACTTCCTTTTGTTATTGTTAACTTTCTATTGAAACAATAAATTTCTTGTGATTATTTTTCATTAGAAATTACATTTATCTGAAATATATATATTCTTTAATGATTGATATAATTATTTCTTAAACCATATACTATTTTTACATACAGTGTTTGATTTGAATTTTATTTGATTAACTAGGGAAATATTTATAAATCAATATCCTTTAATTAATATAGATATTTGATAAGGAATTTTTTTTGAATTAAATTTATTATTTGACATATGGGGAATGATTTGGATATGAAGTACATGGGTTGGAGACTGGTTAATTCAATCCCATTGATTAATTGGTAGTCTCATGAGACAAATTAGTTGGTCAAATCAGACTGGTTTCTACCCATATACTTAAATTTCATTGATGATAAATCCTGAAATTAACTATATCAAGGATAGATCTTGAAAGTTCAGATGTCCAATATTATGCATTCCATCAATATTTATATTCCATGTGAGCTCACCCCTTTCTTATATTTTATTTTTCCAAGGATGTGAAGAAGTATATTTTGATTTACGTGTAGGGATTGACGAAGGGGTATGAGTGTGTCCAAAGGAGACACAATGTTGTTTTTTTTCATTTCATAATGTAATGTAAAACTTATGTATGTATGTATTAATTTCAAGGATACTAAACTGATCAGACTTTCGATACTTGATCTCTTGTGATCATCCTAATTTTATGTAATAATACAATGACTATGGGTAACTAGGGTCAGGGAGTTATAGTTGGTATCATAGGAAGTTTAGTAAAAACATTGGAAACTATATTTAGAATAACTCCGATTAAAGAACATTACCCTAAGATAGAATTTGATGATTAATATAGATGAACATTCAAAATTTTTGGTAATTTAGATATTATGTGGGCTTTCTAAGAAAAACATCCCTCTCTGAATACTATAAGTGGATGTGGTTCTGGAACAGATGTACCTAGGAGTGAAAACTCCGAAAAAGAGTTTCAGGCATGAACCAGGGTATCCTGGTACACGACAACAGGCCTTACTGCGCACCTATTTTGACACTCCAGGGGGATATGCTTAGGATAATTCACATTTTCTCTGAAAACCATTATAAAGGAATTATGATTAAATAATTCCCCAAATAATTTTTATGGATTATATACATAAATTGTTCAATTTATGTTAAGTATTTTACAAGTTTGGAATTATGCATTGTGATTCGTAAACTAATCTAGTGTATGCCATTATTTAGAAATGGATCATAGTAGAAGGAATGTAAACCATATCAATGCACATAATTCATGTAGGGATTTATCTCTTACTCAAGATAATTAAAGTGGAGATGGTGATGCAACTGGTGATGAACAACTTATAACCATACTGGGACAACTCACTCAGGTTATGAATAATAACCTTAACCGTATGGAGCACCCTGATCCACAACGTGGATGATCAATGTTAGACCGCTTTATGAGGAAGCAACCACTAACATTCAATGGGACTAAAAATACATTTTTAGCTGAGAAATAGATAATTTCCTTAGAGAAAATATTTAATGATTTGGGGAGTAGAAAAAGGTAAAAAGTTGTTATGATAGTTTATCATCTCATAGGAGATGCAGATAAATGGTGTTCATTAGTTCAAAACACAAAGGAGGATGAAGAAGTATAAAATATGGAATAAAGGAAGTTTAAAGATCTTTTCTTATAAAAATACTTTCCTTGTGAACATCTAGAAGATATGGAAAGACAATTTATGAGTTTAAGGAAAAAGGAGGATGATAATGTCACAAAGTATGAGGCTAAATTTACAAGGTTAACAAGGCATGCTGCAGATTATATATGTAACCCAAGAAGTAAGATTGATCGATTATTTTATGGGTTAAAACCATTTCTCCGTCGAGTATTAGTCTCACAATCTTTCTCATCATATGAATATATTTTCTCATGTGCTATCAAGACAGAAAATGAATTATCTAAATCTTATGAATTTAAAGAGAAGCAAGAGAATAAGATATATACTGAACACTCTGAAAAAGGAAATAAGGGAAAGAAGGAAAAAGTTGATTTTCTATCCTACAATAATTGTGGGAAGAAACATCTTGGTACATGCCTAAAGGGGAAGGGATTTTGTTACAAGTGTGGATAAAGGGGCCACCAAGCTCATCATTTAAAGGGAAAGAAAGCGGCTATCAGTGATGAATGCTACAATTTTAAAGAAATGGGACATTATGAAAATGAATGTCCTAAGCGTCAAGGAAACTTACCTCAAAGAAGGCCAAGGGAGAAAGGCTAAGCTTATGAGATCACTATTAATGAGGTTGAAGTTCCTAATGATGTGGTGGCAGGTACTTTAAACATTTCCTCAAAAATTAGCCAAAGCTTTATTTGATTCTAGATCATCGCATTCTTTCACATCTTCCCAAATTTCCAAGAAAATTAGATATTTCCAATTTGATTTAACAAGGGAGTTATTAGTCAAAACTCATAAGGTAATTATCATAAAAACAATGTTTTTTCAATCAGTTACCATCATGGAATATACATGTGCTTTGTCTGTTGATATTATTGTCATACCCATGATTGGATTTGATATAATCCTCGATATGGATTGTCTTTGAGACCATGATGCAAAAATTTCTTGTAAGAATAATAAGGTTACAATTTTTGATGATGATAAGGAATATCTTATTTTTAGAGTAAAAATATCACTATCTAATTCTCATCTAGATCCACCCCCAATAGATCTACTAAATTCAATTATTGGGGATAAAGGGATTGAAATAACTGTGGGTGAAGAAAGGAATGTTCAAATAGAGGATGTACCTATTGTGCAAGAATATGTTGACGTGTTTTTGGAGGATTTACCTAGACATCCTCTAGGACGTGAAATCGAATTTTCCATTGACTTAATTCTTAGTTCATGGACCATATCGAAGACCCCTTATAGAATGGCCACTGTGGAATTAGTGGAACTAAAGAAACAACTAAATAAAATAAGTAATAAAGGATTTATTCACCCCAGTGTTTCTCTATGGGGAGCCCATATTATTTTTGTTAAGAAGAAAGATGGATCTATGAGGTTGCACATTGACTATAGGAAGATCAAACTAAAAAATGGGTACATTAGAGGGGGTTATTTTTGAGTTTAGAAGGGGTTATATCCCCTTATAAAGACATTAGGGGCGGTTGTGATGAACCGCCACTAATGTGGCCGCCTACTTCCTATAGGGGCGGTTTTGAGCAAGCGTTGCTAAATTCCCAGTGAATTTAGCAGTAGTTACATTAGAGGGGGTTTAAACCCCATCTAATGTTAGCATAAATTTACCAACACTATAACCACCCCTAGTTGGAAGGCTGTAGGGGCAGTTTGAACAGCCCCTAAATCTTTTCAGCTTTTTTTAGGGATCACTCTCTCCCTACACCCCCTCCCAGGTTCCTAGTTCCCAGTTCCCTCCCCCATCCTACCCAACTCTTCCTCGGTTGCCAATTCCCTCCCCATACCCCCCGGTTCCAGCCTAGCAAGTCCCTGGCCCCCCCCCAGTCCTGGCTAGCGCTTCCCCAGTTTCCCCTCTATCCCACCCAAGGCTTCCCTTAGTTCCTGCATCCAGCTCCTGCCTCCCCCGCCTGCCTCCAATTAATTCCCTGACCAATTAATTCCCACGGCTCCCACCCAATTAATTCCCATGGTAGCGGCTCTCGACCAAATTAATTCCCACGATTCATGCCTCCCCACCTTCCTCTAATTAATACATTGCCCAAAGGAAAATGGAATTCTTGGGAATCAAACCTTCACCTACCCAACACTAATAGCACCGTAAACCCCACCCAACAACCACTAAGGCAAACACATTTTTATATACAAAATACATATGATTTTATTTATATATATTTCACTATTTATTATAATAAATATTATTAGCATAATATATTTACATACATTTAAATAATAATATATATTATCTACTATATTTACAAGTATTTTAAATTATATATATTATATATTATATATTTATATATCACCTAAATATATAACACAAGTATATATGTATATATTGTACTTATATGTGTGTGTGTGTGTGATAACAATAATATTATTAATTATTATTATTCTTATTATATTTATTTTTTAATCTATAAAAATATATGTCGATTTTATAAATACAATAAATTTATTTTATTATTTATATCAAATATATATTATATTAAATACCTTTGTATTATATATTTATGTAAATTGTTTATATAATTAAATAAATATTTATATTATATATATAAGTATTTACCTAATATATTTATATAAAGTCTTTAAAAATATAAGTATATAATGTCTTTCGATAAATATATTTATTATTATTTATATTAATAAATATATTTATTTGTATAAACTATATAATGTTATATAAAATTAATATATTATTATTATTATATGAAATATAATTTATACAAATATTAATATTATTTTATATATAATTAATATTATATTTTATATAATTAATATGTATATTATATATAATCAATATTATATGAAATAAAATTTTATATTATATATAGTTAATATGTATATTATATATAATCAATATTATATGAAATACAATTAATAGAAAAATATACTTAATATTATATGAAGTAAAATTTTATATTATATACAATTTATATTATATGAAATACAATTTATAAATTTTTTTATATAATGTATTTCAATACATATATTTATTATTATGTACATTAATATATATTATTATTTCAATAAATATACATTTATATAAATTTTTTTGTATAAATTCTATTTCATATAATATTATTTATATATAATATAATGGCATAAACCTATTATATAAAATTATATTTATTATTATTATAATATAATTTATAAAAATTACAATCTTGGGTTTTTATATGATATATTTTTTAGATAAATTATATTTATGTACATATTTTTATAATATGTTTATGCTTTTATATTATAAATAATTAATATTATATAAAATACAATTTATACAAATAAATATATATTAATTTACATAATATTATACAATTATATTTATGTATGCATATAAATACAATTAAATAAAATCATATAAATATTTTATATAATATGTTCATATAATGTATTTAAATACATTTATTTCTTTTTTTAAACAGTGGGGGTCATAACCCCTTTAATCTCTTAAATTAGAGGGGGTTTAGAACCCCCTCCAAATTAAAGACATTATAGATGGTTTTTGAACCTTTTCTAAATTAAAGACATTAGAGGGAGTTTGCAAACCCCTTCTAAATTAATGACATTAGATGGGGTTTTGAACCCCCTCTAATTTAAATCCATTATAGGTGTTTTTTCACCCCTCTAATTTAAAGACATTAAAGGGGGGTTTTTAACACCCTCTAATTTAAGAAATTAGAGGGGGGTTTTGGACCCCCTCTAATTTAAGATGTTAGAGGGGTTTTGAACCCCCTCTAAAATCCAACTAAAAATTCAAAAAATAATGTTAAAAATTTTAGAAGGGGTTCAAAACCCCCTCTAATTTAAGAAATTAAGGGGCTCCATATATAACCCTCTATAAATTATATGATTGGCGAGGTTTTTACATAATCCCTCTCTAATTTTTACTAAAAATGAATTTAGAGGGGGTTTATAACCCCCTCTAAATTCATTGATTAGAGGGGGTTGTGAAGAACCCCCTATGATGTTACAAAAAATGGATTTAGAGGGGGTTTTTCATAACCCCCTCTAAATAACCCCCTCTAATGTACTATTTTTTTCAATGTCAATTCTATTACAATAAATAACAAGTATCCCCTACCTCACATTGATGATTTATTTGATCAACTTCATGGAGCTCAATATTTTTCAGAGATTGACCTTCGATCTGGATACCATCAGTTGTGCATGAAGAAGGAAGACATTCCTAAGACAACATTTCGAACCAGGTATTGGAATTATGAGTTTATAGTAATTCCTTTTGTACCAACTAACTCATGCTCTACTTTCATGTATCTAATAAATAGAGTTTTTAAAAAATATCTTGATGACTTTGTAGTGGTATTTTTTGATGATATCTTGGTATAATTCAAAAGCTAAGAAGATCATAAAAATCACTTGCGCACTATTATAAAGACTCTTAGAAAAAATGAATTATATGGGAAGTTTAGAAAGTCTAAATTCTGCATTCAGGAGATTTATTTTGTTGTCCATTTTGTCTCTAAGGATGGAATCTCTGTTGATCCTTAAAAGACAAGGGCAATACAAGAATGGCCATCATCGATGAGTATAACTGAGGTGCACAATTTTATTGGTTTAATAAGTTAATATCGGCATTTCGTCCAGAATTTTTTTCGATTGGCTAACCCATTAACCAAGCTCACACTTAAAGGGGTTAAATTGGTTTTGACAAAATAGTGGGATGAATGTTTTGAAGAATTTAAGAGAAGATTAGTCAAATATCCTATCTTTACTCTACTATCCGGGAATGATGCGTTTGTTATTTATAGTGCTACTTTAAATAAAGGACTTGGTTGTGTCCTTATGTAGAATGATATAGTTATTGCCTATGCATCATGGAAACTAAAAATTCATGAAAAAAACTATCCTACTCATGATCTTGAGTTAGTAGTTGTAATATTTTCTTTGAAGATATGGAGAAACTATCTCTATGGTGAAAAATTTGAGATATATAACGATAATAAGAGTTTGAAGTATATTTTATCACAGAAATAACTCAACATGAGGCAAAGGTGATGGATCTAACTATTCAGGAATTATGATTTCACTATACACTACCAACTGAGGAAGGAAAATAAGGTGGTAGATGATTTGAGTAGAAAGAATCATGGATTTTTGAATAAGATGAGAGTTTAAAGGGATACTATGTTCATAGATCTAGTAAAGATGGATATGAGAATAATCATGGAAGGTGAAACATCAATACTTTTTAAAATGGTTTCCAAACCATCTTTATTAGAAAGGATAAAAAGTTCTCAGACTGATGACGAGGAGTTTCAAAATAAAATTAAAGATGTGAATGATGAGAGATTGATTGACTTTGTATATGAAGATGGAATTTTGAAATTTGGGAAGAGGCTTTGTGTTCCTGATATACCCGATCTAAAAAGGGAATTGTTGGATGATGCTCATAGCTCCAGTTTCTCTATACACCCTAGTAGAACTAAGATGTATTGAGATTTGAAGAAACATTTTTGGTAGGAAAACATAGAGATGTATATTTCTGATTATGTGTCTAGATGTATGGTTTGTCAATAGGTAAAGGTTAGAAGAAAACATCCTAGAGGAGTCATGAAACCTCTTACCATATCTGATTGGAAATGGGATGATATTACGATGGGATTTATCATGGGGATACCAATGACTCCTAGAAGGAATGATGCAATATGGGTCATTGTTGATCATCTTACTAAGTCAACACATTTTTTTTATATAAGAGAAGATTTACCACTTTAATGTTTAGAAAGACTATATATTAATAAAGTTGTAAGACTTCATGGTGTACCCATATCGATTGTTTCTAATCATGATCCTCATTTTACATCAAGATTCTAAAAAAGTCTTCAAAGAGCCCAGGATACTGAACTTCATTTGAGAACGACCTACCACCCTCAAACTGGTGGACAAAAACAATGAACCATTCAAACCTCAGAAGACATGTTGAGATCTTTCCCACTTGACTTTCAAGGTATATTTGATCATTATTTACCTCTCATAGAATTTTCCTATAATAATAGCTTCCATTCAAGTATTCAGAATGCACCATATGAAGCGATATATGGAAAGAGATGTCAGACACCAACTTTTTGGGATGAAGTTGGTGAAAGAAAACTCATAGGCCCAGAACTTACTGAGGAAACAATGGAAAAGGTGAAGATTATCCAAACCCACATCAAAGCAGCTCAAAGTAGGTAAAAGAGCTATGTTGATAACTGAAAGAAGGATTTGGAATTTCAAGTAGGAGATCATGTTTTATTAAAGGTATCTAAATGGAAGGGTGTTATACATTTCGATAATATGGGTAAATTAAGTCCTAGGAACATCAGACCTTTTGGAATTTTGGATTGAATTGGAGTTGTAGCTTACCATTTGGTAATGCTTCCAAGTCTCTCCAAAGTTCATGATGTGTTCCACGTATCACTTTTGAGGAAATACATGCCTGAACCAACACATGTACTCACCTATAAAGAAATAGAACTAGAACCTGATCTATCTTATTTTAAATATCCTATAAAGATTCTTGATACCAGATAACAAGTGTTGAGAAACCGGATGACTCCTCTGATAAATGTTCTTTGGAGAAACCATAAAATGGAAGAGGCAATGTGGAAACCTGAGGAACTTATGATGAAGAACCAATCGAATATTTTTATGTAGCAATATTCTAGAAAATTTGAGGACACAATTATTTTATGGAGGGAAGAATGTAACACCCCAAGCTTCCAAAGTACACTTCTCTTTGAATAATATAATAGCTTTCTTTGTACGCAACTTCGAGTTCTAGCACACCATGACTAATCAAACTAATAGTTTAAAAAGTAGTTATGAATAGTAATACCACTTTATAAAATTTTATTAATTTTATTTTTCAAAATGGACTTCATTTTTGGGTTTATAATATCAAAATTAGCTTAGGGTGAAATTTGGGTATTTTTCTAAAAACTTTCAATTTTTGATAAATAGTGAAAAACACTGCATTATTGTTTAAAACCAACTTTTTCATTTAAATAATTAATTTATATTAAAATTTATTTTAAAATCAAAATAGATACATAATACCTATATTAGTCCAATTTAATTAATTGGAGTAAGTTTATAATAAGATTAGACATATAAAATTTTATTGAACTTTTTAATATCTTTTACCTACCTTCTAGGTACATTAGCAAATTTACATAAAATGTAATTCTGCCACTTCTGTGAATTGAATTTAAAAAATCCGAAAGACAAGGATTTCATCAATAAGTAAAATGTGGTTCAATAGGATGAAAATAATTTTTAGTGAATAGTAACTTTTGAATTTTATTTACCACGGTTAAAAGTAAATAGGGTAATTAAAGGTAAAAATGATATTATAATTACCCCAAAACATGTCCTAATTCTATTGGATAAGTGTATTTCGACCAAAATAAACCTTAGGAATAAAATATGATCCTTTTTATTCACTTGGATTATATTATGACACTTATTATATTTTATTTAAAGAAGAGATAAAAGTGTTAAATTCAAGTTTTATTAACTAAACAAATTTTAATATAGAGTTATATATAAGATAAATTCAACTATAAATATTCATTAGAAATATAAAAATATTTCCTACATCATGGTATTTTAATTATATTTTTTAGACATTAAATAATTAAATTTATTTATGACACAATGATGATGCAGTAATTAACCTATTAATGAAAAATTAAAATAATTGATGTTATAAATATTAAAATAAATGTAAATTGAAGATTTTGATTCCATACATGAATTTTATAGGAGAATATGACATGTTAGGGTTGATTCAATGTATTTTATTCAAGTTAATCAAATTTTATGACTTTCAAAAAAACCAAATACTAAATAGTGTCAAAATAGACATAAATGAGTTTTTAAACAAAAACTATTTTATTAAATGATATAATTCTCCTAAAAATATAAGATTTTTCCAAAGGACTTAGATAATGTTATATATTCCATTGATGAACCACTTTAGGTTCTCTTGTCATTTTATAGTAAGTTTATTTACCATGTAATATAAAAATACAAGAAGACATGGTAAATGTTAAACAATTTAACTAAGAGTTAAATCTAAAAGATAAGGTTAATATGGTGACCTAAACTTATCTAAAACCTATTGGATTAAAGTATTTAGACCCATAACCACCTTATCCTCGAAATAAATCAATTTTAATCTATTAGAAACTGAAAATAATTTTATAATAAATTAATATTTCAATCTTTTCCTAAAGTTCCCCTCACCTCTCTTATAAAAGGGCACCTCCCTTTATCTTAAATTCACACCTCCAAAGCCATTTTTATCAGAAAAAAACTACTTAAATATACCCCAAACTATGATAAATTCAACATATAGTCCTTAATTTGATCATAAATCCAACCTAAGGATCCATTTTGTACAAATCAAAAGGAATCACCCGAAGAAGAGGTATTTATTTCATCATCTCTTTCAAAGTTTTTCTTCTTCTTCCACCTCCTCTTTCTTTTTTGTTTCCATACCAAAATAATATCTCTAGTAACTACTACATACTAAGATGTTATTATAAATATGGTACAACCAAATTCATTATTCTATCCATCCTATGAATAACAAAGTCACCATACGTGCGTACATACGACTTACCGTCTATATGTCATGGTGTAATTTGTTATTCAACGCTTCATTTTTTGGATGGGTATAATAATGTGTATAATTGATATAAATAATAAATATAACATTTTAATTATTATTTTTATATAATAAACCATCCAATTACATATGATTTCACCATCAATAGGATGACATTGTTGAGCGTGGGTACATATGGCTTACCGTCTCCACAACGTGATGAGATTTGATTCCCCATCGTAACCATTCAAGAATAATTTTAATTTTATGATTAAAAATAATGTTTAAGAGATTAATATCTTTATATATATGAGTCAAATACATCATATCCATAACAAATATGTCTTATGTAAGAAAACATATAAAATAAAATGAATTAGTTAACACCCGAAAAATGATATTACTGAAATATTTTTAACAAAGCAATATTAAAGAGTCATATATGACATAATATTTGTGTATGTGGTCCATGAATAATTTAATAACAATTATTTAACCATTATACAGGAGGTTAACATACCCTTTACTATGGAAAAGTACAAGGTAATGGTTAATTTTTCAATCTCTTTGTTATTTGAGATTGTTTATACATAAGTATCTACTGAGACTTCTTTATCATCTACATACTTGTTTCTTAAAAATGTATTTAAATTTTTTTTACTATTTCCTAGACTATGGTTTAAAGTCATTTATACCATTTTTTTACTTTTTATGAAATGTTTTTAAAGGAATCTCTCTATCGTTTTCTAAAGAATGTACTTTATGACCTTTTGACATATTAAGATAAGAATGTTTTTAACTTATACAGAGGGTGAAACTATTTTACGCCATTATAAATTTTTTGAAGATTCCCTTATAATATTATAAGAATATTTTCAAAATAAATGTTTTCTTTTAAAATTATACGACTGTAAAATAATTTCAAAGTAGAAATAGATATTTCACTCAAATAGTTTTTGGATTGATTTCATCTATGTGAACATCCTTTGTTGGATTTTAAACTTGTTTGAAGTTGATTTATTATGATACAATCTTCTATATTGTATTGAAGGTTTTGTGATATTTTTGACTGTGGATGTTCTATTTTTATACCATTCATGGTTTATAGTTAAAGTATTAACATTTCTTCTGCTAGTTTTAATAAAAATGTCTATGCTATATTTCAACCTTTTCATATGAGGAATGCATTGGACATAGTAAGTGACAGGTGGGGCCCGCTATAGCCCCTCTATGCATCGGTAGGACTCCTGAGACAAATTAGTGTCTAGGCACAAGGCCTTGACAAAATTTTTATTTGTAGTCTTGGAACAAGGCCGTGACTATGTGGTTATGATGTCCGCCATTATGCATTCCATCATTATGAAATTATCTATTGATATTACATGTGATTATTTAACTAGTAGAATATCCATGTGAATAAGTAAATGGAATTATTTGATTTAACTTTTTCATATTATTCTAAAGTTTATGTTTAAAAGTATTTTGTTTTAGTCTTATACATTGCCTTAAATGTTTATGCTTATTTATGACAGTTTCCTCTATGTTGTTATCCTTACTGAGAAACTGAGCTCACCCCCTTCTTATGTTTTATTTTCCCCAGGATATGAAGAAGTATATTGTGATTGACCTGAAGGGATACGATAAGGGATATGAGTGTGTCCAAACAAGACAAAATGTTATTTTTTTTCATTTCATAATGTAATGTAAAACATATGTATGTATCTAGTACTTTGAAGGCTACTAAACCAATCAGTATTTTGGGACTTGATCTATTGTGATCATGAAAATGTTATGTAATAATGCACCGACTCTGGGTAACTATTGTCGGAGATTTACAAACTAGCTTAGATGTGACATTCAATTCATTTTGAGACCACACACACACTTATTTTATTATTCATGAAATTATAGATTTTAAGAGGAAATATTATTTCTTTTATGGGAATCCCATAAAGTTGTTTTGAAAATATTTTTTGAGAAAGGTTTATGATATGTTATAAGTAATATTATTTTCTTAGAAATAAAATAATTAGATATATAAGGTTTTGAAAATTTTTTGGGTTTGAACTGAGAAAGGTAGGTCCATGGAAAATGTTTTTATTAAAACATGAACTAGTTATGATGAATGATATGATTTGGGGAGTGAAACCATAAGATTAAGGGAAGTTACTTCCACATGAGTTATATAAAGTAGCCATATGTATGGTTTTATTTATGGTCTGCCGTGTATCTGGGATAATCCACCAGAAAAATGATTATTTTCAAAAGGTGAATTCCCAAATTATTTTACAAATATAATTATTTTATGAAATCTATTTCTCAAAAATTATATGGATTTTCAATGACAAGTATTTAATATTTTCTTACCAAATATTATTTCAAGTAACATGTATTCTTTAGAGGATTTTCATAAATGTTTTCAGAACTCCTTTATAGGAATTTTATACTCACCCTACCTATTATAATCACTTATACAGGTTTAGAAAACCTGACACAATGAATTTTTATTGTGGATGTTGTGCATTGAAGAATCATTGTTTATTTAATATTCAATTTGTTGAATTATAAGTCATGTATCTAATTTTTTATAACCTAGACTAGTAAAAGGTCCTATGTTTTAATAAATGTTGTGTATTTCTTCAAGTTTCATTCTTAGAGAAAGAACAAAAATTTTATAAGGGCAAAGTCTGGTATCCTGGGATCGGGTCTTTATAGTTAGTATCAAAGGAATTGTCTAGTTAATTTTATAAAATTAGAACAAAAAAACTAATTTAAGTATACTTTCTTAAGTGAAATTATTTTCTTAAAACTTTCATATGGAATGTGAGAGATCACCAACCAATCTTTTGTCTCTTCCCACTGAGCTACTTGAGACCATAATTTTCAAATCATGCTCAGATTCATACCGACCTTTTACAAACCTACGTTTATCCTACAAACTTCCATCATCTCTTCAAATGATCCTATTATGTTTATTTCCTCATGTAACTAGCACAAATTTCCTTCTACTCACGTAAGGGCGAGTATCTATGCTAAACCCTTTCTTATGTTTTATTTTTCCTAATATGCAAAGAAGTATATTATCTTTGACCTACAGGGATAGGCTAAGGTATATGAGTGTGTCCAAAGGAGGCACAATGTTTTTTTTTCATTTCATAATGTAATGTAAAACTTATGTATGTATCTAGTACTTTCAAGGCTACTAAATTGATCAGTATTTTGGGACTTTATCTCTTGTGATCATGAAAATATTATGTAATAATGCACCAACTCTAGGTAACTAGGGTCGGGACATTACAAACTAGCTCATATGTGACATTAAATTCATTTTGAGACCATACACACACTTAATTTATTATTCATGCAATTATAGATTTTAAGAAGAAATGTTATTTCTTGTATGGGAATACCATCAAGTTGTTTTAAAAATATTTTTGGATAAATATTTATGATATGTTATAAGTAAAATTATTTTCTTTGAAAGAAAATAATTACATGTATGAGGTTTTGGAATTTTTTTGGGTTTTAACTGAGAAAGGAAGGTCCATGGAAAATATTTTTATTAAAACATGAACTAGTTATGATGAATGAAATGATTTGGGGTGTGAACCCATAATATTAAGGGAACTTGGTTCCACATGAGTTATGTATAGTATCTGCATTTATGGTTTTATTTATGGTATGGCATGTATCCGAGATAATCCACCAGAAAAACTATTATTTTCAAAAGGGGAATTCCCAAATGATTTTAAAAATATAATTATTTTATGAAACCTATTTCTCAAAATTTATTTGTATTTTTCAATGACATGTATTTAATATTTTCGTACCAAATATTATTTTAAGTAACATGTATTCTTTAAATGATTTTGATAAATGTTTTCAAAACCCCTTACTAGGAATTTTATGCTCACCCAATGTATTGTAATCACTTCTACCGGTTTAGAAAACTTTCCACGATGAATTTCTATTGTGGATGTTGTGAACTGAAGAATCATTGTTTATTTAATTTTCAATTTGTACAGTTTTTTGAATTATAAGTCATGTATCTAATTTTCCATAATCTATACTAGTAAAATGTCCTCTGTTTTAGTAAATGTTGTGTATTTGTTCATGTTTCTTTCATAAAAAAGTACACAACTTTTATAACAGTAGAGTCTGGTATATTGGGATTGGGTATTTATAGTTAGTGTCAAAGGAACGGTCTAGTTAATTTTAGAAAATTAGAAAAAACTTCTAATTTAAGTATACTTTCTTAAGTGGAATTATTTTCTTAAAATTTTCATTTGGAAGGTGAGAGATCACCAACCAATCTTTTGTCTCTTCCCACTGAGCTACTTGAGACCATAATTTTCAAATCATGCTCAAATTCATACAAAACTTTTACAAACCTACGTTTATCCTACAAACTTCCTTCGTCTCTTATAAGGATCCTGTTATGTTTATTTCCTCATGGAATGAGCACGACATTCCTTCTACTCATCTAAGGGGAAATATTATGAGGGCCTCTTTAAATATTTTAGGTTGTTTGAGAACTACCGGTCCCTATGAAATTTCCTGGAGGCTGCAGAAGTGGGTGATGTAACACCCCGAGATTTTATGAAAAATATTCTTTTAATTTCATTAATGTATTGTGTTGTATGCTACACCAAGATTACCTTGCGCTATACGCAACACCGTATTAGCTTGTTGTATACGCAACACTTTTCTTGGCTCTTGTTACACACAATTTCAAGTTCGTTTGATAGAAGTTATTCTACGCAACATTGAGTGTATATATATATATATATATATATATTCAATGTATAAATAAAATATGGTTGGATTCTATTATACGCAACAACAAAGGAGTTGTGCACTACACGCAACCCTGACTTGGCTTGCATTACACGCAATCACGACCTTCCTCGATAGCGTGTGTTGTACGCAATACCGGGTTTTACTAAACAACGATATATTATTATAATATTGTTATGAACTAGACGTTATGAATAGTGTTAACTAAATTTTGAATTTTATAACATTATTATTCATCTTACACATTTCTAGAACATGGTATAAGAACAAAATAAATTTTTCGGGTAAAATAAGTATTTTTCAAAAAATGCAGTTTTGCCGCCTTTTGATGGCGCACCCACTTTAAATCTAGTTTTTGACATGTTTATAAGTTTAATTTGAAAAAAATAAAATTCTTATTTTGAATCAGGATATAAAAATTTACATTATATAAAGTTTTGTTATTTTTCCGATAACTTTCATATTTTAATGAATAGTAAAAACACGCTATATTTTAATTAAAAACAACTATTTTCATCGTAATATATTATGTGGTTAAATTATAATATTGAATGGTTTTAAAGTATAAATAAAATATATTTTTACCATTTAATATAATGTATGTCATTAGCATTGATTTTACCTTGAATTCGTAGGTTAAATCAATTCAATCTTTTGCAATGTTTTAAAGAAAAACCCGTTTTCTTTCGACAACGAGATTAATTTTAATTTAATTTCTGCAACTTTTGTGTATTGAATTTGGAAAAATGGATTCCATATTTGGAATCAGTGGATCCAAATTATGTTAATAAGCTACTTTTTATTTTTGGGAATTATGAATAGTAACTACGGTAAATTTTATTTACCATAGTTAAAGGTAAATCGGGTAATTAAGGGTAAATATAATATTTTAAAATTACCCTAACAAATGTAAAAATCCTATTGGATGACTAAAGGTTGACCCATATCACCTAAGGGTCGGATTAGATTCATTTAATTAAATTTTTTCAATGAAAATAATTTAATTATTATTAAAACCAAAGAATGTGACAACATGTCACTTTCTTAAATCTTATAAGTATAATAATTTTAATCTAGTGATAAACTTCATGCAACTTCGAACATGAATAGTCTCCAGGAAGATAATACAAATATCTACATCATAGGAATTTATTTAGAATTTTTAGGGATAAAATAATTATCATTTATTATGACACAATGATGATTCAGTAATTGTCTTATTAATGAAATATTGACATAATTGATAATATAAATGCCCAAATAAATGTAATTTGAGACTTTTTATGACTTAAATTAATTTTATAGGTTTCTATGACATGTTATTGTTGATATAAGTAACGTTTTTAGAACTAATCATTCTGTTATGATTTTCACAAAAATCAATTACTAAATAGTGGCAAAATTGACATAAAATAGTTATTAAAACAAATATTATATTATTAATTGTTATTTTATTCCTAAAAATCTAAGGTTCGGCCAAATGACTTAGATAAGGTTATATATATTAATAATAAACAACTTGGGGTTCGTTTTACTTCTTATATTAAGTTTATTAACCTTATAGTATAAGAACACAAGAAGACACGGTAAAAGTAAACTTATTTAACTTAATGTTAAATCTAAATGATAAGGTTAAAATAGGAACCTAAATTTGTCTAAATTCTATTTGATGAGAGTAATTCGACCCATCCCCACCTTAACTTAAAAATAAATCAATTTGGAGCTATTTAAAACCGAACTTGATTTTATAATAAAATAATATGTTTAGTTATTCCAAAGGTGCCCCTCTCCTCCCTTATAAAAGGGCACCTCTTCCCTCTCCTCCTCACACCAATTTTAGAATTCAAGCTCGGCCAAAACCTGTCAAAATCACTTCTCCACTTCCCTAGTATCATCCTAGAGGTCGTGGTATTCTTCAAAGACCATCATTAGTTCTTTAAGTGGAGGTTAAGTGAAGGCGCGTCAAAAAGAGGTAATATCCATTACCGATCTTTTTCAATTTCTTTCTTCTTCAACTTCTTCTTCTTTAGTTGTTTCATGATAAATTAATAACATAAGTATTTATTATATACTGATATGTTATTATAAATATGAAACAACTCTAATTAACCTTCTATCCATCCTTCGGAAAAAGGAAATCACCGCGCGTGCGTACGTACGGAATACCGTCTCCACGCTGTGGTGTAATCTATTTTCCGCCACCACCTTAATTGGATGGGTATAATGGTGTAATGAGTAACTATATATGATTATTATAAATTGATATTGATGCTGAAATAGTATACATACACTTCAACACAAGTTCACGATCATGAGAACGATATCATCGCTCGTGCGTACGTACGGACTACCGTCTCCACGACGCGATGAGATTCATTATCCACGTTAACCATTCATGAATGATTATAAAGTATATATAATAAGTAATAATGAAATATATGACATAATAATGATTCTGTATTTATGTGTATATATATGTATTTCATCTACTTAATTCCATTCAACTCAATAAGGAAAAGAAAACAGCGTTCATGCGTACGTACGGTCTACCGTCTCCATGAACAGTGTATTTCTTTCCATTTACTGATCTATTATATATATATATATATTCTGAATATATATTATATATAAATCATGTTTTATATTCTGGAATTAAGTAATCATGATCTAAGTAATCATATGAATAATTACAAGTCAAAACACGAACGACAAATGAAACGATTTTACCCAAAACGCTCTTTAACATGAAATTTACAAATGAATGGCTAATATAAAGTCATAAGTGAACCATATATGATATCATAATAATGAGTATGATTCTGGAAGAAGTCAATAACATTATTTAAATCATTATACAAGAGGTTCGGACACTTACGAGGCAAATCAGACCTAAGGTAAGGGAAATATTACAATCTCATTTTTATCCGAGATTGTTTATACTTTGGAATTTATTGGGGTGTATTTTATCATCCACATCAATGTTTACTCAATATGTAATATTATTTCCATCAACCTACAATTTTTTAAATCCAATTTTACCCTTCGGTGAGTTTTTAGTAAAAGATATGAAAGGAATCTTTTGTCGTTTTTCGTACGAGGTACTTTTTGACTTTTCCGAAAAAAGTATGAAGAATGTTTTTTTAACTTATATGGAATGAATGGATTTTTAAAACATTATTTCCAAGAAGCTTCCTTTACAATTTTTCAAGTTTATTTTTAATCAACTTCTTTTAGTTTATAATTGTATGACATGTTAAGAAATGAAAAGTGTTTTTGAAGCAGAAAGGATATTTTCCTCAAGAATGGAGTTCATGTGTTTTATCAAACTTATTTTACATATAAGATAATAAAGGGTTCAGTTTTTATCCCTATTATTACATTGATTTGATTATGTTGTGATGGAATTATATTTTTATGAATTCCTTTATCTTATATGAATTGTTTTGTGATGTCACGATGTTTAAGATTCCCATTTTTATTACATGGGTTATGAAATGATGTATGATTTATGATTTTGTGGAACACATAAGAATGGTATCATTATGAGATGGGTGGTACCTATATCTCCCTCCAATGCATTGGGTAAAGATTTTATATCTCATGAGATAGACATAGCTGGAATGGTAGGTTATACCGGTTCAGTGAAATAGGACTAAAACGAGGGTGACTCGGTTCAGAAAGGGACTTTGTCCACTAAGATAGTCTTGGAAATGAGTCTTGACTAATAAGATATGATTCTTTATTATTATGTGTGTATGACACATAGTTTCATGTTTTAAGTTATGATTATTGGGATTTAATTTCACTACTATGATTTATCCCGTGTTATGAAATTATGCTCTCTTTTGCAGGTTAAGATTTCCAAAATGTTATGTTCTTATGAATATGATGTGATTGTTATTTCTTTTGTTTACCCTTACTGAGAATTTGAGCTCACCCTTTTATGTTTTCTTTTCCCCAGGATATAAAGAAAGGTTTTAGGTAAAAAAAGGGGAAGATATTTATGGGAGATGTTGAAGATCTTTCACCATGTTTAGAAGATTATATTCCGAGTTTCCAAAAACACTAAACTATTACGGTCCTTGTGTGTCTGTTTTTGTTATGTATTAAGTATTCCGCAAAAGTAATGTAATGTCCATGTACGTCAAGCTTCGGGTCTCTACAGTTGGTATCAAAGGAAAATTTTAGTCAACCTTTGGAAACTAGGATGCGAAAACGTTAGTAAGATCCCTAGAGATATTTCTAAGGTATGTCTAGGGATGTCCCTAAGGATAAGTATACGTATAGGATATAGTCCTAGAACCATGGTAACGATCTTAGAATTTAACCTAAGATGTTAGATATTGAAGTTACTCCCCCTTTATTATGATTTTTTCCTCTAACACTATTCTTTTTGGGTTTTAGAAAATGCCTGGAAACAAGATGATTCACGATAATGGAGGATATTATGGACAATGAAATTATATTCTTCATGAGCAACCAAATGAAATGGGATTTGGAAGTCCAAAAATAATTATTATGCCGAATCAGCAATATCATAATATGATCAATAAAGTAAAATTTGGTAAGTTTCCTGACTCGTCTAATAAGAGAAAGATGGAGTTTCATGATGAGCATAGAGGAAAGAAAGTTCAATTTCCCCTATGTAAATCATGTGGGAAGAGGCATCAAGGAGAATGTTTCAAAAGAACTGGAAGATGCTTTGGGTGTGGAAAAGAAGGAAAAAATGCCAGTAAGTGCAAAGGAAAAGGTTCAGTTAACCCCAGGGATGAGGATAATGGTATTGCTACGACATCAACATTGGTTAAATGTTTTAAATGTGGAATGTAAGGGCATTATGAAAACCAATTCCCTAAGGGAAAGTCTCATGAAGAGAATCAGTATGGTCGTATGGGTAGTATTTATGTTGATGATGATGAAGAGACTACAAATGATATGTGAGATGAAAGAATTGTTAAAGCTTGGTCAATGGTTTAAGAATGTAGTGGAATGATTACATGTTTATCATGTGTAATGTTGTATAAGTAATCTCATGGTACTATGGAATAAAGAGACATCTAAGGATTGTTACACTGTTGTCTTTCCTTGAGTTTTGAAAGTGTATGATTAATGTTACCAGTATCCCTGAAAGGTTATTCAGATATTTTTGGAATGAAGATGATATGCGCATAATGAAGGGATAATGAGAACATTAAATGTTTGATAGTATTCATGAGCTCATGACTGATATAAGGACTAAGTGATATCATGGTTTTAGTATATAGAATTTTGAGGATTTTGGTATGTGTAAAGTGTTAACTTTTAACTGCATTCATGTTTTCACTAAGGTTCAATGGGTATTCAAGAGAATACATGATTAAGGCCTTTGAATGTTTGGAATGTGACCAACAAGACATATCTTATGATATATGGGGATCAACGATGGTGTTAAATCTCTGGTAATCATTTTCACTATATCATGAGAGTGGACTACGGTATTATGGATAAGACAAAAGATTGGAATGGATTATGTTGGACATAAGTTATTATTGTTTAAGGATAGAAGTTTTTTTTCGATATTATTTCTGGGATGTTATAGTAATACAGTTTTAGAAAAAGGAAAACCTGCAGGATGGGCGACATCCCATCGCGTCGGACAAGGCCGTGGGAATCGAACCCACAACCGAAGTGCGACTGGCCTTTATCACCTACCACTGGCCTAAAGGAAGTCCCTGTTCAGTAGAAACTAGGTTTATTATATTAAGTAGTATGATATATGAAGTATAATTCCATTTTAGGAACCATATATCATTAATCTCACTATAGATGGACTTATGTATTTTTTTGATAACTTTTCTAACATTTTGTTTAAGACAGATGGAATGACCCATCATTCTATCACATGATCTGCTAACACATCACGAATGACAAATTCAACTTCATTTCTTTAAGAGATGAAGTGGAAATTGTCCAAAGAACGACCAACAGTGAGACTATACCGAAATCACAAAAGTATTTCTTCTAATTCTAATTTCATCAACTTTAGGGAAATGATCTTGAAAACCGAAAATGTTGTCCTAGTGCTCTTATATCTGATGAATCAGATGGTACCTTAGATCGTCAGAAATTTATGGCTTTGTGATTGCTGGATTTTCCATAGCCATGTTCTCTACCACTCTCCATCAGAACATGATGGTTATATTTATATTCCATATCCATATTTTCACCTATGTGGAAACCCAGTGATTAGTTAATTTGGGTAACCATTACATTTCATACTTTTGTTTTTAAAGATTGGTTTTGGTATTCCTTTTTACGATATGGGTTTCTATTAAAGAAACTTTCGAATAGTAAACCATTTATAACCCCGACGAATTTCGAGGGCGAAATTCATTTTAAGGGGGGTAGAATGTAACACCCCGAGATTTTATGAAAAATATTCTTTTAATTTCATTAATGTATTGTGTTGTATGCTACAAAAAGATTACCTTGCGCTATATGCAACACCGTATTAGCTTGTTGTATACGCAACACGTTTCTTGGCTCTTGTTACACACAATTTCATGTTCGTTTGATAGAAGTTATTCTACGCAACATTGAGTGTATATATATATATATTCAATGTATAAATAAAATATGGTTGGATTCTATTATACACAACAACAAAGGAGTTGTACACTACACGCAACCCTGACTTGGCTTGCATTACACGCAATCGCGACCTTCCTCGATAGAGTGTGTTGTACGCAATACCGGGTTTTACTAAACAACGATATATTATTATAATATTGTTATGAACTAGACATTATGAATAGTGTTAACTAAATTTTTAATTTTATAACATTATTATTCATCTTACACATTTCTAGAACATGGTATAAGAACAAAATAATTTTTTTGGGTAAAATAAGTATTTTTCAAAAAATGCAGTTTTGCCGCCTTTTGATGGCGCACCCACTTTAAATATAGTTTTTGACATGTTTATAAGTTCAATTTGACAAAATAAAATTCTTATTTTGAATCAGGATATAAAAATTTACATTAGATAAAGTTTTGATATTTTTCCGATAACTTTCATATTTTAATGAATAGTAAAAACACGCTATATTTTAATTAAAAACAACTTTTTTCATCGTAATATCTTATGTGGTTAAATTATAATATTGAATTGTTTTAAAGTATAAATAGAATATATTTTTACCATTTAATATAATGTATGTCATTAGCATTGATTTTACCTTGAATTCATAGGTTAAATCAATTCAATCTTTTGCAAAGTTTTAAAGAAAAACCCGTTTTCTTTCGACAACGAGATTAATTTTAATTTAATTTCTTAAACTTTTGTGTATTGAATTTGGAAAAATGGATTCCATATTTGGAATCAGTGGATCCAAATTATGTTAATAAGCTACTTTTTATTTTTGGGAATTATGAATAGTAACTACGGTAAATTTTATTTACCGTAGTTAAAGGTAAATCGGGTAATTAAGGGTAAATATAATATTTTAAAATTACCATAACAAATGTCAAAATCCTATTGGATGACTAAAAGTTGACCCATATCACCTAAGGGTCGGATTAAATTCATTTAATTAAATTTTGTCAATGAAAATAATTTAATTATTATTAAAACCAAAGAATGTGACAACATGTCACTTTCTTAAATCTTATAAGTATAATAATTTTAATCTAGTGATAAACTTCATGAAACTTCGAACATGAATAGTCTCCAGGAAGCTAATACAATTATCTACATCATAGGAATTTATTTAGAATTTTTAGGGATTAAATAATTATCATTTATTATGACACAGAGATGATGCAGTAATTGTCTTATTAATGAAATATTGACATAATTGATGTTATAAATGCCCAAATAAATGTAATTTGAGACTTTTTATGACTTACATTACTTTTATAGGTTAATATGACATGTTATTGTTGATATAAGTAACTTTTTTCGAACTAATAATTCTGTTATTATTTTCACAAAAATCAATTACTAAATAGTGTCAAAATTGACATAAAATAGTTATTAAAAAAAATATTATATTATTAATTGTTATTTTATTCCTAGAAATATAAGGTTAGGAAAAATGACTTATATAAGGTTATATATATTAATAATAAACAACTTGGGGTTCGTTTGGCTTCTTATATTAAGTTTATTAACCTTATAGTATAAGAACACAATAAGACACGGTAAAAGTAAACTTAGTTAACTTAATGTTAAATCTAAATGATAATGTTAAAATAGGAACCTAAACTTGTCTAAATTATATTGGATGAGAGTATTTCGACACATCCCCACCTTAGATTCAAAATAAATCAATTTGGAGCTATTTTAAACCGAACATGACTTCATAATAAAATAATATGTTTAGTTATTCCAAAGGTGCCCCTCTCCTCCCTTATAAAAGGGCACCTCCTCCCTCTCCTCCTCACACCAATTTGAGAATTCACGCTCGTCCAAAACCTGAAAAAATCTCTTCTCCACTTCCCTAGTATCATCCTAGAGATCCTGGTCTTCTTCAAATACCATCCTTAGTTCTTTAAGTGGAGGTTAAGTGAAGGCGCGTCAAAAAGAGGTAATATCCATTACCGATCTTTTTCAATTTCTTTCTTCTTAAACGTCTTCTTCTTTAGTTGTTTCATGATAAAGTAATGACATCAGTGTTTATTATATACTGATATGTTATTATAAATATGAAACAACTCTAATTAACCTTCTATCCATCCTACGGAAAAAGGAAATCACCGCGCGTGCGTACGTACGAAATACCGTCTCCACGCCGTGGTGTAATCTATTTTCCGCCACCACCATAATTGGATGGGTATAATGGTGTAATGAGTAACTATATATGATTATTATAAAGTGATATTGATTCTGAAATAGTATACATACACTTAAACACAAGTTCACGATCATGAGAATGATATCATCGCTCGTGCGTACGTACGGACTACCGTCTCCACGACGCGATGAGATTCATTCTCCACGTTAACCATTCATGAATGATTATAAAGTATATATAATAAGTAATAATGAAATATATGACATAATAATGATTCTGTATTTATGTGTATATATATGTATTTCATCTACTTAATTCCATTCAACTCAATAAGGAAAAGAAAACAACGTTCATGCATACGTACGGTCTACCGTCTCCATGAACGGTGTATTTCTTTCCATTTACTGATCTATTATATATATATATATATATATTATGAATATATATTATATATAAATCATGTTTTATATTCTGGAATTAAGTAATCATGATATAATTAATCATATGAATAATTACAAGTCAAAACACGGACGACAAATGAAACAATTTTACCCAAAATGCTCTTTAACATGAAATTTACAAATGAACAGTTAATATAAAGTCATAAGTGAACCATATATGATATAATAATAATGAGTATGATTCTGGAAGAAGTCAATAACATTATTTAAATCATTATACAGGAGGTTCGGACACATACGAGGCAAATCGGACCTAAGGTAAGGGAAATATCACAATCTCATTTTTATCTGAGATTGTTTATACTTTGGTATTTAATGGGGTGTATTTTATCATCCACATCCATGTTTCCTCAATATGTAATATTATTTCCATCCACCTACAATTTTTTAAATCCAATTTTACCCTTTGGTGAGTTTTTAGTAAAAGATATGAAAGGAATCTTTTGTCGTTTTTCGTATGAGGTACTTTTTGACTTTTCCGACAAAAGTACGAAGAATGTTTTTTTAACTTATACGGAATGAATGGATTTTTAATACATTATTTCAAAGAAGATTCCTTTACAATTTTTCAAGTTTATTTTTAATCAACTTCTTTTAGTTTATAATTGTATGACATGTTAAGAAAGGAAAATTGTTTTTGAAGCAGAAAGGATATTTTCCTCAAGAATGGAGTTCAAGTGTTTTATCAAAATTATTTTCCATCTAAGATAATAAAGGGTTCTGTTTTTATCCCTATTATTACATTTATTTTATTATGTTGTGATGGAATTATATTTTTATGAATTCCTTTATCTTATATGAATTGTTTTGTGATGTCACGATGTTTAAGATTCCCATTTTTATTACATGGGTTATGAAATGACGTATGATTTATGATTTTGTGGCACACATAAGAATGGTATCATTATGAGATGGGTGGGACCTATATCTCCCTCCGATGCATTGGGTAAATATTTTATATCTCATGAGATAGACATGGCTGGAATGGTAGGTTATACCGGTTCAGTGAAACAGGACTGAAACGAGGGTGACTCGGTTCAGAAAGGGACTTTGTCCACTAAGATAGTCTTGTCAATGAGTCTTGACTAATAAGATATGATTCTCTATGATTATGTGTGTATGACACATAGTTTCATGTTTTAAGTTATGATTATTGGGATTTCATTTCACTACTATGATTTATCCCGTGTTATGAAATTATGCTCTCTTTTGCAGGTTATGATTTCCAAAATGTTATGTTCTTATGAATATGATGTGATTGATATTTCTTTTCTTTACCCTTACTGAGCATTCAAGATCACCCTTTTATGTTTTCTTTTCCCCAGGATATAAAGAAAGGTTTTAGGTAAAAAAAAGGGGAAGATATTTATGGGAGATGTTGAAGATCTTTCACCATGTTTAGAAGATTATATTCCGTGTTTCCAAAGACACTAAACTATTACGGTCCTTGTGTGTCTGTTTTTGTTATATATTAAGTATTCCGCAAAAGTAATGTAATGTCCATGTACGTCAAGCTTTGGGTCTCTACAGGTGACCTCTGTGAAACATATCTGTTCGAGATATGTACGAGAGGCTTTATGATACCAGACCTTTTAAAAACAAATTAGTCTGACTGGTCTATAGGGATAGATTCCATTCTAATATCTCTAAGCTCTACCCTTCCCATGCCTCTCTTTGGGGAACCAAATTATATATGCATGAGTTTGAACCTACTTGCTCGAAGTGTATTTAGGCTAAGGAAATTGATTTTTTTTTAAAAATTGGGAATCACACTGAATGGGAGGAATAATTCACAAAGGTGGACTTGGTGAAGGTATAAATTAATTTCCTTTCCATTTTGATAATTAATAATAATTAAGATATTTTTGTAGGACATAAATGAGGATATCATAAGGTCTTTTTCTGGTGGGTTTGTGTGAGCAAGCGAATTGCAAGGGTGTAATTCTGTTAAGGGGGGATAATGTAACACCCCTAACTTAATAATAATAATAATAATAATATTTTTAGTTATTATTATTTTTGTTTTTATTAAAATTCGTGTTATTTAATACACAGAATACAATGAGGAACATTTTATTGAAACACTGAAATATTACATTAATACAAGAGATTACAATTACTCAAAAGCAAGACCCAGTAGAATAAATGAAAGACTACCAAGCATGATAAGAAGGTCGATAGTGTAGTTGACATCCCTTGGATCATCTATAACAAAAAATAATATGAAAATCAGTATAGTAAGAATGCTAAGTGTCAAAGAAATATAGAGCACCATTATTTCATAGTTAGAAATGATCTTTGATCTTTTGAATACCTTGAATGGGTATTTATATGGTTTATATGAACATTGTAAATAGCCATTGAGTTTTAAAGTGATATCTAATGTTTTTTTATAACCGTTATAAATTTATAGAGTATTTTAAGTGTTTTAAATCTAAACTATTTTAAAGTATTCTGTTAAATAATATTATGGGTTTTAATTGGAGATTAATTTTTAATGTTTAGATTTTAAAAATAATGTTCTTATTAATGATATAACCAAAAAAAAATACAATAATGGAAAACTAATTTTAATATATAAATATATGAAAATAAATAATATATTTTGTATGTTTAACATATAAAGATTTATATATTTTGTATTATGTAACATATATTTTTATTGTATGTTATAAGTTTTTACCAAAAATTTGGCTAAGCAACAAAAACTGAGAGCAGCCTTATAGGCTAAGCCCTCAAGGTTTGGTGGGCACTTAGCACAACTGCACTTGAGTAGCATAGGAGAAAAACTATGCATATTTTAGGCTGGTCATGCATGAACACATATATAGGGTCACGGGTGAGTGCATGTGGAGGTTGGGTTAAGGCCCGCAGGTGGGGTCCTGTGTATAAGGACACCTTGGTGTGTGTGTTTGTGTCATTAAACACAATCACTACACACTGAGACTTATAAGGCAGCACTGAAACTCGCTCGGTTTCGATGTGGGATGCTCATTTTTCTGGAGCTTGCTATATCATCTACACAATCTCACCGCGTGAGATCCTGGATGTCCACATCTATTCATGGATCAAACCCCCAAACCTCTTTATTTTATTACTATGTTTATATCGACCGCCGGATCTGGATTCCCCTGATCTGGAATTTTCAAACCTTTTAAACATACACGATCACCTGTAACTATCCGATCCTACCCCATATAATCCTAGCCATCTATTCCAAATCTGCATAGACCCCCTCCGCTAAATTTTTTTAGGGATAATTATAACCCTTGGATCAGATCAAGTTTGATCCGAACCATTCATCCTTTCTCCTCCTCCTTCTTCGTTGAGTCACACCAGTCCGAGTCGCTCCTAAGTAGGCCACCAGGTTTCTTCCCCCTCCTTTATTCCCCCTCAACCTGTGATCCTCTATCCCAGTCCATGGCTCCGTCTTAGCTTCAATTTCCACTAAATATCGACATGGTTTATATTAATTTAAGACCATCCTGATCATCTTTCCAATAAGATCCAAATATATATAGATATATATGTATTTCTTGTTGATTTGGGTTTGATCTTGTCTCAATTATCAATATATTTTATATTTATCTTTCCAATTTAGATATCAATTAGTAATTTTTATAGTTGAAATACGAGTTATATTACATTTATATAAACCCTTATTTTCACTTAAAATCTACTCAAACCCTCACTTTTCCAAGATCTCTTCAAGATCACAGTACCTATCTCAACCAAAAAGAGGTAAGGGAATTATCTCTTTAATTTCAAACTTAGTTTGAAAGAAATCTAAATTAATTTTTCAACCAATGATATATAAATATATACACATATGTATATAGTTATATACGTTTTGTTTTTTTACAATCTGGTGTTATTTGTTGTATAACCAAGTAGATTATGTTTTAAAACCTTGTTTTCAAACCCATGTTTTTAAAAAGGTTAGATCAATTTTCTCAACCAATGTTACACACACACACACAAACACACACACACACACACATATATATATGAATATATGTGTATAAACTCACTCAATTTTCAAAACTTGATATTTTTAGAAGTTATAAACTAAGGGTTGTGTACTAGATTGAGCCTTTATAATGTTATTATAAAAGTGTTTACAATATTTTTATAACACATGTATTTATAAAAATGTATGTATATACATACTTGTGTATATAAATATATACATGTTCTTCCCAAATTTTATGTGGTCATAAAGAATATTTTCATTCAACAATTAAATGTTTGAAAATTCTTCTAAATATTCATCTCTTATAGTCTCCCTTTGTATTAATTCACATATGAAATTATTATCATTATAAGTGTATACTATTATTTTATGTATGAATTTGCATCTGTATACCACGAAATGTCATGCATAGATAGATATGTCCATTATATAGCTCATATGTGACATTAAATGCATTTTGAGATTGTGCACACACTTATTTTATTATTTATACAATTATAGATTTAAAGAGGAAATATTATTTCTTGTATGAGAATCCCCTCAAGTTGTTTTTGAAATCCTTTTCGAGTAAGGTTTATGAAATTTTATAAGTAAAATTATTTTCTTAGAAAGAAATTAATTATATGTATGAGTTTTTGGAAATGTTTTGGGATTGTACTGAGAAAGGTAGGTCCATGGAAAATGTTCATATTAAAACTTGCACTAGTTATGAAGAATGATATGATTTTGGGAGTGAACCCATAAGATTAAGGGAACTTGGTTCCACATGATTTATGTCTAGTGGCCACATGAATGGTTTTATTTATGGTCTATTGTGTTTCCAAGATAATCCACCAGAAAAAATATTATTTTTCAAAAGGGGAGTTCCCAAATGATTTTAAAAAGATAATTATTTTATGAAATATATTTCTCAAAAATTATTTGGATTTTTCAATGACATGTATTTAATATTTTTACACCAAATATTATTTTCAAAAAATATGTATTCTTTAAAGGATTTTCATAAAAGTTTTCAAAACCTTTTACTGGGAATTTTATGCTCAACCTACATATTATAATCACTTTTACTGGTCTAGAAAACTCTCCATGATGAATTTATATTGTGGATTATATGCATCGAAGAATAATTGTTTATTTAATTTTCAATTTTTACAGTTTGTATAATTTTAATTCATGTATCTAATTTTACAGAACCCAGACCAATAAAAGGTCCCTTGTTATAACACAACACCAAAGTCAATAAATATAAGCACGACTTGTGATGGAGTTGAAAAAATATAGGGTTTTGAGGGAAACATAGTGAAATAAAATTGAATTCTGAAAGATCCATAGAATTTTGTCTATTCTCTCCACACTTGCAGCCAGCCTTAAAATCTGCATATTATAACATCCCAAAAGAAATGGGAAAAATGGGAAAAATGGGAAAAATGGTCCTTTGTTATAATAAATGTTGTGTATTTTTTCAAGTTTTTTTCATAAAAAAGTACACAAAATTTATAAGGGCTGAGTCCAGTATCCAAAGATCGGGTATTTATGGTTGGTATCAAAGGAAAGGTCTAGTTAATTTTGGAAAATTAGAATAAAACTACTAATTTAAGTATTCTTTATTAAGTAAAATTCTTTTCTTAAAATTTTCATATGGAAGGTGAGAGATCACCAACTAATATTTCATCTCTCCCCACAGATCTACTTGAGACCATAATTATCAAATCAGGCTCAGATGCATACTGCCATTTTGTAAACCTACATTTATCCTATAAACACCTCCACCAGGTGTCTGACACCATAAACATCCTTCATCTCTTCCAAGGATCCCATTATGTTTATTTTCTCATGGCATGAGAAGAGCTTTCCTTCCACTCATGTAAGGGGAAATATTATGAGGACCTAATTAAATGTTTTATATGTTATGAGAAATACATGTCCCTATGGGATATCCCAGAGGTTTCAAAAGAGGGTGACCTCCATGTCACATATCTATTCCAGATCTTGAACTATAGTATGTAAGGGAGACTTTATGATATCAGACCTTTTAAAAACAAGGTATTCCTACGGGTTTATAAGGACCTAGTCCTTCCCAATATCTCCAATATCTACACCACCCATGCCTCTATTTGGGGAACAAAATTCTATATGTATGAGTTTGAGAATACCTTCTCGAAGTGTATTTGTGACAAGGAAATTGAACTTTTAAAAGCAAACTTGGGAATCACGCTGGCTGGGAGGAATAGTTCATGATGGTGGACTTTGTAAAGGTATAAATTAATTTCCTTTTAATTTTGTTAATTACTAATGATTTAGATGTTTTTTAGGACATCAAGGAGGATGTCAGAAGGTCTTTTGCTGGTGCGTTTGTCCGAGTAAGTGAATTGCGAGGGAACAATTCTTTTGGGGGGAGAATTTAACGCCCCTAACATAATTATAAATATAATAATAATATTTTTAGTTATTATGATTTTAGTTTTTATTCAAATTGGTGTTATTTAATACACATAAGAAAATAAAAAACATTTTATTAAAACACTGAAATATTACATTAATACAAGAGATTATAATTACTCAAAAAAACTCATCGCAAGACCCAGTATAATAAAAGGTAGACCACCAAGCATGATAAGAAGGCTGATAGTATAGTTTCCATCTATTGGATTGACCGTAAGAAAAAAAATATGAAAAGTAGTATAAAATAATTCTAAGAGTCAAAGAAATATAGAGCACCATTCTTTTGAAACAAGAAATGATCTTTGATCTTCTGAATACCTTGAACGGGTATTTGTATGGTTTATATGACTTTTGTAAATAGCCATTGAGTTTCAAAGTGACCGTGGATGTTTTTTCATAACCATTAAAAATTAATAAAGTATTTTAACTATTTAAAATCTATTTTTTTAAAGTTTTTAGTTAAATAATATTATGGTTTTTAATTGGAGATTAATTTTTAATGTTTAGATTTTAAAATTAATGTTCTTATTAATGATATAACCACAAAAAATAAAAATAATGGAAAAATAATTTTAATATATACATATAAGAAAATAAATAATTTATTTTTTATGTTAAAAATATAAGGATATGTATATTTTTTATTCTATAATATATATTTTTATTGTGTGTGATAATTTTTTACCAAAAATCTGGTTAAGCACCCACAACCGAGAGAAGCCTTATAGGCCTAGCCCTCAAGGTCTGGTGGGCACTTAACACAAGTTCACTTGAGCAGTGTAAGAGAAAACTCATGCATAGTTTAGTCTGTTCATGCATAAACTCATATATAAGGTCACGTGTGAGTGCATGTAGAGGTTGAGCCAAGGCCCATGGGTGGGGGCCATGTATAAGGACCCCTTGGTTTGTGTGTTTGTGCCATCAAACACAAGAACTGCATGCTGAACCTTATAAGGAAGCACCAAAACCCACACAGTTTCGATGTGGGATGACATTTTTTCTATAGCTTGTAATCTCAACTGCATGATCTCGCCACGCAAGATCCTATCCCTCCGCACTGGTTCACAAATCGAACGCCCAAAACTTTCTTTGATTACTATGTTTATCGACCGTCTGATCTAGCTTTTCCTGATCCAGACCATTCAACCCTTTTAAAAATGCACGATCACCTGTACCCATCTGATCTTGCACCATCTAATCCCAACCATCCATTCATAAGCCAAACAGAATCCTCCGATAAAAATGTTAATGTTAATTCTAACCCTTGGATTAGATCAAGTTTGATCTAAACCGTTCATCCTTTCTCCTCCTCCTTCATCGAGTCGCTCCAGTATGAGTCACTCCTAGGTAGGCCGCCGGGTTTATTCCCCCTCCTTTATTCCTCATCAACCTGTGATTCTCCATCCCAATCCATGGCCCCATATCAACTTCAATTTCCACTAAATATCGATGTGGTCAGTATCAATTTATGACCATCCTCATCATCTTCCCACTAAACTCCAAATATATATAGATATATATGTCTTTCTTGTCAATTTAGGTTTGATCTTGTTTCAATTATTAGTATTATTTATATTTCTCTTATCAATTCAGATATCAATTAAAAATTTTTCTAATTGAAACATAGGTTATATTACATTTATATAAACCCCCTCTTTGCACTTGAAATCTACCCGAACCCTTAATTTTCCAAGTTCTCTTCAAGCTCATAATACCTCTCTCAATCTAAAAGAGGTACGAGAACTATCTCTTTAATTTCAAACCTAGTTTGAAAGATTCCTAAATTAATTTCTCAACCAATGATATATATATATATATATAAATATGTATATACTTATATAAGTTCAGTTTTTTACAATCCAGTGTTATTAGATGTATAACCAAGAAAATTACCTTTTAAAACATTGTTTTCAAACCCATGTTTTGAAAAAGGTTAGCTCAATTTTCTCGACCAATGTTATATACATGTATATATATATATATCTGTGTGTGTGTGTGTGTAAACTCACTCAATTATCAAAACTTGATATTTTTAGAAGTTATAAACTAAGGGTTGTGGAATAGATCGAGCCTTTATAATGTTATTATAAAAGAGTTTAAAATATTTTGTTTAACACATGTCTTTATTAAAATGTATATATATGTACTTGTGTATATACATATATATACTTGTGTATATACATATAAACATGTTCTTCCTAAATTTTCAGTGGTCATAAAACATATTTTCATTCAACAATTAAATGTTTTGAAATTCTTAAAAATATTCATCTCTTATAGTCTCCATTTCTATTAATTTTCATATGAATTTTTTATCATTCTAAGTGTATACGATTATTTTATGTGTGAATCTGCATATGCATGCCCCTACATGTCATGCATAGATAGATATGGGCATTATCGATGTAACACCCCAAGATTCCACAGTACACTTCTATTTGAATAATATAATAGATTTTATTACATGCAACTTCGATTTCTATCACACCACGAATAATATGGGCATTATCTATTTTGTGATTTTTCAAAAACATTTCATTTTTTGATGAATAGTGAAAATACTGAATTTAAATTAAAAACTACCTTTTCGTTTAAATTATTTATAATATTAAATTATTTTTTGAATTGATTTTAAATTAAAATTAGGTAAATTTTATATCATTTAATCTAATTTAGGTAATTTAAATCATTTTCATATTGAATTTAGATATAAAAACTTTGTAAAATTTTAAAAAAATTCACTTTAAAAACTCACTTTCTTATCGCGTTTATGGGGTTATTTCTAAATTAAATTATGCCACTTTTGTGAGTTGAATTTTGATAAATGGATTCCATATTTGGAATAATAATAATTTATATTATCTAATAAGTTCAAATTTATTTTTTACCAAAATGATTAGTGAAAATGATTAAAATTAATTACCAATATTAAGTTTAAAACGAGGTTTTGCGCATTACTTGCGTTTTCATTAAAATTAATTTTACACACTCATTGGATTTTTATTTAATAAATTTTGTTTCATATTTTGAATAATTAGGTATATATTATCTAATAAAACTCATTTTAACTATATTCTTGAATGATAAATTACCTAGGCAAATAAAAAGATACAAGTTGTCCTGGTAAAAAACTAAAAGGCTAAAACTGAGTAAACTTTAAGACTAAAGAATAACATGAAAAAAGGTATTTATTTTTTTGTGGTGGATTTTTGTATATAAAAAACCAATACTAACCTATATTATTGATCTATTTTGGAGGAACATGAGGTAAGATATACCTTACAATAGTGAATACTTTTGAGTATTTACAAAAGTGTAACTTATCAATTGTAAAAGGGCACTCACTCCCCTCACTTATTCACACCTATAAATCCAATTGAATCCACAAAAACCTACCCAAATAACTTAAAATATTCCAACCCTCATCCTAAAATCCTTATTTTCGGAATAAATCCCACTTAGGAATGATTTAGTGGAAACCTAAAGAGAATACCGAAAGAAGAGGTAACGTTCTTTAATGCGAATCTTTATTTTACTTTTTTCTCCACCTCCTTCATTTTTTATTAAACCATGATGATATAATAAAACTAGTATCATAAATATACTATTCTGTTTTTATAATAAAGTAATGATCTAAAACCATCTCCACTTTCCTCAAATGGGTTATGAAATCACCGTTTGTGTGTATGGCACACTACCGCCTCACAAACTGATGTCGTTCGTTTTTCCATTTCCAACTCTCAAGGTTTGGTATTATGATGTATATAAAGTATGTATATTATATATATAGGATAATTATATCTATTTATTCATTATATAATATATACCTTATTAATTTCCATTCTTTATGAGACACGATAATGTCGCTCTTGTGTATGGTGGACTACTGCCTCGTAAAGCGATGTGATTCGTCTTTCGCTAACTCTCTACATGGAAGGAGATATGGAATAATGTTAATTATTATATTTGATATACATTAAATAGTTATGATATTAATTTAATATTCATAATTCTGGAAATATATTATATATTTTATTTTCGTTCTTATATTTTCACCAAATGAAAGATGATTACGTCGTTCGTATACATGTGGACTACCGCCTTCATGAAGCGATGTGGGTCTATTTTCATCACCACACCACATTGATGATATATATATATATATATGTATATTTAGTTAAATAATATTCTATTTATGATATTATTATCATTATTTAAAGATAGAATATTACTTACACCCTTTCCATAATGATCATTAATAAATGAAAATGTTACTCATGCGTACATACGACCTACCATATCCATGATCGTAACATAATTCATTTTTCATAAACATCATTCATGATTAGTTTTAAAACTATAATTTATGTATAAATATGATAGTTATTTCATTATTATTATTCTATATATTATATAAATTTATAATATTCACCAGAACTGAATCTTTCATACTGAAATACGAATGAGAAAATAATACAATAAACACCTGAAACAATGAAAACAATGAAAGATTATTAATAATAAGGTTATAATATTTTATAAAAGGATCACATATAATATTATAAATATCAATATGGTTCTGTTATAATTTAATAAAATTTTTAAAATCACTTTACATGTGGTTAAATAATGTTAAATCAAAAGGATGTGTAAGCTAAAGAGATTTCCGTCTCACTTTTTTAGTTCCATGAGACATATATCATATTAACCACCTATTTATTTAAGTGGTTTATATACTTACCATTAATGTATATTATGGTGATTATAATAAAAAATATTTGGGTTTACATATCCATTTTAGGATCTATCCTTCATGGGTTTTACGGTTCAAAATTTACCAAAATGGAAAGGGATTTCTTCACAATTTACATTCCATTGAGAGTTATTTATTTTTATGCACCAATTCACTTTTATGTGGGGTATATACTGAAACATTTGATATGTAATATCATTAATAATTCATTATTAATGGTATTTTAAGCATCAAATTGAATTATTTCATCGAATCATATTTGACTTGAAAATTACCAAGTGGTAAAACTTATTATGCAATCTCACTTCCTTTTATGAATGTTAACTTTATTTTGAAAAATCACTTTATTGTGATCATTTTTATTCATAAATTCCATTTCTATTAAATATATATATTCTTGTATGATGGATATAATTATTTCTTAAACCATATACAATTTAAACATACAGTGTTTACTTTGAAAATTATTTGATTAATCGGGGAAATATTGATAAATTTATATCCTTTAGTCAATACAGATATTTGATAAGGCACATTGTTTATGAATTAAATTGATTATTAGATATACGAGGAATTTTTTGTACATGTAGTATACAATTTGGGGACTAGTTAATGTAAGCCCCTCGGTGCGTCTGTAGTCTCATAAGATGAATCAATTGGATAAATTAGACGGGTTTTTACCCATAGACTTAAATTGTCTTAAGGATATATCATGATCGTAACTATCTTGAGGATAGATCTTGAATATTTAGATGTATGACATTATACATTCCATAATTATTGATATTCCATGTGATTATTATATTAGTTAGAATATCCGTGGTCAAGTTCATGCGATTATTTATATGTCATCATTTGATTATATTTTATTACTACCATATTATTATCAAGTTATTGATTAATTAGCACACGTTTCAGTTATTTACCTTTCTATATTGATTTTTACTTATCCAGTTATTTAAATGGAATGTTTTCTAATTTATTTACCTTGATATATTTATTATTCCTTACACAGTTACTTAAATGGAATGGGTACTCAATTTTTTTACCTTTTTATGTAGACTATACTTATTGATTCATGATAATTTCCACTATAATTAACCCTTACTGATCAAATCATCTCACCATTATTTTTCCCTTTCCTTAAGTTATAAATATGAATTCTTGGAATGTGTTTTCAAGGATTAAGTTTAGTTTCTTTTGTTTTGTATTATGTTTCATTTTATATTCCCAATATAAAATTAATATCATGTACTTATATGGTTCTCCAAAAATAATAAACTATTCAGTCCTTAGAGATTGGAACCATTATATCTATGACAATAAAATAAAATAAATACCATCTATGAGCTATTAGGGTCGAGGTTTCTAAAGTTGGTATCAGAGGAATTTTAGTAGAAGCATTGGGAACTTGATTTTGGAAAACATAGATTAGGGAACATAACCCTAAGATAGATTTTGAGGATATGTATAGAATAACATCAAAAAGTTTTGTTAAGGTAGAGATTGTGTGATTTTACTAGAAATAAATATTTATCCAGATACTAAAAGTGGATGCGGTTCTCGCACATTTGTTCCGAGTGGTAATTAATCCAAAAAGGGTGCATTGGGCTTGACCTGATCATCACTTGGTGCATGAAAATGATCCTTAATACCCACCAATTTGACACTACTAAGGAATATACTTAGGATAATTCATATTTTATTTAAAAAACATTATGAAGGATTTGAAAATAAATATATTATCTAAGAAACCAAATATTATTATTTTGATTTTAACAATGTATACATTTTAATTTATGATAAGTGTTACACCATTTTTGGAATTATACATTGTGATTTAAAATTCTTAATTTTATGAGAAAATCCAGTATATTTAGTTATTTATAAATGAAACCTAGAAGGAGTAAAATCATCAATACTTTTGGAAAATGTAGAGATTGTTTTATTGAGGAATCTAATACAACTGGTATTAGAACTAAGCAAGTTATTTCTATATTAGGTAAACTTTATTAGGTTATGTTAAATAAACTTTCCTAGATGGAGCAACCTATTCCATAGTGATATTATCCTATGTTTTAATTATTTATATGATAAATAACCCCATCATTTAGTGAAACTATTGAGATAATAATATCTGAGTAATGGATTAAGTCTATGGAAAATATATTTATGACATTAAGATGTTGTGAAAAAGAAAAGGTTACACTTACAGTGTATTGTATCAAAGGTTATGATGATCAATCGTGGTCGTTGATCTATAATACTAGGGAGGAAAAGGAAATATAACTCATATAATGAAAAGATTTTAAGAAAACATTTTTTGAAAAATATTTATTTCTCATGAGAAAAAAACTGAGATAAAGAGAAATTTCATTATCTTAAATAAAAAGGAAGAAGAAAGTGTTGTGAAGTATGATTCAACCTTTACACGGTCATCTAGGTATGATACTAATTACATACACAATACATATAGAAATATTAACCATTTTTAAGGGAAATAGTATCTCAAACCTTTTCTTCATACGATGAAATAGTTTTATGTGCTATCAAAATAGAAAAATAATTCTCCAAGTCTTATTTATTTAAAGGGAAGTGAGAGAATAATAAGACCTCTTAGAAAAAAATGGATGAAAGGAAGAAGGGAAAGAAGGATTTTCCATATGTCATAAATATGTAAAGAATCACCCTAGGAAATTATTAAAGGGATTGATATTTTTTTATAAGTGTGGAGATAAGGGACACCATACCAAATAAAGAAAATGGAAGAAATAAAATACTCCTATCAAGTGTTTTAATCATAGGGAGATAAGGAAATATGAAAATAAATTCCCTAAGAATCAAGGTAATACACTTCAGAAAATCCTTAGGGATCAAGGTCAAGCGTATGATATTGATACAACCAAAGTGGAAGGATTAACGTGATTATATATTTGGATCCAAGATAAATGTTTTAAAAGTATTTTTTTGATGATATTATGGTTTTAAGAATTACAAAATGTATAAGGATTATATTATGATACTATTTTTGTAAGGATTTGAAATTATGTGTTGAATGGTACCAAGAAACGTGATTCAGTGGAAAGTTGAAATTCTCAGAAAACATTTGATTGAGGGAAAGATAACCCTTAATATGTTCCTGATGTTAAGATAATAATGTTGGGATTAAGATATTATTGATATGGATAAAGTAAATTAGATAGTGATAACTACCTTAGTACTAATTAATGATCTGTTGACAAAGCGAGTTATTCTATAGTTAATATAGTTAAAAACATTTTTGGATTTAAAGAATATATCTAATAATTTGAGTTTTATTTAAGTAATAAGAAAGAATGCATGTTTTCAATATGATGTTTTTTGGCAATTCAAGTTTTTTACCATGTTTCAAGATGGTATTAACATGATTGGGATGCGATGATTAATATCGAGTTCATGTTTTTTTTAATATTAATGATAAGTTCATTTTTGAAATTCAGTTTTGGATATTAATCTTTTTATGGGTCATAAGGTTGACCATTTATAAAATTATTTAAGTGGAAATTTGGACCAGCTTTTAAGGATTAATGTATTACTTCATTATATGGAAATGTATGCATATTGGATGATCTTTTCTAACCATATAGTTTTTTGAAATTTTTTTGGGACAGATGAAAATACTTTTCAATCTTTTATGGATCTTATGATCCCTTAAAGTAAATTTTAATGCTTCATGCATCAAAAATTAATTTTTTGATATTCATTTCCTGTAGTAAGGGATGAATTTGAAATTGATCAAAGAAAAAAACAAGTATTAAATTATTATTATGATATATAAAAAATTATGTAAGTATATTTCCATATATTCTTAGACTGTTAAATAATTACTCAACTTTAGGAAACATGATCTTGAAATAAAATTTTATCTCATTACCATCATTTTTGAAGATATCAGTGATATTTCATGCCTCATTGGTTTACGGATTTGTCGTCGTTAACCTTATATGGATCACCGACTTTCTTGTTATCAATGTTCTCTAAAACTCTTCATCGTTATTTTAATATTATTATTTTGTTTCATATCTATAATTTCACTTCCAACCTATCTTCTCTTACTTAGAAATCAAGTCATGTGATTATTCCAAATGACCTTCGTACTTGCCATTATCTCTTATTAAGAGGATATTTTATTAACCCTTTTATGATGTGGTTTTTTCCAATACAATAATTTCCAAATTTCAAACCATTTATTTCCAAGATCAAGTTAAAATTTAAAGGACACAATTTATTTAAGATGGAGAGAATGTAACACCGTGAAATTATAAAAGAATAACATTTTATTCAATAGAATATGTAACAAGAAACATTGAGTTTGTATTACATTAAAAACAAGAATAATTTTAGTTTTAATTATAAATAAAACTGATTTTATATTTCATTACATGCAATTATTATTTTCTTAGAAATCATTTGTTATATATAAGACCGAGTTTTACCAAACAACAATATATTATTATTATTATTATTTAATATAATAGTTTTCATCTAGCCATTAGAATGAAGATTAATAATATGATTAAATTACTTATGAAAATATATATTTTACAAATGTTTATTAGATATCCATTTATTATAAATAAAATAATAATCATCTAAAAGAGAAAGAAATATTTTATGGAAAACAACATTTTTGTAAAAGATGATTTAATTATGCTTTATGTATATAATTTATAATAAATATTTACCAATTTTAAAAGATTAATTTGATAAAATAAAATTTATTTTTGAAATTATAATATTTAAATTATCTTAGGGTAAATTTTTTGGACTCTTTTTAGAAGTTTTATTTTTTGATGGATAATGAAAAATAATGAATTTTAATTGAAAACTGCCTTTTCTTTTAAATAATTTATAATGTTAAATTATATCTTGAATTGGTTTTAAAGTAAAATTAGGTAAAATTTATATAATTTAATCCAATTTAGGTCATTTTAATTATTTTAATATTTAATTTATATATAAAACCTTTATAAACTTTTTATTATTTTCACATTAAAATTCAACTTTCTCATCACGTATGCAGGATTGATTTTAAATTAAATTATACCAATTTTGTGAGTTGAATTTGGAAAAATTGATTACAAATATGGAATAAAAAAAATTATATTATCTAATAGGTTCAACTTAATTTTTTTACCATAGTGATTAGTGAAAATAGTTGAAATTAATTATTGCAATTAAGGTTAAAATGAGGTTTTGGGCATTACACGCGTTTGTTTTAAAATTATTTTTGTATACACATTGTATTTTTTTAGTAAATTGGATTTTATATTAACAATTAGTAGTTATAGATTATATAATAAAATTAATTTTAATTGTAGTCTTAAAATACAAATTATCTTGGTAAATAAAAAGACACAAGTTATCATGGTAAAAAACTAAAAGGGTAAACTTGAGAAAACTTAAAAACTAAGGAATAACATGATAAAAATGTATTTTTCGGGTGTGGTGGAGGTGTGTATCAACCAAATAAACCCTAAAATAAATTAGTGATCTATTTTTTAGGATAATGAGGTAAGGGAGACCTCCTAATAGTGAATACTTTTGATTATTTATAAGAAAGCCACTCCTCCTTAATTATAAAAGGGAACTCACTCCCCTCACTTATTCACATCTCTCGAGAAATTTTTATTGACCATAAACCGACCAAATAACTTCCCTAAAATCATAATAGAAGCCATATTTTGGGAATAAATAAAACTTAGGAATTATTTATTTCAAACCTAAGGAGAGTACTTGAAGAAGAGATAACGTTCTTCAATGGCTGTCTTTATTTTACATCATTCTACACCTCCTTCATTTTTTTTATTAAAACTGAATGATATAATAAAATTAGTATCTTAAATATATTGGGATGTTATTATAATTAAATTATTACCTAAAACCATCTCCATTTCCATCAAATAGGTTATAAAATCACTATTTGTGTGTATAGAGGACTACCGCCTTGCAAACTATTGTGGTTCATTTTTCCATTTCGACCTCACAAGGTTGGGTATTATGATGGATATAAAGTATATATATGATATATATAAAATAATTATACCTATTGAGTTATTATATCATATATAAATTATTACATTCCATTCCTTAGGAGACATGATAACGTCCCTTGTGTGTACATGGGACTGTCACTTCGTGAAGCGATGTGATTCGTCTTTCACTAACACTCTACATGGAAGGTCATAAGGAAAAATTTTAATGATTATATTTAATATAAATGAAATATTTATTATATTAATTAATAATTTTCATTCTTTAAAGATAATATATATATCAATTTCTTTCTTACCTTTTTACAAAATGAAAGATTAAAACATCGTTCATATACGTGTGGACTACTGCCTTCACAAAGAAATGTGACTATATTATCATCACCACACAAAATGGATGATATATATATATTACTTACACCCTTTCAATAATGATCATTGAAAAATAAAAACGTTTCTTATGAGTACATATGGCCTGTAGTCTCCATGATCATAACGTACTTCATTTTTCATAACCATAATTAGTGATTAGTTTTAAAAGTATAATTGATGTATAAATATGATAATTATTTCCTAATAATTATTATTAATATGATATAACTATATAATATGCGTAATAACCATATTTTTCATGACGAACCATGAATGAGAAAATAAGGTAATTAACACCCAAAATAATGAAAGTAAAAAAATATTATTAATGAAAGGGTAATAAGATGTTATAAAAGGATCATATATAATATTATAAATATTTATTTGGTTTTTTTATAAATTAATAACATGTTTAAGACCACTATACAAGAGGTTAAAGAACATTCAATCAAAAGAAAGCGTGAGTTAAGGGGATTTTCGTATCACTTTTTACTTCTATGATACACATGTCATATTCACCACCTACTTATTTTATTTAGTGTATATACTCAACATGAATGTATATTATTATTCTTCTCCTAAAAAATATTGGGGGTTTAAATATCCATTTTAGGACCTCCATTTTAGGGGGTTTATGGTTCAAAAGCTACCAAAATGGAAAGGGATTTCATCTCAATTTACATTCAATTGATACATATTTGTATTATGAACCAATTAAATTTTATGTGGTGTATATACCACACCATTTGACATGTAATATCATGAATACTTCATTATTAATGGTATTTTATGGTTAAAATCGAATTATTTCATCCAAGTAGATTTGACTTAAAATTTACCAAGTGGTAAAAGTTATTGTGCAATCTCACTTCCTTTTGTTATTGTTAGCTTTCTCTTGAAACAATAAATTTCTTGTGATTATTTTTCATTTTAAATTACATTTATCTAAAATATATATATTATTTCATGATGGATTTAATTAATTCCTAAACCACATACTATTTTTACATACAATGTTTGCCTTTTAATGTTATTTGATTAACTAGGGAAATATTTATAAATCCATATCCTTTAATTAATATAGATATTTGATAAGGAAAATTGTTTATGTATTAAATTGATTATTTGACATATGGGGAATGATTTGGACATGAAGTACATGGGTTTGGGACTGGTTAATGCAAGCCCATTGATTCATTGGTAGTCTAATGAGACAAATCAATTGGCTAAATCAGACTGGTTTCTACCCATATACTTAAATTTCATTGACGATAGATCATGAAATTAACTGTATTAATGATAGATCTTGAAAGTTCAGATATCCAATATTATGCATTCCATCATTATTTATATTCTACATGATTATTCAATTAGTTATAATATCTACAGTCAAGTTTCAAGATCATGTGATTATTTATATAACATTATTTGATCATCATTTATTCCTTACATATTATATTCACGTTATTGATTAATTATAACGTGTTTTAGTTATTTACCTTTCCATTTTTATTTTTCCTTATCCAGTTATTTAAATGGAATGTTTTCTTAGTAATTTACATTTCTATATCGATTATGCCTGATCAATTTATTTAAATTTAATGTATGCTCAGTTACTTATCTTTACATGTTTATTATGATTATTAATTCATGATATCTTCCACTCTACATAACTCTTAATGCCAATTTTAGATCACCATTACTTTTTTTCCTTTCCCCAGGATATGAAGACGAGTCATTGGAATGAGTTTTCAAGGATGTAGTTCAGTTTATTTTGTTATGTATTATGTTTCATTTTCGATTCCCAATGTAAAATGAGTATCATGTATGTATCTGGTTCTCCAAAACTACTATAGTATTCATTCCTTTGGGATTCGACCCATTGTATCTATGCCAATGTAATAAAATAGACACCGGCTTCGGGATACTAGGGTCGGGGTCTCTAAAATTTCTCTAATTATTGTAATGTTTTTGGTGGGTATTCAAGAGAAACTATACATGGGTGATACAAGAATGGTACCAATGAGGATAGATTGGTTATATTAAGTATGCATACTTAAATCAATTAGAATTATACTTATCCAAAATAAATTAAATGATTATTATAATATGCAGTATATGTTAAGTCTATATCACTTAGAGGAAATCCTTTAGAAGATGTCCATACAATGTAACCATAAAGGATAGATGACATCAAATAAATTCAATATGACATTCAAGTCTCAGGAATCCATTTATGGGTCAAAAAAACATTATTGTCATATAATATTCATTTGGAATGAAATTATGTTAGGTTTCTATAAGAGGTTAGTGGGAGTTACATAATTTTCTATATAAAACATATTGATAACATATGAAAAATAATTTATTAGTTTCATAGTTAGTTTGGACTATAATATATCTAAATATTGAATTAAAGGAGTGATCTATATTCTAATGGGAAATCTACTAAGGTATATTTATTGGTTTCTTGGACCAAGTTAAAGTAAATATACTAACATGGTATTTAAAAATTCAAGTTGGAAAAATTCAAGAGGGAATTGTTTCTTATGTCAGATGACATAAATCTCTCTAAGAAGATATGTATGAGGCATATGATGAGATTATGATATTTATTAGAACTCAATACACTTAGATGATGGATCTATCAAATATCCCATGATATGTACTAGACATGATATCGTCAACATATACTTTATGGTAGGAAATTATCAGATAAATCCAAGAGAACTACATGAGAAGTAGTAAGAGATATCCATTTTTACCTGATAAAGTACATGGGATATGTACCTGATACATGGAGATGAAAGAACACTAGTAATAAGGGGATACAAACTTGTCTTCCTATAGATTAGTTAGATCTAATATCGTAGTTAGGCTAAGTATGTGAGAAATATATGCTCATTAAATCCAGTGGTTTCTATATCTAAAAATACCAAGTATGTTATAGTTACAAATGCATCTAAAGAATCAATATTAAATATGTAAATATTTTCTCGAGCTCTTAAAAATATACCATTGGTACTATCCAAGATTTCAAGATTATAATAAATTAAAAAAAGGAATATACTTTGGGATATCATTGCTTAAATATTTTTACTCAATAAGGTGAATTCATAGATAACAGAGTATCCATGTAAGGAAACATGGTTGGACTGATGACCAAATCCATAACTCAACAGAATCATGATCTTATCATGTGATATCTAACCGTTCAATCATTAGCAAGTTGTCTCTAGTGAAAGTGAGAGTGTTGTAAACGTTGGTGACTTAGACTCAACTTGAAAAATTACTATTCAATTATCAAATCATGTATATAGAGAGTTATGAATGTTTTTTACTTACCATAATAGTTTCAAAACTTCTACATCCAATATTTATATGGAAATGTCCTTAGATTATTTATTGTATCAAAAGTTTATAATTGTTCCTAGCTATGATGAGAACATATAGATACCATTATTTTTTCAAAAGTTTTACTTTATACAATTTTTATCATTAATTTTAAAAATAACAATGCACTCTTAAAATATATGTTTTTACTAACTTTATATTTCCTAAGTATTTAGAATGTTTTCGTAGAAAAATATTTATTCTACTAGATGAAGAAATATTTTTAAACTGACAATATAAAATTTAAATACTAGTATGATCCATCAAAATGAATAAAGTATAATACATTAGACTGAATAAAGTATAGTCCATCATATTGAACTAATTCCAGTGCATTAGAATTAAAAATTCTAGTCCATCAGATTAACTATGTTTAGTGTATTGGTATGAATGAGTATAGTTTATTGTTGTTACTACGTTTTGTCTATTTGTGTGAATGAATTTAGTCTATCAGTGTGAATAAATCTAGTCTATCAGTGTGAATACGTTTAGTCCATCCAGTTAACTATTTTTTTTACATTTGAATAATAAAGTTTATAATTAGAGTTATAATGATTTTTATTGGATGAGATACATTTTATAGTATTATAATGGTTCTACCGAAATGACATCAGATGCAGATGTATATACTGAGCCATCAAGCTAGAGCTAATCCAAGGCTGTTGAAACCAAATCTAAAAATCATGAAAATATTACCATTATAGGTGTGCCTATAAATAGAGGTCTATTCGAGGACCTGGGAGATGATGCTTTTTTGAAATCAATCTATCTGAAGATTTCTCTTCTGTAATAGCTGAATACCTTTTCTTTGTAATATTTTAGAGAGTTTTTTTATAATAAATCCATGTAAGTATTTTACATTCCTTAAAACATTTTTTCATTTTTATTCTATGCCTGATATGGGTTTAAGATCAAGGGATTCTAAGTATAGGAAGAAGGCTGAATCCGATCAGCCTGATCAGGGGCTTCTAGGGATAGAAAGATAGACATGATTCCAATCTTTTTTATTGATGGATTTCTTCTTGAAGAAATACAAAAATTATAGTTTGGTTAAAAATTATGATACCTTAAGTCAAGGTTATTGACTTCTTTTACTTTGAAGGTTAAAGTGTACTCATTCATTTTATAAAGTTTTTACTAGTTTTACTATAAACTTTGTAAAGTTTCATTTTAATTTCTTTTAAAAGTTTTTAATTCTATATTGTATTAATAAATAATGTTTGTTTTTAATAAAATTTTCTATAATCTAATTTACCATATGAACTCTTAGTACGATATAAGTAATCTGAACATTGGATGATAACTAAGTTTGATATAAGTTAATAAATAAATTTTAGTTTTTAATTATTTTAAGTTTATAAACTATAATTCCCACAATTCTATCCATTAAAAACTCTTATGATCCAAAAATTAGTATCAGTGGAGGTTAAATTTTTTGAATTTCTAGTTTTTTACTTTTTTTATTTTAAGAATGTTTTTAATGTTTTAGTAAACTATTATTAATTTTTTTATAAACTGTTATTACAATAAAATTTATATTTTAGAAAGTTTTTTTTGTTTCTATAAGATGACAGGTTTAAATTTTGGTATACTTGAAAATAAAAATCCTAGAAGACTCCAATATTTTTTGGTGCTGAACATAAGTATTGGAGATAAATAATAAATAATTTTTTTTATTAAAAATGTTTTTGATAACTTCGTAATGTTGACTAAAAATTACAATATTCCTAAGAAATAAGTTTATACATTTACAAATCAAGAGAAGATCAAATATTAGTTGAACTATTTGGGAATGAATACTTTTATATGTTCCATGAATATGAATATATATATATACAGATATATCTTTTTTTAATAATCTAATAATATTTGGAAGAAATTAGAAGTTACACTTTTCATAACATATAAATTAATTGAAACTAGAAGAGAAGTGATAAGAAAAGACTATCAAGATTTTTATTTTCTACCTAGTGAATCTGTTGCAAGGATGCATCAAATATTTATGAAAAAAGTGAATATTCTTTAATATTTTGGTTAGAAGGATCTTACTGATGACATTTTGGTAGAAAATATTATTGAAATTATAACTGGAGAATGGGAATCCAAAAGAACAACTTTGGAAGAAAAAATAAAGTTAACACATTTAACCTTGGATGATTTTATTGGTCCTCTCATGTATTATAAGGGTAGATTAAAAAGTGATGTTAAGAATATGAAGAAAAATAACAGAGTAATTTATTTTTATACAACTTGAAATGTTTCTAATAAAGTTCATTGAACTGAGAAGGTTTCGACTCATTAAAGAAAAATTGACTTATAGTTGAAATAAAGAGTAGCTATTCAAAATAGTCCAAGAATGAATTAATCAATCTTTCTAAGAGGATGAAAAAGATTTTTGGGAAGAAGGATTTCTGATATACTTATAATAATAGTTAAAGAGATATAAGGGATAATAAATATTCTTCATAAGTTATTTTCTATGAATGAAAAAAGGATGGTAATATAAGACCTGACTATCCTCAACTTAAAAGAAAATAAAAGAAGGATAATAATTCTAAAGGGAATTCTAAGAAATTCTATAGACACAAGCATAATAAAAGTCTGAAAGATTTAGAAACATAGAGTGCTTGTGATAGAGATAGTTCATTATAAATATCATCTGATAGTGGATGTGAAGATAATAAGAATATTGGTTTCTATAATGAGATTCTGAAGATCAATAATTTATTTATGGAAAAGGTAACATCTAAGTCCTTAACCAATATTATATTAAATGAAAATTATATAGAAAGTGATAATGATAATAATTCTACATATTCCAATGAGGAATATTCTTCATCAAAAGAAAATAATACTTTTCCTATTTTTGGAGAAGTATCAAGATTTGAAAAACTATTAGAAAACTACAATTTCATAATTACTAAAAACTTGATATTGTAGAAGAAATTTTTTTTAAATAAAACTCAATAATTTCTACACTCACTACTGAGATATTATATCCTTCAAAATAATTAGATAAAATTAATTACGAGAAAACTAATCTTTCTAAATATTTATAAAAATCTAATCTGTAAAAAAATATTTTATTAAAAGATATAGAAAAACTTAATTCGAATATAACTTCTATGAGGATAGAAATTTAGTTATAAAACTAAATTCTAAAATATCAAGTCTAAAAATCTTTTATCAAAGTTTACTACTAGTAAAGAAAAATTTGATAATATTTATAGGAAAATAATACCTCACTAGGATGTATCCAGAATTGGTTTTACTAAAAAGAAACCTATTTTCTAAAATGACTACTTTATTCCAAAAAGTGATCCATTTTATATCAAATGTCAAAGTGCTGGACATTGGAAAAATAAAATTTCTCTAAATAAATTTCAATCCTTAGGTTTTCATAAAGATTATTTTTCAAAATAATTAACATCTTCTCAATATTTCAATGTTAGACAGATGTGGATTCCAAAAATATTACTTTATAATAATACCAAATACATGTAGGCTTGGGTTTCAAAATTCTAATATTTTTATTTTCAAAAAAATAAAAAATGTAGAAAAAATAATAAATGGTACATGGATAGTGGTTTTTCAAAGAATATGACCAGGAAAAAATATTTCATCAAGAAGATTATCAAAATAAACGGTGGAAAAGTTACCTTTGGTGATAATTCTTAAGGAGAAATATCTGAATTAGAAATATTTTTCTTCTTGGAAAATATTTAATTTTGAATGTTTTATTTTTTATATGTATTAAGAACAAAATTATTATCATAAGTCAATTATGTGATGAGGGATATCTTTTGAACTTCAGGAATGATGAATGTACCATTCATAGTTCAAAAGATGAATTTATTCTTTCTGCTAGTCAACATTAGAATGTTTACATACTTAACTTAGAAGACCATATGATCCAATATATACCTTGAATTAGTGAAATGGAAGACCAATATTGGTTATGGAATATAATATTAGGATACTTTAATGTTAAAACTTTAGCTAAAATATCTAATAAATGAATAGTTATAGATCCAATGAAACTTAAGTTTGATTCTTCAAAATTTTGCGATCCTTGTCAATTTAAAAAGAAAAATAAATCAAGTTTTAAATCTATTAGTGAAGTATAAAATTCTAATTCTTTATAGTTAGTTCATATGGATTTATTTGGTCCTACAAAATCTAGAATTATTTTTGGAAAATACTATGTATATGTTTTAGTTGATGATTACACTATATATACATGGGTTTATATTCTAGCAAAGAAGTCTGAAGCCTTTTTCAATTTTAAAACTTTTGTAGCTTGAATTAGACATGAGAAAAATATATCCTTGATAACTATTCATAGTTATCATATTGGATTATTTTTAAATTCAAATTTTAAAAAGTTTTTTTAATAAAAGGGTATAATACATAACATTACAACACCTAGAACTCCACAGAAAAATGATGTAGTTAAAAGAAGAAATAGAATTATTCAAGAGATTAAAAATACTATGCTGAGTGAATAATCAATTGCTAAATTTTTTTAGGATGATTAATTTAGTACTTCCTTTTATAATATACATCGAGTTTTAATAAGACATTTTGTTAATAAAACTTCTTATGAGTTATGGACCAGAATAAATCCAAAACTTTCATACTTTAAAGTTTTTGGATGCAAAGTATTCATTCCAAATACTAAAGATAATTTACATAATTTTTCTCTAAAATATGATGAAGTAATATATTTAGGTTATTATACTACTAGTAAGTCATATAGAGTTTTCAATAAAAACAAAAAAACTATTCAGAAAAAAATACATGTTAAATTTGATAAAACTGATCTTTTTTTAAATAACCCCAATCTAAATCCACAAATGTTATCTCAAAAAACTGATATTCAACTAATGTTGGAAGGTTATTCTCATGAGATAACAATTTGAGAATATGTTAACGAAGTTATACCTCAAGAATAACTTCAACATACTGTTGAAAAACATAGTTTTGTGAACCTAATGAATAATTTGATTCTTAGGAATCATCCTAGTGATAATATCACTAGTGATATAGAATTTCCTTAAGAAATGAAATTGAACATTGTGAATTTTTTTAACACAATTTGAACTTAAAACTTATGATGATACTTTTAGTGATGAGGATTGGATAAAATCTATGTAAGATGAAATTAATGAATTTGAGAGGAATCATGTTTGGAATTTGGTTGAATAACCTAAAGATACTTCTAGAATTGGTAAAAAATGGGTTTTCTAGAATACATTTATTGAGTATTGAATTATAGTAAGAAATAAATCTATACTTGTCACTAAGGGTTATAATCATTAAGAGGAAATAGACTATGAATAAAATTATGCCCCAGTAGAAAGACTTAAAGCTATTCATATTCTTCTATCATATGCAACACTTATTAATTTCAAAATTTTTCAAGACGTGAAGTGTGTTTTTTATTAAAAACATATATAGAATGAAGTTTATATGGAACCACCCCTGGTTTTGAAAATAAAAATTTTTAGAACATGTTTATAAACTTACTAAGTCACTTTACAAACTTATACAATCCTCTAGATCCTAATATGATACATTAACTTGATTTTTATTAGAAAATAATTATATTAAGGGATCTACGAATCCATTTTCTTATAAAATAAGTTTATAAAAACAACATCATTATTAAAATTTATGTTGATGACATTATATTTAGTTCAACTGAATTTTTTAATAGATTCCTTTAGAGATATTATGAAATTTGAGTTTGAAATGAGCATGATAGAAGAACATACTTATTTTCTAGATTTTAAAATTTCAAAAAAACTAAAAGGAAATTTTATATCTCAACATAATTATATAAAATATCTTATAAATAAATTTGGATATAACAATACCAAAAGTATTAGTACTCCTTTCAAAACCTCAAATAATTTCTATATTGATAAATCTAGGAAACTAGTTGATCAAAATATTTTTAGAGGAATAGTTAGAAGTTTACTATACTTAACAAATAGTCACCAAGATTTAATGTTTTCTATATTCTTGTGTGTAAGATATGAAGATAATATAAAATATTCCCATCTTAAATCCATAAAACAATTTTTTTTGTTATCTTTAGAGAACTTTGGTTTTATTCTTATTTTATTCTTCTAAAATTGATTTTAAACTAATTTTTTTAGACGCTGACTTTAGTGGATGTAAATTGAAAGGAAAAGTACTTCCAAAAATTGTCATTTCATAGGAGAACCTTTAGTTTACTGGTATTTTAAGAAACTAAACTCAGTAGAACTTTACACTGCTAAAGCCGAATATGTGATAGTTGGAAGTCACTGTGTTCAAGTGTTGTGGATGCAGCACACACTCATTGAATTTTTCCCGAGTTTATGTAAAAATTTGATTTTGTATGATAACATAAGTTCCATTAATTGAAGTAAAAACCTATCACATCACTCACAATAAAAACACATAGATATAAGACAAAATTTACTTTTTGATCACACATAAAAATGATATATTATTTTATAATTCATTGAAATGCAATAACAACTTGGTGATATTTTTACTAAAACCCTTAGTTCATATAGATTTGAATATATCAAAAAATATAGATTATCAATGAAAAGTTATCATTCATTTTCATTTTATTTTTACCAATATCCTTACATTAATTAACTCATTTTAAAATGGAGAGTACAAATGTTTTTGTTTTCTAATTTTTTTTAAATTATTAGTTTTTATAAAATTTTTATATTTTCAAAAAATATTTAGTTTTTCTAAATTATTTGTATTAATGAAAATATTTATTTTTATTTAAAATTTTTGTTTCACTAAATTCTTCAAATTTACTAAAAACTTTAGTTTCTCTAAATTTTTAGTTTTTTATAAAACTAGTAGAACAATTAATGGACTCAATTTCTTATAGAAATATTCATTTTTACACTGAAAAGGTAATATCTAATCTTTAGTTTTTACTATTTTATTAATTTGTTTTTATATTGTTTATAACTTTCTATTTTTATAAATAGTTTCTATAAAATTTTCTGAACAAACTATGCATATGATAAAAAAATTATCTTTAAAAAATATTAATAGTTTAGAAAATTTATTTAAATTATCTATGAGTAATGTTGGACCATCAGATCATGTTTTGGAATTTAATATGAGCTATTAGATATTTGGAATTTGAATCCTCACACTTATCTTATAAATATACGAGTGGGTCACCACATCCCACATAGGAATCTAACACAGATGATGACTCCCATACCTTAAATTCTATTCCAGTATGATCTTTTAATATTCATCCATTCAGACCTCTGATTTGTCTAATCATATCTTTTTAGATAGTTCTGTCATTAAAAAATGACTACTTCTGAAGATATTTTAAACAAATAAGTTATGAAATAAAGTTTTATTGAGAAAAGATGGTATGATAAAATTGACTCCTTATTGAATAAAATTGTTAGAATTTAGGGATGGGAAAAAGTTTGTGTTAAAAAAGAAGATTTCGATATTCATTATCCAGTAATTGTAAAGGAATTTTATTCTTCAGTTGAGTTTAGCATGGAAGATGATTTGGAATTCATAAATTTTAACCTTTTTGATGAATCAGAAAAGTTAAATATACAACAGGTTTCAGATCTTTTTGAATTTCTATTAGATGGAGAGGCATTCCTTGTAACTCATAAACTTCCCAAAAAGTTAGTAAGTTTTGAAAATGATAAGGATGAAACCTATTTTTTCCCTCCATATTAGAAATCTATAAAAATTTATCATTTGAAACTAAATGCCAGATTTTTTACATTATGGATGAAGGATTACTTAATTTTGGGGAAGGGTGACTAAGACACCTTGAAAGTGCTATCCATATTTGTGTTATACTTTCTGATTAATTTGAGGAAGATAAATTTAGTTAAGTTTGTTTCCTTTTCAATCATAGTAATTAATAAAAGTATTATGTAGTTGAGGATTATGCAATTTCCTTGTTTTATCAAAAAGTTGTTAGTAAAATTTATTTTTATGATGAAGATAAAGGTAAAAATTATCATTGATAAGTAAAGAGTCTATTTCAAGAATGAAATTAGTTTTTGTACAAGAGTTGAATAAATTTATTACTAAATCTTACAATGTGGTGTCCAATTCTGAATTTCAAATGTTAAAATAAAAAGTTGAAGAAAAGAGGAAAGTTGTTTCATCACCTCCCTAGTTGAAAAGGAAAGAAAAAATAATGTATGATAAAGTATATTAAGAATTGATAAAAAGAAAACTAGAGAAGAAAGATGGTGATATTGAGTTTAGTATTGATAAGTAAGAAGCCTTATATCTAAAAAAACTTAAAAAGTTTTGAAAGATGAAGAGAAGGAAATAAAATATAAGAAGCAATTTGCTGAGGCAAAAATAGTATAAATTTTGATGAAGGGAGTATAAAATACGCATGAATATATCCATTATACCGATGTGGAAGGAAAAAGAGTTTTTTTTCATTTTAATCCGTTATGTTTTCAACCAATTCCTCCTCTAATTATTGTTTATCATTCACTTATTCCATAACTAGAAGTTTTTGGAACTGCTAAATCTCTTTTTGTTATAGAAAAAGGGAAAAGGGAAAGTTGCAGTAGTAGAAAAATTTATTCAAGAAAAAGTTCAAGTATAAGTTCATAAAAGTGTGTATAATACTAGAAACGATTATTTTATAATTAAAGAAAATTTGCCCAAAAATTAGAAATATAATTTGAATAATATTCCAATGAAACTTCTTAAAAGAAATCTAAAGAAAAAGAAGAGGAAGAAAAATATACTTCATAAACATTATCTTTTATTACTGAGTCAGAGAAAGATACTGATTTGGATATTTATGAGAATGTTAAAAGTTTAGAAAAAAATTAAAACCCATAATCCCAAACAAAAGTATTAGACAAAGCTAAGACCAATAGACAAATTGATTTCCTGGAAATTTTCAATGCTGAAAAAATGAAGGACAAAGAGCAAGAGAAAGAAAAGGTAGCTACTTGACCATTAATGAGAAATGTTTCCGATGTTTCATCCGATTCAAAAGATTCTCAAGCTAAAAATTACAATTATAGAATGGAATATTGATCTACTTATTTCAATGAATCATTTAAGAAGTTAGTGGATGAAATTCAATTTCTACCTAATATAGACTCTTAGTGTAATCAAATCTTGAGAAGGTTGAATGTATTAGAACAATCAGATGATTTGAATTGGATGGTAGAAATTATGGAACGAAATAAAGTTGAATTAAAATATTTCAAAGTTTGGTATAAATTAGAGATAATATGACTTAATAAAATCATGATATGGTCGAAAGATACCAAAATGGATATGAATTTTCACAATGAAGATATAGAAGTTGTTAAAAATACTTCATTGAATATTTCATAATATTTTCAAAAGTTTTATTCTGAAGTTGATGAATAATTTGAATTAGTTAAATAATAAAAAATTTTATTAGAGTATCAAGACCAAGATATTTCAGATTTGAAGAAGAATAAATTGATTCTTCAATAAGAAATAATAAAGTTAAAAGATTATAATTCTGGGAACAAGTCTCTTAAAGAAAAATCATAAAGAAAAAAGAAAGAAGTTTGAAGGTTTAAAGTTATAGTGGAGAAGATTCCCAGATTGAATTCAAATATAAAAGAAACTGAGAAGAACTATGAAGAGTTATAAAATTTGAAATTCATTGTAAATAATATACAAAAGAAATATTGATTTCATTTCTCTAAACTCTTATTGATTTTTTAATATTCATTTTTTTAATGAATATTTTTCATGGAATATTATTACATATACATGTTTGATTGAATTTTTTCCAATTTTGATTGGATGAATGTTATTTTTGTATTTTATTTTTGAAGAATGTTTATCTTTTATAAATTGTTTGATAGTAATATTATCAATAATATTTCATGTACATTCTACCTCCTATATTACTTTTTGAAAATCAAAAAGGAGGATAAATTATTTATTGGGGGATAATTTATTAAATAAGTTATCTTATCTTATTCTTTAGAAGAATTTATATTAAATAAAAAGATGTTACAAATAAAGGGGGAGATAATAAAGATAAATGGGGAAGTATTATTTAATGAATAATTAGATTTTATGTTTTTTCAAAGTTATTATTTTTATCTTTAAGTGGTGTGTTTTTTACTTTTAAAAAATGGGGAGATTGTTGAGTAATTTTTTTTTACTTTATATAATTTATATCCTTAGTTTTTAAAATAACAACAAACAATTGAAAAATATATTTTTACTAACTTCATATTTCTTAAATCTTTATAATGTTTTTATATAAAACTATTTATTTTACCAGATGAGTAAATATTTCTAAACTGATAGCATAAACTTTCCATACTAGTTTAATCTATCATATTGACTAAATTCTAATCCATCAGACTGATTAAAGTATGATTCATCAGACTGACTAAAGTCTAGTCCATTATATTGATCTAAGTGTAGTCCATTAGAATGAAAAAGTCCAATCCATCAAATTGACTAAGTTTAGTTTATCATTATGAATGACATTAGTCTATTAGTTTGACTAAGTTTAGTCTATTGGTGTGACTAAGTTTAGTCCATTAGTGTGGTTTAATCTAGTCTATCAGTGTGACTATTTTTATTCCATTAGATTTACTATTTTCTATTCCATCAAAATAATAATGTTTATAACTAGAATCATAATTATTTATATCAAATGAAATACATTTTATAACATTTTAATGGTGCTACTGAAATGAAATTGGATGGAGATGTACTTACTGAGCTATCAAGATGAGCTCATACAAGGCTATTGAAACCATTTTTTTGAATCATGGAAATATGACTATTTGAGGTGTGACTATAAATAGAGGTGCATTCAAGGAGTTGAGAGCTAATTCATTTTCAAACTCAATCCATCTAAAGATTTATCTTCCGTAAAAACTCGTTACTTTTCCTTTTTAATATTTCATAGAGTTTTTATTTTAAGGAATCCATGTGAATATTGGAAATTCCTTAATTTTTTTCATTTTTATTCTATGTATGGTTTGGGTTTAAGATCAAGGGATTCTTTGTATAGGATGATGACTAGATCTGATCAGGATGATCGATGGATTATAAAGACAGAATTATGGAGCCGATTTAGATCTTTGTGATTGAACGATTTATTATAAAATAAATAAAAACCTTATAGTTTGGTTTAAACCATGGTTACCTTAAGTAATGTTTATTGAATTCATATACACTCAAGGTTAAAGTTTACTTATTCCTTATATATATATATTTTATAGTTTTACTATATAATTTTGTAAAGTTTTATTTTACATATTTCTTTATGTTTTTAATTCTTCTATGCATTTATAATGAAAGTTTGTTTTAATAAACTTTTCTATACTTTGATTTACAGGACGAACTTTGAGTCCAATATATGTAATCTGATCATTAGACAATAAATGAGTCTGATAAAAGTTAATAAATAGGTTTGGGTTTTTAAATAGTTTATGTTTTTAAACTAGAATTCACCCCTCTTGTATCCATTATAAGATATTATGATCCAAGAACTATGAAAAAAATCTTAAACATACGTCCTATGGTCTAGATATTTCATACTAATAGGGAATAAATGATTTATAACTATCATGTTCTAGGGGTCCATAAGCCTTGTGACTTATTCTCATGAAGTTTACACTCGATGATTTTGAGTATATGAGATCATGATGATTGCCCCTCCAATAAGAGGAACACGTGTTTGTGGCATCACTTGTTCCCATTTATAAGCACTTGTATTGGTCACTCAACTTGAGATCATTTTCAATGTGTACCATTTTATTATATACTTTGATTCAAGATTAAAACCATGACATTTATATTGGTGGTGAGTGGCATGCATTGGGAACATCATTGATGACATGACATAGGTTGGACAATCAAGAAGAATTTGTCACTTCCAAAAGGAATATATATTGAACCTAGTTAGTAAGGGTGGTAGTACATTTGTTAAATCCATTACCATGGTCATTGAAGGTAAGTCCATCCTGTAAGGTCACATATAGATAAAGTAAGAAAAGATGATGATATAAAGTTTGGGTGCTGTTTTATGAGATATCATGAGAAAAATAAATTATATTACATGACACGTGTTAATAGGAGGTTATAATTTCTATAAATAGACCTTATCTCATTAGGTTACTTGATTAGTTTTCAGTCTCAACTAATGGTCTATGAGTATCACTCACTGCTATCAAGATAAGGTCTTAGAAGATCACACACAAAGTGTATTAAGAAGCTTGAATAATTCTAGTGAATTACAGATTTAGGAGATGGTGGTGCCCCATTATGGGGCCCTGGTAATGTCCATGTTTAAACGATCATAATGAAATAAATAAATTCAATATTATTTTAGTTTATTATAATACATATTTAATTTATTTACTTGTTATTTTCACTAGTTATTAAGTGAATTTAAAGAAAAATATTTTTTAAATGAATATTTAATATTTAATATTCAAGGTTCATTTAAATATATTTGGAGTGATGAGTTGAGTTAATGACTCATATTTTATCAAATAAAATAAATTTAATATTACTTGTGAGTGATAAAATATTCATGATATTTTTCAGTAAGTTTTAAGTGTTGTTTGTGTTGTTTGTGGGCCCGTTTAAAAGGTTATCTTCCATAAGGACCTAAGTGAAATTTATAGAAGATGTTAGCTAGATATTTAAAAATTTTAAGAACAAAAAATGAAGTGTCCAATATCTTTCTATAATTCTATCTCCTCTCTACATGTCTTTCAAGTCCTAAATAGAGAAAATGAAGGGAAGATAAAAAATCATTCGATCCAAGTTCAGGGATCAATAGTTTGATATCCCATGATCATGAAGACATCGAAGATCCTTTGATTCAATTTTATAACACCAATATTTTATACTAATACATTCAATCAAGCTTCCATAATTCATGTGGATGATCTAGAGGGTTTTAATGTTGATTCTTTCGAGCGATGTTTGCTGATGATGAGAAAAATGTGTTTCTAATAAAAATTGGATGAGGTATAATTTTAATTTAATTTTTCATGATTAATTTAAATTACACATAATCATTGGGTTATTACCACTCATTATAAATCAATTTAAATGAAATCACTATGTCCCACTGATGATAAAATTTTAAAATCCTTCCTTTTCTCGCTTCTAAAAAGCACCTGGTACCTTCACGAGCTGTCCAGTGATGTGCAAACTCTCCAACAATGTGAAATCATAAAAATTATGAGTGATGTTCCCAAATACACACTATCCCCATATAGGTTGAAGTTATAATCCATTTTTAGTGATACATATATAATTTTCTTATTTTTTATTTTATAATTCCAAAATTAAAAGCTAAATACTTATACTTAAGTCAGTAAATGTTATTCGTACTTGAAATGATTGTGCAATTTATTGTTTTGTTATATAAGGCCTAAGCATAGGATTTTTAATTTTTTTCTCACTATTTTACTAAGATTCCTTTTTACAATGATTATAATAGGGCTTTCTTTATTTGTTTCATTGATTTAGGGATTATTAGGTCTAATTTATTGGTTCTTTCCATTGATTGATAGCCAGAATAATAATGGGGGTCTTCTAGCCTAAAATTTGGCTAGGTTTAATTTAGGTTTTCTATATGGTTATCTTTTTTCATGATCAATTGGTTACGGATGGTTGTGGATATGGTTTTAGGAATTGATATGAGAAATATCATCAAGGATAAGAAAACTTTTAAGGGTTCTAACCCATAGGGAATCACTTAGAACTTCCTTGGATTTACCTACATAGTTTTATTAAAATAATAAGTTAAATTATATTCACTTTCTAAAAGTATGAATAAATGGTTTTTTAGTGAATTTCTTGATTAGTTTTCAAGTTATTTTGTTGTATTTTGTTCCTTAGAATTAATTACTTTGTACTTTATATTTACTGTATATTCATAGACTGAATATTAATAAATACCTTATCACATAATGATTATTATTTTATGTAACTTTAATGTAATGTTTTCCTAGAGTATTTATTGCATTAAAAAGATCATAAGTAGTTCTCCGATATGATGATAAATTTAATATGTAGTTAATTTTTTTTAAAATTAATCATATGGTAGTATGAAGTCATCTGGTGGGATACAAATGATGCAGACTATTAAGTGTGAGTACTCATAAGCAGATGATGCTTCATATCTATTTCCAACGCTTTCTCCGGGGTGCGCATGTCCGTCCGCTTGGGCACGATAGGCACAACTTTTTTTGTTACCCTGCATTCCCGATTTCTAAAGGTGGTTGTCATTCTCTCCTTATTCAGGGACGTCTGCTCCTTGATCGAAATGAGATGATGGGATGTCTGTTCTTCCTTCTGTGGATTCCTCCTCGAAACTCATCACCTAGTCTGGGTCTCCCTCATAGATTTAATACGTTGTTCGTGAAAATCTTCCCAGCGCCAAATTTTCATGGATGACGGTTAATTACACTGCTTCTGTCAGTACATTCTGAGGGGCCTGGTCAGGGCAGCAACCTTCAGTTGGGGGATTAGTCACATCGAGGCATCATTAATGTGTCTGAATGGTGGGGGATTAGCATGTCTGTTGTTGGACCCTTATTATGGGGCTTCTGGAGGGTGCGGAAGCCAGAGGCATCCCACATCGAACTCATAGAATTGTATGCCATAGGCATGTATCTGAGGTCTTACTCAGCTTCCCATGTTTAACACGGGGTATGCCACAAGTTTAACGTCCATCAGAGACGGATCGGGCTGATCAGAACACTAACTTGAGTGGATCAGACTGAGGACCCCTCTTGTGGGAACACTGATATCGGAGCCATCCCGCGGGTGGCTTCCTGGATGCTGTGGAGGGGAGTGGGGTGGTATGATCCCACCAAGATGTGGCGGCCCGGGTAAGAATTAGGGTGGATGATGGAGAATGGCATGGAGTGGAAGGGGAATGAAATGGGGTCATCATGGAGGTGACTGTGGTGATGGGTTTGAGCCTCCAAGAGACTTCCTGCGTATCCCCATGGTGGGGAATCAAAGTCCGCATAGTTTTATGATATGGTGGGACACCTAAGGAGGCGGCCCATGAGAATGGATGCATGGGTGGGACCCAGAGGAAGTGGAACCTCTGGGTTGTGGCATGACTGTCCCGAGACACATAGGCTCGAGGGAGAGATCAATATGAGACATGAGTGATGAGCTTGAGCCTCATGGAGGCTTCCTACATATCCCCATGGTAGGGAATCAAAGTCTGCGTAGTTCAGTATGGAATGAGGCTTACACTCTGAGGCGGCCCGAGGATTTGGGGTCGGTGAACCGACGTGAAGGGACCAGGGGTCCAGGTGGACTTGAACCATGTGGAGGCTTCTTACGTACCATGCCTTGACATGGATCAAAGACCATGTAGTTCAGTTTGGACGTCGGAAGGACGACGTGAAGGAGGACCTTGGTCCAATGGGTGGTGGGCTTGAACCTCATGGAGGCTTCCTACATACTATGCCTTAGCACGGATCAAAGACCATGTAGTTCAGTTTGGATGTCGGAAGGCCGATGTGAGGGGAACAGGGGTCCAGGTGGACTTGAACCTCATGGAGGCTTCCTACGTACCATGACTTGACATGGATCAAAGACCAAGTAGTTCATTAAAGGGGCGTGTCGGAGAACCTACGTGGATGAGGACCTTGGTCCGATGGTGTGGGGGGCTTACACTCTAGGCTGCCCAAGTGTTGGTGAACCGACGCGAAGCGTGTCGGAATGACCAACGGGTGGTGGTCTTGAACCTCATGGAGGCTTCCTATGTATCATACCTTGACATGGATCAAAGAACACGTAGTTCAGGTGGGGTTTCATCATTGAACTGACGTGAAGGTGAACCCGGGGGGTCCACTGGTGGTCGGCTTGAAGCTCGTGGAGGCTTCCTACGTACCATGCCTTGACATGGATCAAAGACCATGTAGTTCAGGTATACAGTTTAACGTCATGCTGGACAGGGTGGGACTCGACGTGAAGAAATGACCAAGTGGTGGGATTGAACCATGTGAAGGATTCCTACGTACCATGCCTTGACATTGATGAAAGCCCCCGTAATTATCTAGAGGTGGGGTTCAGGGTTGGTGCTCACTCTAAGCTCACGTGAGTCATGCTCGGTGTGAGAAAGAAGATGTTGCAGGGACCTGATGATAACGTCGTGAAGGGTGCGCCCGTGGAAAACGAAGAGGGGATTATGAGTTAATCAAGCCATGGTGCTAGGACTTACTCCAGGATGGAGGCCCTGGGTGTGACAAAACACAGTAGTAGAGGGATTTTAGATCCCAGAAAGGAGTAGTCCGGCTTCCCTATCACGTCCTTCGCTGGCCTTGGAACCGAGGAAGTGAGGAGGGGAAGGGGTAGCGCCTCCTTCATGAGAAGCTAGGGGATTATGCTCTGAGGCAACCCTTTCCCCGTGGAGAAACACCACTCCAAAATGCAGGATATCATTCCATGTGAGGAAGATTCCATTCCCATGGAGACGAGCGGTGTAAAGAATGTCCGAGACGGGGGGACCCTGCATGCGGGGCATGGGGTCTGATCACAGTTTAACATCATGTGTTGAGGACGAGATGCTTGTCAGTTTAACATCCTGCATCTCGGACGAGGTGGGCTTACTCCACACCCCTAGGACTTACATAACCAGTAACCTTTTCCCCTTGTGGGATGGAAGACATCGACAAGTCCGTGGAAAATGGGGGTCACAGAGCGAACCATCGAGGGGTCCACGTTAGCGTGGCTATGCGAAGAAGCAATAGCCATTAGCGTGCCTATGCAAAGAAGCATTAGGAAAAGCAACGGTATGGGTGGTGTCATCTAGGAGACTTTGAAGTCACATCGTGCAAGCCTGGAGGGCCGCATGAGAAGAGGGATTTCCAAGAAGAGGGGTCCACAGGTAGGGTCCTTATGGAACACGATCGCTCTGCGTAGTCGAGGGCACTTGTTAAGGGGGGTGCTTTGCTATGTGGAGTGACTTGGCCTTAGCATGGGGCATGAGTGCGTATGGTAGGTGCTTCGCGAAGTGGAATGGAATTCGCGGAGCACTGTCTCGCGAAGCAGAGGTGCCTCATGAAGCATGTTGCTGCTCAGCAATGTGCTTCGCGAAGTACAGTGATCCTGCCTTGGAATATGGATCACATGTACATGATGGGTGTTTTGCGAAGCATAAATCTCTACGACTACCCAGGTCCCCTTGGGGATCCCCTTCCTTTGTGAATTCCCTTAGGCTTCGCGAAGGGCATCCCTCTCGGAAGAGGGTCTCAAAACGAGACAAGGCGAAGGCATCTCGTGAAGAAAAAATACCTCGTGGAGCTCATGATTCCTAGGGCGAAGGGTGCTTCACGATTCGGGATCCAAGAATCTGAAAGGTCGGATTTTCTATCTGGAGAGCTCAGGGGGAGCCCGGTATTTATAGGCAAGGGGCGCCGCAAAGCAGAGCTCACGTGGCGCGAAGGGGGCTTCAGTTGCTTCGCGGAGGGTCGCGAATGTCAACCGGGTTCGCGGAGCATTACCGCCTCCTCTGCTTCATGGAGGGATCGCAAACGTCAGAGAGTATGAGGAGCGTTACCACCTCTTCGGCATCGCGGAGGGCTCGCAAACGTTAGGGCATCCGCGGAGCGATACCGCCTCTGGGGCTTTGCGGCGGCCGTGAAGCTTGGGGGCGCTCTGCGTCTGAGCTTCGTGAGGCAGTGTGCAGGCTTCTTTTTCTTCTTCCCTTTTCGTCCAATATTTTCGCGTCTAAAAATTTTCCCCCTCAGACTTGGAGCCATAGAGGGATCAATGGTCGAAGTCTGAGGGAAAATGGCCAAAATTTTCGGCCGTTCACTGGGCTGACTCGCGAAGAGGGCACAAGAGGCGGACAATAGTCGCATGTTCTAGACGTACCATGATGCTCCGCGAATATTGGATTCGCCGTGAAGCTCCAGGGTCGCCGCCTATAAATAGGGGGAATACCTCTCTTTTTTCCTCTCTCTACTCTGCGACTTTTGTCCTTTTGCGCTCTCTACTTCGCGAAGCTCAGCGTACTATGCGTTTTCTCACCGCGAATCGACCTTCATGGAAAACTGCGAGTCTTTGACTCCACGACTATGCCAAGAGAACATCTGCTTGCAAGCCGAGGCTAGGCTCAATGTCTTTGCTTTGCGAATGAGCTTCATGAGTAATCTTTGTGAACAATCTTCGCGACCCGGCCCAAAATGTTTTAGTGTTCTGAAACTATAATGGCCCATCAAGAAGCTGTGTTGGGTGATTGGATGCCCAATGTCCTCATATAATCATTCAAGATTTGATGGAAGAGAGGATTCGGGAGTATGATCACGGGCTTAGCGTGGGCTGGTAGTGGAGGAAGGCGAAGAATGTCAAGAAGCTCCAGGAGGCTGAAAATGAGCTCCAACAGCTGCAGACCCGGGCAGATAAGCATTCAACCTCTCTCCATGCACAATCTGAGCAGATCTTGTGATTGAAGGCCCATCTCGTAGAGGTGGAAGAGCGTATGAGGCAGGCTTCCGAGGAAATGGCCATCATTCAGGCTGCCATAGAGAGGGCCCGAACTGAGGCTGATGAATTGCGCCCCATCGCTGCTGAGGAGGAGCAAGAGTTGAGTCGATGACAACAATTCATAGACACCACCGGTCGAAGGGTGGCGGAGCTGCAAAGCTCTCTTGACGGGGTTAATCTGTCCATGGGGGGAGTTGACCCCCAGGTACTGTAATAATTACAAACCCTTTAATGTTACTTTCATGCTTCAATTTTTTTTTCTTTGAATGTCATAGCATGCATGATTTCCACTGGTTTCACCGGTTTATTTCATCCTTACAATGTTTGTGGAACGTCCAACGACAATTCCCTAAGCTCACATGGGTCGGTCCATACGTGAGAAACAAGAGATGGTCGCCTCATCGTCCCACACAACATAGGAGTGTAAACCAGGCTTCGGGCATCCGGGGTTTGAATAACTAGTCCATATTTCCGGGAAGTATGAGAGACTTGACTGTAGAAGGAAGTTCTCAGAACAACCATGTTACCGTTTTTTTCAACTCACTCTTGTGCACGTACGGTACAATGATAGGGGCACTGAAATTGGTCCGAACAGATGAAAATCGGAAGAGTGAATCATGATACCCATGATTCGGAACACTGTGGGGGTGGAGTGAAAATGAAGGGCAACTGTTAACCTTGGTGGAAAATGGTGTCCTTACTGCGTTAGCCTGAGATGGGGGAAAAATGAGGGTTGACCATTGACCATGTTCGAAACACGGGACCATGTCACAAATGTTGTCAGAAGTCTTCTAGGGCGTTGGCCCAGGATGGTAGGTGAGCCGATGCGGCATGGGACCAGGCAGTTAGGTGGTCCCTTCAGATATGAAAGAGGATGAAGATCCGAATAAAGGGCACACAAAGCGTGGGAAGTGGAGTGATGGTTTGTTCAAATAGAATCCAACACTCATGAAAGTACACCACCATGGTGGGAGTACGCTAGATGGGCACATTGGTTTGATCATGGATCATTCCTTCTTTCAGACAGGGCCTCTCTGGAAAGGGAGTCCGTCCCTTCCCAATATCATCTTGGGGTATCCTGAACATGTTTAGGGCAGAGTTGTGGTTGTTCAGTTCCCTGCAAGGGGTCCGGCCAGGGGGGCTGAAAAGGGGAAGAACATGTTTTATAACTCCTGGGGGCTGGACCCTAGAAAAAATTCCGGGGTGTCTCTATGTATCCCATAAGGATGAGAATCAATCCTTACATAGTTCTGGAGGCACATTTTAACGTCATGTAGGACGATAAGAAGCCTGGTCGCATCGGTACATATCCCACCAAAACTACTAATCCCATGTGAGTCATACTTGATGTGGGAAACAAGAAGCAATGGAGAATTTTCCCAACACAAGAAGGGGCAGGTTAGGGAGGAGGGAAACTCAGTGAATACTGGCCCAATGATGCTAACATGCCCATGTGGCACACCTAGACACGTGAAGAGATAGAGCCGAGTATGTCAGAATTCCACTTTAACATGAGGAAGTGGAAATGTGTGAATCATGATGCTCGGAATTTCAATCACAATGATGGTGGAATGACGATGAAGGATAACTGTTGACCGTGGCAAAAATGCAGCATCCAAATCACATTTAGCCTAGAATGGGGACAGGAAAATGAGGGTCGACAATTGAATATGTTCGAAACACGAGACCATGTCACAAATGTTGTCGGAAGTCTTTCAGGGCGTTGGCCCAGAATGGTAGGTGAGCTGATGCAGCATGGGACCAGGCCGTTAGGGGGTCCCTTCAGACATGGAATAGGATGAGGATCCAAATAGAGAGCACACAAAGCTTGGACATGGAACGAGTGGTTTTCCCCATGAGAATTCCACACTCCAGACTCTTTGTCAAAACACATATGGATATGTTAATGACAGTATCAGACAGAGGGAGTCGAGTTCCTTCCCATAGGGAGATCTTAGTTTAGGGTCGTAGAATTTGGACCATGGATGGGTAATAAGAGCAGGGGACACATGGTAAGGTGGTTAAAAAAACCGATGTGAATGAGGACGTAATCCTACACCATGCATACTATGGGGGAAGTGCTCGAGTCGAGGGACCAAACAACAAAATTAGGCTGGGCCCGTGGGGAGTGCCGGGCGCTCCTACGTATCTCATTAGGATGGGAATCAAGCCATACATAGTTATGGAAGGTGGAACGGTACGGTAAGGTACCAGTGCAAAGGATGAAAGGGGCGCGCAGGTCTAGCCCTCGCACCAAGAGAAACAGTATTTGATAGATCTTGTTTTTCATTTAAGGTGAGTGGTTTTTTTTGTGAAGCGACAGACCTAGGGTAGCAAGTCCTGGTGTCACCACAAGAATCAAGACGTAGTAGGCATTGGAAAATGGTATGGCACATGACCAATACCCAACGTGATGTCCTCTATGATGAGGTTGTCACAATGCAGTGCCATTTTTCGTCGTGCATCCAGGACGATAATGTCACAGTTTAGGGTCATGTGATGGGACCAAGCATGCATTTTAACATCTTGAAGTGCAGACGTAGCAGAGGAGATGCTAGGTAGGGAATGTGCACGGTGTCATGAAACACAACCGATGTGAATAGGGACATGACCCCACATCACACCGTACGCCACTCCGAGAGGGAGACCTCAGGATGAGGGGCCTGTATAGAGGTAAGAGGTGAAATAGGGGGGAGAGACTAGCTCCCCAAATGGGCTGGACCCGAGGCATCCGAGCGGTCCTACGTATCCCATGAGGATGGGAATCAAGCTGTACGTAGTTCTTAGGAGATATTATTTTATGTTCTTAGATCTCAGACCATGGGTGGATGACAACCTTCTGAGTAAGCGCGGGCCTCGACCCGATCCCTAAGCGCACGTGAGTTAATCTCAGTGTGGGAAACAAGGGAGGAAGATCCTTATTGCAATACCCGGAATGTCCATCATAGGGGAGTCGACAGAGAGCCCCGAAGGACACCTTTGACGTGGCTTTCTCCCCATAACGCGTAGGTGCACACTGAGGAGTAGTACCAAGAGCTTCGAAACTCTACTTAGACATGATGAGGTGGAAAAGGATGTGAATCATGTACCCGACATTTTGGGCTTAATGGGGGTTGGAGTGGCGATGGAGGATAACTGTTAACCGTGGTGGAAATAATAGTGTCTATATCATCTTATCCTGAAGTGGGAACAACAAACGAGCATCGACTGATGACCATATTCACAACGTGGGATTTTTATCGATTTGTTGCCCAAAACCCTCGGGGGCGTTGGGACATATCGGTAGGAGAGCCCTTAGGCGTAGTATCTAGGCCATTCTTGGGGGTCCCTATAGGTGTGAGAGATAATGGAAGCCCTGATGAAGGGATACAAAAAGCCTGAAAAGTGGATGAAAACATGTCCGACAGAGTCCGACATGCCAGGTAATAAACCAGAGTACCCTTAGGCACATTGGTGACCCACCGAAAAGGGTCAGCGAGACGACTTTGGAGGGAGAGTAGGCCAAGGGGCCAAGGTGGGATAGAGATTTCCAAGAGATAGGGATGGACCCGAATCCTATACATTCAGGTGATCCTATGTATCTCATAAGGATGGGAATCAAGCCATACGTAGTTCTATAAACGCAGTTTAACGTCATGCAGGACGAGATGCAGTTTAACGTCATGCGGGAGAACGGAGAGGGGAGTAGGACTCCCTGGACAGAGGAGGTGTACGGTGCGGTGAGTAGCCCGATGTGTATGAGGACATGGTCCCACACCACATTGTACAGTCAGGGTAAGAAGTTGGGCGAAGGGGCCTGAACAACTTGCAGTTTAACGTCTTGCAGTAAGGGCGTGGGTGGGATAACTGTATCTCATCCAGGGATGTGTATGGAATGGGAAGCATCCTGATGTGAATGAGGACGTAATCCTACACAACTCCGTACATACCTTATAGGGAACTTGGGCCAGGGTCCCAAAAGGCTGAGGGTCATGATAATTGGTGCATGGGTCAGGAAGGCCTGACCGGTTGACAGTTTAACGTCTTGCAGTGAGGATGGGGCCAGGGGCCTAAAAAGGTCAAGAGGCCTGAGGCTAGGCCTCGGTCAAGGAAGGCGTACAGCATGGCAAGCAACCCAACTTAAAGGAGGGTGTAATCTCTCACCACGCTGTACATCCCTTATAGGAGAATCGGGGCCCTGGGGCCGACCGTTGGCACCACCTGGAGGGAAGTTTGTCGCTTTGCTATGGGGAAAAACGAATCACTCCACTCGATGTTTGGAACATCTTGGGGTGGACCCGAAGATCCATGACACTATTACCATGTTTAAAACACAGCGTCCCTATGATGGCCTGATATGGGAGCAACAAATGGGCATCAACCTCTAAAAAAATTTGAAACGCGGGATTTGTATCGGCTTGTTGCTCAGAAACCCTCGGGGGTGTTGGCCCGTATCGGTAGGAGAGCACTTGGGTGTTGTATCCATGCCATTATTGGGGGTCCCACCAGGTGTGGAAGGTAATGGAATCCCAGTCAAGGAGTGGGTGAAGCATAGATGTACCCATCTATGAAAGAGGTGAACTTCTCCAGTGAGGGGAACGTACAGCCGGGTCGAGGCTTACTCGACGTAAATTGGGGAAAAAGTGTGCACCCTGTCGTATATCTTAACTCGAGGGGAAGATTTTGGATTTGGGCTGGGCTAACGGATGAAATGTCAGGGTGTTCCTACGTATCCAATTAGGATGGAAATCAAGCCATACGTAGTTCTTAAAGGCCATGTATTTTAACGTCGTTCAGTGAAGATGTGGGAGAATTAGAAGAACAGAAGTGGGAACATGGTGTGACCATTGTAATCCTCGTATGAGTGGGGCTAAAGAATCCTATTCCACACCATGCGAGGACCCTTCGAGGAAACTATACCCAGGGGGGAAGTCAAAGATAAGAGCTCAGGGATGGGCTCAAGACGAGAGGTATGACCGTTCCTACGTATCCCATTAGGATGGGAATCAAGCCATACATAGTTCTATAAGCGCAGTTTAACGTCATGCAGGACGAGATGCAGTTTAACGTCATGCGGGATGGGGGATGCGTCTTCTCTTGGGATATTCATGGTATGTCGGGTAACCATATGTGAATGAGGACGTAATACTATACCACACCGTACAGTCCCACAAGAGAGCCTGAGTTGTGGAAGGCCAATGGTCCTCAGTCAGGAAGGCCTGACCAACTTGCAGTTTAACGTCTTGCAGCATGGACAGGGGCCGTGGTCCCAGAAAGGCCGAGAGGCCTGAGGCTAGGCCTCGGTCAGGAAGGTCTGACTAGATTGTAGTTTAACGTCTTGCAGCGAGGACAAAACGTGGGGGGAAATGGGATTCCCTGGACAGGGGAGGTGTACAGAATGACGAGTAACCTGACGTGAATGAGGATGTAATCCCACACCACACCGTACGATCCCACAGGAGGGAGCCTGGGCTGGAGGCCCGGGGCTAGGCCTCGGTCAGGGAGGCCTGACCGGCTTGTAGTTTAACGTCGTGCTGGACGAGGGTGCCTTTTAGGGTCATGCGGGACCGTAACGTGCAGTTTAGGGTCATGTGGTACCGTAACACATAGTTTAGGGTCATGTGGGATCGTAACACGTAGTTTAGGGTCATGCGAGACCGTACAGTTTAAGGTCGTGCAGGACCAAGAGGATCAGGCAAAGTATTTCTTGAGGAACTTGGCATTGGTGGGAGGAGTTATACACTTACCATCCATGGTCACCAAGGAGTATGCTCCATTGGGGTAACCCTTATGAATGATGTAAGGTCCTTCCCATTTGGGCTCCAGCTTGGGTGGTTTCTTACCAGGGATCATTGGTGCTCAGAGGGCCAACACCAGGTCGCCTTGCAGAAAATATCGAAGGCAAAACTTCTTGTTGAAGGCTTTGGATATGTTATTCTGATGCCTTTCCAGATTGTGCAGGGTGCGAAGCCTATTCTCGTCTAGTGCTTCCAATTCAGCTAGACAGATTTCGGCCACCTTATCTGGCGCTTGTTGGTCATATACCACAATGCATAATAACGACAGTTGGATCTCGATAGACAGGACAGCCTCAGCCCCATACACCAGGGAATATGGAGTCACCTGGGTGGAATTGCGAGTCGTCGTCCGATAGCCCCAGAGGGCATTGGGGAGCTTGTCCGAACAACTTTTCTTATTCTAACCAACCATCTTCTGTAGAATGTTAGAGAGGTTTTTATTAAACGCCTCAATCTATCCTTTTGCCTGCACATGATAGCGAGAGGTATGGTTCGATCGGATGTTGTACTTGGCATACAATTTCTTTAGCTCAACTTCTCGGAAGTTGCGGCTGTTATCGGTGAGGACAGCATGAGGGACTCCAAAGTGGTGGATGATATTGGAGCTCATGAAGTAAATGATGGAACGGGCCTTTACTTGTTTAAGTGGAACTGCCTCCGCCCACTTGGAGAAGAAATCTGTATCAGTCAGGATGAACCTACATTGGCGAGCTGTCGCCGGTGGGTATGGTCCCACAACATCGAGTCCCCCGACAACAAATGGGCAAGAGTACTTGGTGGAATAGAGAGGCTCTGGAGGCCGATGAAAGAAGTTAGAATGAACTTGGAACATGTGGCATCTCTTGGAAAACTCAATACAATTGTGGATCATAGAGGGCCAGAAGTACCCCAATCTTCGAATCTAATGGGATAGATTTGGCCCAGCCTGATGGGCACCGCAGGAACCGGCGTGAACCTCTTTCATGACCTGAGAAATATCAAAACCTTGAATTCAAACGAGTACAACACCATCTAAGCTCCACTTATAGAGGATACGCTCAAGACTGGGACCACTCTGAAGGGTAAACTGCAATGCGCAGCGTCAGACTCGTTCACGCTCGGCATGATCATCAGGGAGGCAACCATTTTGGAGATACCCGACAAAGGGTTCCCTCCAGTCGTGAGTGGCCTCGACTACTGCATCTGAAGAATCTGAGGCTCCTAGCATGGAGGATTCGGAGGTAAGATGGCTTACATGCGGTCTGTCTTCCTATTTTGGGGCGACGGGGGCAATGAACCTCCGATGTGCCACATGTATGATCAAATAATCCTACCCGGGTTCTGCAAGTGACGCAGCTAAGGCGGCCAAAGCTTCTGCTCGACCATTCTGTGACCGAGGGACGGGGGTAACCTCTGGTCGAGAAGGAAATCGGGCTATTAGACGTAGGGTGCACTCCAACAATGGCATGAGCTCTGGATTCCTGATGACATAATCATCATTGACCTGCTTGATGACCAGTTCAGAATCCCCTTTTACGTGAAAATGGGGCACATCGATCTCAAGGGCCAGCTCGAGGCCAGTAATGAGAGCCTGATATTCTGCCTCAATGTTGGTGTAGCCTTCTGACAACAAGAATGAATAAGGCAGGATGGCTTGTGCTGGGGTGATGAAGACGACACCTAGACCCACTTTGTTGAGCTTAGGATTGTTGAGCCTCCTACTGGTGGGGCTCCGAGAGGCACCGTTGAAGTATATTTTCCAGCATGAGACGACATGATCGACTGAGAGGATTGCCTCATCAGGTAAGTCCAGGTCCAGGGATTGATCCGCGGAGGTTTTATGGGCAGCTAGGAAGTCTACCAATGCCTGTCCCTTGACAGCCTTCTGGGGCATGAACCTGATGTCAAACTGCTGGAGGATCACCGCCCACCGCGCTAGTCGTCCAGTCAACATGGGGCGGTTAAGAATGTACTTCAGTGGGTCTACCCAAGAGACAAACTGTACCTCATGGTGGTGCAGGTAATGCCGCAATTTCTGGATGGCAAATATGAGCTCAAGGAATCTCTTCTCGATGGGGGAGTACCTGGTCTCAGTATCGAGGAGCATGCGACTGAGGTAGTAGATGATGTTCTCTGTCCCCTCGTTATTATTCTGTGTGAGAAGTGCACCAAGGGACCGTTCCAAGGTGGTCACGTAAAGGACTAGAGGCTTTCTGGGGATGTGTGGCATCAAGACCGGAGGCTGGAGCAGATACCGCTTAATTTCCTTGAAATCAGTCTGACACTCTTCATCCCACTCATAGGCGGAGCCTTTCTTCATGAGCTGGGAAAAGGGTTCACACTTGCTAGCTAGATTCGCAATGAATAGGAGTATGTAGGCTAAATGGACTTGGAGACCTCGAAGCTCCCGAATATTTCTCGGGGGAGGCATCTGGATAATGGATTTGATTTTCCCTGGGTCGATCTTGATGCCTCGGTATCTGACAACAAAGCCAAGAAACTTCCCGGAGGTGACCACGAAGGCACACTTCAACGGGTTCATCTTCAGGTGGTAGGAACGGAGGATGTAGAACACCTTTTCAAGGTCCTTGATATGATCCTGGAACTGACGAGATTTGACCACCAGGTCATCCACATATCACTCCACCAATGTCCCTGAGAATCAGCTTGAATATGCGGTGCATGGCCCACTGATAAGTGGCACATGCATTTTTCAGGCCGAACGACATGACCTAGTAACAGAAAGTACCTTGGGGAGCCCTGAAGGTAGTGGAATCCTCGTCTTCGGGGGCCATCCGGATCTGGCTGTATCCAGAATACCCATCCATGAAGGATAGGGCTTGGAACCCAGCCATGGAGTCAATCAATAACTTTGTCACTAGGAGGGGAAAATCATCCTTCAGACAGTGGTGGTTGAGATCGTGGAAGTTGATACAGACTCTAATCTTTCCGTTCTTCTTCCCGACTGGCACGATTTTGGCCAGCCACTTGAGGCATTGTATCTCTCTGACGAAGATGGATTTGATAAGCTTGTCAACTTCGGGCTCAACCATGGCACTGTGAGAAGGGTTCATCTTTCTGGGAGGCTGCTTGAATTCATGATGGTTTGTTGGGAGACCAAGGCAGTGGAAAAGTACCTGAGGATATAGTCCTGACATCTCGCTGTAACTCTAGGAAAACACGTTACGGTGATGCTTGAGAAATTCCACATATCGTTGCTGCTCCTTGAGGGACATATCGGCACTGATCAATGTGGGTCTCGGATCTGCCTCGCTACCAAGGTTCACCTGTACCAGTTCATCGACCATGGTAGCAAATCCTTCTTTAAAGGTAGGGGGAGCATCCTCTAGATCTTATTCTCCACTTGTGGAGAGATCTTCCGTGGAGGGGGTTGTTTCTGGACAACCAGACTCTTATGGGGGAAAGGTGCCAGCTTGAGCGGCGGTGGTTATCATATCGGTAGACTCACACGCTACTGAGACCATGGCGATGAAAGCGGTTGATCCGATTCCATCCGGACGTCGGCCCAAGGGGCCACGCTTGATGGCATCGAAGCAGTGGTGGCGCATCGTCTTGAGCCGGTTGATTCCAGACTGGCGGAAGAGACACGTATGATGTACTTCCGTTTCCATGAGCCTGACATTTTGGTACCTCACATGGGTAGGAGGTTCCAGGATCAGCTGAGCCTGGTTGGTGTAGGAGTATGAGGTGATTTCCCGACGTCGCTTGGAATTAAGAATATGCCTTCCTATTGCACCCGAAACAACAAAACACTGCCCCAAGTCGGGGGCTGTGGCCTCCAACCGATGGATTGGGAAGATGTAGGTGTCATCTAGACCTACCCAGGGATCACTTGTGGCTGGGGCGGGTTCAACCTCACTTTCCAGGATTTGCTTGTCCTTTCTCTTGTAATAGTCAGCATCCAGATAGCGGGTTTCACAAGAGGAAAAAGGAGACGCATCTCCTTGGAGCACGCCCACTCGACCGTTGAGGGAGTATTTGAGGAATTGGTGATACGAAGAAGGGACCACTGCATGAAGATGGAGCCACGACCTGCCCATCAATGCATTGTACGCGGTATCCTGGGAGACAACCATGAATTCGGTGCTGGCAATTAGGCCACCAAACTGGGTCTTCAAGAGGATCTTGCCAACTAGAGTCTGCTCGGTCCTGTTCTATCCTTTGATTCTGAGGTCGGAGTGAGTTAGATCATCCTCTGACAAACCCAGCTTCTGCAGTGTCTGAGTTGGGATTAGGTTAATCCCAGAACCCGTGTCAACGAGGCGGCGACGAACTTCCACGCCGTTGAACTGACCAGTGATGTATAGTGGTAGAATGTGTCCCTATATGGGAGGTTCTTAAACTTCACCAGAGAATGAGATAACATCCAGGAATTCAGAATTATCAATCACCTTAGCGTTGAAGGCTTCTGCAGCTGCTACCTCCGTCTCAAACTGGAGGGGGCTCCTTAGGGCCTCGGCAAGTGCCTCACTCATCTCAGATGAAAGGAGAAGAGCCTCAAGGATAGAAAGCCTTGTGGTAATGCCGGAAATGTGCTTTATAACATCATACTTTAGTACCAAATGTGAGCCTCTTCTCACAAGAGGTCGCTTCGCAATTGGAGGCATGACGGGCCCCAACGGCTAGACCAGCGGCTGGCTGGTACTGGGTATATCCCGCTTCCTTCTAGTTGAGGCCTGAAGGGCGGCTGTTGGATGAGGACTGTACAACTGAGATTGTACTATATTAGGGAGAGGCTCTCCGTAGTATGGACGATACAACTTTGCCTAATCTAGTAGCACGAACGACGGTGGAGGTAGATCTGAGAGCACTAGATGAGGTTGCGCGTACTGAGCTCTGCACTGGGCCTGCTGTCTGGTTTCAGTGGCCTGCACGGCCTGGCTGAATGTGCCCGCTGATGTTCCTTGACGACCCATGTGGCTGCCATTTCACTGACGTTGACGTCAGCTGGGGACATCGGGGAGGCTCGCCTGGCATTCCCCCTCGTCGGGAGTCATGTAGGTATTTACCAGCTCCACGGTATTAATCGAAGCGTACCACTGACTGTCACTTGATGAATCATCCACCACTGGGAGGATTCTAGGAGGAATCCCCATCTTAGGGGGAATAAATTTTCCAAGAGTGTGGGACGACGATGGCAGTGGGGTAGCACGATGCTTCTTCTTACGCTGCCGCTGCTTTCCCCTTTGAGAAGAGGTCAACTGAGATGACGGGGCAGAGGTACTAGTTGATTCCTCCGAAGGCTCCAGCTGATTTAGGCATGTGCGAATGATACCATGGGCACGAGAAACTGTTTTACAAGCCATCCATTCATCATACTTTTGGGACCCACGGCTGGGAACCTGCTGCCACTCACCTTCGTCGTCACTACCGCTTTCTGATCTGACAAAGACACTCGCTACTTGTGTAAGAGCCAGAGCCATCTTGACTATGTTTTTGTTGGCCTGGTCTTGGAGCCAGTATTTAAACACAAATCATTGCTTGAGGGTGTTCCCCAAGATCTAATGATAGGGGTAGTAGTTGGGGCGATCAGTGAGATTTGCCTCTACCGGCCTTCTGCACTCAGGTAAGCGCACAATCCCCCTTCTCAAGGGCACTTTGGAAGTAACCGGGGACCTGATCCTCATTTAACGAGTAATTATGTTGCCTTATTTCCAGAAATGGAGATCTGGGAGCCTGGCCCAGACGAGGGGCCTGAAGGGGCCTGCCGAGGAGGCGTAGCCTGATTGTCCCGCCTAGGTGGTGGTGGCGCATTGTGCGGGGGAACCTGTCGGTTTTGAGGCGATCGCTGCTGGGCAAGAGGCTGTGCCTGAGGCGGGGGGCCTCTGGAAGGTTTCGGAGCTGGCGCTATCAGTATCAACTCTAGCTGCCTTGGGGCCTCTATCTGGGCCACCATAGTGGGCTCGGCTCTGGCCCTCCTTGCTGGGTTCACAGGGGGAAACAGACGCGTCTGACTAGCCTGTTGCAGAGCTTCCTTGAGGCACTGAGCCTTATCTGAGAAGTCTCAGAACCCTCTAGGATAGTTCTGGGTGATCAGGGAAGGAACCGACTCTGTTTTAACATTCCCTATGCACATCTTCAGTAATTTATCCTGAGTCAGTGGCATGTAGAGGTGGTATGTAAGCCCCTTCCACCGGGCGATGAAGTCCGTGACTCGCTCATCAGGCCTTTGTTTGCACTTGAAGAGGTCTGTAATACTGGTCTTTCACGTGGTGGAGTTAAAATGATATAGGAACTGCCGGCAGAGATCCTCCCAGTCGGTCACCGATCCAGTGCAGAGCTGGCTGTACCAGACGAAGGCAGGGTCCTCCAATGTCTGTACGAAACATCGGAGATTGGCGGCTTCCTACTGTGCCGGGGTCCCCAACATGGGGCCACACCTGGAAGGAAAGTGGGCCAAGTGCTGCGGTGGGTCACCTGTCCCGTTAAAGGGCGAGAAAGTGGAGTTTCCAAAACCTGGAGGTGCATGCATATCATCCACCCACGTGGAATATGGCTTTCTATCTGGTGGGACTGCCACCTGCCGCGTTTCCAGTGCCTCAAGACAGTCGATGAGTACCTCTATAAGATCATCCATGTTAGAGTCCCTATCAAGATGGGGATACCTAATCACGAGTGCGTTGTCGGGCTCTTCGACACGGTAGATGGATCCGGCGGCTCATGGAGCGACTGGTGGAATGACCTATGGGGCGGCTGGGGGAACCTGGGTTGGATTCCTCGGATTGCCTCACCGTTCCGGAGGGTTTGGAGAGACATATCGTGCCATCTTGCCATGAGTTCCGGCTTCTTCCCTTTTGCGGGAGTATCATGATCAGGGTTGCCCGGAGGCATCTCGCCGGGGGGAAATTGTTCCTGCCCATGCTGCCCTGGCTTAGGATCACCATAGTCGGGTCTCCTCTCAATAGAGCGCTCGTCCAGGAGTTCGTCGACCAGCCTCTTCTGCTCAGCAAGATGTTGGTGCAACACGGCCTTCTCGGGGTCTTCGTCCATATTCTGCACTGAGGCGGACAGGTCAGAGTGCTTGACACTTCCGACGTGCTCCTTAGCCTTACTGGCAATCCAACTGGGTACCAGCGACTCGGTGGGTACGAGGAGGCCTAGAAGGTTCCTCTGCTGATGGGTAATCCTACGTGATGGGTCCATCAGTGGTGGTACACCCTCAGGGGGTAAGTCTCCATCGAGAAGCTCCATCTCGTACTCTTTGTCCACTATGTCATCCATATGGACTGCAACCCTTCTTGGAGGCACGTCCTCAATGTCGCATAACGAATCAGGCTGCCGCCGAATGGGGCTGAAGAGGAGGGCAGCATACTGTCCCCAACCACGGACTTGCACATGGGGGGTAGCTTCCCTGATGATTTTGCGCAGTACCTTGAAGCTCTGAACGCATTTTCGTTGGAGAGCGCTCTGGTGACCTGGCGTCTCAGGGCGCTGGGCTATAGGGTGTGCAGCCAAATCAACCAGATGACATTGTTCACTGATTTCCTCAAAGAGCACTTGGATCATGGGGTACACCAACCGCACATAATGAAGGCGGAAGTGCATCATCCATAGGGTTTGGCGGAAGCACTCTACTTCATCCGGGGTGAGGGATTCCAGCGCACAAAAGTTCGACGCTGCTGCCGGACAGAATTTCTCCTAGAAGTAGTCCTCCGTGAGAATGTTCCAGAAGATCCTTGGCTCGGATTCAGGGTCTAGCCCCATATTTCCCCACTCGTCAACCGGAGGTGGCTGAGGAACCGGTAGCGGTACTGAGGCGGACTGCTGGGACAGTAAGCTGGGCGGCGGAGAATATGGGGAACGAGCCGACTCACCGCCAAACTCCGGGCCATCCTATGTAGAGTCAAGTGACCTAACCACAATGTCGCGATACGACGAGCTGACCATCACAGCTTCTAGTGCAGGGATTGTGGTTACCGGCGATGGGTCACACCATTGCTCAACCACCGTCAGTCCCCAAAATAGCTCTTCGTGATCTCTGATAGAGGTAGAGGGCGCTTCTGGTGACGACAGTGGTGACTGCATAGTCGAAACCTACGAGATTCCCACAATTTCCTCTTCTTGGATGTACCTTTGAAGAAAGGCAGAAATCCGATAGAATTCTCATTCTGGGAGAATGAGGCTGACACGCCTTGTTCCTGCCCCGGTCCTTGACACAGACGACTAAGGGGAAGGATCCATCGCTGAGTCGCATTCCGATTCGGAATCCGAGAAGCGGGCCTGTTTGAACTCCACCCGGGCCTCCTCCAGATTCTTCTTGTGGCAGCGACGAACCGCTCTCCTGCCCCTAGATGGATCTTTTGGACAAGGCTAACTCCCGACATGTAGTCTTGGGGCCACGCTGGTGCCAGGGTGGAGAGGAATTCTGCTTGAGACGGCCGGGGTGCAAGGGGCACCGGGGCAGATTTTGAAGGGTACATGGGGAGGACCTCCATGAACAACACCCATGTGGGCGAAACCTCTATTGGAACTGACAGGAGCATGGGGAGGACCTTCATGCTTAATGCAGGTAGAGCGAGGCTAACCTTCATCCCTCGGGTTGCTAGGGTGATGAGGACCTTCGCCAGCTACAGAGAGAATGTAGAATGGATCCCCACACTGGAGAGAGACGGTATGGGAAATACCTCCACATCGACGGTCGGGGGCAGGAGGAGGAACTCCATACCTGGTGTGGTGGGCGCGAGAGAGGCTTTCGCGCCGGGTATCACTGCCGCGGGGTAGGTCTTCATTCGGGATGGGGATAGCACAAGGCATACCTCCATGACGAGCTTTGGAGTGGGGTAGGCCCACACTCTGTGGAGTGGTGGTACGGGGAGGGCCTCCGTATGGGGTGTCATCACCGCAGATTGGTTCTCAACGATCACCACTCGTGCCTGCGACCTAGAGAGTCAACCCAGCCTACCCATGGGGCGGTTGGGGCCTCGATCCTGGTCGGGCGTAGTGGTGCCCCTGCTCAGTGCGTGCAGGGAGTTCATGATGCACGTCGGTGGTGGCTCGAGCCACAGTAGTCGTTGAATTTAACGCCCCTCGACGGGCGTCCTCAGATCGGGCTTGACGCTGGCATCATGTCAGACGAGTCGGTGCAGGTGGTGTGGGGGAATAGCTTAACTGCTCCTCTGGTGAAGTCGGACAACGACACTGATGCGGGCGGGTGGGGGCTCTTTCTCAGAGTCCTTGGATCGGGACCCTGGTCGGGCTGAGCCGGACATCACCCTCCTCATCAGCGTAAGGCAGAGAATCGTCGAGGCTTTCCGGGGATAAGATCCTGAAACAATTGAACGTTGGGGTGGGGAGTAGGGGCTCCATGTGCGGCCCTCGAGGGCGGCGTTGACGGCAGGTCCTGGATGCCTCCAGGTCCAGGCGGGTCATATCCCGGGTTAGGATGACCCCTTCCTCCTCGTACCTGCGTAAAAGGTCGTTGATCACCCTTCTTTGGATAATATCTGATGGAGAAAGGGGACGTGGGAATCCCACATTCATGGGAATAGATGCCGTTGTGGCGGTAGTGGAGCCATGCAGAGCGGCTGTGATGGTATTTCCCCCGCCCTTGTGTAGGAGAGCGGGCAGTGATCATGTCTCCATAGCAGCAACCTGGTTCCTAGGAAGCAGGGAGATTAACTCGTCAGCACTGCGAGGAAATGGATCGACAACCAGGGCCCCGATGTCATTCCATCTTCCGTGGCCGGTAAGAGGGATCCATGCCGAAAACGTTGCAGAATGGAATGCCCGACGTTCTACTACCCCAAATTCTGGTGAGTTTCACACCAGGACAGCTATTTTCTTAGCGGGGCCCGTGGCCGAATATCTAGATCTGATGAGACGTCAATCTAATGATGTCTTGAGTGCTACTAATATCCACATTGAGGAGAAGACCTTCACGTCAGGTTCACCATTTCTGTTTCCGACGATTTTGACGGGGCACACGTGTCCGTCCGCTTGGGCACGACAGGCGTGACTTTTTTTGTTACCCCGCATTCCCACATTACAAAGGTGGGCGACATTCGCTCCTTATTCAGGGACGTCTGCTCCGTGATCGAAACATGATGATGTGATGTCGGTTCTTTTTTCTGTGGATTCCTCCTCGGAACTCGTCACCTAGTCCGGGTCTCCCTCATAGATTTAATACGTTGTTCGTGAAACTCTTCCCAGTCCCATATTTCCATGGATGCCGATTAATTACAATGCTTCTGTCAGGACATTCCAAGGGGTCCGGTTAGGGAAGCAACCTTCAGTTGGGGGATTAGTCAAGTCGAGGCATCATTAACATGTCTGAACGCTGGGGGATTGGCATGTCTATTGTTGGTCCCTTATTATAGGGCTTCTCGAGGGGGTGGAAGCCCGAGGCATCCCACATAGAATGCGGGGAATTGTATACCATAGGCATGTATCTGAGGTTTTCCTCAGCTTCCCATGTTTAACACGGGGTATGCTGCATGTTTAACGTCCGGCGGAGATAGATTGGGCTGATCAGAACACAAACTGGAGTGGATCAGACTAAGGACCCTCTTGAGGGAACACCGATATCAGAGCCATCCCGTGGGTGGCTTCTCGGATGTTGTGGAGGGGAGTGGGGTGGCATGATCCCACCAGGATGTGGCGGCCCGAGTAAGAATCAGGGTGGATGATGGAGAATGGCATGGAGTGGAGGGGGAATGAAATGGGGTCGTCATGGAGGTGACGATGGTGATGGTCTTGAGCCTCGAAGAGACTTCCTACGTATCCCCGTGGTGGGGAATCAAAGTCCGTGTAGTTTGATGATATGGTGGGACACCTAAGGAGGCGTCCCATGAGAATGGATTCATGGGTGGGACCCAGAGAAAGTGGAACCTCTAAGTTGTGGCATGAACTTGCCGAGACACATAGGCTCGAGGGAGAGATCAGGATGAGACATGAGTGATGAGCTTGAGCCTCATGGAGGCTTCCTACATATCCCCATGGAAGGGAATCAAAGTCTGCATAGTTTGGTATGGAATGGGGATTACACTCTGAGGCGGCCCAAGGATTTGGGGTTGGTGAACCGAAGTGAAGGGACCAGGGGTCCAGGTGGACTTGAACCTCATGGAGGCTTCCTACGTACCATGCCTTGATATGGATCAAAGACCACGTAGTTCAGTTTGGACACCGAAAGGCCGACGTGAAGGAGGACCTTGGTCCAACGGGTGGTGGGATTGAACCTCATGGAGGCTTCCTACGTACCATGCCTTAGCACGGATCAAAGACCACGTAGTTCAGTTTGGATGCCAGAAGGTCGACGTGAGGGGACCAGGGGTCCAGGTGGACTTGAACCTCATGGAGGCTTCCTACGTACCATGTCTTGACATGTATCAAAGACCACACCGTTCAGTAAAGGGGAATGTTAGAGAACCGACGTGGATGAGGACCTTGGTCCGATGGTGTGTGGGGCTTAAACTCTAGGCTGCCCAGGTGTTGGTGAACCGATGCGAAGGGGGTCAGAATGACCAACAGGTGGTGGGCTTGAACCTCATAGAGGCTTCCTACATACCATGCCTTGACATTGATCAAATACCACATAGTTCAGGTGGGGTTTTGTCGGCGAACCGACGTGAAGGTGAACCCGAGGGGTCCACTGGTGGTAGGCTTGAACCTCTTGGAGGCTTCCTACGTACCATTCCTTGACATGGATCAAAGACCATGTAGTTCAGGTATACAGTTTAGCTTCATGCTGGACGGGGTGGGACTCGACGTGAAGAAATGACTGAGTGGTGGGCTTGAACCTCGTGGAGGATTCCTACGTACCATGCCTTGACATGGATCAAAGTACCTGTAGTTCTCTAGAGGTGGGGGTAAGGGTCGGTGCTCACTCTATGCTCACATGAGTCATGCTCGGTGTGAGAAATAAGAGGTTGTAGGGACCTGACAATCACGTCGCGAAGGGTGCGTCCGTGGGAAACGAAGAGGGGCTTACGCGTTAAGCGGCCCATGGTGCTGGGAATTACTCTAAGATAGAGGCCTAGGGTGAGACAAAGAGCAACGGGAGAGGGATTTGAGATCCCAGAAAGGAGGAGTCCTGCTTCCCTATCATGTCCTTCGCTGGCCTTGGAACCGAGTAGGTGAGGAGGGGCAGGGGTAGCGCCTCCTGCATGAGAAGCTAGGGGATTATGCTCTGAGGCAGCCCTTTCCCTATGGAAAAACGCCACTCCAGAATGGACGATATCATTCCATGTGAGGAAGATTCCATTCCCGTGGAGACGGGCAGTGTAAAGAATGTCTGAGCCGGGAGGACCCTGCGTGCGAGGCACGGGGTCTGATCACAGTTTAACGTCATTTGTAGAGGATGAGATGCTTGGCAGTTTAATGTCCTGCAGCTTGAACGAGGTGGGCTTACTCTGCACCCCTAGGACTTACATAACCAGTACCCTCTGCCCCTTGTGGGAGGGAAGGCATCAGCAAGGCCGTGGAAAAGGGGGGTCACAGAGCGAACCATTGAGGGGTCCACGTTAGAATGGCTATGTGAAGAAGCAATATCCATTAGCGTGCCTATGCGAATAAGCATCAGGCAAAGCAACTCTATGAGTGGTGTCATCTAGGGGACTTTGAAGTCACATCGTGCAAGCCTGGAGGGGCGCACGGGAAGAGGGATTTCGAAGAAGAGGGGTCCACAGGTAGGGGCCTTATGGAACACAATTTCTCTGCATAGTAGAGGGAACTTGCGAAGGGGGGTGCTTCACGAAGTGGAGTTCCTTGGCCTTAGCATGGGGCAGGGGGGAATATGGGAGGTGCTTCGCGAAGTGGAATGGAATTCGCAGAGCACTGCCTCGCGAAGCAGAGGTGCCTCGTGAAGTATGTTGCTGCTCAGCAATGTGCTTCGCGAAGTATAGTGATCCTGACTTGGCATATGGATCACATGCACAGGATGGGTGTTTCACGAAGCATAAAAACTCCGCAACTACCCGAGCCCCTTTGGGTATCCCCTTCCTTCGCAAATTCCCTTAGGCTTTGTGAAGGGCATCCCTCTCGGAAGAGGGGCTCAAAACGAGACATGGTGAAGGCATCTCACGAAGCAAAAATACCTCACAGAGCTCATGATTCCCGGGGCGAAGGGTGCTTCACGATTCGGGAGCCGAGAAGCCGAAAGGTCAGATTGTCCATCTGGAGAGCTCAGGGGGAGCCCAGTATTTATAGGCACGGGGCACCGTGAAGCAGAGCTCACGCGACGCGAAAGGGGCTTCGGTTGCTTCACGGTGGGTCGCGAACGTCAACCAGGTTCACGGAGCGTTACCACCTCCTCTGCTTCGTGGAGGGCTCGAGAACATCAGGGCATCCGCGGAGCATTTCCGCCTCTTCGGCATTGCGGCGGGCTCATGAACATCAGGGCGTCCATAGAGCGTTACCGCCTCTGGGGCTTCGCGGTGGCCGTGAAGCTCAGGGGCCCTCTGCGTCTGAGCTTCGCGAGGCAGCGCGTGGGCTTCTTTTTCTTCTTCCCTTTTCGTCCAATATTTTGGGACCTACAATATCATAAAGTTTTCACTCTATAATTATAAGATTATAGATTAAAAAGATATACCTGCCAATAGTAATTCCATATGTTTTCATATAATTGGATATCCTATTTTTGAGCATGTATAATGATCCATAGAATTTAAGATTATTATTAATACATATCATGACTCACATACTTTAATGTGTTGCTCAAACCCATGGCATCCTATGTTTGTGATATATAGGATATGTTAGTGTGTCATGAGTGATATTTTATTAATGAATAATTTTAGGAAGAATTTATCCCCTATATCTTTATGGAAGTTGATAGCTCAACCCTTTCATTGGAATAAAATCCTCACATTAAATTCCATGAACAAAATGTATTGATGAGTTTATTTCACATAATCAAAAAAGAAATATCAAGAATATATATTGATGAAATGAATTTGAAACATAGTTGATGAGATATCATTACAAAAAAATTATATCACACAGTGAACATTCATATGTTGTCTTCGTCATTGTGACATTAAATCCTTCCTCTTTGGTGACTTTACACATTTCTAGATGTTGATATTGGACTTTATGCAAGTCCACCTAATGCAACTAAGGAAGAAGTATAGAGGGTCATACACTTATAATTTCCTTTTATCTTAGTTAAACATTATTAATATTTAACAATTGAAATAAATATTATTCTCTCTGAGAAATAATATTTATTCCGGGTTTAATGATTTAATTTATTCAGTCACTATTTATTTGTGAGTTGAATGTTAAATAAATATTTATTCTCCAGTTGATTACTAATTATGATAATATAAAAATATTTAACTATCTGTTGTTATATTTTCAGGGTAACAAATAATATTCATTTATCTATATGAATATTAAAATAAATATTTATTCATAAGACCATGAATATTATAAATAATTAATTATTTATCGAATGAATAATTTTTATTATTCTTGGTTTGATAAAAACCAAGGAAGATAGGAGTACCAAGATGGGTCTAGTATAGATAATGATATGTGGATTAAATTCCATTAAATATATATTAATTTATTTATTTAATACAGTGATATTTAACGATGCATTGTCTTGAACATGACATGCATTGTTATTATTATTATCATGGAGAATATTTAAAGTATTATATTAGATAAAGTCCTTTTGTTTAATTATCTATTCATATGTCATTTTTGGGGTTAATGGATTGTGCACAATAGAGCCTATCCTCAGTGATTTATCTCCAATTAAATTTATAGATTTTATAAATCCTGAGACTTTTTCAACCACCTCTTTCTACTCCCTCTCAAGAATGATAGATAAGAAAAATCCTTCATAAAAAAGGATTGTTTTGAATATAATATGAATGACACTAGAGGACTAGTTTCTCTACTCTAACATCCAAAGTTCCAATGGTTAAATTCATAGATCAAAAGAGCATGTGTGAATCATCACTAGAGAGATTCTACTTTTGGATCATCATAACACAATGGAAACATAACCTAGAAAATGTCCAATTATCAAAAACTTATAGGAATAAATAATTCCCAAGACCAAGGTAATTCTTTAAAGTTAAATTAATTATAAATTTAAATGTGAAAAAATATCCTCTCCCTAGTTCCAACATCAAGTGTTGAATTTATTTTGGTTTATTCCTTGGTCATAAAAATCTTTTTATGTTCATTTGTAAATAACCCATTGATTATAAAAAAATTGTTTTGGATATAAGCCCAATAGGCACTTCCTCTATGTCTAAAACCTTCAAGTATTATCATAGCAGCCACATTAAATTTATAATTATTTATTCTTTGTTAATCATTTTATGAATTTATTTCTTAGATTAATTTCCATTTTAATACATTGTAAAATTTGATATTATACATTTTTAGTTTCATGTCCTTAAACTAGTTAATAGAAAAGGAAAAATGATGGGAAATTCCATCCGAAGGTGATACAATTTTATATAGGATGAAACAATTACATGACATGTAATGGAAATGCACACACTGTGTACCAAGGTTCACCAAATCAGGATGGCTATGGAATACACAGATCACCTTACGAACTAGAATATGATGTATTTATTACTCCATGTCTTGACCATCTATATTGATATACGATTTATTAGATTACAAGATGTGTAGCTGGTGTTCAAGTCATGCAGTCATTGTGTTTTCATTGTGAAATTAATTCATAACATGGGATCAAATTCTCATTGTGTATCAATACACAATGCATGGGAATGATGATCGTTCTACATGAAGACTATGGGGGCATGTAACTGGAATACACACCATGAAACTCATTAATATCCATGGTCAAAAAACACACTCAGTTCCTAGGTGTGTAGTGTAAAAGATATTACATGGTGTGTTGCAGGTTTCACACACCATGTTACTAGTACCCATATATACAAAGCACACACCGTCCAAATTTTGACCATGTTGATTAATGATACAGAGGAAAAATTAATGATAGCATTAAATCAAGCTACGTACTGTATAAATGGAGTATATATTGTGTAATATATTTTACAAAATATTAAATTCCTAATTAATCATAGTTTAAATTAATAACTACATACCATTTATGATTTTCATTTACACCATTTTTAATAAAAACATTAAAAATATACATGTCACATATATTAAATGTGTAATGTGTCTTAAATATGAATATTTTTTATATTGACACACTACACACTAATTAATACGCGACATGTTGTATTAAATACACATTAAAAATCATACAAGGTGGCACATAGTTATGATATATATTTATCATGTTGAATCCAAGTGTAATTAATTTTATTTATTTAAGATTAATTATGAAGGAAAATTCTAGGACTGTTAATATAATTAAACTAACATAAAATAAATAATTAATCAATTAATATAGATAATTAATTCAAGCACATTTATCTTAATGAAAGATAAAATGAAATTAATGATAGTTTAATGGTTAATAATTTCATTTTTATGTGTGATCATGAGATTTGACTAGACAATGTATGTATTGGATTTATTTTAGTTCATTACATGGATTTTATTATTATTAAATTACAATTATGGCATGCATGTTATCCCTCCTCCACTTTAAATGTTTAGGCCCTGCATGCCGATATTTTCATTTATGTAAACCCATTATTAATTCTATTGGATTCCCCCCACCGGCATGTGATTTAAAATTATATGAAAAGGAAATGATCTCCTAGACGTGTGGAGGTGGTTTAGAATCCGATCTGAGGTGAAATCAACCAAGTAAGATATAAAGTTCAATGGTAAAATGTTCCAACTCATGAGTCAAGCCTGGCTCATCGAGTTTATTTCTTATAGGGTCATTGGTTGATTTATTGTCCACTCAATAAATCAACCATTAGTAAAGCTTTTAATCAATTCATTTATTTGTTTTATTTCTATCTAATGCATTGTTAATTTTATGGATGCTTTATTATAGTCACATAATAAAATAAATTAACGGGAATGTAAGATGAATTTAAAATAAATGGATTATGTGTAAATATTTTATCAGCAAATGGTTAATCACTTAAGTAAAATACACTTAATATTAACAAGACATGTAAAATGATAAAATAGGAAATTTACATATAGTGAATAAAATCTTTTAATTAAATATTAACTCAATAAGTATTTCATCGTCTGAGTTAAGATGCTCTCATAGTTAAAGTGTTGGTTCGTGCCTTTTTTCAGGGTATTTTTTAATTATTGGTAAGTATTAATAAACATAATGGGTCAACTTAACAAAGTTGACATCAAGTAGAGTATCCCTTTCTAGACTTGATGTATCTTGTAGACAAGTGTTAAGAAAATTCAAATGAGGATTTCATAATTGAGGAGTCCACTCAATGAACCTAGGATCTATAAGCTGCCAATTAGAAAAATCACCTACCTAAATACTTTTAGGTAGTTGAGCCCTTTATAAAGTTATAAGAAGATAAATATATATTCTAGCCACTATATTGTCCACATGATAGGACATATTGAGACCAAAAGTGTGGGACTTGGAAATTGATAGAATAAATGGAAACTAATAATAAAATTAATTTATTTCATCTCACATAATTTTGTAGCCATGTAAATTACTAATAAAAATCTTAATGATTGTATAAAAAGATGGAAAGTTCATAGACCATGATAACACTATGATCATTCCATGACTTAGGGAATTTCCTTGCGGGAACAAATTCCCCCAATAGGTATATACATTTTAACAATAATTTATTATAGAAACTTTATTCTTTGTATTGGAATCCCCTATCTCTAATACACCTACTAATGAGGAATGTGATGATGAACCCTCTTTCTATGATAAACACCAGGATGATGTGCCAGATATCTAGTGTTTGATGATTAGTCCATGTATAGTGAACTTCAAAAGTTACACAAGGATATGGGTGTATATGCTATGCTCATTTATCTCTAGGATATTTATTAGGAGAGGGAAATATAAGAGAGGTTTTATATTTCCAAGGTTCTTTTTATTAAAATATTTGGAGAGGGTTCATAGAATGGTATTTACATAGTCAAAATGACTGGCTACACTGAGAAACTCAAGATTATTAGTTTTAAGTTACCTGAAGAATTATTCACACATATCATACTTACATCATTCCCCCAGATCTTCTATAACATTGTTATAAATTTTAATATAAAAAACATTGAAAAATATCTCCCAGATATTCTCACTCTATTTCACTGAGTTAAAAAGGATATGAAGATGAAAATCCTTATGTTCTTATCATGAATGATATAAAGGAAAAATAAAAAATCCCTAATACTAATAATAAATCTAAAGGATTATTCAAAACATCCTTTGAATAGTAGTAAAATCAAGGGGAAATTAAAAAAAATCAGGATGTTATATGCTTCTCATTTGGAAAGAAAGGTCATTGGAAGAGAAAAAAATAATAAAATTAAGTTGGAGTTACCACTTCAAGCATATTCATCAAATTTAATTCTTCTATATTACTTATTAGGTATTAAATAAAATGTGTTCTACATATGTATTTAAATACATGAACGAAGTAAGTATATAAATATTACTAAAATAAATATTAATTCTCTCAAATTTGAAGAAGGGTGATTCCTAGATCAGTGTAGATTAGTGCGTGACTTCATGATTTCCCAATATATTGAAGTTGAACTATTGTATATTATTATTACCAAAACATTTTCCTCTATTTCTATTTGAAAATAATGAGACATTATTTCATTATTGAATATATATTTTAATGGTATATTCATACTCAATTTATAGTTATGTAATTATTGAATCATAGATATTTTAAATAAAAAATCAACGATTAATATAAATATTAAAATTTGAACACCAAATTTTGTAACGATAATTATTTACCAAGTAAAATTTATAGATATCGACAGGTTTATATCCAGAAGGGTATTCTGGCCTCTTTTGTGCTAATACACTAGGTATACCAACAAACTTACTATTATGATTTTAAAAAATAAACCTTTAGAAATAAAGGTACACTACAAAGTTACTAGTTCTAGTTTAGAAAAACTACACAAACTATTCTAAAAAGGTAGCTAAGAGGTAAGTTAATACACTTTATAAGATTCTTTCTAATAGATTTTAGGAATGCTCTATGAAGAAATTAATACTCCTAGAAAATGACATTTGAACCCCCAGGATGATATGTCAAAGTGTATCATAACCAAGTATTCATCAATCATTAACATGTAGAGTGAAGGTAATCCCAAACTCAAATTACTTTATACATAATTTCTTGATGATAGAAAAAAGGGATCAATGAAATGTCTTATATGTATTACAAATATTCCATATTTTTTTCCAAAACATATTTCACAAATAACAAGAAAATCACTAACCATATTCTAACTTAATTATATTAATTATAATATGATAAATAATCCACCAATTACAATTACTAGTGTTTCATGAGAATAATTTTTTTTCACCTCTGATTTCTGGTAAGTAACCCTTTCCTGATTCTTTTAAAGTATATAAAGTATATGGGTGAAGTATGGATGAGTTTGAATAAATTTTGGTGTGTTTTTTGGTCTTTTCAATAGGTGAACGGTTGGTTCACGGTTTGGGAAAAACATGAAACACCTCTAGAAAATCATACACAATGAGAAAAAGTATAAGGGGAAGGTGCATGTGCTACACATAGTTTTTCCAAACCGTGAAACTACCTATTTAAAACTAAGTTCTTTGAAAAATGGATTTTGTCTTTTTGAGGTAGTGTATTTGGCATGGTTAGCACATGGTTTTGAGACTTTATGAGGCAACTGTGTGAGGTTCATCCTTAAGATAGTGGATGTCACATAGTTAGCACATGTTTTTTTATCTATGCGAGTAAACCATGTAAAATTAAAAAGCTAGATCCTTAAAAAGTGTATCTAGGTTGGACTTGTGTTTTAATGCCTCTTTTTTGTCAAAAAATGGCCATAAATTGGGATTTATCTCTCTCAAAGGTCCAGAAAGGTTATCCCATTGATTCAGAGGGAATTTACAGTCTTACCATAGTGATTAGAATCCAATTCCATAAGTGATCATTATTGCTAATTCTTGGTGCTTTTCTTAGATATACTTCACCCTCTCTCTTAGTTTCTTAGATTTACGCCCGTTATGGGTAGATATAAGGTTGTGGATGCCAAATACAGTTATATTTGGACTTTTTGGCGATATGGGGGGATATCTATGGTGGGATTTTGTAGATTCAACCTGGTTTTGTGATGTTTTTATGGAATTTATCATTTTCTACAAAACTCGCAAGGTAGGTGGCTTCACTGTCGACTACTCTTATTAAAACTGATTGGATTAGTATCAAATTGATTAAACTGATTAGAATTTATTGTGATTTTTCTGAAAATCATGGTATAAACCTTTTTTAGTGATGGTTTGTGGATTTATGTGAAATTGTAGAGTTATTGTGAAAAGTTATTTGATAAATGATTTTAAAATGATGATTTTAAAATAGTTTCTTGATTCGGTTTGTGAAAAAATGTTTTCAATAAAAAGGAAATTTTATTAAAATTGTTTTGGTATGATTATATTGGAATGGTTGTTGGGAATACTTGATGTGTATGTTCATATTGCATTATGAGGCTTGGTTGAAATAAACCTTGTGATCGGTGCCAAAGGTGAATGGAACATGGGATTTATTTACCTTGTGAGGACTTGGAATATTAACATGAAACTGCTTATGAGTATGGAATTTTCATAAGGAATCATGCATGGTTGGTGGTGTGGATATGTGGAATGAAATGGTTATACCAAAATGGAATTTTTGAAATGGTTTAAAGTATTGTTTGTTTGTTTTACTTAGAAATTGGGGTTGTGTGAGAAAACTATTTTACTTTGGAACTTGTTTATATTTAGTTGTAAAATATTTTAGTAATTTTTTTATATAAACTATTTTATATAAATGTTGCTAAATTTTCTATCCTCATGGCATGAATAGGGAAGTCATTGGGGAAAACCTACTGAGTTTTAGTACTCATCCTTGCTTTGGAACTTTGGTATTTTTGGATATTTCATCTATCAGGACATGGGAAAAGGTAAAGTATCATACATCTTTAGCAATACTTTGTGATACTTGGGTTATTGTGGTGTTGGAGCATGGATCATGTTTGGTGGTTGGAGTTTTCATTAGAGTCTTTGAGTTTTTTCTTCTGCTGTTTACTTTGATATTGTAGTCTTCCATTATGGTACTTGGTTTTAGTTTGATTTTAATAACTGAAATGTTGAGTTTTTTTTCATTGTTATTATGAATCATATGGTAGTTTTTTTGTTTTGGATTTTTTGGTGAGTTATTTTATTCTTAAAGGGAAAATTGTCCCCCACATGTATTGAATCCCTTCGACATTTATTTATAGTCTTTGGCATATTGGGGATGTCTCTAAAGGACAAGTAATGCATCACCTCCCTCTCAAGACAATGAGAAAAGGTATAGTCTTACAAGTGGTATCAGTTTTGTTCATTCCAAAGTTTGTTTGAAACAAGTGGTATTAACTTGGTCCTTCCTTTGTGGAAAAAGTGGTCAATATTTTTCTTGGTCCCGGAGTTGAAATTCATTCTTGTCTATTCTTTGAGTTGGAATCATATAACAAAAGAGGAATTTTGGGACTTGAAATGTAGAGTCTAAAAGGAATTAGCTAACCCTTTTATGCTGAACATCATATTACTAGGGAGTTGGGTACATAAGTGTTTTGGAGATTCTTATAGGTTTGTAATTTCATTTTCACGAGTTTATCGAATGAGACGAGTATTACATGTATTAGAGGAATGACATCACACTATGAGTGCATACATAATTTTGAGTAATGATTTATGATTTTTTGAAAAAGTGTTGATTTTTGAAAATAGTGAAAGTGGTTTAAAATGAAATATTTTTAAAAATAGAATGGTTTTGTTATTTTTAAAATGGTTTGATTTTCAAAAGAAAGTATACATTTTTCAAAAATGTTTGAATGCAGAAAAAGGATAATTTTGGAAAGAATTTTTGTGGTAGTTAATGTTGTAGAATTTGAAATACTGATCCTTAAGATGATAGAGAGAGGTACTTATGGTGTTTTTTGTTCATATAGAAAATGGAACATGGTAGGCATCATAGAAACCAACTGGAGGAAGCTGCTGAGAACGTGGTTTCACCTAAGCCATAGGTGAACCAAAAACTAGTTTAGAGTATCATCCAAGAATTTAAATCTATGGACACAGGGAAATAGAGGGATGATCCAAGAAAAGTGGATTATTTCATCCAGTTCCAAAAATAAAATCCACCCACTTTCCAAGGTTATTTTGAACTAGAAAAAACAGAGAAGTGTCTCAACATGATGAATCGTATCTTTGATTTCATCGGTACACCAGTAGAGTTGAAAGTCAATATGAAGACCTATATTCTGTAGGATCTTGCATGCTAGTTATGGGAACTAGCGGTGTAGGATATAGTGGATGAAGGACTTAGTTGGGTGGATTTTAAGGAATTGTTCAACAAACAATTTTATTCTCACACATTCAAGATGAAAAGAATGATGGAATTCTTAAGCCTGAAGTAATAAAATATTTATTTCACAGAGTATGTATCTAAATTCATGAATTTAGCGCACTTTGAACCCAAGGTTTCTTCTAGTTCATTATTAAAAGCACACATATTTGAATCGGGGCTAAGATAAGAGATTCTATCTAAGATTACCATGCTCTGTATTACTGACTATACAGAGACGGTCAATAGAGTGATAGTGGCTGAAAGGAACATCTCATGAACTATGGGAGGAGGAAGTATGTTGATACCCATGGGAACCTATGGGAAATCTAATGCTTGGGAAATCAGAATAGGAACAACTATTTCCATGGTGGGGGCATGAATCAGGATTAGATGATTGAATTAGTGAATCTTCCTCCATGACACACCATAAAAGTGGTATGTTTATAATGTGGTTATTTTGAACAAATGAAGTGAGAGTGTACAACACCACCAATAGAATTACATAATTACAACAAGATGGGACACATTCAATGCTATTTTCATAGTGGTTCAAGGTTAGGCACTCGAGACACTTCTCAGGTATCGCAGGTGCTATATGGTTCAACGTGGCAAGGTTAGAATAATCAATCTTGTTATAATAATAGATATATCCATGGTGATTCTAGTAATACTATTAATCCTAAGAAAGGGAAATCTCATCAAGCCATTAAATAAAAATGTGTAGCGATGAAGAAATTATATTGATATGAGGAGGTGATTGTTGATGATCAGACTAGACCATATATGGTAAGTGGCATGATTAATTTGAATTATACCCTTATGCAAGTTCTATTTGATACTGGTGTATCACATTACTTTATTTATTCTTGTGATGATAAATTACTGAGTTTAAAAATTAAGGTGATTCCCTCTGTGAAAAAAATTGAAACTCCTCTTGGACAAAGAGAATGCCAAGACTTTGTGTGTAGAGCATGTTTTATAACTACTAATAGAGCTGAGATAAAATGGGATTTATCTATACTAGAGATGGATGTATATGATTTAATCCTTGGTATGTATTGGTTGATAGCATTCACGTCTCACATTGAATGTAATAGAAGAATAATTAGTTTTGTGACTCAGGATAGTGTCTAGCATCTCTTTAGGGGAGAAAGGAATGTGAAGATAGGTGGGATGGGATTTTTGGCACCGGTAGTGGGAAAGATATCATACCATATGGAATCTTTGACTTTGGCATCGATTGAAGATATTGAGAATACTAATTTTCCAACATTGGTTGACCAGTTTCTGGATTTGTTTCCCGAAAATTTCACATGATTACCACCGGTAAGGGAAGTTGAGTTTATGATTGATCTCCCCCCGGGGACCAGTCCTATTTCACTTTTTTCTTATCGAATGACACCAATATAATTAAGGTAGTTGAACGTGAAGTTAAAAGAGCTATAAAGAAAGGGTTTCATTTGGCTGAGAATGTCTCCATGGGTATCACTAGTCTTGTTCTTCAAAAATGTAGATAAAACTCTAAGGATGTGTGTGGATTATCATAAGATTAACCATGTTATGAGAAAGAATTGGTATCCACTTCCATGAATTGATGATCTATTTGAACAATTAAGGGTAGCCCATTGGTTCTCTAAAACTGAATTGTGATCAAGATATCACCAATTGTGGATTTGGAAGGAGGATATTATGAAGACAAATTTTAGAAGAAGATATGGCAAGTATGAATGTGGTAATACCTTTCGGTCTTATGAATTCACTAGTGGTATTTATAGAATCGACAAATAAGATATTTTAGCGATATTTAGATTCTTTTTTAAGGTATTTTTGGATAACATATTGGGGTATTCAAATACACGAGCTGATCATGAGCAATACTTGGAGACAATGATGGAAATATGAAGAGACCATCATTTATATGAAAAGTTATCAAAGTGTGATTTCTGTATATAAGAGGTATGCTTTCATGGCCATGTGATTTCTGAAATGGTTGTTTTAGTGGATCCATAGAAGATAAAAGCTGTATCTCTTAGCAACCACCAATGAATGTTTTTGAGATAAAAATTTTTCTTGGTCTATCTAGTTATTACCGATGTTTTTTTCATGATTTTTCATGACTAGATTCACCTATGAAAACTTTGTCAAAGAATAATGTTCCATTCCAGTGGAATGAATAATTCTAGAAATAATTTCAAGAGTTCAAATTTCACCTTATATCAACACCTATCTTGATATTTCCTGAATCAGGACAAGGGTACATGGTGTATTGATATTCTTTAAGACCTGGGTCTTGGTATATTCTCATGAAAGGAGACAATGTTTTTGCCTATGGCTCAAGGAAGTTGAGATTTCATGAGAAGAACTACCCAACAGATGACTTTGAGTTACCTGAAACCATACAAGCTTTGAAGAATTTCCATCATTACCTCTTTGGTGAGAAATTTACCATGTTTATAGATTATAAGAGATTAAAAAATATTTTCTACTAATGAGTCTTGAATATGAGGTAAATAAGATGGATGGAGTATCTCCAAATGTTAAACTTTGACTTTTTATACACTAGGAAAAGAAAATTTGGTGGCTGATCTATTAAAAAGAAAGTCATATGATCAGTTGGAAAAAGAGGATTCAGATGAGTGGCATTTGATGTTGGTCCTAACTAACATAAACTTGGAATGAAAAGACCGAATGATGATGCAATTTTATTTATAGTTTCTTTGGTTCTTGATTTGGTAAAGATGGTTAAAGAGGCATAAAAATTTGATTTAGAATGTGTTGCGATGAGTTTAAAACTCAATGGTGGGGATACCGTTGAGGGATGGATGTTGGATGAGAGTTCGATGATGTGGTTCAGAAATCGGATGGTTGTACCTATAGTTTGTTAGGAAAAACTTCTTCATTATTACCACCATTAAAGATGAGTTTTTATCCTAGAAAACATAATATGTATAAGTCATTGAGATCACAGTTCTGGTGGGTCAAGATGAAAAGAAAGGTGGCTGAGTTTGTTTCAATATTCTTAACTTGTTATAAAATTAAGGCAAAAAATCCGTGAATGATAGGTATGTTACAGTATTTACCTATTCAAGTGTTGAAATATAAGTAAATAACCATGGATTTTGTTACAGGTCTCCCAATAATGATTTAGAAGCCTGATTCTATATGGGTAATAGTGGATTGTCTTACCAAGTCATCCCATTTCATCCCTATTCATGAAACTCATACAGTGTAGGATTTGTACAAAATCTATATTCAAGAAGTGGTAAAGATACATGTCATACTAGTTTCAATAGTGTCAGACATTAATCCTAGGTTTAGATCTTGTTTTTGGAAATCCTTATAGAAATACCTTGGGAATCACTTAATAATGAGTATGGTGTGTCATTCTTAGATGGATGGGAAATCCAAAATGATGATACAAAAATTTTAAGACATACTGTAGGATTTTGTAATGGATTTTGGTGGCTCATGGGAAGAGAACATATCGTTGGTGGAGTTACCATATAAAACAACTACCACGCCTCAACACATATGGATCCTTTTGAAGTATTGTATGGGTGTCATTGTCGTTATCTACTCTGTTGTGTGGAAATAGGTGAGACTTCACTAGTTGACCCAAGACTTGGCTATAAAATAATAGATAAGATTTAATTTATCAGGTAATAGATGGAGATGGCTCAAAGTCATTGGAAATCATATGTGGATCATCATAAATGGCCATTTTCATTCATGGTAAGTGATCATGTGTTCTCGAGGATCTCTCCAAGACTTAGAAAACATCATTTTGGGAAGTAGGAAAAGTTATATCCTTGATACATAGGCCCTTTTTAGATATTGGAACATATTGGTGAGGTGGAATATCATTTGGAATTGCCACCATGGTTCATTTCCATGCATAGTGTGTTTTATGTATCTCAGTTGAAAAAGTATCAGCCTGACCCAGACCATATGATATGATGGGATCACACTAACCTAGATCTAGATGCTTCATTAGTACATATATCAATGTATATTATGGATAGCCAAGATAAATTCTTGCATGAAAAAAGCATCAGTCTAGTGTTGGTTTTATGGAAACATAGTTAAATTTAAGAGGAGACTTGGGAACACGAGAAGAAAATAAACAAGCAATGGATGGAACTCTTTCAGGGAAATGGTGGTTTTATAATTTCTTGGGACCAAAAGACCAATGATGGGGAGAATGTATCACCCCTGTTTTCTGGTAAGTAACCCTTTCCTGATGCTTTTTAAGTATATAAAGTAAATGAATGAAGTCTGGGAGAGTTCGGATAACTTTTGGTGTGTTTTTGTGGATTTTATATAGGCGCAAAATTATTTTACAATTTGGGAAAACCATGAAATACCTCTAGGAAACCATGCATAGTGAGATATAGGCTAAGGGAGAGGCGCACAGACTATGAATAGTTTGTCCAAACTGTGCGATTTCCTAGTAGAAACCCTACACTTTGAAAAATGGATTTGATCTTTTTTAAGAAGTGGATTCATTATGGTTAGGGAACATATTAGAGACTATGAGAGGAAACCATGCAAGGTATTAAGGAAGTGGCTCACACATGATTAGTGCATTATTTTCCTAACCATGTGACAAAATCCTACACGGTTAAAAACCTAGATCCAAAAAAGTGGATCTAGGTCAGCCTTGTTCTTTAATGGGTCCCCCACGAATGGCCTTAACTTAGGATTTATCTCTCTTAAAGGTCAAGAATGGTTATCCCAATGATTCATAGGTGATCTGAATTTTTCCTTTGGTTATTAGAAGTTGATTCCTCATGGCAAGTGATCGTTCTTGGTCCTTGGTGTTTTTATTAGATCTACTTATCCCTCTATATCGGTTTCATAGATCTACACTCACTGTGGGTAGATCTAGGGTTTTAGATTCCAAATATTATTATATTTGTACTTTTTGATGATAGGGGATGATATCTAAGGTGGGTTTGTGGAGATTAAACCCAGTTTTGTGATTTTTTTACACAGTTTATCATTTTCTCCAAAACTCTTAAGGTAAGTGGCTTCACTATCGACTCCTCTTGCTAGAACTAATTGGATTAGTTTCAAATTAATTAAATTGATTTTGAAATTTCTATGAAAGGAATTGTAGAAAAATTCTTTAGTGATGGTTTCTGGATTTGTGTGAAATCATGTAATTATTGTGCAAAGTGATTTGATAAATGATTTTAAAATGATGATTTTAAAATAGTTTATTGATTCATTTTATGGAAAACGTTTTTCAATAAAAAGGATGTTTTATTGAAATGGTTTTTTTTTCAATTATATTTTCATGGTTTTTGGGCACACTTGGTGTGTGTGTTCATATTGCATTATGAGACTTGGTTAAAATATGACCTTGTGGTCGGTGCCAAAGGTGTAATGGTACATGAGATTTAATTACCATATGATGACTTGGTAGATCAAAAAGAAACCACTCATGAGTATGTAACTATCATAATAAAGCATTCATAATTGGTGGTGTGGATATGTGGAATGTAATGGTTATGAAAAAATGGAATTTTTGAAATGGTTTAAAGTATTTTTTTGGTTGTTTTCCTTGGAAATATGTGATGTTTGAGAAAACTATTTTACTTTGGCACTTGATTATATTTATTTATAAAATATTTTAGAAGTTTTTTATATAAACTATTTTATGTAAATGTTTCTAACTTTTATATCATATTTTTGTGAGTAGGGAAGTCATTGGGGAAAACCTATTGAGTTTTAGTACTCACCTTTGCTTTGGAACTTTGGTATTATTGTAGATGTCATCTACTAGGACATGGGAAAAGGTAAAGTATCACACATGATTAGCAATACTTTGTGATACTTGGTTTATTGTGGAGTTGGAGCATGGAGCATTTTTGGACCTTGGAGTTTTCATTGGAGTCCTTGAGTTTTGTATTCCACAGTTTACTTTGATATCGTTGTCTTATACTATTGTACTTGGTTTTAGTTTGATTTTGATAAATGAAATGTTGAGTTGTCTGTCATTATTATCATGTATCATATGGTAGTTGTTTGGTTATGTATTATTTTTTTAGTTATTTTATTCTTAAATGGAAAATCATCCCCCACATTTATTTAAGCTCTTAGACATTTATTTCTAGACTTTTGAATCTTGTGAATGTCTCTTAAGGACAAGTATTATCTCACCACCCTCTAAATCTAATGAGAATGGGTGGGATATTGCACATTTTTTTAAAAGACGACTTTAGCTAAAAAAATATCAAAGAAAAACTAAGTGAAAATCTATTATTTATTATATAGATATTAAGTACATTCCATTATTAGTAAAAATTGACTATCTCTATATAATAGGGAATCACATATCTTTTGAGATAGTGGGAGAAAGCTAGACTTTAATGAAGTCTAGGCTCTTGATGCACCTGAGTTGTAATAGGAACACATACTTCATTAATCCTAGTGGGAGGAGTGGTACCAAAGACACACACCATGTAGGAAATTATATAAAATAATTTGTTTATATTCACTATGATGGGTGATATATATATATCATTATTTATTAATAATTAATCCTATAATGAATTAATAATTAAAAACATGATAAAATTGATGAGTATGTATAAATTCAATAATGGAATCAATGTAAAACAATTCAGGGGAACTGTATTTTGGATGTTTCTAGACTTGATAATTCTTGTGAGTATTCAAGAGAAACTTTTTATGTTTGTTATAAGTTAGTAACAATAATGAAACAACTCTGATTCAATTATAGTTAATAATCTTTTCCTCCTAAAGAAATTGTAGCATAATGAACATAGATTTTTCCAAAAATGATATTAAAAAATAAATTAATTTTTTTTATAAATTAAAATTTAATAAATGAATTTAAAATTTTAATTCATCATATCAAAATTATCTTAGAAAATAATTTTTGATATTTTTCAGAAATAATTGATTTGTAGGTGAATAGTGAAAAATACCAATTTTAATAAACTGTCACTTTTATGAAATTATAATGATATAAGAATAACTTGAAAGTTTATGGAAACTTATTCATATAAAAAATACTTATTAAATAATTAACATACTTCCAATAAAAATATAATTTTTAACTTATAAATATATTCTTAAGATTTTGGAAATCTAAATAATGTTTCTATTAAAATGAAAATTGTTTTTAGTTTTATTATTATAATCAAGTATTTATAAGATACCTTTTGATTTTAGTTTGGTTTGAAAAAAATAAGACTCATTTGATTTAACATAATCTAATTAATCCCGTTGAAACAGACATTATAATTTTTTTTGTAAAATCATTTTTATGATTAAAACAAACATTTTTCTACAAACGGGTTCTGGTGTGTTTTGAGAACTTATATTAAAATTAATTTCCACCACATATAAGAGTTGAATCATGTAAAATGGATTAAATATTTTTAATCATAATAATTAATATTAGTTAATAATGTTAAATTAATTTTTCGTCATAATGAATAGTAACCATGGTAAATACTTATCACATTGGTTACGGGTAAAATGGGTTAAAGGGGTAAAAAATAAAGGGATAAGGATTTAAGATAACACAAAATAATTTTTTAAACCTAATTGGTTGATTTTATTTCAAAAATCACCTTATAATATTCGAATATATGACAATTTTGAGTCACTTTCACCTAAAAATGGCTTTATATTATTAAAATATTTTAAGAAATTCTATGTGTGTCCCACCCCTCAATTATAAAAGGGCACATTTTATCATCCCTTATTCACAAACTTTGAGCCCTATATATTGGTAAATCCATACCCAAAAACCTTCACAACTATCTTCCCTTCATTCTCTAGATTCTGGTCTTCTTCTAAGACCATTCTAAGAAGGCTTAAGGAGTAAGGCTAAGGAGATCTCTCAAATAAGAGGTAATTATCTATACAGACTCTTTCAAAGTTTATTTATTATTATACTTAATATAAATATGATTTACCCATCTTAACATAATTAACACAATATCATAAGTATAATAATATGTTATTATGATTATAGGGCACCCATTTTCCACTTTCTTTCTATCCTATAAAAAATGAAAACATTGCTCGTGCGTATATACGACCTACCATCTCCACGTAGGGGTGTGATTATTTTTCATCAACAATTTACTTGGATGGTTATAAATATGGAACTAATGAATATATTTTTTATTTATAACATAATTTTTATTAGGGAAATATATTATATCATTTATCTTCTTACCCTTCCAACCATTAAAAAATGATAACGCTGCCCATGCTTACGTGTGGACTACCATATCCACGAAGCGATGTGATTCATTTTTCATGTATGAATTTAATGGATGATTATAAATATGTATATAAATAATATATTATATTTATATCATGATTAAAATTCTGGAAGTGATGGGACCATGATGAAGATGAAAGGACCATAACTTCCAAATCAAATCATACATGAAAAACAAAGTAATTAACACCAAAAATGATGATGATAATGAAAGATTGTTAACGAATGAGTGTTGAAATGTTGTAAGTGGATCATATATGATATTTAAAGTATGTATATATTTATTTTATATAATTTTAATAAATTTAAATTTATTATATAGGTGATTAAAATCACTTGCATGGTAAGTTAAACTTGTGGTAACAAATTTCTTTTACAATCTCATTTTATTTCAATATTGTTTATATTTAGATTACCTTTGAGAAAATAATATTATTATAATATGTTAAACTCAATATATTTTCTTCTATTATGGTTATTTTTGGATTTTACATGTTTATTTTCCATTTCATTACTTTTAGGATCAATAGTCAACATGTAAGTTACATAAAAAGGACTTTATTTTAAAAATATTATTTTTGAAGTTTCCCTCTAAACTCTATTTCTTCCATATAAATACTTTTTTAAATTTTTTTTCAAGAAACACTACTACAAAAATCATTTTATCTAGTGTAGGGTCATTAACAACACTAGATAAAAACAATGTCAAAGAACCCCTTTGTCAATGCGAAAAAAGTGTTTTTAAAGGAGATATTTAACATTTCTTTTTTTAGCACTATTAAAGGGGTTGTTTAATAAGGATAAAAAAGAGTTGTTAAAGGGGGGGGAGTTTATCAGATATTTTTATAATTTATTATAAATGAGGTCTTTGTCTAGTGCTTGTAAAAAAGCGCTAATAGGGGGGTTATCAGTGCTTTTCTAGAAGTGTTGATAAAGACCCCCTTTATCAGCACTTGTTTACAAGAACTAATAAAATTATACTTCAAAAAGAAATTATATTTCATTAAAAATAATATATTAACTTATAAATATATTTATATTGATATAAATATAATATGTATTTTTTGAAATATGTTTTAGATAAGGTAAATAGGCATTTACATTTAATATGTAATATATTTATTGTAAATGGTTTATAAAATAACTAAAAATATTTTTAATTAATAATTTTCTTATTATTACTATGTAATAGTCATTTAATATCGATTTGAAGATAAAAAAATTCAAGAAAATAATAAAATATCTAAAATAAGTTGAAAACGTAATTCAAACTTCAAATGACCATAACTTTTGATCCGGGTGTTTTTTGGGATCTACCACATATCAAATCAAAGCCCGCGACAAGATCTACAACCTAATTCCATAGGGTAAACCTTTTTTCATGTTTTTAGTGGCCAAGAAAGGCCCTGAAGGCCTACAAAACCGAGTTTTTAGTCAGGGTACCCCATTTTTTATCTGTCGATAGATTTTAAGCCTCCTTTATGGGGGTATTTTTTTTCTTTTTCAATGGGGAATAAATTTATTCCTAGGGATCATATTCATATTAATATTATTTATTTTAAATTGTATCATTTTTCATAATGTAAGTTTATTTATAAAAAAATATATAACAATATAAACATATTTTTTTATATATTCACACATAAAAATTTAATTTTATAAATAAATAATTAAACATATTAAAATATAAAATATATTTATTAATATATAAACATATATATAAACATATATATAAACATATATTTAAACATATATTTAAACATATATATAAACATATATATAAATATATGGATAAAAGATGTGATGAAATGTATATAAATATATAGATAAATCATAAAATCTAAAACAAAACAGCATAACAGAGTGGTAAAGTCACTGGTGTATAACATGGAGGTCTAGGGTTCGAAACTCATTAGGGGTAGGGGCATGTGTGAGAGGTTGATATTATATAAATCATTGATAAAGGGGTGTGGGCAGTGTTGATAAAGGGGTGGGTGGGTGGAATCACTAATAAAGGGGGTGGGTGGGCCAGGGAAATATTTTTATATACCCTTTATCAATGGGGCCTTTATCAGTTCTAAAAAAGCACTACTAAAGCACCCCATTAATAGTGCTAAAAAGGAGCTAATAAATGGGGACATTAATAGTGATAAAAAAGGGTTGTTAAAGGACTCATTTAATAGTTCTTTTTAGCACTGTTAAAGGGCATATTTTTTAAAGATTTTTTAGGGTTGATAAAATTTTCTAGATTTTAACCGCGCTTCAATTTTCAGTGTTTTTTAGCACTGATAAAGGCCTTTTATAGCTCTGTTAAAGGACAAGTTTTTAGTAGTGAATATTTTTACTATTCTAAAAATATTTATTAAATTCATTTTTACCCATGTTTTACTTTCTATAAAAATGTTTAAAATGAATATTCTTACTGTTTACCAAACAAGGAAATTTTTTAAAAAGGTGTGATTGAAATATATTTTTTAACATACATCATATGAATACCATTTACTACCATTAAGACTACTATTTTATTTTAATATTAGTTTATAAGTTTCCCTGGTTATCTTCAAAGAAAATATTTTGGGAATTTTATTTAAAATTATAACAAAGGAAAATGGTATTATTTTGTTAAAGGATTGAAAATAATTTTGGAAAGTGATTTACAAATCTATTCTTAGATGAAGTTATTTTTAATGTATTTCTTTTATTTTACATTCTAAAGGCATGGTTTTACAATAAAAACTTCATTTATGACGAATCATTGGTCTTATATCATTCTTTATTGATAAATGTTATAATTTATTTTAATATCATTCAGTTTCTTTTAACAATGTTATAAATCAATCTTCCTTATTCATTATACATTATCTTTCTTTTCCCTGACTATTTTTTAATATAATGGTTGAATTAAAAATCATTTCTATTACTTTTATGGTGTTTTAAAAATATACCATTTTTGTATATAGTATTATTTTAAAGAATATTATTATGTAATTTATTTCATTTATTTGGGAAATATTGATGTTTTATATTATTGATTCAATATGTATAATTATTGAATTATAATGAATCTTGAGAATGAATTGTATTAATCATTCAAAATATAATTAATTCATAGGACATGGATGTGATAGGTGGGGCCTAGTTTTAGACAGCCCCTAGATGCATCAACATGTGTCTTGGGACAAAATAATAGGTATTCCATATTAGATGGGTATCTATTTTACACCTAACCATTTATTCAGAATGATGTCTTGGTTGAGAGGCGTTGAAGGGAAGATTCTTGATATCTTGGTTGAGAGGAATTGATCATGAATATCCAAAATTATACATTTTATTTATTAATAATTTGGGTTTCATTATATATTTTATTTATATGTTGATATTAGACATGAATTTTCATTGAACTCAAGTTATTGATGGAATTCCATGTGTTTTGATTATTCACTCTGCCATATTGTGTATGCCTTGTTTACTCATGATAGCTTTTACTGCAGATAACACTTACTGAGAATCTAAGCACACACTTTATTTGTTTTCCTTTACCCATGTTATGAATAAGGCTATCATGAATGATTTTAAGGATGTAAAAATGTTTCTTATACTACATTTTTATATTTCTAATATAATATGGGAATCATGTATGTATCTAGTTTTCCAACACTACTAAACTCTTATATCCTATATAGTGATATATTTTGTATCCTGTAACAATGTAAAAAAGTAAATATCCTCTCTCAATTACTATAGTTAGGGTGTCACAGTTGGTATCATAGTAAGTTTAGTTAAAACCTTAGGAACTGGTTTTAAATGAACCTAGCTAACATGAGAATTATGAAAATCCCTTAGGGCATTTGAGAACTTTTACCATTGTAGGGTTTTTATTTTATGGATCAATATTCATGGTGACTGTGAGATAAATTTGTGTGTTCCATTGTTTATAGATGGATCCTAAGGGAAATAATTGAATAAAATCCCATAGTCAATGTTGAGATTTCCCTACTAAGCAAGCCAATATAGATGGTGTTGTAACTAAGAAGATTATAACCATATTAGGGTAGCTACCTTAGGTTATGGTGAGTAAAATTTATTATATGAAGCAAAATTTTATTCCAAACAAATATTCACCTATGTTAGATCACTTCATGTGACATAATATTCTATATTTAAATAGAATTTTTAATCCATTGGTAGCTGAATAATGGATTAAGTCCCTTAAAAAGGCGATCCTAAATTTAAGAAGCAATGAAATGGTAGAAGTTATTATAGAAGTGAATTTCATAAAATAATATGATGATCAATATTATTCATTGATATATAACACTAAATTAGTTTATGAAATAAAATGTATGGAATAGAGAAAACCTAAAGTGATATTCTTAAATAAATACATTCCTTAATAAAAACATGATGAAATAGAGGGGAAGTTTTTCACTTTAAAGCAGAATAAAGAAGAAGTTCTGATAGAGTATGGGGTTAACTTTTCAAGATTATCTAGGTATACTATGGAATATATACATAAACTAAAAATAAATATTGAATATTTCTTTGATGGGTTTAATATGAGTCTCTTATGTGTACTAGTTTATCAAAAAAATCCATCATATGATGATATAATATCAAGTGACATCAAGAAAGAGAATTCTTTTTCTAGGTCTTATATCTTAATGGTAAATAAAGAAAATAATAGGTTGGATGATAATTAATAAAAAATAAATGTTTCAAAAAAGAAGAAATGGAGGATTATATTTCAAACATGGGATAATTGTGGAAGGAATCACCTAGGTACATTCTTAATGATAACTAGAGTCTGTTTCAATTGTAGAGAAAGGGGTCATAAGGCTATTTAATGAAAGGGAAATAAATAATCCATTGATATCCATTGATTAAACTATAAATAAATGATGAATTATTCAAACCAATCCCCTAAGAATCAAAGGAACCACCCATAAAAGAGGCAAAGGGGGGAAGTCTAAGATTATGTGATTACTACAACTGATGTTTAAATTTTCAAATATGTGGTGGTAGGTAATTTAATCATAACCTCATATTTAGCTAATTATTTATTTGATTCTAGATCTTCATACTTCTTTATATATTCCATGTTTACAATGAAAATTGATAATTCCCTAGCACATTAAGAAGGGAGCAGTCAATCAAGACTCCTAGTGGGAATATTTTTGCAACATAGATGTGTCAGTAAGTTCCCATTATGACACATAGATATACCATATTTTGAAACTTAATTATTATACCTATGGTTAAATTTGATATAATACTTGGTATAGATTTAATTTTTGATTATAATGAAAAAATTTATTTTCAAGAGAAAAAGGTTATGATTCTAGACAGAGATTTAAAATCCCTTATCTTCAAAGGGTAGACCACATCATCTGAATCATGTTTGGATCCACCTCTAGTAGATATATTTAATGAAATTATTATAGAATAGGAGTTGATAAAACTTATAAATGGGAAAGGTATCCTTATAATAGAGTGTGTACCTGTTATAAAGGATTAACTTAATGTTCTTCCGGACGAACTATATGGACATACACCTGAGTATAAAGTTTAGTTTTTTATTGACCTGATCCCTAATGAAAAACCTATAACTAAGACACCCTACTGGAGGGCCATAGTTGATTTAGTGGAACTAAAGAAAAAACTACAGGAGTTGTGTAATAATGGATTTATATGCCATAGTGTTTCACCATGGGGAGACCTTATTCTTTTTGTTAAGAATAAATATTGGTCTATGAAGTGATGCATCAATTATCGGGAAATAAATGCCATTATGATGAGGAAAAACATCCCCTTCCCCATATCAATGACTTGTTTGATTAAATACAAGGATCTCAATATTTTTTAAATATTGATATTTGTTCTATGTATCATCAAATGAAAGTAAAGAATAAGGATATTCCAAATATGGAATTTCAAATGAGTTATGAACATTGTGAATTTATAGTAATTCCCTTTGGATTGAATAATGAAACCTCTGTTTTTATAGATCAATGATTTCATTATGGAATTTATTGATGATATCTTTATACAATCTAAAATCTATGATTAATATAAGATTTATTTTCAAATTAGTCTTATGAATATTAGAGAAAATGATTTATATTGAAAATTTATCAAATGGGAATTTTGGATTAATATAGTTTCTTTTCTTAGAGATATTGTATATAAGGATGTAATATTAGTTGATCCTTCAAATACAAAGGTGGTGTTGGAATTTACAATACCAACTAATATAATAGATGTATGTTTTTTAATTGTATTAATAGGTTACTATCAATAATTTTTCCAAAAGTTCGTTCAATTAACTAACCAATTAACCAAGTTGACACATAAAGGGTTTAAGTTTATATGTTTATAAGATTAAAAAGAAATTTTTTGAAGAGTTAAAGAATATATTTTTCAATATACCAATATTGAGTTTACCATAATTAAGGGATGTATTTGTGATATATATTAATTCATCAAAGAAGGGAGTTGGATGTGTCCTTATGTAGAATGATAGAGTTATTTCCTATACATCAAGGTAGTTAATTTTTCATGAAAACAAAATATCCTACCCATCATTGAGAGTTGGTAGCCACAATATTTTAATTGAAGATATGAATGAATTAGCTTTATGGTTATTATTTTTAAATACATATGGATCCAAAAAGTTTTAAATACATATTCTCATAGAAAGAGATCAACGTGTGGAAATGATGATGGATATAATAACTCAAGGATTATGAATGATCAATACACTACCACCCTAGGAAGAAAAACAAGGTGGATGATTCATTGATTAGGAAAGATCATGGGATTTTGAATCAAATGATGATTAAAAAAGATCCTATACTAATTTATTTAGCAAAGTTGTATATGAGAATCGTTAAAGAAGGGAAAAACATATATTTTAAATGATTTTCAAACCATTATTATTGGAGAAAATAAATTGTTCCCAACTTCATGATAAGAATATTGAAAATAAAATAAAATCCATGAATTATGAGAAGTTATTATAATTAATCTATATATATGGTATATTGAAATTTGGAATTAGGCTATGTGTTTCATCTATTCCTGATTGAAAAAGAGAATTATTAGATGAATTTCATAACTCAAATATCTATATACACTCCAGTATCCAGAAAATGTGTTAGGATCTGAAGGAATATTTTGTTGTGGGATAATATGAAATGGGAAATTATAGACTATATATCAAGATTCTTGGTTTATAAATAGGTAAAGGGTGAGAGATAACATCCTAAGGAAGTCATGCAACCTCTACCTATTCCTATGTTGAAATGGGATGATATCATTATAAATTTTGTCATTGGATTTGAAAATACATAAATAAATAATGATTACATATGTGTTGTTATTGATTTACTTACTAATTAAACACATTTATTCACTATAATATAATATCTACCTCTCGATAACCTTTCATGACTTTTTATTAATGAAGTAATGAGACTTTATGGTGCACTAATTTCAATTGTATCTGATCATAACCTATATTTGACATTGAAATTTTGAAAAATTATTTATAAGTAAAATAAAAACAAGATAAATTTTAGAAATACTTATCATTCTCAGATAGATAAATGATTTGAAAATACTATTCAAACATTATAATACATGCTGAGGTCATGCTCACTTGACTTTCAAGGTACATGGGATCAATATTTACCTTTTTTTAATTTTCATATAATAATATGTTCCATTCGATAATTCCAATGGCATATTGTATGAGAAAATATGTCTTACACAAACTTATTGGGATTAAGATGGTTAAAAGAAGATTTTAGTCATATAACTTCTTGATGAGGCAATGATTAAAGTGAAAATTATTCAGAGTCATATCAAGGTAGATCAAAGTAGGAAAAAGTGTTATGCAGATAACCAAAGGAAGGGTTTAGAATTTCAATTGGGATATTAGGTTTTCCTAAAGGTATATTCATTTAAGTTTGTTATAAGGTTTTTCAATAAAGGTAAACTAATTCCTAGGTGCACTAGGCCTTTTGAGATTAAGGAAAGAATTATAGTTGTGGTTTAACATTTATTAGTAAAAACTAGCCTCTCTAAAGTTTTTGATGTTTTCCATATCTATTTATTGAGTAAGTGCATGAAAAATACACCACATGTGATCAATTATGATAAAATAGAATTTTAACACAATTTATCTTACTATGAAGACCCTATACAAATTCTTTACACTAGGCAATAAGTGTTGCAGAATTAGATGACTCGATTGGTGAATATACTTTGGATAAATCAAAAAATATAATACAAAACTTGAGAACCGGATGAAGTTATGATGAATAATTACCCACATATGTTCATGATGAGACAATATATAAATTTTTAGGTTGAAAATTTTCAAGTAGAGATGACTGTAACACCCGATATTCAATTATAGTAAGTAATTTTTTTCTTTCAAAAGAAACTATATAATAATGTACATAGAGTTATCCAAGAATGTGATTAAAAACTAAATTTATAAATTTTATAAATTAAATTTTAAGAATTTAATTTCATTTTTGAATTCATCATATAAAAATTATCTTATGATTAACTATTGATATTTTGTAGAAAAAGTTCATTTTTGTGTGAATAGTGAAGAATACTGATTTTACAAAACTATCTCCTTTATAAAATTATGATGATATAAGAATAAATTTAAATTTTATGGAAAATTTATATAGATATATAATATATATTAATTAATTAATATAATCACTATAAAAATATAATGTTGAACTAATAAATATATGCTTAACATTTGAGAAATCTAACTAATGATTTTGTTAAAATAAAAACTATTTTTATTTCTTTTATTTCAATCAATTATTTACAAGGTAATTTTAGGTTTTGGTTTAGTTTGAAATAAAAATAAGTCTCCTTTTACTTAACATAATCCAATTAACCCCATTTTAATCAACATTATACTTTATTTTTTTATTAAATCATTTTTATGATTAAAGCAAACATTTCTCTAAAAACAAGTTTTGTTGTATTTTGTAAACTTATATTAAAAATATTTTCTTCCACTTATAGAAGATAAATGGATTAAAAATTATTCCATATTTTGAATAATATTAATTAATTTTAGTATATAATTACAACTTAATTTTTGGTCATAATGAATTTTAACTATGGTAAATATTTATTACCATGGTTAAGGGTAAAATGGGTTAAAATGGTTAGAAATAAAGGGAAATTGATTCAAGATAACAAAAAACACTTATAAAAAACCTAATTAGTGGTTTTATTTCTAAATTAACCTAATAATATTTTAATATGTGATAGTTTTTAGCCACTTCCACAAGAAAATTACTTTATATTATTAAAATATTTTATGTAATTCCTTGTGTGTCCCTCTCCTCACTTATAAAATAGAGCATATTATCCTACATTATTTCCAAACACTGAGCCCACTATGTTGACTAATATATACCAAAAAAACTTCCTAGGATTATTCCATTTGATCTTGATCTTATTTTCTTATCCCAAGAACATCCTAATAATGATAAAGGTCTAAGACAAAGGAGGTCTCTCAAAGAAGAGGTAACCATCTTTACCAAACCTTTCACAGTTTCTTTCTTCTTCTAATTACACTAAATATGATGTAACCATACTAATGTTACTAATAAATTATTATAAACATATTTATATTTTAATATGATTATGTTATAATAATTTTCTATCTCCTTTATATCATATGAAAAATAAAAACATCGCTCATGCGTACTTACGATCTACTGTCTCTACATAGCGGTGTAATTCATTTTTCATCACCACTTTAATTGAATGGTTATAAATATGTAACTAATGTATATATATGATATTAAAAATATAATTATGATTTTTTAAATATCATATATCATTTATATTCTTACCCTTACAACTGTTAACAAATGACAACATCGCTTGTGCATATGTGTGAATTACCAACTCTACGAAGCAATGCGATTTATTTTTCATGTCCACCTTTCATGGATGTTTCTAAAAATCTATATAATGAATATATATGATATTTTTATCATGATTAAAATTTTATAAATTATTAAACCATGACGAATATACAAGGACCAAAACTGCCAAATCAAAACGTACATGAAAAAGGAAGCACTCAACACCCGAAATAATGATGATCATAAAAGATTGTTAATGAATGAGTATTAAAATATTATAAGTGGATCATACATGATATTATAATTATTCATATTTTTATTTTATATAATTATAATAAATATAAATTTATTATAAAATAGGTTAAAATCACTTAGGAGGCAAGTCGAACTTGAGGTAAGAGATTTCTTTTACAATATCATTTTATTTCAGGATTCTTTATGTTCAGATTTAATTTGTGAAAATAATATGATCCTAATATATAAAAACAAATATATTTTATTCTCCTATAATTATTTTTTGGGTTTACATGTTTATTTTCCATTTTTTATTTTTTTGGATCAAGAATAAAAAAGTAAGTTACATGTAAATGACTTTATTTTAAAAATATTGTTTTGAATTTGTCCTTCAAACTCATTTTATCCCAAGTCCATATTTTATTAATTTTTTTTTCAATAATGTTTTTAAAATTATATAAATATTTATTAAATTCAATTTTACCCATTTTTTAGTTTCTATAAAAAATTTTAAAAGTAATATTCTTCTCAGATCTTGAATGAGGTACTTTTTATCAAAGGTGTGAAAAAAATATTTATTTTAACATACACCACACGAATACATTTTTCTGTAGTAATGACTAATATTTAATTTAAATATTCATTTATAATTTTATATGGTAATTTTTTTTTATAAAAATCCTTTTCTCAATATTTTTGTAATTTTTATTTTAAATAATATCAAAGGAAAAGGGAATTTCTTTCTTAAAGGAATGAAAAGAATTTTGAAAAGTGATTTATAACTTTATTCTTAAAAGAAGTTATTTTAAATATATTTCTTATATTTTCTTTTCTAAAGGCTTGGATTTACTAAAAACCCATAATTTATGATGCATATATGGTTTTCTATCATCCATTACTAATGATGGATTATGCCTTATTTGGATACCATTAACTTTCTTATGACTATCTTCTCCATCACTCTCTATTATTCATTAGACATTATTTTTCTCCATCATATTCATATTTTAAACATCAGAGATGAATTCAAAATCAATTCTATTAATTTTATTATGCTTTAACCATATACCATTTCTATATATACAGTATCAGTTGAAGGAATAACATTAAGTTATTTTATATATCAGAGAAATATTGATGTTATGTATTCTTGATTCAATATGGATAATTTTTGACTAATAAGGAATTTTAAGAATGAATTTTCATTATCATTAAAAATATGATGAATGTATATGATGTGAAAGTGATGGGTCAATACCACTTATATATTATCCCTCTATGCGTCGATAGGTCTCATGATACAAAACAATAGGTATGCCATATTAGATGGGTATCGGGTTTACACCTACCCATTTATTAAGAATAATGTATTGGTTGAGATGCATTGATGGTAAGATTCATTATATCTTGGTTTATTAGAATTTATAAGGAATGATCAGAATTATATATTTCCTTTTTTAAGAATTTAGTTTCCATTATCCATGTGATTTATTTATTGATATTACCCATGAATCATCATTAAACTCATGTTTTTGATTGAATGAAATGTGTTTTTATTATCAAATCTTTTATATTGATTATAGTTTATTTAATCATGATATATTTTGATGTATATAACCCTTACTAAGTACCTGATCTCACCCTTAATGGTTTTCCTTTCCATAGGATATAAAAAGGATACTATAAAATATTTCAAGGATGTAAAAATATTTCTTATTTTATATTAATATATTTCCAATATAATATGAGAATCATGTATGTATCTAGTTTTAAAATACTATTAAATTGATCAATACTATGTAGTGAGATACATTGTATCTTATACCAACATAATAAAGTAAAAACCGAATCTTGATTACTGGAGTCAGGTTGTAACAAATAAAGCATGATTGATTATTAAAAGTATGTGGAATACAATCTATGGAAATTTTTTTACGTCAATCATCAAGCTAAAATACATTTAAATTATACTTATCATTACAATATTTAATGATCATTATATTGGGTGGTTGGTTGTCAAGGCCAATTTATTTAATAGAGATCCTATGGAATATGTCTATATGAAATATCCAAACAAGCTCGAGACACAAATAAATTCCAATAAGATGTGAAAATTTCACATATCCATTTATGGATAAAAGAAAGTATAGTGATCATAGAATATTAATTTATAATGAAATTAGAGCCATGGTTCTACAAGTGTTCATTAGGAGTGATATTTTTTTCAAGATAGATATATTAATATCATATAAAAATAAATAACTAGTCTTACAAGCCTTCAAAGGCTAAAGAATAAATTTCTTCAATTATGAATTAAAATTGTAGTCTTGTTCTAGGGAGCGAGGTTCATACAGGTAGATTTAGAAGGTTTCTTAATCTAGTCTTGGTATATACCTTGAAAAGATAGAAAAATTCAGGAATGAACTTTTTTATGTCACATAGACTAAAATATCCCCCTGAAAACATGTGTGACAATATAAGAAGATTACAAATAAAATTTCATAATATAAAGTGCTAATAATTTGTTTAATATTTTATGATATATACAGATGTTTGGTGTAGTGAGAAAAAGGGGGATGAATTTGAATTGTCTCAAGAACACGTTGTATGTGCCTTCTCCACCTTCTGTATTTCTGATTATTGCGATGGCGACTGCACCCCTAGATTCGTCAGATTACCACCTTCCTTCTGTTTTTCCAACCATTGGGACGATGAAAGATCCACCAAAACCATCGGATAGCCCTCCCTCTTCAGCTCCTGTTGAGGCACTTACAAGGTTCTAGCCTTCTCTGAAAGAGATTCTCCTCATATCCCCTATCCTCCATGATAATTTTCTATTCCTGGTGGTCCTGATGGAGGATCCAAGTGTTGATATACAGAATGAATCTCCTGTTATATCCTTTGAATAATATTTATTTTTTGAACTTCCATCTCAGAGCTGTTGGTCCCTTGTGGGCTGTTTTGGATTTGATAAGACGCCTTTAAGTCTCTTCCATATTTTTGTCAATGGATAGAGTCTTATTCATCCTAGTAGAGTGTATGAGCTTAACAGAAGATATTTCCTCATTATCCTTGATTCTCATGAAGATTTTGTTCAAGCATGGTCTCAGATCCCTAGGTCTTTCAACCGTTGGTGCTTTAGCCTCTCTCGGTGGTCCATGGAAGCTTATAGAGGTTGGGAGTCCTCAGTTGCTACAGTGTGGGTGAGCCTTCCTGGAATACGTTTTCTATTTCAAAATTTTCTTTTCTTAGAATAGATTAGGTACTCCCTTGGTGATTTTCTATGTGTGGATGATCAAAATCTTCATCTCCTAGACACTAAAATGGCCCACATCTATTCTTAGATGGACCACTTAAAGAATATTACCTCCCAGCTTCTTCTCTATGTTGGGGATTCGATGGAATAGATGTAGTGACTATTTTAACCCTCAGTCCCACGTTTCTACAGTGGATGCCAGCTTCAAGGTCACTGAAAGTATGAATGATTGTCGCTTATCGATCGGTCAAGGTTCTGGTGCTCTGCTAATGTGTATAGCAGCACTCGGGTCAAATCCTCGGTGATGATACTTTTTAATAGTAGGTTGTTTTTAGTTGATTGTATTTTGATTGGGGGGGGGGGTGTTTATTTATAGATCTTATGAAATAATTATTTGATTGGTGTTTGATTTACCAATTTGATAAAGATTGGGGTGAGTTCATCATTAGGTATTTAATCTTGTGATATGCTTTATCCTTGCTTTATATTTCATTAAATTAACACCCATGTCACAAGTTGACGTCGATTTGAATTACCAAGTGTTAAGGCTTTAATCCCAGCCTTAACTTAACTTAGGGTTCTAATATTAATCATATCTTGATTATGGTAGTGTATTTATGGTTCCAGTAATCCATGGAAACCAATTGTTAAACAAAACAATTCATTAATCCATGACATATTAAGTCCAACATACAAAATGTTAATTTAAAGAATATTCATCGAGCAAAAGTTATCAATCACTTAACATACCTAAATTATAACTCACCCCAATGATAGATTTACTCATCCATTTGGTTGGTTAATAATCTAGTTATAATTTTATGATGATTAATTAATAAGTGAAGAAAAATAAAGGGATAAGAAAATAGTTGTGCGTCAGACACACACACACAAACAATGAAGGGAATTAAATATTGACTTTAGATTGAATGAGAAAGAAAAAAAGGAAGGATATTCAACTGAATTTAAACCGTTCTAAGACCATTAATATTATTTAACAGAAGTTTTCTGAGAATAATATATTATGAAGAAGAAACTTTTATTAAAATATAATAAAAAACAAACACTTACACGATTACAAACGAAGAACAACACAAAAGTAAATGATAACAAAGAGGGGAGGAAAGGTATATCAAGTGAAAACTTGAGTATGGAATATCCTTACAAGACTATGGAAAGTCTTTGGTTGTGCCAATATATGCTCCTATATTCTGAAATTCCAACCACATGCAAGGAGAAGAGGGGGTTGTATTTATAGCCCAAGGAGGTGGATAGTTTGCATTCCAAATATAACCCTCCACTTGGATCACCAATTTGGACATCTAGATAGATGAATATAGAAATTATCTCTTCTTCCAAGTTGTATATATTGATGTTTAATGCCATCCCTAAAATGTTAGAGTCCATTGGACTTCTGTAGCCAAAGTTATGGCGGTTTTATTAAACAATTTTAATCTGTCCATTTCAATCCAAAATTTTTAGAAAGCCAAAATTTGAATGGGTTTGTCAACAGTAAGATGAATTAAACTACATAAACTTTTTTAAAAATATTTTTCCGACCATATATTTTCTTTCATAATAAAAAATATTGGCTAGATTGAATGTCTATATCAGGAGATATGCCATTAATACTGTACTTATTTTAATTCTCGACCATAATGGTGGGATGAGTTTAAATAAACCAGTTGGACCCCTTTTATTTGGAGTTGGGACTTGAAGTTTTTATCCAAGATTAATTGAATTTTCACCAGACCTTTGGAGGAGAATTAAAGGATTTGAATATATGGAGTGATCCTAGTAAGTCTATCTTCATGGATTGTCCAGTTTCTTCATAGATTATTTGGGACTTTTTGTGTGGATCATATGACCCTCAAAATGGAATAATTGGTCCAAGATCCCTTCTAATGAAATGTTTTATATTGAATGAGGAGTACTAAAAAACAAAAACAATTAAATTTAGGTAATTAGGGTGAGAGGTATTATTAAAACATTAAACAAACTTGAATATGGACGAGTTCAAACAGTTCTCTAAAATTATATTTAATATTTAAACATTAATATTTCACACAAATTATGAAAATTTAATATAAAATAAGTAAAGAGAGTATATAAAAAGTTATTAAAATATTAATAACATAAGTCAGACATCTTATAATTGTAGTAAACACTTATCTCATTACTCTATAGGTAAATGACATCATTATGATAGAGGTGAGTTCTAAACCTCTCGCCAACCGCTTGTCCCATTGGACCCCCCGATCCTCTAAGTGGCATGTTGGATCCCCCATCTCCTCCATGTGTTTTATTAGATCCCCCCACTAATCCACCTGATCCGTTAGACCGACCTGAGGATAGATTAGTTGCTCCCCCTACCCCAATCCCGCGACCCCCTTCCCTTCCCTCTTCCTTTTACTCCTCCCTTTCTTCTCCCTTGCTTCCCTCCCCCCTTTTCTACCCTCATGCATGGATATATTCCCATCATTTCCCCTTCCCCTATCTTGTTCCCCCTACCTCCACTCCTTTTGTATGTTGGCCTTTCTCATTTGAATTAGGCATTTTTTGTGGGTGTCTTTCCCATTTCTTCTTTTCTCTTTGGTGACCTGATTTATTCCATCCCTTCGATTCTGATTTCCAACTCTTATGAGACATTATTTCTTGTGGAGGATTGCCTCTCCCTAAGTCCTAAAATCAGAATAATAGGTTTCCCTCATCACCAGGATACTGATGGGTTATCCAAATCTACATTAGCTTGTAAATCCTTAGCAAGAAGAATGTTCACTATTTCCCAATCTAGGGTCACTTTTTCCTCTCCAAATGAGCATGTCTAAAATCCTTCAACACCTAAGGCCACTTATAGGAGTACTATCTTCTCATGATCTCATTGATTTTATGGAACACCCATGGCCTCGAATCCCAGGAGAAAATGGACTTTCTTTCATTTGAAGAGTCTTGTCACAAAGACTCTATTATTGTGATTCTGGAGCCTAAGCAGCTCTCATCTAAGATAGAAATGTTTTAAAAAAGCATGTAGATGCATTCTTATTTTCATGAAGAGCCCAAAAACCACCATGTTTGGGTTTTTTGGAATTCTACGATTAAGATTGATATGTTTTCGACATCTTATCAACATTTTTCTGTTAAGGTCATGGTGGGTGATTAAAATTTTTATTTCTCATTTGTGTACGCTAAGTGTAAAGCAGGTCTACCGGAGAAACTCTAGGTGGATATGAGGGACTTTAATATAGTGGTAGGATCCATGTATTGTGGGAGGGGACTTCAACACGATCATGAATCCCTCAGAAAAGAAAGGTGGAAGCTCTCTTCCTAGAGTTAATAGACTAGCTTTCTCCACCATCAAAGTGCAATAGGGGCTTAAAGACCTTGGTTTCTCACATGATAGGTTCACTAGGTACAAAAACCATATGGGAAACCGGAGAACCTAGTGTACGTTAGACCAGTGCCTTGGTAACCTCTAAATTATTTTGGCCTTCCAAAACCTTGAAGTTTTCCATCTTGTCTGGGTGATTTTAGATGACTCCCCCCTTTGATCTACCTTATAACTAGACCCCCCAAGACCTGGGTATTTTTTATTCTCTAAGAGTTAGATGCAAAACCCTATATTTCTAGCTAAGATTTATTATTCTTGAGACTAAACTTTCCCGAGTGGGGGTTGGGTGAATTTTCACACAAAATTACATCGTTTGAAGTAGGATATCTTAGCCAAGTCCTCCTTCCATGAGACAAAATATTCATGCCTGGAAGAGGTAGCCAAGGATATTGATAGAACAAAAGTCTTATAAGAGGAGGAGTGGAATGACGAAGCCTTCTACCCATTGTGTCTCAAAAAATAATGCCTAAATGTGCTGCTTCTCAAATATGAGAGGAAACTTTGTGAACTTTCTCATAATTTCTAGCTCATAGAAGGGGACCACAACACAACCTTCTTTCATACATACTTCAAGGAGAAACAATGAGCTCATATTCTAAGAATTCGATTTGAGGATGGTTCTTTCTCCAATGTCCTGGATCTCATTTGTAGTAGGGTTTACGCACACTTTAAATCATTGTTGTGAGATTCTAATCCATGATTATAGAATGGTTATACCTCTGGAGAGACTGAAATCTTTTCCTCGATCCCCAATAATGTCTCGAGCCAAGAGAATGGCTTGTTAAAAAGTGTTCCTAATGAGAAGGTAATTACCTTCCCCAAACTGGATAACACTTCAGGACCTGAAGGTTTCTCGAGGTCATTCTATGTGTTGTCTTGGAGAATCATCAAGGGTAAACTCATGCATGCTATTCATAATTTCTTTAGGGGGTAAGAATCTACCTTGTCTGTCTAGTGCTACTACAATGATCCTTATTATGAAGGTCAGTTATCCTTCCTCTATTTCTCAGTACCATCCCATTATCCTGTGTAAATTTTCATACAAGGTTATAGAAACCATTGTCAATAATAGACTCTCCGAGTTCACTCATGAATGGGTCACAAAAAAATAACATGCCTCCATCCATGGAAGATCCATTCAAGGTTCAATTGGGGTCTCCCAAGAAATGGTTTGGGATATCAATTAGTAGATAACTAGATCGAATGTGATTATCAAGTTAGACATGGACAAAGCCTATTAATGTCTTGAATAGAGTTCCATTATTCATATCTTGAGGTGTATGAGATTCTATGAGAATCTCATTGACCTTATGTTCTGTTGTTTTAGCTCACCGTGGTTCAGTATCATCTTTGTAGGGATACAATGTGGGTTCATGAAATTAGTTAGGGACCTATGAAAAAGAGACGCCCTCTCTCCATAAATTTTCATCATTTCTTAGGATGCTCTAAGTATATCTCTCGGACAATGCAGCTTGACAGGATCCATCCCTTTCATTGTGGAACTAATTTCTATGGGATATATCATATTCTCTTTGTGAATGATTCTATGTTTTTCATCAATGGACAGACCTCATCTCTCAGAATCTTTGACCAGATGATTGAGAAGTATTCTTTGTGGACTGGTCAGGAAATTAATAATGAGAAGAGTGGCATCCTTTTTCCTCCTCTTTTTCCAGTGCAAAAAATGAGTAAAATCTAATCCATTATTGGAGTCCAAGGTATGAACTTCTTCATGAATTATTTGGGTGCTCATTTAGCTCATGAAAGATTTCAGATCCATTACTTTGAGGATATGGATAACAAAATTATCAACCACATTAATAACTAGAAAAACAATTTCCTGTATTTTAATGGTAGGATCACCCTCATTAATGATGTATTATCCTTTATTCCCATGTATATCAAGTATATCCTCTACATACTCAAAGATACTATCACTCAGATGGGGAAAGTTATGAATTCCTTTTTTTGGGATGCCCATGGTGAGAAAAAGAGCCATTGGGCCTCTTAGAATAGGCTTGAGAAGCCTACAGATCTTGGACAAATTAATGTAAAGAACATGAAAGATTTGATGTTTTCCTTTCAAGGAAAGCTGGATTGTGATGTAATAGAGGGTAAATATCTATGGAGACACTTTATTAGGAATAATTTTGGCTATGTATTAAGATATATAGGAAGGAAACCATCCCCACTGTGGAACTCTCTTCGTAAACACATCCCATTTCTCTAGGATCACTCTCAATGGATTCTTGGATGTGTTGACATTAGTTTTTGGGAATGAAACTGGGGTAATGCGCTTCTAGGATTCCCAAGATGCCAAACTTTCAATCTATCCTTTTGTAAGGACAACCTCCATCTGTCCTTCATCAAGAATATTCTCATCCCTACACAAGAAGGTATCTTCAACATCATCTGCTTAAATGGATCCTATGACAGGTGGATTTTCCCGATCTCCTCAGATGGAAAGTTTTCAACTAAAAATTATATAAAGGCCATGCTTGGGAATCCAGTTAGTGATCCCTAGGGTAATATCCTTTGGGGAAAATATATCCCAGCCAAGTATAACTTTCTGGTTTTTAGATCCCACCTCAATTCTATCCCTACAGAGATAGAAATCATGTTTAAGTGTATTCCTCTTATGTCAAGATGTACATGTTGTCTTTACACTAAGGAGGAGACCTCGCATTATCTATTATTCCAAGGTGATTGGTAAAGGAATGTCTAGAATGATTTTGGTGAATTCATTAACATCTCAAGGGGTGTTGATTTGGAGGAGGATTTCTTTCAGCACTGGTTCAGAGGGAATATTAATAAACTCGAGGAAAGATCCCATTCTATTCTCCTTGCTACAATATTCTGGTTCATTTGGAAGGCATGTAACAATGAAAGACACGGTGAGACCCACCTTTCTCTCCAAAGTATTGTCTTCAAAACCAAATTTCTAATCTTTGATTTGAAAAACCTTCATAGCAGGCACGAGGAATCTCCTTTTCTTAGGCAGTATTCTACCAGTGTCCTCCCCTTTGACTCTTCATGCCCTTTTCAGTCCGGTACTTGGGTTAGCTGATCCCCTCCATATCTTGGATTTAAACTTTCTATAGATGGATCTTGTGGTTAGGGTACCATGAGGGGTGGTGGAGTGGTTCATGACCCGTCTGGTTCAGTGTACATGGCCTTTAATTCACATTATGGGAATGGATATTCTTTGATGGAAGAGGCAAGTTCTATGCTTAATGAGTTAGATATCTATAACTCATGGAATGTCTCCCTTACTATGATTAAGACATACTCTAGAGTTATTTGGAGTTGTCTTAAGGGAGTTTACCCTACTCCTTGGCATATCACATACCTCATCCGTAACTGTAGGTCTTTCCTCTATAACACCGTCGATATTCTATATATGTGGTGTGAGGGTAATCGTCTTGTAGACTTCTTGGCCTCTAGATAATCCCAAAATCCCCCTCTTATGATTTTTAATTCTCTTGGTTCTCTCCCCCCACATGGTATGGAGGTGTTTGTAGGGGATGCCCTTGGTCTCCACTTCTTCAGACCACCATGATTTTTCTTCCTCATTATCCTCCTTCTTGATACCTTTAATGTGTTATTTGATGTACATGTTTCATGATGTGAAAATATCAAACATAACAATTTGATTTGCACATTAGTTAGAAATATCCAATAATACTTGAGAAGGTACAATTGAATGAGTTCCTAGTAAAAGGATAAATAAGAATACCAATGTTTAAGGGGATATAATCTTAGTTTTACTTAGATCATTGATGATCCTGAATCACAGTAAGGCTAAGGTAATATGAAGGAAAACCTTACTACAACATGTAGTTTCCATATCAATAATAACCAAGTATATTATGACTTTTGATGGAACTTAAGAAGCGGTTTAACAATAATTTATTCAATTTTAGGTAATACATAAATAGTAAGAGTATTTTTATTATTATGATCAAATATAACTATTATATTACCTAAAATTCTTCATTTATAACAAGGGAATAATAAGTGAATGCTTTGGTATATTACTACTTGAGTGATTTTCTTAGGGTTGTGATGTCACAATAATAAGATCAACTACATAGACATGTGTATATACTAATCCTAGACACAAAAATGTGATAGGCTCAGTAGCTATAGGTATAATTAGTAGAAGAGTGTTTTACCTTTGATAACTAACTAGTTAGTTAGTAGTTGACTATAGTGAAACTGGAAGTCTATTGGAATTGATGTTCTAAAAATAACTACTTTGTACTTTAGATTAACTTTATATTCATAGACTTTAATATTAATAAATAAATAATCATATAATGATTAATATTCTATGTAACTTTAATGCGGTAATGTCTTAAAGTATATTTTATGTTGAAAAGTTTATAATAATTTCCCTATATGATGAGAAACTTGAGATGTATTGGTGATATTCTTAAACATGGTCTTATGTTCATATGGAATCCCCCAATATGACACACATGATGTAGAATTTTTGGTGTGATTACTCATAAGCATATGTGATTTATTCTCATGATGTCTACACATTGTAATCTCTATGACCAAGTATTATGGAGACAAACCCTCCAGTAGGAATTCCACATGTTTTTGTGTCATTAGATATTCCTATATTTCATCATGTGTAATGATCCTTAAACTTTAAAATTATTATTAATTCATATCATGACCCACATAATTTGATGTATTTACCAAAACTGTAATGTACTATGTTCACATTAAGTAGGATACATTGAGCGTGTCAAGATTGATATGTTATTAATGAATAAGTTGATGAAGGATTTTTTCCCTACAATATTTATGGTAGTTAATATCCCATATCTTTTATTAGACTGGAATAGTCACATTAAATCCCATGACCATGGTGTATTGATATTTTCATTTGAGATAAAAAAGAAAGACGTATCAAACATATAGGTTGATGACATGAGTGTGAAACATGATTTATGAGATATCAAAATAAATGGATTACATTACAGAGAGAGTATTCATATTCCGTTGGAATCATTTTAACATTAACTTCTTCCTCTTGGGTTCCTTTACATGTTGTTATATGATAATATTTAACTTTAGAAAATTCCTACTAATTTCGCTGAGGTAAAATCCTAGAGGGTCACACACTTAGTGATTCCTTTGATCTCAATTCAATATTATTAATATTTAATAGTTGAAATAAATATTATTCTCACCTATAAATAATATTGTTTCAAGATTTATTGATCACATTTATTCATTCACTATTTATTAATTTTTGAGTTGAATGTTAAATAAATTTTTATTCTCCAGGTAATTATTAATTACACAAATATAAAAATATTTATTTATCTCTTTTTTTATTTTCATGGTAATAGATAATATTTATTTATTAAATGAGTAAATATTTATTTATATGAATATTAAAATAAGGATTTATTCAAATAACCATGATTGTTCCAAATATTTATATATTTATCAAATGAATAGTTTTTATTATTCGAGATTTAGTAAATATAGAAGAAATTGGGAAACCAATCTGGGTCCAGTGTTGAGAATGATTCATGGGTTAAATGTTATTAAATATTTATTTATTGATTTATTTAATAGAATTATATTTAACAATGTGCTGTCTTGCACATGCCATGTAATAGTAATAATAATAATAATAATAATATTATTATTAGTATAGGGAATATTTAGAGTATAATATTAGATAAGGTCCTTATCTGAAATTATTTATATTATAAACCTTTCTCTATATATTGTATTCATATATCACTTTCTAGGGTTAATGGATCGTGAATAACATGTCCACCCCCATAGATTTATCTCTAATATAGAACGCTCTATATATTTTCTCTTAATCCTGAGCATTTCCCACCACCTATTCCTCCTCCATTTCAAGAACGAGAGACAATAATAATCCTTTATTAACTAAGGACTATGTTTTAGTCAACATGAATGACACAAATTGATATGTGTCTTCACACCGACACATGGAGTTCGGAAAATTATTTTCTAAGATTGAAGAAGCATGTATGGACCACTGCTTGAGGGATTCTACTCATGGATCCCAATAAAGAAACGATGGTGTAAACCAAACAAGGAATAATTGATCGAAGAATTATATGAAGAAAGAATTTCCAGGGCCAATGAAATTATTTTTAATTAAATTAATTATAAATTTAAATGTGAAAAATATCCCCTCTTCCTGGTTCTAATAGAAAATGTCAAATTTATTTGAGTCTATTACTTGGTCATGGAAATCATTGTTATGTAAATCTATGAATGAACCATTGATTCTGAAAAAATCCATGTTTTCCATAGGCCCAATATGCACTTTCACTATGTTCAAAACCTTCAAATTTCTTTGAAAAACCTTATTCTATACCCAAAAAAATTATGAAATTTGTATATTGGATATTACCTTCTATTTTAAGTGGTTTGTAAATAATTGACTAATATTGAATTGTGAAAATAGTATTGTTTTGCACCCATTGATGTTGATATCAACTCTAAAATATTTAAATTTTTTATACATGATTCATATTAGAAATAAATGACCTTTACTTCCTTATAATAAATCATAAACAGTTCAATGAAAAAGTAGTTTTAAAATATAATTAATTAATTGATCCTAAATGGGACTAGTAATTTTATTATATAGTACCTTGAGTTTAAATTCATTCTATATTATTATAATATTCTTGGATTTCAAATGATCTAGAATGAATTTATCTTCCTCTCTTGGTGATGATAGTTCATTTAGTGTGAGGCATGTGTCCTTTTACACAATTTTGTGTTTATTGTGTGTTTTTATTTGAATTATGCAATACACTTATTGTTTATGAATTACAATTAGTTAATTGTTTTATTTTAATCTTACATAATTAGTGTAAGACAAAGGTTTATATCATGAGATTTTAAAACAAAAAATGGTTTTGAATGATGATATAAAAATGTTTTTTAGTTTTCAAATTGGTCTCATTCTAATACTTTTATGTTTTTTGTATAAATTATAATTTTAAAACTAAAATTAATTTAAAAAATATATTTCAAATATTGAAAAAAACCTAATAGTTTAGATGAGTTATTATTCAGTAATATTTTAGTTCTAAGAGTGTAGATAGTTAGTGATATATGGAAAAAATTTACACCACTTTTCCTAAGAACACACTACAATATGTAAAGGGTTTAGAAGGGTTTCTATATTTTTAAATTTCAAATCAATTTATAGATGGGAGAATAAAATGTCATTTTACTAAATGTAAATTCATAATATAGTTTAAGAGGCATGAAGTTTATCAAAAATTGATATTAAAACAATTACTTACTTAATATATACATTCGATTTAGTAGGGAGAATCAAATGTTATAAAAAGTTCGATCATTGATGTCATTCAATAGAATGAGCATACTAATTACATAATAGTGGATAATGAAATACAAAACCTAATAGATTATTCTTTTGGTATTACAGGAAACATAATCAACATCAAAATATATCAGTAAAACTAGTCAAGGTTATTGCAAATATTAACTTGACAAATAATGTTTTTGGAACCCGAAGTCAACTTGATCAAGATTGTAACATATTAGAAGATCCCTTTCTCGATGCTATAGAGAATAATTTAAGAATAAAATTTATTGAGAAAGAAAAATAAATTTCATGATTTAGTTGAATCTAGAAATTAGGAGCTGTATATAGGATGTATCTAGTATTTAAAACATTCTTTTCCTATGAAGTTGTAACATATCAAGTGCCTTTGTTGAATTAAAAATAAATAAATGTTCATGATATTGTAATTTATGTGTCATGAATTTACCCAAGCTAAGATCCATAATTATTATTTTTACATAAATAAATTTGTTAACAAGATTTGGATCAATTATAAAAATTACATGATTTTATTAATGGTTGTATGTTATATTAAGGAGAGGATTCAAGTATTCAAAAGTGGAAAAAATTTCCTATTTCTAGATAGAAGTCAAAAAGTAATGTTGAAAGTCTGAATCAAAATAATAATATGAAGAAGTAGAAAAAAATAACACCCCTGTTATGGTTTTTCATTACTTCCCTTTAAAACCTTGATTTCAGAGATTATTCATGTCATTTAAAACCACCGATCACATGGAGTGTCATAATATAGAAAATAATAATGATGGGTTAAAGAAACATTCAATAGATTAAAAAGTATAAAAAAAATTGATTTATTACATCTAGATTTATCATTTGACCTTAGTAATGTGAGATTCAGATTGGCTACCGATGGATTCAACATATTCAGAACTTTGAGTAACAGTTATAGCATATGACAGATCCCTTATAATCTACCTCCATTGATGTGTATACAAAAAAATTCCTTCACCATTTCGATGATTATTCATGGAAAACAAATACATATAAATGAAATTGATGTATAATTTAAACCTCTAATAAAATAATTGAAAGAGACAGAGAACAACATTGTTGAAAGATATGATCTATTTATTACGACAATGTTCAAAATTCATGTTTCTATAATATGGACCATTAACAATTTACCCAAACTTAGGAACTTATCTACTTGGAACACACAAAATATTTTGACTTATCTAGTCTATAACTTTTATTTTGATCATGAATTTCTAACTTACAATAAAAAATATTCTTCTTGTTCCATCATATATTTCTCGATTTGTATCATTGATTTTGATTGAACAAGTCAAAATTCAATAGAATAATTGATTGTAGACCACCTCCAATGTTATTAAAAATATTATAAATATTGAAACAACTAATAAATGTTTAAGGATAATTTGTAAAGACTTATCATTTGAATGAAAATGGGGAATGAGTTCGAACTATAACATCAGTTGAAATTGTAACACAAAAATAGAAGAAAAAAAAACATATTTTTTTTCAAAATCACATATTGGGAATTTAATTTGTTACTTCGTAATCTTGATGATATACATATTGAGAATAATGTTTTTGAGAATTTGATCTTCAAATTACATAATGTGTACAGAAAATCAAAGGATCGTATTAATTTTGGAAGGACTAAAAAACAATGAATATAAATAATGATATATGGATAGATGGGAATGGAAAGTACATTACAGTAGTTTTTCAATGAAAAACAATGAGAAAGATACATTTATTTGAATAATAAAACATGTTAAAGTACCTAATGGGTATTAAAGAAACATTTAAAGTTGTTTTTATTTAAATTATTGTAGGTTACATGGATTTAAATGTTATTATTTATATATTTTTCTAGAGTAGTCACTACCTTTGGAATTGATTACATTATTACCTAAAAATGTGAATGAGTTATTCAAATTATTTAGAAAAATATGTGAATAACTTTGAAACCAATTTATATTAAAAAACATTAGGAAATAATTATACTGAATATTTGTGCAATGAGTATGATCTTTCCCTAATCATTTTTTATTTTAATGATGCATTTTACTGTGAATTTGGCTGAGGAAACTAAATTAAGAGGCCATATACATTATCGATGGATCTTTCCAATTGGGAGGTACTTTATTTATATGTTTTTATTCTTAAATAATCTATTATTTAAAACTAATTTAACAATTAATTAATTATGTTTCATTCATTTTATTTTTCAAATACCTCGATCATTTGAAATCATATGAGAAAAATAAAGTCTGACTAGAATGCTCTATTTTTGAAGGTTACCTAGAAGAGAAGTGTCTTACATTTTTTTATAGATACTTGGATGATATTGAGGAAATATTAAACCGAGTTGGACACATTGAAAATATATCAACTCAATATTAACTAGATAAGAAATTAATAATATTTTCTAGTATAGTTTGACTAATTGGGAGGGCCTCAAATATTCTAATAGAATAATTGAAATTATTACAAGAACATAGAAATGTTATACTAAATAGTCAAATATCTGGTCCATTCATTGAAGACATGAGGATAAAAATAAATAGATTCATTATAATTAAAATTAGAATAAGAAAAATGTAATAAAAACTGTTAATAAAGAGTTGGTTGAATGGTTTTCACACTGTGTAAGTTCATAAATACAAAAATTCACACACACACACACAAATATATATATATATATATATATATATATTATGTTGAAGCATATATTATGTATATGTAATAATTTATATTATTTTTTTAGATTGTGTATGTTGATATTTGAGGTGAATTGTTAGAATATTTGAAATTTTTGGACCAGGGACCTCTAAATCATACTAGGAAATTCAAAATTTACAATATAAAAGAATTTAGATTTAATATAGTAGACCAAAAATATGGTTTAAAAACATATAATAATGGTATATTTATATTTTCAAAACTAGGAAACTATGGATAGTTTACTGATATTATCAAATTAAACTATCAAAATCATTTTTTAGTTGTTTTATTCAATTTCAAGTTGGTCAATATTACCAGGTCAATTATAATAGGTTCCTTAAAATTTAATTTTTTGAACTTCTATCACTTGATGGATGTTGGTAACTACAAAGAACATGATCCTTATATCTCATCATCACAAGATAAAATGGTATATTATGTAAAAAATACAGCGGATAAAGAGTGGTAGTTGTGCACATGAAACAAAGAGATTTTCATGATATGGGTGATAAAGAGGTAGAATTAAATTGTGACATTGAATTTAACCAATAAATATAAATTAACAGTTTTTTCTAGATTGTATTTAGAATATTGATCTTGTAAGGGTGGATAATGTACATAAAGTGATGATATATCATGATAAGAATATGTTTGAAGGAGAAAATTATTGTATGTGCAGTCATTAATTAATTTATTAACTATTTATGTATTACAGTATTTATTTTTATTATTTTGAATATGTTGTTACATTTAAATTTATTTTTATGTATGAAGTGTTTAATTTCAGAAATCAGAATTGTATAATTATTTTAAAATAAATGACATGAAACCTTTTTTATATTTTTAAACGGAACAAATGATGAAGAAAAAATGTTTTAGTGATAGGAGTTAATTAAAACATGGTGTTCCTCCTTCCATCCATAAATCATCAAATTTTCCTGATCATACCTTGTATATTGTATTCTTCACAGCCTATATCTCCCCCCGATGACATCTGGTGTAATGGCTAAGATTCAATTATAGTAAGTAATATTTTCTTTCTAAATAAATAATAACATAATGTATAGAACTTGATTGTAGAATGATATTAAAATCTAAATTCTCATTTTTATAAATTTAATTTTATGGAATGAATTAATTTTGAATTCAACATGTCAAAATTATCTTAAGACTAATTCTTTATATTTTTCAAAAATAGTTGAATTTTTTGGTGAACAGTAAAAAATAATGATTTTACCAAACCATCAATTCCATGATATTATAATTATATAAAAATAAATTAAAGGTTTATGAGACCATTTTTATATAAAAAATATATATTAAACATTTAATACGGTTCTTATAATATTATGATACTGGACATAGAAATATACGCTTAACATTTTGAAAATCTAAGTAATGTTTTTGTTCAAATAAAAACAATTTTTAGTTATTTTATTTTAATCAAGTATTTATAAGGTATATTTATGTTTTGGTTATATTTACAAGAAAAATAATCCTTATTTAATTTAACATAATCCAATTAATTCCATTTAAATTTAAATTATATTTTATTTTACTATAAAATATATTTTTACGATCAAAACGAATATTTTTCTAAAAACAGTTTTCACTATGCTTTAAAAACTTATATTAAAAGTAATTTATAACATATCAAGAAGTTGAATCATAAAAAATGGATACCATATTTTGAATAAAAATAATTAATATTAGGTAATACGGTTAACTTAATTTTTTTTTCATAATGAATAGCAACCATGGTAAAAAATATCACCTTAGTTAAAGGTAAAATTGGTTAAAATGGTTAAAAATAATGGGATATGGCTTCAAGATAACAAAAAAAACTTTCTTAAACCCTATTGGTTGATTTTATTTTAAACTAAACCTTATAAAATTCAAATATGAATCATTTTGGATTGATTTTTCTTGAGTAATACATTAATATGTTTTAATCTTTTAAATAATTCCAAGGGTGTATTATCTCTTTATTATAAAAGGACACAACTTCTAATTTATTCTCAACACTTTAAGAGACTCATATATTGGACAATACAAACCCAAATTATATAATAAAATCCATACCCATGATCTATAGATCCTTTTCGGATCAAGATAACAACCTTAGATGGCTTAAAGCGTAATCCAAAGGAGGGTATCCAATGAATTGGTATAACTCTTAATCGAGTGTTTAGATTTTATTTCATCATATAACTCATTAAATTATGTGCTAAAAAATATGATATAATAACATAACTATCTCCCATATATTGATATTTTATTATGTTTATGGTGTAACCTTTATTCATATCTGTACATATAATTTGGGAAATAAAAGCATCGTTTTTACGTACGCACAGACTACCACCTCGTGAAGTGATGTATTTAGTTTTTCATCTCCACCATTCATGGATAGATATTATGATAAATATAATGTTTATATATTATATTTATAACTAAATTTTAATTATTATAGAAATATAAGATATCATTTATATTTTTACCCTTCTACTCATTACAAAATGATAACTTCACTCGTGTGTACGTGTGGACTTCCACCTCCACAAAGCGATGTGATCCATTTTTCATGTCCAATTTTAATGGATTATTAAAAATATGTATATAATGAATATATATGTTATTTATATCATTATTAAAATTATGGATATTATGGAACCATGATAAATATACAATGACCAAAACTACTAAACAAAAACGTACATGAAAATAAAAACATTTAACACCGAGAAATGATAAGTTGAATAAGGAATTATTAATGAATGACTTTTGGAATGTTATAAGTGGGTCATATATGATATTATAAGTATGTATGTTTTTATGGTTTATAACTATAATAAATCTAAATTTATTATATAGGGGGTTAAAAAACATTATGATGTAACACCATAAAAATGTAGTTTCAAAGAATAAAAAGCTTGATAATTTCCTTAACACGTTATACCTAGCTTTAATTGAATTGCGATAAAGTATAAAAATATTATTATTTAAATATGAACATTATAACCTATATATCGAATTGGTGGGTATGAATATGAGTAAATTTATTATTAAATATATTTATAATGGTGGTAATCAATACAATTGATTAATTCTTAAGAAATAATCACTCAAATTTTAGTAGTCATTTTATGCTCCAAAAATAGTTTTTCTTTAAAAATGGGTTTTATTTTTTTTTGTGAGAAAATATTATAATTAATTTATATAAATTTTGGAAATTATATTTTATAAAAATGATATAATTTTCTAATTAATCAAATCAAAATTAGTTTAGGGTGAGATTTTGGAAATTTTCTAAATAGATTAAGTTTTTCAGTGAATAATGAAAAAATATTGATTTTATAGAAACATATTTTTTCCATTGAAGTGTTTAAAAAAACCATTTTGTTTTGAATTAATTTTAAAACTTAATTAATTACTTTTTATTAATCATAAACCAATTAATTTTAGTAGAATTCAACTTTATCATTAGTCATAATGAATAATGACATTGATAAAAATGTTGTCACCATAGAAAGTGTAATATAGGTAGAACAAGGTTAAAATTCTGATACATGGATTCCAAATAATCCCTATAATTTATTATATTTCATTTTATGAGTATAATTAGAATACCCCTTTAAATCTTGGATAATATGGCATTTTAGTACCATTAGTCTTTAATAAAGACCATGATTATATTTTATGTAAAGGGAAATTACAAAATAGATCTTTATTTGTTTCAATATCTATAATATTTTTATAGGGATAAAAAAACTTATGAACGGTTCTAAGAGGTTATTTTTAATATAATTTTTGGGTAATTTATTTCTAATTTTTAGTGATTATATAATTACCTTAAATGCTTTCGCAAAGTTGACACGATGCTTGTGCATGCAGTAGAAAAATAATATAAATAATTTTTAATATATTCAAAGTAAAAAAATTTGAATGAATCATTGTGTTAAATTAATTTTATAGATAAATATAACTTATTATTGATGTGTTGAAGGTTTTTATTCTAATTACATTTCAATATTAATAACTTTAAAGTCAAACTATGTGAATAGTATTAGAAATTCCTTTAATGAATACTTTTGTCAAATAATATTTTATTAAATGAATTAAAACTCATAAAAATGTTGCCTTCAGAAAATTAAATCGTATATATTCTATAATGTTAACCATTTTTTACTTTTGGGTCACTTTTCTTTTTATTGTAACACTCTTAACCCCTAAAGAGTAAAAAAATGTTGATTTTATGGTAATTGTCAAAGGGGATAACGAGGGGTTAGAACTAAGAGATAAGAGTTAAAACATCACCTAAAATTATATAAATAATATTTTATGAGATTATTTATACTTTTATTCATATTATATTATTAATATATCAATTGTTACACATTAATATGAAAACTAATTTATATTAAATTAATACTTTAAGTATTCCAAGGATGCCCCTCTCCTCTCTTATATAAGGGCACCACCTCTCCTATATTACTCACAATTATAGAGCCAATTAGCTCTAATAAACCCTAAAAAACTCTTATTAAATTCCTTATATACATTCTAGATGTGCTTTTCTTCTCAAAAAGACCATTCCTATGGTCCTTAAAGAGACATCCAAAGGAGGTTCTTTAAAGAGGAGGTAATCATCATTACCGAGCGTTTTCATTTTACTTCTTATTATACCTCCAATTATTTCCTAAACATTATAATATAATAAAAGTAGTTCCTATCATATACTTAGATGTTATTATGTTAATTTAAAGATTCAATTCATCTCTTTTTTTTCCATCAAATGGGAAATGAAAGTATCGCTCATGCGTACATGTGGACTACCACATCCAAAAAGTGATGCAATTCATTTTCCATCACCAATTCGTATGGATGTTTTTAATTATGAATCAAATAATTATATTTTATATTTATGATATTATTATATTTCTAGAAAGTTTAATTATTTTTTACCTTTATTTTTTTCCATCCATTGAAAAATGGAAACATCACTCATGTATACGTACAGACTACCGTCTCTATGAAGTGATGAAATTCATTTTTCATCACCACTGTATATGAATAGTTATAAAAGTGTATATAAAGATTAGATATGATATTCATAACATGATTAAAATTTTTAATAGTGTGGAACCATACTCAAAGTACAAATATTAGAACCGCTGAACTAAAACTTACATGAAAAATGTAACAATTAAAACCCAGAAATGAAAATTTTAATAAATAATTATTAATAAATTAGTGTTGAAATGTTATAGTTGGATACATAAATGATATTATAAGTATTTATATGGATTTGGTATATAAATATAATTAATTTTACTTTTTTATATAGGATATTATTGTTGGTACCCTTGTTGAGGTTGTTAGCACCCCTGTTTTAATGATCACAAAATCTTGCTTAGTATGATATTAACGAGTTTTATATTTTTAGTTAGCATTTTACAATATATTATAGATTGGAGAAATTTGACTAAGTACGAGTCACCGCTAGAAAATGTTCCACCATTGAGGACAACTCTCCATCAATGTAGAAAAATGAAAAAGTGTTGGAAACACTTAGTATTGTATATGAGTCACCACCAGAATATAAATTTAGTAAAGTATAGAATTACTCACCACTAGAATATGACTCACCATTGGACCAATAATTTGAAAAAGTGTTTAATAAACCTACTGTTAGAGTTAAGTCACCACCAGAATAAATAATTGGCTATGTTTTGGGACAACCTACTATTAGACCCGAGTCACCGTTGAAGTGGCGTTCCGCTAGAATAGAAATTTGTAAAGTGTTGATTTAACTAACACCGAGTTGAGTCATCACTAGTATGAATCACCACCAGACTTATTCACCACTAGATCAAGTCACCTCCTGATCAAGACACCACCAGAGACTGTCTCACCATTATAAAGTCTCACAACTACTATTTTCTATTTATTTTGAATTTAAAATTTTTGATGGATATATTATGAAATTTAATGGTAAATCTTATTATAATAATTTTTATTTAAATGTTATTCAATGATTCATTAAAGGTTGTTCCAAACATGAAGAATGAGGAGTAGAGGATTCAGATGATTCTACCTACTTCTGCTACTGTTAAAAGTTAAATCAAAATCCCTTATAAAGATATGTGCTGAATAGAGGAAAGAAAATATATGAGTACACTGTGATCTCTTCATGAACACGCAAAGTGGGATGATAAAATATTAAAAAACATAAATAATTCCAATTAATAATATCTTACATGTAGATTCTTTCCTTCACATGTCTGTGAAATATTGAATCTTACAAAAAAAGAGTCTACAACACTTTATTCTACAATTGTTTTTTAGAAAGATGACTCAAAATTCATTTTAGATTACATTCAAGGAGTCATAAGATGAGATTCTTATCAGATAGAGCAAAAAACATCTTATCACACCTTCAATTGCTCTATTTTTCTATTTTATTTACATTTTGAGTAGTGTGTACTCTGTACTACTAAACACACACACACTATCTCTATAAATAAAACTAGAAGATATTAGATGTATTAAAAATACTCACTTTACCTATTTTCCCATGTATTGTGGTAGAGGTCCTGTTGTGACTTATCTGTTGTTTTACTCCCACATGTATTGTGGAAGAGGTCATGTGTGTCTTGGATAGTTTTTTTTACTATTGTGCAAATGATCTAGGTTGTGGATAATAGATTATTGTTAAATAATCATCATGGAATCAAGTGATTTCCAAGTGGAGAGGACTAAGTATCGTATTGAGACTGAACCTCTTGTATTCATTTTTTATTGTGCGTTTTGTCTTTATTTTTCTTTAACTCTATGATTTAAAAATAAATCTGTTTTAAATTGTAAACAAAATGACTATTTGGATAGTCAACCTTAATTAGTTTTTATATAATATTTTTATTGAATAAATTTATTTCAAAGGTTAAATTAATAATATATATTGTTTTAAATGATACATAATCAATATTTGATAATTATTTTAAAATTTCAAGACTTATATTGATCTACTATTTTGGTTAAATGGGATGCTATTAATAAATTGGGGTTTTTTATTTATAATAGTTTTTAATAGAAATTTTTAATGGGTACTCAATTCACCCCTCTTGAGATAATCACTCCAACCAACATTTGGTATCATAGTTTTTCAAAACATTTTAATTGTGATTTTAGTTGTGTGTTAAAGATCTTAAATTTCAATAATTTATAAATCTAACTATTTAAATAGATAATAGACAAGAAGGTTTTGTTACCAATAGACCTCATTTTTTTAATGAAAATAATTTTTCTTAGTGGAAAATCAAAATGAAAATTCATACAGAGAGTATGGGTTTTGAAATTTGGTCTTTTTAATTGAGGATAGATATGAGTCACCTAATACTCTTAGAAAACATTGGAATGATGCTACTATGATTTCTTATAATAAAAATTATAAGCAATGAATTCCCTTTATGATGCCTTAATAGATGAATAATTCAATTGGATATCATCTAGTAAAACTACTTTTGAAATATGTAATACATTTTATAATTCACATGAAGGAACCACTAATTTAAAAGAAATTAGATTGAACACATATAAAATTAAATATAAAACATTTAATATTAAACATGATGAGCTAATTACTAATATGTATCTGAGGTTCAACAAAATATTGAACACCATTAGTAACATTGGAATCCAGTGTCTGACAATGATTAGATTATGAAACTACTTAGTAAGGGGATCCTAAGATTCCTAAAACAAAGATGAATAGGGACATCAGTGTCAATAAGGTAATCCTACGACATTATTAAACTACCTATTAAGTAATTAATTATTAAATTGATGATGTACAAGGAAGATATTAAAGTCAAAAGTGAAGAGGAAGATGAACCCAAAATAAAATCGGTAACTTTCAAGACCAGTGTGTCCAAACAAAAAAGAAAAATAAAACATTCAAGATAAATGTTCTAGTGATGATGAATCATCATCATAAAATGATGAGGATATGACCCATATGTATATAATAATTAAAAATTTATATAAGAAGAAGAAATTTAAAAAAAAGACTATTTATAATGAAAAGTATTAAAATAAAGGAAACTAGAATAAATATTGGAAAAAGGATGGAAATAAAAATGAGATAGCCAGCTATAAATTCAATTGAAAATGATATGTTAAGGTAGAATATTCAGAATTGAAATATAAAAATAAGTATGATGAAAAGGATATAAAATTCAAGAAATCCATAAAAAACTTGGATTTCCTCAAAGGACAGTTCCAGTGAATCAGACTTTACTCCTGAAGAGAAGTATGACCGAGCCAACATGTGCTTCATGAGCAAAGTCTCCGAGGTACCTGCTATATTTAATACTTTATCTGCACTTAATTATGATAAATCTGAAAGTGAATGCAATGATGATGATATGTCTCAATAATAAATGTTTAAACACTTTATAATTTTTTAGGAATCTTTTAATTAACATTAGGATAAATATAAATCTCTAAAGAAGCATAATTTTTTGTCTACTAGTATTAAAACAGATCTCACTATAGTGAATGAAAACAATTCTCAGCCATTAAAGGATAATACTAAACTTAAATTGTCTAATGAACAACTAAATAAGGATTTAGAAAAGTTTACTAATATAAGATAAAAATCTACATATATTTTAGGTAAACATATTTCTCCAAAGTATATTACAGGTCTAGGATACTAATATGGATAGAGTAGAATAGTTAATGGCACATTTTCACCTAAATGTAAATATGACATCTCTACTACCAGTTAATATTCTAGAGTACCTAACAATGATTTTATTTCAAAAAATCTTACAATATACTTAGAAAAAACCCATTAAGAAAATTTTGGTTACTAAAGTTTTAATTTCTAACATATCTAGACCCAAGAAAATCCGGGTACCAAAGTCATTATTGGTAGAAACTTGTTTTGTAAGAAATCTATATAAAGAGCTCTTATAGAAGTCTATGGTATTTGGATAGTGGATGTTCTAAGAAAATGACAAGAAACTACTCTATATTCAAGAACCTTATAAAGGATGATGGGGATCGTGTCACATTTGGTGATAATGATAAAGGGAAAATCATTGGCCTTGGTTAAATCATTAACACCAATTTTGTTTTAATTTCCAATGTACTTTTTGTTAATGGTTTAAAGTATAATTTACTTTGCATATCATAGTTATGTGATTATGGTTTTCATGTGGATTTCAAGAACAATACATGTAATGTTTTTAATTCTAAAACTGATTTAATATTTATTGATTAATGTAATGAAAATGTTTATGTTGTTAATATTAATTCATTTATTTCTCCAAATGTTTCATAGTTGAGTGAATTTCATAAAGAAACTTGGATTTGGAATATAATACTAGGCCAATATAATATTTACTCACTTAGGAAGCTTACTAGGAAAGGGTTAATCATGGATATACCCAAACTTGAGTTCTCAAATGGTAAAGTCTGCAACCCATGTCAAAAAGGGAAACAACACAAGATTTATTTTTAATCAAAGAAAGAAGTTTCAACTTCTCAACCTCCTGAGTTGGTTTATATAGATTTAATTAGACTATCCATTGTTTCTAGTGTAAATGGAAAGCACTATGTTTATTTAATTGTGTATGAATTTTCTAGGTATACTTGGGTATTATTTTTATCTCACAAAAGTGAAGGTTTATATTATTTTATGAAGTATGCTAGATCTGTAGAAAACTTATGTTCACTTAGAATTAAGACCCTAATAAGTGACCATGGTAATGAGTTTGAAAATATGGACTTTGAATCCTTTTTCTCAAAAAATGGATATATTCACAACTTCTATGCTCCTAGGACCCCTTAGAAGAATGGAGTTGTAGAAAGAATAAATAGAAAACTTCAAGAGATAGCCCGAACTATGATCAGTGGATATGACTTACCTGTCTGATTTTAGGTAGAGGATGGAAATAGAACCTTATATATAATAAATATAGTTTTAATTATACCTATTTTAAGAATAATTTTTATGAGATTTGTAATAGTAGGAATCCTATGGTTAATTACTTTAAAGATTTTGGTTGCAAAGTCTTTATCCTTAACACTAAGGATAATCTTGAAAAATTTTCTTCAAAAAGTGATGAAGGAATTTTACTGGGTTATTAAACCTCTAGTAAATCCTATAGAATTTTTTAAAAAAGAACCATGATTGTGGAAGAATTTGTTCATATCAAGTTTTATGAGGAAAATTCACATGAGCCTAATAATTATTTATAAAAACTTGAGGATGATTTATCCACCTTGAACTTAAATTCCATAACCTTATGATTCTATATAAAGAAAGTGTAAACATAATATAGTTCCGAGGAACATCCGAAAATTGAATCCAAACCTCTAGAGAACCTTGAAGTGACAAAACACTCTTTTTCTAGTGCTATTAGGACCCTTAAATATCATAATTTAGATGTTGTAGTGGGATACCTAGATAGAGGTACACAAACAAGAGCTTCTCTAAGAAATCATGTTAAACATCAATAATTCTTGTCACAAATTAAACCAAAGAACATCAATGATGAAATTAATGATTAATTTTGTGTAATAGATATACAAAAATAATTAATTAAATTTGAAATGAATAAAGTGCGGGAACTTGTTGATTGACACAAAGACACATTGACTATAAGAACTAAATTGGTGTTTAGAAACACTGTTGATTAATCTGGCACAATATTAAGGAATAAGGATAGAATGTTTACATAAGGGTATGGTTAAGAATAAGGAATAGTCTATCATGAAATCTTTGCATGAGTAGCTAGAATTGAATCAATTAGAATACGACTTTATTATGCAGATCATCTAGATTTCAAAATTTATCAAATGGATGTTAAGTGTGCATTCTTAAATGTGTATATAGTTAATGCTGTTTTTGTTGAACAACCCCCTAGTTTTTGAAACTCCAATTTTCCAAATAGTGTTTTAAAATTTAAAAAAACCTTATATGGCTTGAAAAAATCTCATAGATCTAGGTATGATAGGCTCAACACTTCATTATTTCAAAAGGTTTTTCAAAAGGTATATCTGATCCTACCCTTTTTATAAAACGAATTTCAAAAGATATTTTAGTTGTAATAATTTATGTAGATGATATTATTTTTTAATATTTAAAAAATTATTTATGTACTGATTTTTCAAAAATGATTCAAAATGAATTTTAAAAGAGTTTAATGGTTTAACTAAAATTATTTCTTGGTTTTCAGATTTTTTCAAAATAAAAAAGGAATTATTTTGAATCCAAGTAAATATAATAGGGGTATTTTAAAATGTTTTGGTCTGGCTAACACTAAGAGTACTGATAATCTCATGAGTACTACCTGTAGGTTGGATCTTGATGAAGCAAGGAGACCAGTAGATCAAGCCAATTATAGAGGTATGATTGTTAGCCCTCTCTACCCAACTACTATCCAACCTAAAATTATGTTTAATGTATATATGTGATATTTTTTTCAAGAAAACCAAAAAGAGTCACACTTGGTTTCTATAAAAATATTTTCCAATTACCTTAAATATACTAGCAATTTATGGTTGTTTTACCTAAGAGGACAAGCATTTGAATTAATTAGTTATTCAGATACTAATTTTAGTGGTTGTAAGTTAGATAAAAAAGAACCTTCGGAACTTGTCACCTTTTAGGAAAGTCTCCAATTTCTTGGAATAGTAAGTAAAAAAATATTGTTACACTATATACTATTGAATATGAATACATAGATGCAAGTAGCTACTATGCAAATTTATTTTGGATGAAACACACATTACTAGACTATGGATATCAATTCTGACATGTCCCTTTAAATTGTAACAGCCAAAGTGCTATAAATATTTTTAAGAACCCCATATCTCATTCTAGAAAAAAGAATATTGATGTAAGAAATCACTTCTTGAGATATCATTTTTAAAAGGGTGATATCACTCTTGAATACATTGGTACATAATATCATCTTTCTGATATTTTTACTAAGATTTTGAATTATGAGAGAATGAATTACATCCAAAATGAGTTAAGTATGATTAATTTTTGTTGATATTAATTTGTTGGGACTCACCACTGATAATTTCTCACCATTTTGAATTGTGTAATTGTTGAGAATTTATCCCCATTGTGAAACATCTCACCGTTGTGAATAGTCTCACCATTGGAACTTCACACCGTTGGTTTTTCTCTCACCAATGGAATCCTCATGCCTTTTTGAAATTTCCATTGAATATATTTAAGCTGAAATTTCTGTTTAATTTACGATTTATTTAAATTTCATATTCGATTCAATTTTACTCCTATTTTTTATTTTCAAATTTTAAAACCCCTAAGTGATATAAAATTAGAACCCTTCTAATTTCAACCCATACCTCTCTTGTGCCCTTATCTCAAAACCTGTTGCATCCCTCTGTATCAACCATAGGCTTTCCTTGCCTTATCCGGAACCTTTCAAGATGTTTATCAGGGTTAGAGTGAAGCGAGCTTCTGATTCTTTACAGGATGAGTCACATCCTTCTAAGAGAAAAAAAATTGAACTGAGTCGCTTTTTTTTTGAACCAGTAAATCCTGAGGTTGAAAACTGTTTAGTTGTTACCAAAAATGAAGTATAGAAAGAGTGGATACTTTCAAGTAAGTATTTAGTGATTCAAGTTATATAGGAATAAGTGTGGATGGAATGGTTCTCTAGTAACAAGAGAACTTTATCTCTAAGGTTGGTACATGTGTTTTACCAGTTTTTTGAGTTTTGGGTCAATGAAAATGAAGGCTGGGTTAGAACTAGAATAAATGGATGAAATGTTGTATTCTCTTATAATTAGCGGGATAGATGCTTAAAATTTCCCCATGAAGGAGAAGAAAATGACTATCAAGGATATATTATATATGATAGTGACAATTTTGTCTATGAAGATGCCATGGATGAGTTAACAAGAGATGGAATTGTTAGAATATCTGTATCTTCTAAACTTTAAGGTGAATGAAAATTAATTTTTAAGTTTATAACACTCTTTTTGTGCCCAAGAAATGGATACTTTGATAATTTGAGATATCAAGATGTTTACCTCTTACGTCTAATGAAACGATGAGAGTTAATAAACATATATGGATACCTTATACTTCACATGATGTAAATGTGTAAGCCTTATTCAAGATAAGATTCCCTAATCTACCCTAATTTACTTTTTATATAATAGAAGATAAATATTTAGTGTCTGAAGGTCAATAATATTTTGTAGAGTATGGTGGTTTGTTCATCACACAAATTATTTGAAGAAGGATGAAAATAATTTGGAATCTATGGAAAAAGAAATGGGTGGAAGATGGTGAAAATTTATATGATAAATTCAATCAAATAAATCATCATTCAAGACCAAAACATCTTGTGGAGCCTGGTTTGGAGCCAGATGATGTTGTTGAATATTCTGATAATGATGAGAAAGAAGAGGCTGCTACCTCTAGAGATGAAGAGGAAAAATAATTCCTTATAGATAAAGGAAGTGACCCTGATCTACCTCATAACCCTCCTACTATTACATATGCTGCTCCGAGTCCTCCTAGGAGACTCCCTATTAGAGAGAAAATCCTAAAATAAGGTAGGAGGAGGAATAAATATAAATATTAGGTGAAGAAAAGTTCAAATGTTATTACAAATCTTCTGATGATAATGGTGATGAAGCTGATGAAGAATATGAAGAAGAGGAATAAGGATAAGGAGGAGAAGATGAGGATAACGAAAATGGTAATGTAGATGATAATGATAATGGAAATGAAAATGGTGATGGGAGTGATAATGATAGAGATTATGATGGACCTGATGATCATATTAGAGTTGAGGATGATGAATTTTCTTAATATCTTATTACTTCTCTACATGTATCTTATTATAAATCTAATGAATGGCCAAGATTAGTTAAGGATATGGATAGATTAGCAAGGGAATAAAATTTAGTATCAGTTGAAGGGGAGTAATCCCTAAGTTTAGAAAATCACTAAGTTGTTACTGCTATTTAGGGATACATTGTGCCTGTTGTTGATAATCAGATATATTAAAATCATGTTTTTGGTGAGAATAATGTTGTTGACTAGTCATTGGATGAGAAAATGATGGAAGTTTACCCTGATACTATTGAGAAAATATTCGTTTTTATCTTAAATTTGATGTGTATATGAGTGTAGTACCGACCACTGTTGTGTGTACAAATGTAGTACCTACTATTGTTGATAATTTTTAAAATTACTTTGATCCAGTTATAGAATAATTGGAAACATTACCTGGGTATGTCAGACTGGGTCTGGACTACTTTGATTCTGATGAAGAGTGTTCTCATTTTTAAGAGGCAATAGATCCTAAGGCATCCTTAGTGTTCCATTTTGATGTTTTAGGGTAGTTAGAGAGATGTTTTGATATTTATAACAAGTTTGTTCCTATTACTCCTTTACCTACCCTAATGCTCCTATAGTACTAGTGGATGTTGTCACCATGGGTGAATTATATAATTTTGGTAAAAATATTTTATCTATGTTTTATGTGTATTTGAAGAATAAACCTGCTTTGGTTACTAAACTTAGTGATAAGGATGAAAGACATTTTTCTAGCCTTGTGATTAAACATATTCAACTAAAAAAGATGCTCCATATAAGAGAAGTATAAGTAGAAAACCTAAGGTTAACTAATGATTTGGAGTCATTAAAATCTATGTTAGAAGGGATGTAGATATACTTTGCAACAAGTATGGATGTTTTGATTGAAAAGGTAGAAAATCACACATAATTGGATTCTTTATCTAGTGCTCTAACTCCTACAGTTGATGTTGATCTAATTAGGACAGTTATCAGAGAAGAGCTTGGAGTTACTTCAAGTAGTGCTTCAAGTGATTTTTCTACCTTACCTCATGAGACTTTGAGAAATATTAGACATAATAGTGACCATGTTCACATGATGGTTAGGAAATATATGAAATACATGAATTCAGATAGATAAACCATCACCAAATCTATCAAGTATTATCTTTAAGGGATTTATACCAAACATGATTTGAATTATCAGTTTAATTTTCTAACTAAAAATTTGAGAATGCCTCCAGTGACCCAAGAATTTAATGAGAAAGTCAATCAATTAAAGGTCAAGAATAATATTGATATTTTTTGGTTAAATGGTCTATTCTTAATAAATTAGGGTATTTTATTTAAATCTATTTAAAAAAATTAAAGGGTACTCAATTCACCCCCGGATATACTCTGACTAATATTTGGTATCAAAGGAAAGATATGGAAACAACATGATAGAATTTATCAATTTGATGAAACCATTTTATTATTGTTTTTTGGATAACTGTTGTGGTTTAGAATGATCTTCCAATTATTTCCCATCTGAAACCCAATTTATGAACCAGAGTTCTTCAGGACTAGTGTCACCAAAGATCCCAATTCTCATTTTCCTACCCATTTCAATCCTTTTTCTCTCTTTCTCAGAGAATTATTTCAACAATTAAGACCAATAATCCTTAGAGAGGATCCTTATCTCATTGGTTTTCCTATAACCATGCATCAGTATCATTCAAGGTCTACAGGTGAATCCTATGATTCAAAAAAAGAGAAGGGGAAACCATCTTTGATTCCTTCTACCTCACCTAAGAAGAAGTATTGATATTGGAATTTTAGTCATTAATAGGGATGTTTTTTTCAAAACCTTTTGGTTGTAACTTATTTTTGACTGAAATTCAGTGAGCTTGTTAATGAAAATTATCTTTTCATCTATGGTTTTTTCTTTTTTTCCTATTTTATTATTCACTTTTTGATAATCCAAAAAGGGAGAGAAATATAATATGGCATTTATTTATGTTATGAGAGAGGCAAGTTCTATGGAATTTATGTCTATTCCTTTAATACCATACTGAAATTCCTTGTGATATTTTATTTTGATATCCTTCCTTTGATATCAAATAGTACTCTTTATTTAATTGATACTACTACTGTTACATTACTTAATATTTAATTATCATTGATACTCTATGTATCTTTTTCAGCTTTGATACTATGATATTTATCTTTGAAACTATAGTGTTTTCTTAGATATCATATTTCCCTTGATACAATATATCTTCTTTTTTACCTTTTATACTCTATTTACCTATGATTTCATGGTTTATAAAATTCAATGATTTGTGATCATTAAAAGGAGAAAATTGTTGGCACCATTGTTGAGGTTGTTGAAACCCTTATTTTAATGACAAAACAAATCATGATTAGTATGATATTAATGAGTTATATATATATTTTATAATTTTACAATATAATGAAGATTAGAAAATTTTGAATAATTTTGAGTCACCACTAGAAAATGTCTCATTGTTGGGGATAACTCACCGTTAATGTAAAAAAATTAAAAAAGTGTTGTAAATACTCACCGTCGCCTATGAGTTACCTCCAGAACATAAATTTAGTAAATCATGGAATGAATCACCACTAAAAAATGACTCACCGTTGGAATGAAAATTTGAAAACTTAATTACCACACCTACAGTTATAGTGAATTCACCACCATAATAAAAAATTGGCCAAGTTCCAAGATGAACTACCTTCATACCTGGGTCACCATTGAAGAAACCTTCCACCAGAATGAAGTTTTTTTGAAGTGTTGATTTACCTACCATAGAGTTGATTCACCACCAGTCTGACTCACCTCCAGATCAATACATCAATAGAGAGTATCTCACCAATCTAAAAAATCAGCTCTAATGTTTTGTTTTTTATTTTGAATTTAATATTTTTCACAGATATATTATGGAATTTAATTCTTAAATTTATTTTAATAATTATTCTTAAAATGTTATATAGATATGCATTAAGGTTCATTTTAGACATGCAATATGTTGAGAAGATGATCCAGATGATTCTCACAACTTCTATTTTTATTAAAAGTTGAAGTAAACTCCCTCATACAAACATAAAATAAATAGAGACAAGAAAATATATGCATACATTGAGAGTTCTTCATGCACATGTAAAGTGGGATAAGAACATATTGAAGAATCTAAAGAACTCCATTTTCTAAGATCTTACATGATTCTTATTTCCTTCACACATCTGTGAAAGAGTGAATTTTATAGAACATAGAGTTTATGACACTATGTTCTATAGAAAATTTCAAAAAGATGACTCTATCTTTATTTTAGATCACATTCAAGGAGTCACGAGCTACAGAGCTTATCAGAAAGAGCAAACAACAACTTCTTACACCTTCAATTTCTTTGATTATCTATTTCATTTACATTACAAGCAGTGTGTGTACTCTATATTTATAAAAAAACACATTGTATCCTATAATAAAACTAGAAGATATTAGATATCCTATCAGTACTCTCTTTACCTATTTTACCATGTTTTTTGGTATATTCCCAGTTGTGACCTTTCTATTGTTTTACTCCAATGTGTATTATGGAAGAGGTCATGTGTGGCCTGAATAGTTTTTTTTTTACTATTTTACACATGATCCAGGACGTGGATTATAGGTTATTGTTAAATAATCTTATTGGAAGAATGTTACTTCATAGTGGATAGGACTAAGTCTCATCTTGATACTAAACCTCTTGTATTCATTTTCTACAATGTGTTTTGTCCTTGTTTTACATTAACTATGAGATTTAAAAATAAACTTATTTTAAACTATAAAAAAAACCACTACTTTTATTGTTAACCTTAATTAGTGTTTATATAAGATATTTATTGAATAAATTTATTTCAGAGGTTAAATTAATATTATATATATATATTAGCTGAGACCTAATCAATCTTTGAGAACTCTTTTAAAAGGTCAAGACTTATATCAATATCCTATTTTGGTTAACTGGGATGTTCTTAATAAATTGGGGGATTTTATTTAATCTTTTTAAACAAATTTTTTTATTGTGTACTTAATTCATCCCCTACTCGATATAATCACTTTAACCAATAATTAGAGTGCTTACAAAGTATGTCATACATGAGGTAAGGGTTTTGTGAGACATATGATATATTCACCACTTTTTTATTTATGATTTATATGTACCTAACATGAATGATTTTTGTTATGATTTTACTTAAGATTATATAGATTTATAAATATATATATAATGTTATCCCTTTCATGATGTTTTGATTCAGATATTTCCAAACCTATAATGGTTCTTCATCGTAGTATTGTTTCCTTGATACATGGTTTATGTTATGAACCTATCTTCTTTTATGAGGTGTAAATACTACCCCTTTGACTTGTTATATCATGAATATCATTATGTTCAAGGAACTTGAAATTTTATTTGATTTTATTTCTTTCATGGGGTTTATGATTGAATTTTACCAATGCTATAAGGGTTTTACATTATAATCTCATTTTATCAGGAATTTTTATGTTAAAATGTTTTATAGTGAAATTATATGATCCATATCTAGAAAATGATATATATTTTATTCTAATATAGTTCTTTCAAGATAATACATTTTTTATTTTAATTTTTCTCTCTTTAAGTACTCAATTGACCGAAATAATATTTTTAAGAAAAAACAAATTTATTTCTTTATTCGGTTGAAAAAACTTTTTCTTCCATAACCATGTTTTCTAAAAAAATTTCAAGAAATTTTTTACTAAGCCACAAGGTTTTTTTAAATTCATTTATATCCATTTTTTACTTGGTATCAATTTTAAAGTAATCTTTTTTTTATTTTCCAACTGAGGAACTTTTGACTTTTTATAGAAAATGTGTTAAAAATATTTGTTTTAATGTACATTACATGAACTTAATTTCCCATAATCATGAACAATCAATTTTTTGAAGATTATTTTTCAGTTTTACATGGATATATTTAAATAAAATATTTCCCTTTATATTTAGAAAATTTTAGATTTTAAATAAGTGATTTCAAATTGAAAAGGATATTTTCCTCAATAAATTTTCCAGTGATATTTTAAAAGATTTTTTTCATCTAAGATGAAATACTTTGATGTTACTTATTTTTCAAGGTAGATATCATTCTATAATACCATCCAATTATTTATCTAGATGGTTTATAATTATTAGGATAAAATATCGATGAAACTTGTTTTATTTTCCATGGGTTAAGTTATGGTGGAATGATAAATATTTTCATGATCTTGTGAAATCCATAAAAATAGATTATAAATATGTGATGGGTGGGATTGAAATTATATATCCCTCCAATTAGTTGTGTAATTATTAATGTTTCATGATCTTAAATGGTATACAAGAGGTTATCTTAAGCCCAAAAGAGGGTACACATGAGGATATCTCAATTATGAAAGTGGCTATGTGGGAGGTTATCCCAAGCCCAAATCATGTACATAGGTGGTTAGCTCAAGCCTAACATGTGATTAATTTCTTGGTAGGTAACATTGAAATAAGATTTATAGGATTATGATTATGACTCACTTCAATCCACTCTTTTATGACATGATCTTATTCTAATGTTTTGATGTCATGGATAATGTTATTTGATTTATTTATTATTCATGTCTTAAACCAAACCTTATACCATGACTCATGATTATAGTCTATGAATTGTTGGGTATGAATTTTAGATGTTAATATCATCTTCACATAACATTATGCTCATGATATGATTACATATAATCATTAAATAATATTTCCCATGAATACCATTAATAAGAATATGATATCTCCCTTTATTATGTTTTCTTTCACCCCAGATCTGAATAAAGGTTTTAAGTCTATAATTCCTAATAAAGGTACTATATGTGAAAAAAATGCTGGGAGATGATGTGTTTTTTAATAAATTATTTTTATGTATCCAAGTTTTTAAAGACAATAAACTCTATAGTTATGGTTCTTATCATAATTATATATATTGAATATTCATATAATCAGATTTATTATTTATATATGTGAATTTTGGGTCACTATAGTTGGTATTTGAGAAATATTTAGTTTTTTGGAAACTAGAATGAGAAAAATTTAGTGAGAACCTTTAAGATAAGTATAATTATATGATAAAATCCAAAGTTGTGGTAAAAAAGGAGTTTGGTTTTCCTATAAAATAAATCCCTTGATAGATATCAGAAATTGGATATAGGTTCTGTCACAATTGTACCTAGGGGTAATAACCCCAAAGAGGATGTGTTGGGTATTAACTCAACTATTACCTGGTCCATGAAAAAGAGGCCTAACTGTACACCTAGAAATACACTCATAGGGGATATGATAAGGTTAATTGAAATTTTGTTTATAAACCATTATGAATGGTTTCAATAGATGATGACCATGGATAACATAGGTTAAACATAAGGTGTCATATATTTAAAATAAGGTTTCATGATTTAGACATCATATGAACGATTTTTCCTGATTATATGATTACTTGCTATGATTATTTTTTATCACAGTATGATTTTTGGTTTTAGTCAATGGATATAACTATAAAGAATCATGTTAATTCTGAATGTGACATATGATATGTTAATTGACATTATAGGAAACCAAATTAAATGGGATATCGAATACAAAAGCTTGTGATTATGCCTAACCAGATATATTGATATATGATTAACTACCTAAAATGTAACGAACATGAATTCAATGAATGGAAATTCCCTTATTATAATTATTTCATATAATATAATTAACATAAACAACACAAAACAAACTTTTTAAATAAAGAATGAATGAAATAAGAGTTATTTATAGAAGTTAAGAAACCCATACCAATGGAATAGTAATGCGACCCTTATGAATAATAAACTGACCACTAGAATAGTAACCTCGCCTATGAAAGTATAAATAAAATTTCGGCATATTATAAATCAAAAATTGATATATCTATATCTTGTAATAAGTAAATAAATGTTTTAAAAATGAAAAACTAAGTGTTCTTATTTTTGTAAGCCATAAAAATTTAATTACGAATTTACATTTAATTCAATAATTTAAACGAAAATTTATTTTCAAGAAAAAGTATTCATAAATTAATATTTTGTTTTCTTATGACTATAATATAATTTTATGACACCTTAATTTCTCAAAGTGTTATAAAATCATTCATAATTTCAAAATTAATTTTTTCCAAGTAAATGATGATTCTAGTTAAAAATTGAATTTCTCATATTTAGAAAATTATTTTCGTAAATTGGATTTTTTTTAATTCTACATGTCAAAAAATTGTTAGGGTTATGTTTTTTTATTTTTCTAAAATAGATGAAATTTTGTTGAATAGTGAAATACGATAATTCATGATATTATCAAAATACTTGAATTATAGAGTAATGGATGATGTATGGATGATGTAAGCCCATAATATCAAACCATACTTCATTATTCAAATATATTTAGTGATATTTCTCGAACTATTCATATTCTTGATACAAAATAATAAACTAATGAATTAAATAATAAAAAAACACCCCTCTTCTCCACTATAAATACCACCCCCACCACCACTTTTCCTCACACATTTCACGTATTTATCCTTGTTAAAATTATACCCAATAATATTCCCAAGACTATCCCCCACATCTAGGATTCATTTCTCTCAAAAAAAATACCAAACCCTTTTCCCTAAGGAGGTTCTCAAGGAGGAGAAATTCAAGAGGTAAAAATCTCTTTCTTTTTTTAAATTTATTTTTAATTTATTTTCTTTTATTATTCTATCTTAACCTCCAGTAATATAAGTGGAATTAAAACTATAGTATCTTATATATACTATAATTTTTTCATGTTAATGGAATAATTGATCATCATTTCTATTCCTCTATCCTTTTGTACTAAAAATGAATACATCGTCCGTGATGTGTTAATTTATCACATTCAAGGATGGCGAAGTTTTCAATTTATATTAAATCCTTAAATACTAATCATAAAACCATTTTTATGGTTAAAAAATATTATAATACATGTATTATGTCTTATATAATGTTTTATAACCATTTTATAAACATAATATTAATTAATAAAACAAAAGTAGTATGTGATGATCGAAAACCCACCAAAATAATATAAACGAATATAACTAACATGTTATGTAATGATTCATCCTCAACTCAAATTACCAAATGATTTATATAAAAATTTAATATTATGGATTTTGATTAATAACATATAACTTCAATTCTAGACAACCATTCTCATTTTACTTGATTTTCCATACATGTATACAAGTAAACCGATTATGAAAACAATGGAATCCAATGCTCTTAACAATGAAATTGATTCTCCTAACCCATCAAAATGGCCATAAATGAACTTAATAAAATTATAATAAGTAAAATACATGTATAAAAGGCTATTAATTAATTGATTAATTAATTTAATCTAATTATCTAGGATATAAAGATCAAGTGTAGAACCGTTTCAGACATAAGGTGATGGATTCTACACAAACCTCCATTTTACTTCAGGTTACTCTTTCTCTCCTTTTAACCTAATGTAATGCTTATTTATTTTTGTTTAATTCTTATGAATTATATTTATATGTTCAAATATCATGTATCTATATTATATTATCATTATTTTATGGGAAATTCATGTTTTAAAAAGGATCCCTTCTCAATTATCCTCGATAATCAAGTCCGATTAAAGGGAACTTCTGGATTTCTTACCCATTTTTAAGTGAACCCCATAATATTATTAATCCACCATTATTTTTCTAAAATCAATAATTTCATCATGAAAAACTATCTTGTCCCATTTTTAGTTTTATGAAAACAAATATTCGTTTTTTCTATAAACGCTCTTTAATATTTTCCTTAAACCGTCCTAAAATGTTTCATTTATAATATCTCTTAAACACAATTATTTATGTGTATTCAGTTTAGTTTTCCCTAAATTGTCATTATCTATTACCATTTCCCATATGAATTTCCATTTATATTTTAAATTCATTATTTCAGGGATACCATTATGATATTCCCTTTTGTTATGCCCTTTGACATGATTATGATACCCAATTCTTTCATGTGTAAACCTTATGTTTATGTTTTATTACTTATGTATGATTATTAATGTGGAAAAAATATTCATGAACATGTTATGATGAGTGCTCCTAGATAGTAAACCAATTAATTAGGTAATGTTTAGTCTCATGAGACGTCATGTTGGGACATGGAGTGAACCTGATTCCTTTATGGGACTTTGTTGACCATGTGATATAGTCTTAGCAGTTAGCCTTGAATCATGTTTATGTCAGGTTATATATTGTTTCCACTTTTTTATATTACCATGATTATATGTTCCCATGTTATACATGTTATTCCTCCTTATGTTTATTCACGTTCCATTCCTTTTATGTCATCATGTTATGCCTTATAACTAATAAGCTATGTTTTATTCCTATTATTATTCCCTTACTAGGATTCTTATCTCATCCCTTTTGTTCATGTATTACCTAGGTTATGCTATGAAGATTTAAGGGATAAAAGGAAGTCAAGATATCATTATGAATATTAAATAATTTTTTTTATATTTTGGTTTCATGATGTTTAATTATGTACATAATCTTCCAAAGACACTATACTTTATAATACTTGGTTTTATTTTATTGATAATTATTCTTAAAATCATGTAATAAATTGTGTAAAAGGATAGGGTCTCTATAGATGGTATTAGAGAAAAGTTTAGTTATTTTTGGAGATTAGGAATAGATCACTTTATTAAGAACCCTAGGGATAATTCTATCACCATGGACAACCTATATTGAAGCTTAGGGTATCAAAAGTTAGGATATACTTTTCATTTACAACTTTATCCTTATATGTTCAGTGTTTTCTTTTAATATTCTTATTATCTAAGAATTAAATCCCTCTAATTGTACTTTTTTTTAGTTAATGTCTGTAAATAGTTGAATCTGTTCCAAAAATACATGTGATAGGCAATGTGATGATTTACCTAATTATATGCCAAATATAATGGGAAAGGGTGCTCAAAAATTCATGACATTACTTTCCCAACTCTTTCAAGTTTTGAATAATAATTTGAATCATGTGGAATTCCCTTATTCTCTTAAGAAAGTGAAAGTTGTGGTCGAATCATTCATGTGAAAAATCCCTCACATATTTAGTGGATCTTCTGATCCCATCATCGTAGAACAATGGATTAACTCCATAGAGAAGATAATCTTTATCCTCCAGTTCTCAGAAGAAGAGAAAGTTGGGACGATAGTATATCATTTTGATTTGGAAGCTGATAAGTGGTGGAAAATTATCAATAACACAATGTAAAAGGAGGAAATTGATTCTATGGAATGAGAAGATTTCAAGAAAATATTTTTTAACAAATATTTTCCACGAAACCATCATCTTAATATGGAAATACAACTATTTGAACCAAACCAAAAGGAATATGAGTTTATCAGGGTGTATGAGACAAACATAAAATGGTTTCCATGATACCCCTTTGGATTTTTCATAAAAACCAAAGTGAAGTTGGATTGATTCTTTAGTAGACTAAAGACGAGTCTATGAAAGGCACAAGTGATCTGAGACTTTGACAGTTATGAAGATATTGTCTATTGTTCCCTTAAGGTTTAAATATAGATCAAATACTCTTATTGGTCTCATGGTATTATTTAAAAAATAGGAAAATGGAGTCTAATATGGGTGGATCAACTAGATAAATTTCATGATGGAAATAAGACACAACTTACAGTGTGTTAAAAGTGTGGGAAGAAACATCCTATAACTTTTTAAAGGGAACCAAGTGATACTTAAAATGTGGGATAGAGGGTCATAAGGATAATTAACGCTAAAGGGATATGAAAAATCCCACCAATGTAGAAGAATAAAGTTATATCCAGATCAAAACTCATCCTGTAGTATAGTGTTTCAACTAAAATGAACTTGAGAATTATGAAGTCCATTTCCCTAAGACAAGGGTTTTTAGAGGCAATCAACAAAAAACCTCCAAGGTAGTAAAGAAGGGAATATTCTATCACTACTACAGAGGTGGATCCTGAAAATGATTTGGTGGAAGGTACACTAGATATTCATTCAAGAATATCAAGTGTACTATTTGATTCCATTTATACAAATTATTTCATATCTCAAAAGGTTAGTATAACTATTAAAAAACCATCTAATGAACCAATATTTACATACATTGAAATTACATTACATTTTAGGAATACTTAATACATGAAACAAATATATTCCCAAAGGATGTATTAGTTTAGTGTCTTTGGAAACATGAAACATAATCTTCTAATTTGGTGAAAGATCTTCAACATCTCCCATAAAGATCTTCCCCTTTTGTTTTACTACCTAAAATATTTCTTTATATCCTAGGAAAAATAAACATAAAAAGGGTGAGATAAATTGATCAGTAAGGGTAAATATTTTGAACATAAAACAACCCATAAACCTAAGAATGTAAAAATATGAACATAAAGTTTAAATATCAAAATCACGAGTCATGGAATAAATCATGGTAGTACATAAGTCATAGATCATAAAGGAACATTAAACATGATAAGATATCATTTACATAAAACATGGAATTATATAAAACAAATAATCTCATAATATGATTTCCATAGTATCCAAGGCATTTCTTCCAAGACCATCATAGTGGACAAAGTCCTTTATTGAACCGAGTTTACATGCTGTTCCAACCATATATTACTGAACCAGATTTAATTTCCCTTCCAGTCCTGTGTTACTGAACTAGATTTAATTTCCATTCCATTCATGTTTATCCCATGAGATATAAATATTTACCTAATTCATTGGAGGGAGATATAGGTCCCACCCATCTCATAATTAAATCATTCTTACATGTGCCACAAAAATATAAATAATTTATCCTAGCATAACCCAAGAAATAAAATGGGTTTCTGAAACATAATTCGATCATAAAATAATCAATATAAAATATCATTCCTTAATTAAATAAATCAAATAATATTAATAATAGGTATAGAAACATTACCCTATTTAAAGAGATTTATCTTAGATGGAAAATAATTTTCATAAAACACTTGAACTTAATTCTTGAGGAAAATATCCATTTTTTCAAAAAAAATATATTTTATCAAAATTTTATGATATTTTAAAATAAAATAATTTAATATACAACAAACATGAAATCTTGTAAAGGATTATTCATATAAATAAGGCGTTATGAATGCATAAAATTTTGTTCATGCTGTATAAGTTAAAAAAACATTCTCCTCGTACTTTTATAGGAGAAATAAAAAGGTAAATCATATGGTAAATGAAAAAAATATTTATTTGAAACCATGTACTAAAATTCATAAATGAGTAAAAATTACATTAAACACACATAGAATAATATTAAACATTTTATGAAAACATTTTTAGAAAACACAGACATAGATGATAAATATACCCTTGGTAAATACTTATGTATAAACAATCTTGGATAAAAATGTTTTTGCAAAATTATGATTTAATAATAAGATGAATATTATTCATAATAAAATAAATAAAATTAAATATAACCATCATAAATATATTCATAAAAAAATTCATGGGAAGCATAAACACCACACAAAAGAATTAGGTGGTGAATAAGGCATATATTCTACATAAATAAAAGTGAGACAAAATAATCCCTTACCTTAGGTCTGATATGCTTCCCATGTGTCTGAACCTTTTGTATAATGATTTATATAATGTTATTAACTTATTACATAATCATAATCTTTTTTATGAAATCATATATGATTATATTATCATCCATTTGTTAGTAACATTTCATTGTCACTCGTTATTCAGATATTGACTTCTTTATGTTCTTATGAAAGATTTGTCAGATAAGTTCATTTTCCACTTATTATGTTATAGTTAAATAATTTAAAGAATTATAATAGTATAATATATATCATATTTATTAATTAAATTCATGTATATAATCATGGTTTAATGAAGATCATGTAGAATTAATCACATTTCATCGTGGAGACGATAGGTCGTACGTATGCACGAACGATGATATCATTCCAAATTTTTTTGAATGGTATGAATTGGATGGTGTATGATATTTAATAATTAGTATAATTTTATAATAATCATATATAGTTATTATTTCCATCATTATACCCTTCCAATTAAGGTGGTGGTGAAAATCAAATTACACAACAGTGTGGGGACGGTAAGTCTTATTTACAAATGTGTGGTGATTTCATCTTTATTTGGATGGATAGAAAGTTGAATATGGTTGTTTCATAATTATAATAACATTTATGTATATAAGTTATACTGGATTTATTATTATATAATGAAACAAATCATGAAGTATAAGTATAAGTAGAAAGAAATTTGAAAAAATCGGTACAGGAGATTACCTCTTCTTTGATGTTCTCTATTTATATCTTCTCTTAATGAAACTAGAGTTGGTATTTTGAGAAGAAAATAACCTCTAGAATTTAACTTTTTATGTTTAGAAGATAAATTGGTGGGGTATGGACGAACTCTAATTATTAATGAGTTGTGGAGAAATGAGGGAGGAGGTTCCCTTTTATAATTGAGGGGAAGGGGACTTTTGGAAACCTCAAAAATGTTAATCTATAATAAAATAAAACCACACTAAAACCCTCTAAAAATGTCAAAATTTATAATATGATATGAGACAGGGTTGTAATCCTATCAACCAATAAATTTTATAAAAATTTATATGTCCATTATAACCATATCTTTTCAATTTAACACTTAGTTATTCTATTTCATTTTAACTAGGGTAACAAATATTTCAATATAAAAAGTGTAAAATATTTACTTATTTGATATAAATTAGATTATAAATAAATAATTTTGAACATTTTTGACCATATTATAATTATTATATATTTTTAAAAATGTTTTAGGATTTTTAAATAATTTAATAAAACATTATTTTGATAAACAATCAATAGTGTCAATTTAGACACTATTCAATTTATTGATTTTTAAAAATATAAATAAAACAATTTAACTTAGAAAAACTGTTTATTTATATTAATATGAGGTCAAGGTTATCTATAAAATTTATTGGACATATTTATTATCCCAAAATATATTTATTTTAATATTGTTAGTAAAATTTATTTGATATCTCCATTAATAAAATAATCACTACAATGATTTTGTGTAATTATTTAATATACTTATTTGATGAATAAAAATTAAAAATAAAATAATATTATTAAGATAAATTTTCCATTTTCAGTATAAGATATTTAGTAGAATTTACCATATTGAAAATCCAACATTAAAAAATCTATAATTATTAAAGTATGAATGTGACAATTTCAACATTACTTTAAATAAAATAATATAATTGTATTAATCTATTACATATGGATCCAAATGGTCTGTAACTCTACCATTGTATTATTATTTTTGATATATAATCAACCAATAAAATTTGGTAAAGTTTTTAAGACCTTTAATGGTTATTATCATTTTAATAAAAATTAGTTTCTTCATTTTTCACCAACTAAATAATTTCTCCATCATTCATATATAAAACATTAAGGTAATTATTTATTTCCTAAAAATTAAAAATAAACCTACATGATAAATATAAAACTTTTAGCTTTAAAATAAGTATTTATAGTCTAATTTATCCTATGTATAACCTTATTTTAGAAGTGATATATTATTTAAAACATGAATGTGACATCTTTAAATTTTTATTAAATAAAATATCATAAATACCATAATATCTCCCAAATATCCCCAAAACGTCAAAAATAAATTTATATCATGGAAATATTTTTATTAATTTAAAAATTACAATTTAAATTTGTTTATACTACCCATTTGTCAATATGTGGATACAAATAGATATTAAAGACAAAGAAAATGACACTTCGTGTCTTTATTTGATTTAAATATTATTTAAGACATTTTCATGAAAAAGTGTCCATTAAATGAAATAATTTAGATCCTTAAGTGTTAAGTGTCGAATTAAATTCATCAAAGTTTTTTTTCATTTTTTTGGTCATTTTATAGTCATTATAATTTTATTTTTAACATAAATTGCCTAAATTACCCTTTATCATGGTAATAAAATTTACTTTGGTTACTATTCATATTGGTAAAAAATAAATGGGAAATACCTAAAAAATATGGATCTCATGAATCCAAATTTGACATCACTTTTTCAAAATTCAATACACATACGTTTTAGAATTAAATTTAAAATAAATCGTTAAAATGTCACGAAAAACAGTTTTTAGAAAAATGCAACTTTTTAAATGGAAAATGTTTTTATACTAAATTCATGTATGAAATAATTTTTAAAAACCATAATTGGATATAAATTAACTAATTAAAATTTATAACTAATCCAAAATATAATTTTACTATTTAATGACTTTAAAAAAATCAATATTTTCACTATTTTTCAAAAAATAAAACTTATGAGAAAAATACCAAAAAATTAACCAAAGTACATTTTTATATTCTAAACTATAAGAAGAAGTTTATTTTGTAAAATTGACTGTAAAAAATTGTCAAAAACTAGATTTAAAATTGGTGCGCCATCAAAAGTGGAAAAACAACATTTTTTTAAAAAGTACTTTTATCTGAAAATTTGATTTTATTCTTATATCACATTCTAGAAAATATATAAAATGAATTTAAATGTTATATAAATTTAAAAATTTAGTTAAAAATATTCACAAAGGATAGTTTATATCCTATTAAATAATAATATTTTAATAATATATTGTTGTTTAGTGAAACTTGGTATTGTGTACAACACAAACTATTGAGGAAGGTCTCTCTTGCATGTAATGAAAGCCTACTCAATGTTGCGTTTAGTGCAATCTTCCTTTAGTGTTGCGTATAACATAATAAAAACATAATTCTTTTATACATTGAAAAAAATATATAATTAGTGTTGCGTGAAATGAATTCTATCAAAAGAACTTGAAATTGTGTGTAACACAAGCCAATAATAGTGTTGTGTATGCCGCAAGCTAATACAGTGTTGCGTATAGAACAAGCTAATCATGGTGTAGCGTACAACACAAGTTATCAAAGAAATTAAAAATAATATATCTCATAAAATATTAGGGTGTTACATTCTACCCACCTAAAAATTAGTTTCTCCCTTGAAATTTGTTGGGGTTATAAATGGTTTTCTACTTTAAAGTTTCTTTCATAGAAACCCACATCGTAAAAAGGAATACTAAATCTTTATTTTAAAAAGGAATGTTAGAAATGTATCGGTTACCCAAAGTAACTCATTACAGGGTTTCCACATAGGAGAACATAGGTGGGAAGTGAGAACATGGATATGGAAGAGAAATCTAATCATCATGTTCTGATGGATAGTGATATAGAATAAGTTTTGGAGAAAGTTAACTACTAGATAAACATAAATCTATGATGATTTAAGGGATGAACTGATTCATCAGATAAGAAGGTACTATAATAATATTTTTGTTTTTAAAGATCTTTTTCCTAAAGTTGAATAATTTTTCATTAGAATAAATACTTTGTTGATTTTGGAACAATCTCACAATTGTTCATGCCTTGAACAATTTATACTTCATCTCTTATATAGAAAAATGTAGTTGAATTTTTTATTCTTGAATTGTTATAAGATCATGTGATATAATTATAGATCATTCCATCTATCTCAACAAAAAGGTTAACATAGGTAATCAATTATGCATAAGGCCACCTATAGTGAGATAATACATGAATCTAATAAACTTCAACTGGAATATAACTTATACTATCTAAAAACAGATAACACTACAATATTTCCAAAAATAGAAAATATAAAACTTTAGAAAGAGGTGAACTAAATTGACATAACATTTATCTCTTATATTTCATACGGTAGTTCTTTGTTGTCACATTCCTAAAATGTGAATACCTTAATCTTGTATTCTCTTGAAACATGATAATAACATGAATTACCATAGAACCGTAGTGAAAACATGCATTCTATCAAAATTAACCCTTTTCACATACCAAAAACACCAAAAAATTATATATACTGAAACCATTATATCACTTTGTACTTATATCAGTCATTTGGTCTTTAATACTATCAAACATCTCATTATCTCTTTATCCATTAATTATATGCATATCATGTTCTTTTTAAAAGTAGTTCAATCAATTTTCATGGTTACAGATATCATTCAAATTATACTTTCAAATACTTAAAGAAAAATAATAGTGCAACAATCCTTAGATGTTTATTTAATCCATAATACTATAAAATTAATTATACAACATTATTCTTGATAATCATGTAATCATTCCACTATCTTCTTAAACCACTGATCGAGCTACATTGTTTTATTACTCAAAACTTATTTAGTCTCATATACCATTTGTAGTCTCTTCATCGTCTTCAACATAAATTCTACCGATACGACCATGATGATTCTCTTCATTAGATTTTACCTTAAGGAATGAATTTTCCTAATTCCCGTATATTTAACATTTAAAACATTTAACCATTGTTGATGTCTTAGCAATACCATTATCCTTGTTTATTGTGTTAACTGAACCTTTTCTTTTGAAATTACTGGCTTAGTGTCCTTCTTTTTCACACCCAAATTAACTTACAATTCCTTTGAAATATTCTCATTTATGCCTCTTCCAACATGATTTAAATGAGGAAAATTATGCTTTCTTTCCTCAATGATCACCGTGAAACTCCATCTTTCTCTTACTAGTTGGGTCAGGAAACTCACAAAAGTTTAGATTATTAATAATATTATGAGATTGATGATTAGATATAATAATGATGTTTCGCCTTCAAACTCACATTTCATTTGGTTTCTCATGAATAATATCATACCATTGTCCATTATATTTTCCATTAACCTTAGGGACATCCATAGATATACCTTAGAAATATCTCTAGGGATCTCTCTAAAGTTTTCGCATCCTAGCTTCCAAAGTTTGACTAAGAATTCATTCTAATACCAACTCCAAGGAACCAAGATTTATGCACATTGACATTAAATTAATTTATGGAATACATAATACATGACACAAACATATACCCAAAGACCATATTGGTCTTGTTTCTTTGGAAACTTGGAACATAATATTCTATCTTGGTGAAAGATCTTCAACATCTCCAATAAATATCTTCCTCTTTTGTTTTCATACCTAAAACCTTTTTTTATATCCTGGGGAAAAGAAAACATAAAAAGGGCGATATATAATTCTTATTAAGGGTAAACATTTTGAACATAAAGAAATAATAAACATAAGAATGTAAAAACTTGAACATAAAGTTTAAATATCAAAATCACGAGTCATGGAATAAATCTTGTTAGTACATAAGGCATAGATCATAAAGTAACATTAAACATGATAAAATATAGTTTTCATAAAATATAGAATTGTGGAAAACAAATAATATCATAATATGATTTATATAGTAGCCAAGGCATTTCTTCTATGACCATCATAGTGGAAAAAGTCCTTTACTGAACTGAGTTTACTTTCCATTTCAGCCATGCATTACAGAACTGGATTTACTTGTTGTTCCAGCCCCTTATTACTAAACTGGATTTACTTTATATTCTAGTCATGTTTATATAATTAGATATAAATATTTACCCAATGTATTAGAGGGAGATATAGGTCCCACCCATCTCACAATGAAATCATTCTTACATGTGCCACAAGAATATAAATCATTCGTCATAGCATAACCCAAGAAATAAAATTGGTTTCTTAAACATCATTCCATCATTACATAATCCATATAAAATGTCATTCTTTTATTAAAACAATCAAGTCATATAAATAATAGGCATAGAAACATAACCCTATTTAAAGAACTTCATCTTAGATGGAAAATAATTTTGGTAAAACACTTAAACTTAATTCTTGAGGAAAATATCGTTTCTTCATCAAAAACATTTTCTTTTCTCAAAATTTCATGAATTTTTTAAATAAAATTATTTAATTTAAAATAAACTTGAAATCTATTAAATGATTATTTATAGGAATAAGATATTATGAAATCATAAAAATTCATTTATTCCAAATAATTTTAAAAAAAATTCTCCTCGTACTTTTGTCAGAGAATTAAAAAGGAAAATCATACGATAAATGGAAGAAATATTCTTTCCAAACCATGTAGTAAAATTAAAAAATAGGTAAAAATTAATTTAAACATAAATAGAATAATAGTAAACATTTTATGAAATTATTTTAGAAAACATGGACATGAATGATAAATATACCCCTGGTAAATACTTATGTATAAACAATCTCGGATAAAAATGTGATTGAAGAAGTATCCCTTACTAATCAGTTGAATCGTATTCATAATAAAATAAATAAAATTATTAATTAAATTCATGATAATAAACATAAAAAAATCATATGAAGCATAAAAACCACATAAAATAATTAGGTGGGGTCTAAGGCATATGTCCCACATAAATAAAAGTGAGAAACAATAACCCCTTACTCTAGGTCTGATATGCTTCCTATGTGTATGAAAATCCTATAGAATGATTTAGATAATATTATTAACTTATTCAAAAATCATAATAATTTTTATTATATCATATATGATTATATTATCATGTGTTTGTTAGTAACATTTCATTGTTACTCATTATTCAGATATTTACTACTTTATGTTCTTATGAAAGATTTGGCAGATAATTTCATGTTCCACTTATTAGGTTATAGTAAAATCATTTAAATAATAATATTAGTATAATATATAACATATTTATTCATTAAATTAATGTATATAATATTGGTTTAATGAATATCATGTAGAATGAATCACATCACATTGTGGAGACGGTAGGTGGTACGTACGCACGAGCGATGATATTATTCCCAAAATTATTGAATTGTATTGAAGTTGATGGTGTATGATATTTAATGGTTAGTATCATGTTATAATAATCATATATAGTTATTATTTTCATAAGTATACCCATCCAAGTAAGGTGGTGGTGAAAAACAGATTACACCATGACATGGAGATGGTAAGCCGTGCATACACACGCATGGTGATTTCATCTTTCTTCGGATGGATAAAATATTGAATAAGGTTGTTTCATAATTATAATAACTTCTCAATATATAAGTTATACTTTAGTTATTATTCTATAATGAAACAACTCATGAAGTATAAGTATAAGTAGAATGAAATATGAAAGAATTGGTAGAGGAGATTACCTCTTCTTTGATGTGCTCTCTTTAGATATTCTTTTAATGGAACTATAGTTGGTATTTTTATAAGACAGTAACCTATATAATGAAACTAGGGAAGTTTAGATGAGAAATTTTTAGGGTATGGACGAACTTTAAGGCTTAATGAGTTGTGAATAAATGAGGGAGGAGGTTTCTTTTTATAATTTAGGTGAACGTCACTTTTAGAATCCTCAAAAATGTTAATTTATAATACAATAAAACCCCAATAAAAACCTCAAAAATGTCCAAATTTAGAAGATGGTATAGGGTTTTAATCTCATCAACCAAAAAATTTTAGACAAGTTTCTATTCCCATTAAAACCTTATCTTTTCAATTTAACACTTAGTTATTTTATTTCATTTTAACTAGGGTAACAAATATTTCAATATAAAAAGAGTAAAATATTTACTTATTTAATATCAATTAGATAATAAATAAATAATTTAGACCATTTTTAACCATATAATAATTATTCTATATTTTTCAAAAATGTTTTATTATTTTTAAATAATTTAATAAAACACAATTTTGATAAACAATCAATAGTGTCAATTTTGACAATATTCAATTTATTGATTTTTAAAAATATAAAGATAACAAGTTAACTTTGAAAAAACTATTTTATTATATTCCTATGAGGTAAAGGGTATTTATAAAATTAATTGAACATATTAATTATACCAAAATATAGTTATTTTAATATTGTTAATAATATTTATTTGATATCTCCATTAATCAAATAATTACTAAAATGATTTTTAATTTATTTATTTAATATACTTATTTCATGAAGAAATTTTTTTAAAAAACTATTATGAAGATAAATTTACTATATTTAAGAATAATATATATAGTTTAATTTAACTTCTTGAAAATCAAACATGAAGAATTTTATACTTATGAAAGTATGAATGTGACAATTTCAACATTACTTTAAATAAAATAAAATAATTATTTTATTATATTCCATATGGCTCCAAATGGTCTATAAATCGACCATTGGATGATTATGGTTGATATATACTCGAAAAATAAAATTTAGTAAAGTGTTTTGGCCCTTTAATGTTTATTATACTTTTAATAAAAATTATTTTATTGACTTCTCATCAATTAAATATTTTTTTGCATCATCCATATATAAAACATTAAAGTAATTATTTCTTTCTTAAAAATTACATATAAACTATAATGATAAATATAAAAAAGTTATCTTTTAAATAAGTATTTATAGTCGAATTTATATTCTATATAACCTTATTTTAGAAATGATATATTATTTAAAACATGAACGTGATATCTTTAAAGTTTCATTGAATAAAATATTATAAATATCATAATATCTCCCAAATGGCCTCAAAATGTCAAAAATAAATTTATATATGGGAAATATGTTTATTAAGTTAAAATTAACAATTTATATTTATTGATACTACCCATTTCAATATTTGGATACATAATAGATATTAAAGACAAGAAAATGACACTTTTAGGCTTTCTTTGATTTAAATATTATTTAAGTCATTTTCATGGATTATTGTACATTAAATCACATAAGTTTGATCCTTAGGTGTTAAGGGTCGAATTAAATTCATCAAAAAAATTTCATTTGTTTTGGTCATTTTATTATCATTATAATTTTATTTTTCACCTAAATTACCTAATTTACCCTTTACGATGGTAATAAAATTTACCATGGTTATTATTCATATTGGTATGTAACAACCCAAACATTTGAATAATATTTTTTTTCAGAATTTTTGTATTATTTTATTTTATGCTCAACAAAACTATATCCTTTAATTAACGAAATGTGTAGAATTAAAATGAGATTGTTGGGTTTCCACTGTTATATGACCATTGGTCAATATGGCCGTTAGAAACTATACTCTTAACATTATGATTATTGTTTATATATACAAATTATCGGGGTTAACTAATATATAAAGAAGAGTCAACAACCTAATTTAGTAGACTCTGGCAATACGAAGCCTATCTGTCAGAGCTTGGAAAGGAGGTTTCACCATTGGGCTTTGCTCTGGACCAAGCCCAAGTCAAAATCGAACACGTTAAGCTTGAACATAATCTCTTAAGGGAGAAGTTAAAGCTGATAGAAATCACCACTCGGGAAATGTTTTTGGAGACACCCAAATATTATATCATTATTGCACACCTTACTCTTAGGTCCTTTGCAGGTGTTATAGGGGGTTATGTAACAAGGCCTTAGTTACTTTGTGTAATCATTTTTTATAAATAAAATTGTTATTTCTTATTATGGTAAAATTTGTGAATTTAAAATATCAAGATAAATATAAGAGGAATTATAGAAGTTCCATATTATTGATGAATATTGGAAAGGGTTATTTTATAATATTTTTGTATATATTAAATACTTAATAATGTGAAATGATTTTCAAAAAATGGTCTTCTATTGTTTTGAGCAGTAAGAAATTTAGAGTCTAATAAGATCGAATTAATATTTAGTGAATAGCAATGTATGAATATTAATATTAAACTTATGAATAGTAATGTGACCAATTAAATAATAACATCACTTAAGAAATTATAAATATAATTTAGGCATCTTGAATGGTGATGTGGTATAACAACATTAGTAAATAATTGTTTCAGAAATTATTAGTTATGTGTTATAATTTTTTCGGGAAATTAGTATTTTTACATAAAAATTAAATATCTCATAATTAGAAAATTATTTTCATAAAATTGAGTTCATTTTTTGAATTCATTGAATCGATATTAGGTTAGGGTGAATTTATGATATTTTTATAAAATGTTTTGTTTTCAGTGAATAGTGAAAATACAGTTTTGAGTTTCGGTGTGTTTAATGACATCATTAATGATGTAACAATGATGTAATAATTCTGGTCTAATTTTTAATAGTAATATATTTTATGAGGTGTCCCAAGTGTCCAATACCATGGGCAAGCCCATGGTTCTGCAAATACCACTGATGAGGTGTCCCTTGTAAATTAATAAAATATTCCCTCACTTTTTCTATAAATATCAACCCATTACTTTATTAATTTAATTCAAAATTTCTCATAAAATAATATCTGGTATTTTTACCTCCCAATGAGTCATACCAAGGTTCCCTCAAGTCCCCCATGGTTCCAAACTTAGAGCTTTTGAAATTACTCTTTAAGGTAAGGGAACCTTTCACCCTCCTCTTTTAGTCATGACTTCCTTTATGTTATGCCTTCTAGTTTCTATTTTATTATGTAGGGGAATGTTTTTCTATATCATTATTGATGTCAATTTTATGTCCAAATTATTAAAGACCCTTTTCCTTATCATCAAATTATTTTCTGAATTTTTAAGTGATGCTGTTAGGCTGTCGAATTTTTGTAAAAGAAATTGCATCTTCTCTTTTCTTTCAATTTTCCTTTTCATGTGGTATATCATTAAAATATCCATAACATGATCTTATTTACATTTTATTCTGTCTCTATACTATATTATGAGTTAGTGATGAGTGGTTTTTCCTTTTTATCTCTCTTTTTAAGGTTTTCTAAAACCATGTTATATTGTCGTTATGCTGCATAATTGTCGTCTCAAAATCTCTCTCTTTTTCTCAAGAAATTCTCTTATTTTATTTATGTGAATACCCAAAACAATTTCATTTCTAGGGGTATTTATCAAGGCATAATATTTAAATATTTTATTCTAGATTTGACATATATATAACCCTCACTCTTTATCCATGGGTTATAAATGACATAATGATCTTTTTTAAGCACTTTTTAAACGTCACAGTTTTGACATGAATCCCATTTATTTTATTCTATTTGGGTTATTTATGATATGTTTTGATTATTATATATGTGGATCACGTGAAATTAAAGACATATTAAGGGTGTTCCCTAATAGCGCTCCAATGAATTGGGTAAAGAATTTAATCTCTAGAGATGACAAGTTTTATGATAACTTGGTGAATAACCTTGGAATTTTTTATGAAACCTTGGGGACGAACCTTGGTGATATATTCATGAATGTCTAAATTAAATGTTGTAGCCGCATTTTCAAGTTATGATTCAAGTTATTATTATTATGATATTCCTATTTATCTTCATGTTATTATTGATATCGCTCAAGTTCACATGTAAACTGTTTCACTTGTTTTTATTACTAGTCCTTCTGCTCACCCTTTCCTTTGATGAATGTATCCAAGTTATGAGTTGAAGTAATTGTAAATAAGTTTCACTTTTAAATAAGCTTTTAAATGGGATTTCCAATAATGTTTTATATTTTCATGTTTTATGTTTCTGATTTCTAAGACACTAGACATTAAAGATCCTCTGTTTGTAAAATGTAATGAAAAGTTATATAATAAAAAGGAGGGATGGCATAGTTGGTATCAAAGGGTAGTTTAGTAATTTTTGGAAATTAGTCTATGAAAAATTTAGGAATAACCCTATAGAAAAGTTTAAATATATGAAATATTTGTGGTATTTTGGTGAAATATTAAGTTAGTGGTTTCCGAACAAATAAATCCCTGTCTAGATAAGAAAAAATGGATGTGGATCTAGCAAAAATGTACATAGGAGTGAAATCTTTGATAAGGAGTTTCGGGATTGACCTGGGGTATCCTGGTACATGAAAAAAGGCCTTGCTGCACTCATAGTTTGACACTCCTAGAGAATATGTTTGGTTAATAACAAGATTTTTAGGAATCATTCAGAAGGATTTATAGAGAAATGTAATTGTTGTTAAAGAATACTATGTTTAAGAATAAAGTTTTAAGACATAAAAATCATTTTTAGTTAAAAGATCCGTAAATGAAATAAGATTATAACTAAGGTTTTGTTCTTTTAGAAAAAGTTTAGAAATTGGCGGAACAGTGCAAATGGTGGCCGCAATGGACCATGTGTTGACAACCCAATGATGGAATCCAGAATGGAAACTTTCATGAGAATGATGAACAAACTAAATCAAGTTATTTGAAATAACTTGAATCAAGATGAGATTCTAATTTCAACACGATGGGAAAAATATTTTGTTGAGTCTTTTATGTGTCAAAAACCATTGACATTCAGTGGATCTACCGACCCATTGATTGCTGAACAGTGGATCAGCTATATTGAGAAGATCTTTTCTATGCTCCTCTGTTCATAACCAGAGAAGGTCACCCTGGCTTTTACCATTTATATAGAGAAGCTGATCAGTGGTGGGAACTGATTAAAAACATGAGGCCAAGATTGGAGGTTTAAGATATGGAGTGGGACTAGTTTAGAGGGATCTTATTCAATAAGTATTTCTCTCATTCCATGAGAACAAGAATGGAGAAGGAGTTTCTTGAGATGAAGCAAAAGGAGAATGAATCTATTGGAAGCTATGAGATGAACTTCACAAGACATTCCCATTACAAATAAATCTTTTTCATGGATCTAGATGATAAGGTTGATAGATTCTTTGGTGTATTGAGACCTCATCTGCGGAAGAATATATCCAAATGGGACTATGATATCTATGAGGAGATCGTACAGAGTGAAATTAAGGTTGAACTGGAGTTTGGTGAGACGCAGTGGTCTAATAAATCCAATGGCAAGAGACTAATGGATCAAAGCATAGGGATGATATTTGATCAGGGAAGAGGAGGAAAGAAAGTGAAATGTCCCACGTGTAGTAAATGTGGGAAGAAGCATTCGAGGAATTGCCTGCTCCGGAGTGGGATGTGATACAAGTGTGGAAGAGATAGCCATATTGTGTGGAATTTTCATAGTGAGGTGAAGCCACAACTTACCAACACTAACAAAAAGGGGATGATGGTATAACCCGTACCTGATGTCCAATGATATAACCGTGGAAAACTTGGGCATTTTTCCAATAATTGTCCAGATCTGAGGGTAGTGGAAGGGAACCACCATCAACCTCAAAAAAGGCCAAGGGAGCAAGGTCATACATTTTATATCATGACGGCTAGAGTTGAAGTTACAAATGATGTGGTGGAAGGTAATCTTGTTGTTATATAAAATCTAGAAAGTACTTTGTTGGATAATGGTTCTATGCATTCCTTTATTTCCTCAAAGTTTGCAAAGAATTTAGAATCAGCCCCTGAATTGCTAAAAGTAGAGTTATTAGTCAAGACTCCTAGTGGGATTATCCAAGCATCGTCAGTGTTTAGAAATTCCAGTATTTACTTTAGCGAGCACAATATTATCGCAAATATCGTAGTCAATCCCATACTGGAATTTGACATTATACTAGGGATGGGATGGCTATCAAATTATAATTCTAAGATAAAATGAAGAAGCAAGGAAATATACATAGTCTTGAATGGGAAACTAACTGTTATATTCCAAGGAGAGATATCTCAACCTGATCTTTATCTAGAAGAACCTCTAATATCCTTCTTTATGGAGTTGATTGGTGAAGAAGAATAAGGAAATGAGAGTTTAAGGATAGAAAATGCCCCCATCGTCAAGAAATACATTTATTTATTTCCTGAGGAGTTACCTGAACCTACCCCAGAAAGAGAGGTAGAGTTCTCTATTGAACTCGTACCTAGATCTCATCCGATATCAAATACCCCATATAGGATAGAAAATGTGGAGTTGGAGGAATTAAAGAAAAAACTCCAAGGTCTTTTGGAGAATGGTTTTATGTAACCAAGTGTGTCTCCTTATGGAGAACCTGTTCTCTTTCTGAAGAAGAAGGATGGATCGATGCGGCTTTGTATTAATTATAGAGAGATGAACGGGATCACAGTAAAGGACAAATACCCTCTTCCAAGAATTTATGACTTATTTGACCAACTTCATGGGGATAAATTCTTCTCTAAGATGGATCTTCGATCCGGTTATCATCAATTGAGGGTGAAGAAAGAATATGTTCCAAAAACTGCCTTCTGATCAAGATATGAGAATTTTGAGTTTGTTGTTATTCCCTTCACACTGACTAATGAACCTGCTATTTTTATGGATTTGATTAATAGAGTCTTTAAGGAAGACCTTGATAACTTTATGGTTGTTTTTATTGATGATATTCTGATATATTCAAAAAGTATCATGGAGCATGAGGATCATCTAAGGGTTATTTTGAAAACTCTACTGAAGGATATAATTTTTGGGAAGTTCAAAAAATGTGAATTTTGGTTACAATAAGTTTCTTTCTTGGGGAACATTGTAACCAATGAAGGAATGACAGTTGACCCTGAAACGACAAAGGTTGTAGAGGAGTGGCCTTATCCTACAACAATAACTAAGATTCATAGTTTCCTTGGATTAGTAGGATATTATAAGAGGTTTTTGAAAAAAAATTATCCCCTTTCCAATCCATTAACCAAGTTAACTTGAAAAGGGGTCAAGTTCATCTGGATAAATGAGTATGAGGAAAGATTCCAAGAGTTGAAGAAGAGATTGGTTACTGCACCTATGTTAACTCTATCCTCAAGTCGAGAATGATTTGTTATTTTTAGCGGTGCATCTATGAAAGGGCATGGGTGTGTCCTCGTAAAAAATGAAAAAGTAATTGCTTATGCATCTTGACAGTTTAAGACTCACGAGAAGAACTATACTATGCATTATCTTAAGCTAGATTTAAATGTTTTTGCTCTGATGATATGTAGGAACTATCTTTATGGGGAGAAATGTGATATATACACAAACCATCAATGTTTGAAGTATATTTTCACACAAAAGGAATTGAACATGAGATAGAGGAGATAGTTGGAACTTCTTAAAGACTATGATTGTTCAATTCATTATCATCCCGTAAGAGAAAACAATGTCGTTGATGAATTAAGTAGAAAAGAATGAGTTGTTATTTCCATGATGAGGATTCAAATAGATCCTTTGATCAATTACCTAGTAAATCTAGACATGGGAATTATAAGGAAAGGGACATCATCTAACCTATCCCAAATGATTTCTCAACCGTAATTACTAGAGAAGATCAAGAAGGCTTAGAAATAAGATCTTTTGTTACAAAAGACAATTGAGACTATGAAGGATGGGAAGTTTCCTGAGTTCAATATTGATCAAGAAGGTGCACTTAAATTTTTTACCAGACTATCCGTTCCATGTTTTCTAGAAATAAATAAGGATCAGATGGATGAAGTTCATATATCTACTTTATCGATACATCCAAGAAGCAAAACAATGTATAGGAAACTTCGTGATCATTTTTGGTGGGATAATATAAAAAAAGATATTGTTGACTACATGTAGAGGTGCCTGATATGTTAGCAAGTCAAGGTAGAGTGACAAATTCTTAAAGGGGTATTATAACCACTACCCATACCAACATGTAAGTGGGACAATATCACTATGGACTTTGTCACTAGTCTCCTAAGAAATTCTAAAGGAAACAATGCTATATGGGTTATTGTGGTCCATCTCACCAAGACTAACCATTTTATCTATATTCTGGAATATTTATCTCTTGATCAAATTACTTGGATTTACGTGAATGAAGTGGTAAGGCTTCATGGAGTTCCACTTTCTATCGTATATAATCACAATCCATAGTTCTCATAAATTTTTTGGAGAAGTCTTCAACATGCTCTGAGTACAGAGTTGAATTTCAGTATTACCTATCACCCCCAAACTGATGACCAATCTGAAAGGACTATTCAAACACTCGATAACATGCTGAGAACATGATCAATGGAATTTAAAGGTGGATGGGATCAACATCTCCCATTAGTTGAGTTATCTTACTACAACAACTTCAAATCGAGCATTAAAATGGAACCCTATGAAGTTTAACATGGGAAGAGATGTAGAACTCATACTTGTTGGGATGAAGCTGGTGAGAGAGAGCTTCTTGGGCATGATCTTGTATAAGAGATGATCAAAAAAGTCCATTCCATCCAGGAACACATTAAGGCTTCTCAGAGTCGAAAAAGGAGCTATGATGACAACCGTCGAAGGGACATGGAGTTTGATGTTGGTGATAAAGTATTTCTTGTAATTTCACCTTGGAAGAGAGTCACGAGGTTTGTAATGAAAGGGAAGCTCAGCCCTAGGTACATTGGACCCTATGAAATCTTTGATCATGTATGAGAAGTGGCCTATTGGCATACACTTCCTCCAAATCTAGAACAATTTCCTAATGTCTTCCACGTATCCCTCTGGAGGAATTACATACCTGACCCATCAAATGTACTAAATCTAGAGGTGGTACAACTATAACATGAACTCTCTTATGAGCAGCAGCTGGTGGAGATCTTGGATCATAGAGACAAAGTTCTATGCAACAAGACTATCCACTATGTTAAGATGTTTTCTAGAAAAAAAAATGTGAAGAATCCATGTGGGAACCAAAGGAGTATAAGAGGCATAATTACCCACAAATTTTCTTTTAAAAGGGTACGAGCTGATATTTTGGGGATGAAATTTCTTAAGGGGGGAAGAATGCAACGACTCAAACTTTTGAATAATATTTGTTTCCTGAATTTTTGTATTATTTTATTTTATACTCAAAAAAACTATATCCATTAATTAATGAAGTGAGTCTAATTAAAATGATACCATTGGAATTAAACTATTATATGACCATTGGTCAATATGACCAATGGAAAATATACTCTTAACATGATGATTATTGTTTATAAAACAGATGATCACTGTTAATTAATACAGAGAGAAGAGTTGATGGCCTCATCCAGTAGACTCAGGCCATACGAAGACCTTGTATCAGAGCTTGTAAAGGAGGTTGCATCACTGGGATTTGGTCTAGACCAAGCCCAAGCCGAACTGCAACATGTTAATCTTCAATGAAATATATTAAGGGATAAGTTCAAGCTGATAGAAATCACCTCTCGGCCAATGTGGTCCGAGCCACCCCAAGATTCTATCACAATTGTACACCTTACTCTTAGGTCCAATATAGGTGTTATAAGGGGCTATGTTACAAGGCTATGGTTATTTTGTGTAATCTTTTTGTATAAATAAAATTTTTATTTTTTATTTTGGTAAAATTTGTGAATTTCAAATATTAAGATAAATATAGGAGGCATTTATAGAAGTTTCATATTATTTATGAATATTAGAAGAAGGGTATTTTAAAATATTTTTTATACTTTAAATAATTAATTAAGTTAAATGATTTTCAAAAAAAGGTCTTCTATAGTTGTGATCAGTAAGGAATTTTGAGTCTAATAAGATAATCTTAATATTCAGTGAATTGTAAAGTATGAATAGTAACATTACCCTTATGAATAGTAACATGACCAATGGAATAGTAACCTCACTTAATAAAGTGTAAATATAATTTAGGTATCTTGAATGGTAATGTGACATAATAACATAAGTAAATAACTATTTCAGAAATTATTAGTTAATTGTTAGCATTTTTTAGGTAAATAGTGTTTTTACTTAAAAATTAAATATATCATAATTTTAAATTTATTTTCATAAAATAGAGATCATTTTTTAATTTAGAGCATTGATATTAGGTTAGGGTGAATTTATGAGATTTTTAATAAATATTTTGATTTTTGGTGAATAGTGAAAATACAATTTTGAGTTTTAGTGTATTTAATGACATCATTAATGATGTAGAAATGATTTAATAATTCTGGCCGACTAGTGAATTGTAATATATTTTAGGAGGTGTCCCAAGTGTCCAATACCGTGGTCAAGCTCATGGTTTTGAAAATACCACCGATGAGGTGTCCCTTGGGAATTAATAAAATATTCCATCACTTTTGATATAAATACCAAACCATTCTTCCAATCATTTCATTTAAAATTTCTTCTCAATAATGATTTGGTATTTTTACCTCCCAAGGAGTCCTCCAAAGGTTCCCTCAAGTCCCCCAAGGTCCCAAAATTTTAGCATTTGAAGTAACTCTTCAAGGTAAGGGAACCTTTGACCCTCCTCTTTTAGTCACGACTAGCTTTATGTTATGCCTTCTAGTTTCTATTTTATTATGTGGGGGGTATATTATTATATATCATTATTTCCATCCATTTTATGTCCAAATGATGGGATACCCTTTTCCCTCTCATAAAAATATTTTCTGAATTTTTATGTGACGTCGTTAGGCTGCCGAATTTTCATAAAAGTAATCACATATTCTATTTTATTTCAATTTTCCTTTTTAGGTGGCATGTAATTCAATTATTCATACCATGATCTTATTTAAATTTTATTCTATCGCTATACTATATTATGAGTTATTTATTATAGGTTTACTCTTATTCCCTCTCTTTTTAAAGTTTTCTAAAACCATATTATATAGCTGTTATACTGCAGAATTTTCATCTCAAAATCTCTCTCTTTTTCTCAAGAAATTATATTATATTATTTATGTGAATTCCCAAACCAATTTCATTTATAGGGGTATTTATAAATACATAATATTGACATATTTCATTCTATAATTGACATACATATAACCCTCACTCCATTTCCATGGGTTATAACTGACATAATGATCTTTTTTAAGCACTTATTAAACGTCCCGATTTTGACATGAAACCCATTTATTTTATTGTCTTCAGGTTATTTATGAAATGTTTTGATTTTGAGATATGAATATCACATGAAAATAAATACATATTACGGGTGCACACTAATAGTGCTCTAATTCATTGGGTAAAGAAATTAATCTCGAGAGATGATAAGTTTTACAATACCTTGGCGAATAACCTTGGTAATTTTTATGACACCTTGGGGAAAAACCTTCATGATATGTTCATGAATGTATAAATTAAAGCTTTTAGAAAAATTTTCAATTTATGTTTCATGTTATTATTATTATGATATGACTCTTTATCTCTATGTTCTTATTAATATCTCTCTAGTTAACATGTAAACTATTTCACTTGTTTTCTTTAGTGGGATTTCTGCTCACCCTTTCCTTTAATGTATGTGTCTAGGTTATGAGATTAAGTAATTGTACATAAGATGAAATTTTCAAGAATATTTTCAAGGGTATTCAAAATAATTTTTTATGCTTTCATGTTTTATGTTCCTGATTTCCAAGACACTAGACTTTAAAGATCCTCTATTTGTAAAATGTAATGAAACGTTATGTAATAAAAAGGTGGGATGTCATATTGATCAAACCTAAATGGGAACTACTTACCAAATTTGGAACTCTTTAATCCAAATTTTACATAAATATTTCAAAATTCAATAAAAATAAGTTGCAGAATTAAATTTAAAATAATCCGTTAAAATGTCATGAACAATATTTTTTGGAAAAATGCCCATTTTTAAATGGAAAATGTTATCATAATAAATTAATGTATAAAATAATTTTCAAAAACCATAATTGGATAAAAATGAACTAATTAAAATTTAAAACTAATCCAAATCATAATTTTACTATTTAATGAATTAAAAAAAATCAGTATTTTCACTATTAATCAAAAAATGAAACTTATCATAAAAATTCCAAAAATTGAACCAAAGAGAATTTTTATATTATGAACTAAAGGAAGAAGCTTATTTTGTAAAATTTAATATAAAAAAGTGTCAAAAACTATATTGAAAATGGTTACACCATCAAAATGTGGTAAAAGAGCATTTTTTTTGAAAAGTACTTGTTTTATCTGAAAAATTGATTTTGTTCTTATATCACGTTCTAGAAAATATATAAGATGAATTTTCATGTTATATAAAATTAATAATTTGGTTAATAATATTCATAATGGTTTTTTATATCCCATTAAATAGTAATATTTTAATAATATATCATTTTTAGTGAACCTTAGTATTGCGTACAATGCTAGCTATCGAGGAAGGTCTCTCTTACATGTAATACAAGACAAGTCAATGCTGTATTTAGTGAAAGATTTCTTTAGTGTTGTGTAAAAAATAAACAAAACATATTTATTTTATACATTGATCAAAATCTATACTCAGTGTTTCATGAAATGAATTCTATCAAAAGAACTTGAAATTGTGTGTATCGAAATCCAAGAATAGTGTTGCATATAGTGCAAGAGAATATTGTTGTATCATACAACACAAGATATCAAAGATTTTAAAAATAATCTATCTCATAAAATCACAAGGTGTTACACACCACTTCAAAATATGGAGGTTGAGTTATACGTGAGAAGAAAAAGTGTGAAAATTATTGCATCCAAAGTATACAACTCCTTCACATTTTATGTTTGTGGAATAAACCTCTGATTATATTTTATCTTACTTACTTTAGTGGAGTTCGATGCTATATTGGTCATGGATTAGTTATCTTTATACCAAGACAACATCAATTATTAGGAAAGGGAGATCACTCTTCACATCCCAATGTATCCCCCAATTTTGTACAAGTGTAAGGAGGAAGATGAATCTCCATTAGAATAATCCTTTCAATTATGGATATTGTTGCCTTATAAGAATGAATATCTAGCGCAAATGATTGAGAAAAAGAAGAGAATCATGTTCAAAGACATGCCCATCATGAGGGATTACACTAATTTGTTCCCTAAATAATTACCTGGTCCTCCTCCCAACCGAGTGGTTGAGTTCTCAACTGAACTTATTCTTGGACCTTTACATATATCAAAGACACTTTATAGAATGAACACTATTAAGCTGAAAGAACTAAATAATCAGTTACAAGAGAATTTGGATAATAGATTTTTACGACCAAGTGCTTTTCCATGGGGTGTGCCAGTCCTCTTTGTCTAGAAGAAGGAAGGATCAATGTGCCTATGTATTGATTATCGTGAGCTCAAAAAAATCGCAATAAAGAACCAGTATTCCCTTCTACAGATAGATGAATTTTTTGATCAACTATGTGGGGCCAAGTATTTCTCTAAGGTGGACCTTTGGTCAGGATATCACCAATTAATGGTTATGAAGGAGGATATTCCCAAGACTACCATTCGAACATGGTATGGACACTATGAGTTCATAGTAATTCCCTTCAGACTCACTAATGCTCCAACAATTTTCATGGACTTAATGAATAGAGTCTTTATAGATTACCTTGAAAATTTTGTGGTAGTCTTTATTAATGATATTTTGATATACTCAAAGAGAAAGGAGGGACACATGGATCATTTAAATGTTGGGATGAAGACTTTGTGAAGGGATGAAATTTATGAAATGTATAGTAAATGTGAGTTTTGTATGGAGGAAGTTTCATTATTGGGGAATGTAATCACTAGAAAAGGGATTTCTATGGACCCTTCCAAGACAAAGGAAATTAAAGAGTGGCCTGATCCAACATCTATAATGGAGATCTATAGTTTTGTGGGGTTATCATGGTATTACTACTGATTTTTAAAGAAATTATCATGATTGTAAAACCCACTAACTAAGTTTATTCAGAAAGAAGAAGAGTTTTTTTGTACCAGTGAATGTGAATATTACTTTATAGAGTTGAAAAAATGCTTATCAGCACACCAACACTCACACTACCAACAAGTGGGGAACTCTTTCTTGTGTATAAAGATACTTAAAAGAAGTTATTAGGCTATGTATTGATGAAAAATGATAATGTAATAGCCTAAACCTCAAGGTAATTGAAAATTAATAAGAAAAACTATCCAATGCATGATATGGAGTTAGCAGTTGTGATCTTTGCATTGAAAATATGGTTTCATTATCCATATGGGGAGAAGTGAATTATATACCAATCATAAGATCCTTAAATATATATTAACATAGAAGAAGCTTAATATGCTTCAATGAAGTTGGTTAGAGCTCGTCAAAGATTATGACTTCTCAATCCACTACCATCTTGGTAAGGAAAATAAGGCGGAAGATTCTTTATGTATAAAGGATTCTACATCTTTATCAATGATGATAATTGAGAAGGATCCAATATTCTTAGACCTACAAAGGATGTACATGGGAATCATTATGAAAGGAACATCATGAATCCTTTCTCTAATTATTTATTAACCATCCCTTATAAAGAAAATAATATATGCTCAATGAAATGATGTGGAGATCCATAAATAAGAGAAAGCTATTTGAAATGGTAAATCCCCTGAGTTCTAAATGGATGAGGATAGAGTCATGATATTTGGGGCATGAAGTTGTGTACCGTCCTATATAGAGATAAATAATTATCTTATGAATGGTTTACATAACTCAAACTTCTCTATTCACCTAGGGAGCATAAAGATGTATCGAGATCTTTGAGAGAACTATTGGTGGGACAATATGACAAAAGAGATAATTGATTATACATCAAAGTTCCTAGTATGTCATCAAGTGAAGGATAAAAGTAAATAGTATAAGGGAATGATGAAACCATTACCCACACAAATATGTAAGTATGAAGACATTACTATAGACTTTTTCACCGGGCTTCAAAATACATCCATAAGAAACAATTCTATATGGGTTGTTGTGTATTATCTTACAAATACATATCACTTTATAGAAATTTGAGAGGCCTTATCATTTGATAAACTTGCATGAATATATATCAAATAAGTGATAAGCTTCATGTAGTACCACTATCGATTGAATTTTATTGTGATCAAAGATTCACCTCCAAGTTCAAAAAAAGTCTCCAACATTATCTGAATATTTAGATGAAATCTAGTATGACCTATCATCATCAAACTAATGGAAAATATAATAAAACAATTTAGAAGCTGGAAAAATGTTGAGAGCATGTTATATGGAATTCAAAGTAAGATGGGACCAACCTATTCCACTCGTCAAATTATCCCACAACAATAGTTTCCACTCGAGCATCCAAATGTATCTATATAAAGCCCTTTATGGGAAAATGTGAAAAACACTAGTATGTTGGGATGAAGAAAGTAAATGTAATCTACTATGACTTGAAATGTTTGAAGAAATGGTGGAAAAGGTAAAAACCATTTAGAAACATATATGATAAGTCCAAAGTCAAAATAAGAGTTATGCATACAATTGTTGATAAGACCTAGAGTTTAAGGTTGGATACATGGTATTCCTATGCATATCTCCTTGGAAGAGGACCATGAGATTTGGGAACAAAGGAAAGTTGAGTCCCAGGTATATCAGCCCCTTAGAGATCCTTGATCATGTTAGAACTATGTCCTATCAACTAAAACTTCCACCTACCATGTCTCAGGTACACAATGTATTCCATGTATCCCTCTTGAGAAATTACATTCCAGATCTCTCACATGTACTGAATTCAGAGATGGTATAGTTAGAAAATGATCTCTCTTATGAGGAGAAGCCAATGAAGATCTTAGATCATAGAGATAAAGTTCTATGAAAAAATACTACTCACATGGTCAAATTACTATAGCATAACCTAAGTATGAAGAGCCAACATAGGAATGGAGGAATAAATGAAGGAGAAATAACCTCACATGTTTTCCCCGTAGTTCGTAAAATGAAATTTTGAGGGAGAAATTTCATAAGTGGGAAAGAATGTAATGACCATAAATTATATCAATGAAAATTCCCTTCTTATAATTATTTCATATAATATAAATCACATAAAAACACATAAATAACACACATAAAAACTTTATAAATGAAGAATTAATGACATAAGAGGAATTTATAGAAGTTAAGAAACCTATACCAATTGTATAGTAATGAGATCCTTATGAATAGTAAATTGACCAATAGATGAGTAAACTCACCTATTAAAGTATAGATAAAATTTGTGTCTTGTACGAACCCAGATCTTCTTTTCAGGTATGTTTTTATTTTTTTGTTGTTTTGGAGAAAAAGAGGAGTTTCTGGAAATTTCAGGGGTACACGCCATGTACTTTTAAGTACACGTTGTGTACCTAGTTTTCGCTGGTGACCGTTTGTTAGCCATGTAACAGTCGAGCACATGTCCATGTGTGGTGACCAGGAGGGTGCCTAAAGAGGAGGCCAGAAAAAGCTAGTACACGCCATGTACTTTTAAATAACATGTCGTGTACTTTCTTTTTTCCATTAATTGGACCGGGGCCGCGTCTAATCGACAGAACCCTTTTTATCTTCATCCGTCTTGTCCACGAATGATTGTACGACCACTGATCTTCATAGAGGCCCAAATCATCATCCGTTCTCTGAATTGATCACTGCCAATTGCGTTGGAATCACATCAGTGAGTTCTCCTTTCTTCTTGAACTTCATCTCCTGATTTCCCCTCTCTCACGAGATATCCTCGATTGAACAGTTTAATAATTTTTGTAGATATATGGTGTTCTAGGGTGATTCAAGGCCTAAAGTTCATGTATATCAATCTCATGACACCGAGGTAGGTGGTTTGTGACTTTCCATAGTTACTCTTTGAATTTTATGTGAAAAAGTACCCAATGCCCAAGAACGGGGTATTGCGTGTTTATGGTTTTAGCCCTATTATTACTTATTATGATTTGTTCGTTTGGATAGAGGTTAATTATTGGGAATAGGGTTAAATTTTCCATGATATGGATGCTTTTCCCATGCTTTCTTGTATTTGACCATTTGGTCTAGCTTTGCCAGTTGGCTGTTGCCTTTTTTCCCCATGCCTAGTATTGTTAGGAAGGAGTGATTATTATCTTAAATTCCATGATATGCTGTAGATTGTTTATCCAAGTAGTTCTTGAGGTTTACATTGACTTCCACATAACTTTTTTGTATTATTGACTTACACAGGTCTGTGGGAACCTGGTGTAGGAGACCATAGGGAGAATGGATGTTGAGGGCTTCTTCGGAGTGTCTGTTTTACGGTTACATTGCGATACCATAGGGGGGATGGATGTAAGTGCCCCATTAGAGTGTATGTAGTTCCTTGATGTAGGCCACAGGGGGAATTGGACATTGAGTGCGTCCTCAGAGTGCCTATTAGTTACCGATACAAGACTAAATGGGGAATTGACGGTGAGTGATTCCTCAGAGAGTCTGTGCTAAAGCTGAACTAGAGGGGTTAGACTATGTGTAATTTCTAGAGAGTTTCTTGTGTTTGTTTGGTTGAAGCAGAGGGGTTAGGCTATGTGTAATTCTCAAGGGTTACCTGATTTTGATTAGCTACTTACCTAATATATGAAAATGAATGCAATTGAATTTGTAGGATTGTTACTATGTATACTTCCTTGTCTACTGCTTAATTTTGTTTATTGCATGCCATACATATTCAATGATTGTTAGGCACAAATCTTTGGGTGGTTGTTTATTGGTATTTGTCTCACACCCTATTTGGGTCATGATTTTGGGGCCAAATAGATTATATTGTTGTAGGTCTAGAAAAGGGAAAACACCCTTCTACTTTAGGTACTTGATTGCTGTGGAGTTGGCGAGCATGGGACCAAGCTAAGGCTTGTAATGCTATGGATCTGTTTAATTTATTTTATTTTGTAGTTGGGTTTAGTACTGTATTCCATCATTGTGATTTGTTTGGATACTTTCCTAGACACATGTATCATGCATAATTTATATATGTGTGATCAATTTATTACTTCTAGTCTTCCGCTGATTACTGTTGTATGGTGTTATTAGTTCTTCCGTTACTGCTTTCTATTTTACTTCTGCTGTGTTACTTTGTCAATGAGGGAATATTTTCCCCACTATCACACCCAAGGCCCTCAATGCTAGTCGGCAGCCTCTGGAATTTGGGGAAATGTACTTGAGGCCATGTGATCAACCGGGTACGGGGTGTCTCTGGTCGGCTTCCGGAACGAGGATGTTACAATGTGGTGTCAGAAGAATTATTTTCTTCTTGAATTATTGTTTAGAGCCTATATCCATGGATAAGAAGGAGTAGGTGCTGGGTAATATGTTGTTCCTAGGAGTGGCTATCCCGTGTATAGGGAAAATCCAATTTACCTCATATATTTGGATTGTTCTAGTTTTTCAATTTTTCAGTTGATTTGATTTCACCATTGGGTGATTCACATTTATTGTGTTGTTATTATTGATATTATCGAGGTTCTATTATATTGAAACCCCTTTAGATGAGGGTATTCCATCTCATGCATCATATAGGAACATTCTAGAAATCACATGTCATGCATTCTTTCCATGACATTTAGGGTGAATTAGTGATTGCATGTTGTTGTGATAGATGTTGGGTAAGATATGCATGCTTTTGTGATAGATGCCTTGATAGAATACCTGATTTTTGATAAGGTATTGGTTTGTGTAAGGTTTTGTTTGAATGGACACCAAACTTTGGTTCTGGAGGTTTTATAGGACCTCATGGATAAGAAATTGGTGGATTATTGTATTCTTATTCCTTGTTTATGACATGTATAAGAGTCCAAGCTTTGATTTGTAGGGAGTATGGGCCCTCACGGATTGGAATTTGGAACCTTAATGTTCATTTCAGTGTTTTTCTGGGTTCTAGAGTAGTTTCTGAGGCTTACTCTCTAGAAGAACCCATAATACATGGCATGTAATGATAAATACATGCCATGCGTCCTTATGTTAGGGAAGGAACTATTTTTCTTATGTACACACTTTGTACTATATGTGCATGCCGTGTACTGTATGTACACACTGTGTAGTCTCTAACCATGTCACTGGCTGTGCGGGAAGAGACACGGGGTTGGGAAATATTTGGTGGAACACATCAAGTTCTTGATGTACACACCGTGTTGTAAAGACCATGTTTCCAACTGTGTGACTAGCGATATAGATGGATAAAAACTTATGTTATACACACTATGTCAAGATTGAACATTCCGTGTAGTGTAGCTCATGTACCCGACTGTGTAACGAACAACACAGGATGGTGGAAACCTTATTGTACATGATGTGTCTGAGATAAACACACTGTGTATAGTTAGCTGTGTGTTCACCCATGTGACTAACAACACGGGTAGTATAAATACTTCTAGTACACGCCGTGTACATATGGAACACGCCACATTGAGTGAGCCATGTAAATGGCCATGTGATGAACAATACTGGTCATTGAAGTTTTTTTAGTATATGTCGTGTTTATCACTAACACACCATGTATTCTAGCTCTCGGAGAACTGTGTGGCTTAGCAATATAGAAGAACTCAGGCAGGGGAAGAGGATTCAAGTACACACCGTGTGTTAGGAAAATACACCGTGTGTATGGGGTGCTACACGACCTGGGTTGGAAGAAGTACACGCCCATGTGAAGACTTAAGGGAACACGTCGTGTAGGCATTATACATTTCCTGTATCCATGCTTTAAAAAACATGAATGCTTCTTTCTCCTGTTCCCTTCTTACAATTCTAAGTTTCAGTCCCTGTTAATCTTGATCTAAGGTGTGCGCTTGACCTTGCCAAGTCATGCCGCCGAAAAATCCTCCGTTTGTCCCCCAGTTAAAGGGTAGTGATCAGACACTAGATATGGATGATCAGGGACTACCGGTAGATCCTCCAGTTATTCTAGTATTGGCACTGGCCGTCATTCCGGACACAGGTGCTGATGCATAGTTATGAGAGGGCTTTATGAGGATGATACATACCTTCCCAGGAGTACCGCATCCTACCCCTTTTAGGGAATAGTTGACACGGGTTTTCTAGCAACATCATCCTCCCGCCTTCACAGGGGAAGAAGGACCTCAGGCTACAGAGTCATGGTTAGAAGCCATTCTTTCTATATTCGATCATCTGGAGATGCCTCTAGATAAGAGGGTTAATCTCTCTATGTATATGCTTTGGGACACCGCCAAGAGGTTGTGTGATTTGATCTCAAAGGCAGGATGCCAACAGGTTATGGCGTGGGGTGAGTTCCATCATTCCTTCTATGACTACTTCTACCCAAACAATTTAAAGGACAATTGAGCCTGAGAGTTCCTGAGTCTAGAGCAAGGTACAAATTTTTTTATTAAGTATTCTTATCACTTCATAGAGCTACAACGCTTCACTCATATTCCAAGAGATGATGAGTTGTTACTAGAAAGGAAGTTTGAGGATGGTCTCAGGAACAACATCCGATCTTAGATGAACATATTCAGGTTGACTTCCATCATTTCTATAGTCAACCAGGCACTGACCGCAAAGAGAAATCTAAGGTATTATGGAGTGGTGATCCAGGACAGTTTGACATCTAGAGTTGGTATCCCTCCTTTGACCATAGGAAGCACCGCAAGGAGTCTATACGTAGGGATATGAGGAGACATGACACTTTTTCTGGTAGCTAGGTGGTGTGCTACCAATACGAGAAGAGTGGAATATGAGGCCACATTTCCTAATATACCTAGTGGAGTACCAATCATGAAACAATATGGTTCATCTTTAGTGCCTCTATCATATCTTCTCACCAGTAGATGGTGACATGGGTTCTTCTATGACTCCACATTCAGGAGTAGCACCACCAGTTTCTCATCAGGTCGGGAACTGGAGTTCTTCTAACCATTCAGGCCGAGGTGGAGGTCGCGACCGTGGTATCCAGTTTCCAGGATTTCAGAGACAACAGGGTGGATCCACTCAGAGTGGTCGGGAAGAGTCGCGGGGCCATGGTGCTGGTCATACTTTTGCAGTGGAGCAGACCTCGCATGAGTAGGATCCATGACCCTCTACAGTTCAAGGTATGATCCTAATTGCCTCAGTTTTAGCTTCTGCTCTTTTCAATACAGGGGATTCCCATAGATTTATATCTGTTACTGTTGTGGAGAGCCTTGGGCTCTGTATATTTTCTTCTGCTAATATCTTGGTTCTAGACACACCATTGGGGACAAGAACAACTAATATACATCAGTGCAAGGAGTGCCCTCTCAAGGATGGTGGGTGTCACTTCCTATGGGACCGTTATGTTCTAGAGATGATAGACTATGATTTCACTATCGGAATGGACTAGTTAGTTCCCTTCTAGGAAGTTGTTGATTGCTATCGTCGTATGGTGAGTTTCACATCACCTGAGGGCGTATCATTTCTTTATAAGGGCGAGTGGGATTTCTAGGAGAGAAAAGTAGGACCTGAGCATCATGGGTCGGGAGGAGTTACAACCCATATTTCTAGTCTATATTTGGATGACAAGGGGACTTCCCAGATGGACTTTCCTCTGGTGGTGGATCATTTTAAGGATGTCTTTCCAGAGGACTTTTCAGGTTTGCCTCTAGAGTGAGAGGTGGACTTTATTATTGATCTTGTGCCAGGAGCGAGACCAGTGTCCATTCCTCTTTATAGAATGGCTAGAACTGAGTTAAAGAAGCTCGAGAAGAAGTTGGAGGAGTTGTAGGCAAAGGGTTTCATCCGACCTAGTACTTCTCCTTGTGGATCGTCTGTCCTGTTTGCGAAGAAGGTGGATAGTACCCTCATACTTTGTGTGGATTATCGGAAGTTCATCCAGTTGATGGTTATGAACCGATATCCCTTGCTAAGGATTGATGATCTCTTTGATCAGCTTCGAGGATCCCGAGTGTTCTTGAAGATTGAGTTGAGGTCCAGATACCATCCGTTTCCCATTAGACCATCTGATATACCTCTTACAGCCTTTTGGAGAAGGTATGGTCTATACGAGTATGTGGTTATGCCGTTTGGTCTCACAAATGCACCGGTAGTATTCATGGAACTGATGAACCGAGTGTTCCATCCGTAATTGTATTCCTTTGTGGAAGTCTTCGTGGAAGATATCTTGGTGTACTCACACACTCGACACGACCATGCCACACATCTTGAGATCATTTTGAGTACACTGAGAGAGCATCAATTATATGCTAAGCTCTCAAAATTCCACTTTTGGATGGACCATATTCACTTCATGGGTCATGTTATCTCAGAGAAAAGAGTATTAGTAAACCCCGATAAAGTGAGAGTAATAGTTTACTAGGATTAACCGAAGAATGTATTTGAGGTATGAAGTTTTCTAGGGTAGGATGGTTACTATATGCATTTTATACCGGAATTTTCATGGTTAGAAATGCCACTAACATGCCTGACTAAGAAGGGTGCGATGTACTTGTGGTCAGATTCTTATGAGTCAACCTTTCAAAAGCTGAAAGCGTCGTTGACTTCAGCACTGATACTAGTTTTTCGAGAGCCAGGAAAGAGCTATACTATTTACTATTATGCATCAGGTATCGGGATGGGAGCAATGCTTATGCAAGGAGAAGGAGTCTTTGTGTACAAGTCTTGGAAGATGAGGCCTCATGATAGGAACTACCTGACACACGATCTCTAGTTTAATACTTTTGTTCATGATTTACACTGTTGGGGACACTACCTGTTGGGATAGCATTTTGTGGTTTTCACCGACCACAAAAGTGTCAAGTATATCTTCAAACAGCGTGATCTGAATTTGAGACAACGATGGTGGGTTGAGTACATTCAGTCTTTTAACTTTGAGCTTTCCTACATGCCTAGGAAGGGAAACACAGTGGCTGATGCGTTGAGAAGGAAGACTCAAGTATAGGCAGTTCAGGAGGCCAGTAGTGAGTGGAAGCTTATGGACCTGTTCTCTGAAATGTATTTGGAGGTGGACGATAGACAGGGGTAGACATTTATATCTTCTATAGTTGTTACCTCTACTCTTCTTGATTGAGTGAGAATGAGGAAACTATCAGATTTAGAAGGCATAGTCCTATGAGATAGTGTATTAGAAGAGGACCCTATTCTAGGATAGACAGTAGCCGAGGATGATATCTTATGTTTTCATGAACACGTGTGGGTGCCAGTAGACATATGAGAGGAGTTGAGGAAAGACTTTCATTCCTCAATTTGGGAAGTTAATACTGGTGTCATGAATATGTATCATCATCTACACCATCAGTATTGGTGGCCAGGTATGAAGAGATATGTTGATGGGTTTATCATGAGATGTTCTGCTTGTTAGTGGGTGAAGGCAGAGCAACAGTGACTAACAGGGCTTTTGCAGTAGTTACCCATTCCCGAGTGGAAATGGAATGATGTATCGATGGACTTCGTGATGAGTTTACCAAGGTTGCCTAGAGGGAATGATGCAGTTTGGGTTGTCATTGACAGACTCATGAAGGTTGCTCACATCTTGCCGATGAAGGAGACCTTTAGTGTTGATGAGATAGAACGATTGTACATCCGATAGATTGTACGTCTACATGGGGTTCCACACTCCATTTTTTTAGACAGGGACACAAATTTTGCTTCTCAGGTCTGGAAGGTACTTTAGAGGGATTTGGGTACACATGTACTTCTCAGTACAACTTAGCATCCCCAGAGATATGGCCAGTCCAAGCATACGATTCAGGTTCTTGAGGACATGCTTCGAGCATGCATCCTGGATTTTATAGGTTCTTGTGAGAAGCACATACCTCTTGTGGATTTTTCCTCCAATAATAGTTTTCAAGAAACTATTTAGATGACACCTTTTGAGGCTTTGTACGGTAGGCCATGCCGATTACCCTTATGTTTGATGGAGGCAGGAGAGGTAGCTATTCTAGGATCTCGTCTTGTCCCAGAGACCACTGAGTAGATAGAGTTGATTCTGAAGATGATGGATACAACACAGTCGTGACTGAAGTCTTATGCTGATCGACGGAGACAAAATCTGGAGTTCAAGGTCAGAGATCAGTTTTTCCTGCGCGTCACACCGAGGTTGGAACACCAGAGGATTGGGATACAGGGTAAGCTTTCACTGAGGTACGTCAGACCATTTGAGATTTTGGAGAGAGTCAGATTGGTTGCCTATCGGCTGTAGTTACCTCAGAGGTTCTAGTCTATGCATGATGTCTTCCATGTTTCTCAACTCCGACGTTAATTCTTAAACTCGTCTCATGTTTTCCAAACTGAAGAGGTTGAGAGAGAAGTGTATGCATCGTTCAAAGATAATCCTATCCAAATTTTTGATCGAAGTTTTAAGGTTCTACATGGCGGGTATGTTCTTCTAGTATGAGTGCTATAGTAGCATGGGTGAGTACAGGATGAGACTTGGGAGAGGGAGGCCGATGTATGATCACAGTGGCCGAAGATTTTTGAGGATTCTTCTTCTACACCGCATTTCTAGGGAAATTTGGGGGAGAATTTCATTAAGGGGGGAAGTTTGTAAGAACCCAAATCTTCTTTTTAGGTATTTTTTATAGTTTTTTTTGAGAAAAAAAGAGTTTTTGGAAATTTCAGGAGTATACGCTGTGTACTTTTAAGTACACACTGTGTACCCAGTTGCTGCAGGTGACCGTGTGCTAGCTGTGTAACGGCCGAACACATGGCTGTGTGTGGTGTCTTGGAGACCACCTAAAGTGAAGGCCAAAAAAGGAAAGTACACGTCATGTACTTTTAAAGAATATCTTTTCATTAAAAAGACCGGGGTCGCGTCTAATCGACAGAACCCTTTTTCTCTTTGTCTGTCTCATTTAGAAACAACCATACGACCGCAGATCTTCACTGAGCCCCTGACCCACCGTCCGTTCTCCAAATTGACCATCGTCAATTGCCTTGGAATCATATCGGTGAGTTATCATTTCTTATTGAACTTTATCTCTTGATTTCTCATCTCTCACAAGATATCCTCAGTTGAAAATTTTAAGCGTTTTTGTTGATCTAAAATGTTCTAGAGTGATTCAAGTCCTGAAATTCGCATATATTGATCTCACGACACCGAGGTAGGTTGTTTGTTCTTTTTTGTAGTTAGTCTTTGAATTTTAGGTGAAAAAGTGCCCAATATCCAAGAATGGGGTATTGCATGTTTATTGTTTTAGCCTTATTTTTACCTGATATTCCTTGTTTGTTTGGATAGAGGTTAATTGTTGTAAATAGTGTTAATTTTATCATGATATGGATGTTTTTCCCATGTTGGCTTGTTTTTGATAGTTTGGTCTAGCTTTTCCTGTTGGTTGCTTCCTTTGTTTCCTATGCCTAGTATTGTTAGAATAGAGTCATTATTATCTAACATGCCATGATATGTTGTGGATTGTTTATCCAAGTAGTTCTTGAGGTTTACATTGGCTTCCAAATATTGTTTGTGCACGATTGATTTACATAGGGATGTGAGAACCTGGTGTAGGAGACCATAGGATGAATGGACGTTGAGGGATTCTCCAGAGTGTCTGTTTTACTATTACGTTGCGAGACCATAGGGGGGGTGGACTTAAGTGCTCCCTCAGAGTGTCTGTAGTTCCTCGATGCAGGATATAGGGGGAATTGGACGTTTAGTGCTTCCTCGGAGTGCCTATTAGTTATCGATATGAGACTAACGGGGGAATTGACGGTGAGTTATTCCTCAGAGTGTTCGTGCTAAAGCTGAACTAGAGGGGTCAAACTATGTGTAATTCCCAAAGGGTTTCTTGTGTTTTTTTGGTTGATCCCGAGGGGTTAGGCTGTGAGTACTTCCCAAAGGGTTACTAGCTTTGGATTAGCTACTTACTTGATATATAAAAATGAATGCAATTGCATTTGTTGGGTTGTTACTATGTGTACTTCCTTGTCTTCTGCTTTATTTTGTTTATTTCCTACCATATATATTCATTGACTGTTAGACACAGATCTTTGGGTGGTTTCCTACTAGGATTCGTGTTACACCCTATTTGGGTCCTTCTTTTGGGCCCACATAGATTATATTGTTGATGGCATAGATAAGGGAAAGCGCCCTTCTACTTAAGTTAATTGATTGTTGTGGAGCTTGGGAGCATGGAACCAAGATGAGGATTGTGATGTTGTGGGGCTGTTTACTTGATTTTCTTTTGTACTTGGGTTTAGTACTATATTCCAGCATTGTGATTTGTTTGGTTTCTTTCTTAGACATATGTATCTTGCATCATTTATATATGTGTGCTCTAGTCATTACTTCCATTATTCCTATGATTATTGTTGTATGGTGTTATTATTTCTTCTGTTATTGCTTTCTATCTTACTTATGCTATGTTACTTTTCCAATGAGGGCATAGTTTCCCTACTATCACACCCAAGGCCCTTGCTGCTAGTCAGCAGCCTCTGGAATTCGAGGAAATATGCTTGAGGCCCGGTTACCAGCCGAGTATGAGGTGTCTCTGGGTGGCTTCCAGAACTGGGACGTTATTGGTATCGTATAAATAAAAATATGATATATCTTTACCATTTAATATGTAAACACATGTTTTAAAAATGAAAAATTATGTTTTGGTATTTTTTATAAGTCATAAATATTTAATTATAATTTTATGATTAATTAATAATTTAAAATAAAATTTATTTCAAAATAATTTATTCCTAAATTAATATTGTTTTTTTCTTATGATTATAAGATAATTTTATGACACCTAAATTAATTTCTCAATATGTTATAAAATTAGTGAACATTTTAAAATCAATATTTTTTAAGTAAATGATGATTCTAATTTAAAATTATATTTCTCATATTTATCAAATTATTTTTATAAAATGGAGTACATTTTTTGAATTCTAATCATTAAAAAATAGTTACGGTGAATTATTAATATTTTTATAAAATAGTTGAATTTCTGGTGAATAGTGAAATATGATAATTTACAATATTACCTAAATATTTGAATTATGGAGTAATGGATAATTTATGAATTTTGTAATCCAATAATATCAAACCATAATTCATTATTTTAATATATTTAGTAATAATTCTCAAACTATTAATAATCCTGAGCCAAAATAATAAACTAATGAATTAAATAATTAAATACATCCCTTTTCACCACTATAAATACCACATATCTTCGCCTCTTTTCATCACACTTTTAAAGCTTTTAGACTTTTCATAATTCTAACAAATCCTATTACAAATCATATCACCCATGTCTAAGAGCCCTTGGTCTCATAAAAATATCAAATTATTTTCCCTAAGGAGGTTATCAAGGAGGAGAAATTGAAGAGGTAAAAACCTCTTTTCTATTCTTTTAACTTTTTTCAATTTATTTTCTTTTCTTATTATCTTATCACCCTCTTATACAAGTGGAATGAAAAATAAATTATCTAATATATAATAAAATTTTAGCAGGTTAATGAAATAATTCATCATCATTTATCTTTCCCTATTATTTTGTACTAAAAATGAAAAACATCATCCAGGATGTGTCAATTTATTGCATTCAAGGACAATGAACTTTTCAATTTCAATTACATTCTTCAATAATACTCATAAAACAATTTTATGGTTAATTTTTTTTATATTTCTTACATCTTATTTAATGTTTTGGAACCATTTTATATACATAATATTAATGATTAAAACAAAACTAGTTTGTGATGATCAAAAAACAGTCAAAATAATCTAAATGATTTTCACTAACATCTTATCTAATGATTCATCCTAAAACCAAATTAAAAATTGAATTATATAAAAATTTAACATTTTGGATGTTCATTTATAACATATAACTTCAATTCTATACAACTAATCTCATTTTACATGATTTTCCTTACATGTATACAAGTAAACCAATCATGAAAAAAAGGAATCCAATGCTCCTGAATGATGAAATTGAATCTCATAACCCCTAAAAAGCCATAAATTAACTTAATAAAATTATACTAAATAAAATAATTGTATAAAATTTTCATAATTAATTAATTAATTAATGGATTTAATCAGATTATCCTAGAAATTATGATCAAGTACATAACCATTTTAGATAAAAGTTAAGGGATTCTACCCAAACCTCCATTTTTTTCCTTCAGGTTACTATTTCTCTCCCTTGACCACAATTTAATGCTTATTTACTTTTTTTTACTTATTATAAATTCTATTTATATGTTCCAAACTCATGTATCCATATCATATCATCCTTCTTTGATGGGAAATGCATGTTTTAAAAAGGTTCTTCTCTTAATTCTTCCTGATAAGTAAGTCTGATTAAAGGGATCTTCCAGATTTCCTACCCATTTTTAATTTCACTACATACTCTATTTTAATGCAAAATTATTTTTATAAAATCACCCATTTCATCATGAATAACTATCTTGGCTTATTTCTAGTTTTATGAAAACAAATATTCATTTTCCACTATAAACGATCTTTAATATTTTCCTTAAACCACACTAAAATGTTTCATTTTTAATGTCTATTAAACAATATTTTTATGTGAATTCACTTAATTTTGAAAAAAATTATCATTATATATTCCTATTTCCCCTTATTAATGTCCATTTAGGATTTAAATTCATTCTTTCATGGACAACATTATGATATTCCCATTTGTTATGCCTTTTGACATGATTATGATACCAAATTATTTTTATGTTAACCCTAATGTTTATATTTGATTACTTATGTATGATTCATCATGTGTAATAAATATTCATGAACATATTATTATGGTTGCACCTAGATAGAACTCCAATGAATTGGGCATTATTTATTCTCACGAGACGTCATGTTGGGACATGAAGTGAACCTGATTCCTTTATGGGACTTTGTCCACCATGTAATATAGTCTTGAAAGTTAGCCTTGAATCATGTTTATGTCATGTTATATGTTGTTTCCACATTTAAATGATACCATGATTATATGTTACCATGTTATACATGTTATTTTTCTATATTTTTATTTATGTTCTATGACTTTTGTGTCATCATGTTATGCCTTCTAACCCATGTGATACATTTTATTACTATTATTATTCCCTTACTAGGATTTTTAGATCATCCATTTTGTTCATGGATTCCCCAAGTTATGTTTTTTATATTTAAGGGTTCAAAGTAATTTAGGATCTCATTATGAAGATCAAATAATAGATTTTTTTTATTTTGGGTTCATGATATTTAATTAGGTTCATAATCTTTCAAAGACACTAGACTTTAAGATCCTTGGTTGTATATTATGGTTAATTATACTTAAAAAAATGAAATAAAATTTGTAAAAGGATATGATATCTATATGGACATAGGTGAGTTTCTGGATGAACTAAATAAGATAAAAATTTAGTTTCATGAAGACAATGGAGGAACTAAAATTCAGCTTCGTACATGTTGAGAGTATAGGAAAAACCACATAGGGAAATGTATCATTATAATAGGAAGATGTTTTGGGTATGGAAAATAAGTATATAGATAAATTAATTTCTAGGTAAAATGAACATTTCAATAGTGGGATATAAATTACATCCAAAGTTAACACTTATAGTTCATCATTTTAGGTGCGGGGAAGTTTGGAATTATCTCAAATCAATGCCCAAATCCAAGGGTTAACTATTATACCATGTAAGGGCCTATAATATACTAATAATTGAAATAGATTTATTAAAGTTATTATGTATTTAAATTAAATAATTATGTTTTATAAGTGTTTTGTCAATTATATTATTGTTATAAAAATCATGAAAGATCTAAATATTGTTCTATAATAATTTTGGTTTAAGTATTTTCAATCACATATTGAATAGTATTAGCAACCAAGAAAAGTGATTTAGTGGAGAAGTGATATTTTATGTATAAAACATGATTGGGGGATAAATAAGCCTTAATAAGTTTCTTATGTTGAGATAATAATTTTATGTTGGGATATATAGATGATTGATATTGATAAAGTAAATGGGATGGTATTTATCACCATTGAATTTATTAGGGAGTTGATGAAAAATTAGTTTGCGTTATCTTTGATAAAGTTTACTATATTTTTGGATTTATGGAATATATTCGATATTATATGATTTTCTTTAATGAATAATTATAGTGTTATTTTTTTTTGAAGAATTTATGTTTTCATTGAGTTTTTATAGTGATTCATGTTATTTTTGGAAAGGATTAACATCTTTTAAAAGAATATATGATAACAATATTCATGTGTTTGGTGAGTGAAATTATGATATACATTATATTTTTTAAGGATTAAAGTTAAATTGATTCTATAAATTCTGTGACCTTATTTATAAATTTTATGGAATTGAATTGGGTTAAACATATTTTATAGGATTCCCAAGTTTAACTATTTATGAAATAGATTTAACTGAACTTTGGGTGTTATTTTTGAGGTTTTAGAGAGTAATGTGTTATATTTATCGATATTGGATAACTTGTGCCACCCATTTTGGTTTTGGTAAATTTTTAGAGATATAAGGAATGCACTTTCATTTTTACAGATATTTTGATCCATTAAAATTAAATTTTAGTGCTTTAGGAATGAAAAATTCATCTTAAATATTAATTTCATGGACTAAGAGATGAAATGTAATGATTAATTCTTATTAAATAATCACTCAATTTTTAGTATCATAATTATGAGATATATTTATATTGTTCCAACTCAATACAAATTTAATGATTAATTCTTAGTAAAGAATCACTCAATAATTAGTAACGTCATTTTATACTTCAAAAATACTTTTTCTAAAAACGATTTATTATTATTTTTGTGAGAAAATATTATAATGAATTTATGAAAATTTTAGAAATTATATTTTATAAAAATTGTATCATTTTTGAAATCAACATATCAAAATTATCTTTAGGTGGAATTTTGGGAATTTTCTAAAAAGATTAATTTTTCAGTGAATAGTTAAAAATAACGATTTTATAAAATACCTTATTTTACATTAGAGTATTTAAAAAGGTTATTTTTTTAATTGTTTTTAAAATTAAATTTTTTATTTTTGATTAAAAATAATCCAATTAATGTCATTGTAAGTTAAATTTTTCTTAATATTGGTTTAAAAAAACATTTATACTTAAAATACATTTTTTAGAAAAAAAACTTCATCATGTTTTGCGGGTATATTTTAAAAGTAATTTTTTGCACTTATATGAATTGAATTTGATAAAATTGATTCCAAATTTGGAATCATATTTTCCAAATTTAGTCTATAGTTCAACTTTATTTTTCTTTACAATGAACAATAACCTTGGTTAAAATGTTTTCCCCATAGTAAGGGTAAAATGGGTAGAAAAAGGTTAAAAATTTGATATATGGATTTAAAATAATCTATAAAATTGATTAAATTTAATTTTATGAGTGTGATATTAAAACACACTTAAAATATTATAAAACATGGAATTTGGTTCCATTACTCTTTGATAAAGATCTTTGTTATATTTTATGTAAAGGGAATTTCAAAATGTATCTTTCTTACTTTTAATATCTATAACATTTTATTACAGGAATACTTTTTTTTATGAATGTTAATAAAAGGATATTTTAATAATATTTTTATATTGGTGATTTATTTTTAAATTTTAGTGACGAAATAATTACCTTAAATACTTACACAACACCGACACAATGCTTGTGCTAACAGTAGAAAAATAAAATAAATAAATTTAAAAATTTAAAAAGTAATACAATTTGTTAGAATTATTGTGTTTAAATTTTTTACTATAATATAACATACTATTGATGTTTTAAATTATTTTATTCTAATATTCTTATCTTTAGAGTAAAACTATATGAATTATTCAAGAAATGAATTTAAGGATGTATTTTGTTAAATAATATTTTATTAAATAAATTAAAATCCATAAAATTATTATATTTAGATAATTAAAAGGTATATTTTTGGGAATATAATCATTATCCACTTATGGTAAACTTTTCCTTTTATAGTATCATTATTAACCCCTAAGGAGTAAAAAAAATTTGATTTTGCAGTAATTGTCAAAAGAGTTAACGAGGGGTAAAAACTAAAAGATAATGGTTAAAATGTCACATAAACTTGTATAATTATTATTTTATGATATTATTTAGAATTAAATTCATCCTATATTATAAATATATCAATTTATCACAACTTGATTATAAAAATTAATTTCTATTAATTTAATACTTTTATTAATTCTAATGTTTCCCCAATTCCATCTTATATAAGGACATCCCCTATCCTCTATTCCTCACACTTATTAAGACACTTATCTTGAACTAAACCTAAAAAAATCTTATTAACTTCCTTATATACATTATATAGGTACTTTTATTCTTAAAATACCATTCACAGGGTCATTAAGGAGATATCCAAAGGCAGTTCTTCAATGTGAAGGTAATTGCCTTAACCAAGCATTTTCATTTTACTTCATACTATAACTCATTCAATTATATCATAACCATTTTAATATAATAATATAATTATCACCTACATAATTATATTTTATTATTTTAATTACACAACATTATTCATCATCTTTTTCCATCAAATGGAAACTCAAAGTATCGCTCATACGTACATATGGACTTCCACCTCTACAAGGTGATATGATTGATTTTCTATCACTACTTCACATGGTTGTTTATAATGAGGTATTTAATAAATATATATTACATTTATGATATTATTATTTTTCTGTAAAGGTTATTTATTATTTAACTTTTTTTTTCATCCATCGAAAAATGAAAACATCACTCATGCATACGTACGGACTACCACCTCCATGAAAATATATAATTCAATTTTCATCACTTATTTGTATGAATAGTTATAAAAGTGTATGTAATGATTATATATGATACTGATTACATGATTAAAATTATAGATATTATAGAACCATGATATAATTACAAATACAAAAACTACCGAACTGAAACTTAAATGAAAAATGAAACAGTTTTGTGATGAACCAACCCCAAATACCATCTAAACTGATTTCTAAGATGATTCACCATGAACACAAAGAGCATTCCCAATATCCATAGTATAGGGAAAAGCACTTGGGCATCAATATAACATCATTGGGAATGATTTATCCCACAAAATATTAAAATTAAGGAGTATAATTTGGTAACACCATTAGATATATATAAATCAATACAAATATATCAGGTTCCAAGGAGACGATACAAAGCTATAAATAAGACAAAACTACCAAACACTCATATCCTGGTGGTACATGAACACTAAACATGTCCAAAGTCACCCACCCTTGGTCACCCTAGCATGAAACCACAAAGGAATATGATGATCACATAAGCACCTACTATAAGAATAAGAGGGTTGTAAACACCAAATCGTACAAGAATGGTGTGAGATAAAGAGCCCAGTAGGATTCCACAAAATATTCTATGTAGCTACTTAATAAAGAAATTAAAATATTATAAAATAGGAGTAAAAATAATTATTACAATAATTTGTTAAAAAATAGAGTTTTAAAGATTTAAAAAATCATTTATTAAACCAAACCCGTAAAACATGCCATTTAATCATTTAAAAACTAAAAATTTTCTTGAAAATATTTTAAAATCATTTCAGAAGATAAATTTAGATAATCTATAAAATTTTATGATATGCACCTAATATTGAAATATGAACAAGATTCAATATAATATAGTCAAGGTGAATAATAACAATAAATGAATTAAGAAAGGAAACTTCGATGCCAATTAGTGAAAATGAATATTGTCATGTATCGAGTGTCTAGTATATGACTGTTTTTGGGTAAAACCTCAGTTTGATATTGATCCCAACTTAGAATTTCTAATAAAAATATAACATGATTAATTTTCGATCTTATATCTTTTCTAACAGGTCTCAAGAAAACCAGTTCCACACACACCTGCTTTCCTGGAAACACGTACATAGCCTGAACCATTCACGTTCTACCTGGATTCACTAGATGATATGTGAGTCCACTAGTGAATCATATATCTAAATCATCACATATATCCACTAAGGTTACCATGACTAGTCATAATAATGGAATGAGATAATCAAGTTATGAGGATCACATGGGGATCCTTATCAATCATGGGAACTGGTCCTAAAATCACATCTCACTCTCACCCCCCAAATTACCTAAAAGTAAACAATCCCTATTTCAATACCCAATAGTGGCAGGTACAATAATTAATAATGTTAAATTAAGGTATTATTACAAAAAGGGATATTATAAAGTGCCAACCAGGCTATGAAGAATCATCAATTTAATTCAAATACTTTTAAATAATTTCAAATATTGAAAAAGGGTAACCATACCCTCTTCCTTTTGCAAATAATCATTATAATATAAGTAGTCTTTTAAAACAATCATTTATTTAAAATCACCACAAAAGCATTTAAATTAACTATTATAATTTTAAAAGTATTGAATACATTTCAAAACATGGTTTTACACCTTTTTTACATCTGGATAAATCATTTATTTCAAATAACCCAAGAACACCCATTTCCAAACAAGGGTAAAATCATTCAAATGGGGTTTATGGTCATTTAATAAATTCAATAAATTTAATCTATTGAGAAAACATTAAGTAGTTCAGTTCATTTAGTCGAAATCAAGAAATTTCATTTTATAAATCAAAACCTAGGACAACGCCCTCAATTCCACCAAAACATCCTTTAAAATATTTTTAAAAATAAATCAAAACAAATATTGAATTAAAAAATTCACAAAAAGGTAAGAAAGATCAATATTAAAACCATTAAATTCATGCCATGTTCAATTCATAGGAAAATTGGTCAAAGAAGATTTTTTAAGGAATTTCATGGTGTTATACATTAAGTAACACAATTATCTGGATTTATCAAGAAATAATGAATAAAAAAATGAAGGAAAATCATCGAAACACTTACTTTTAAAATAAGGAATCCAACCAAAATGTATTTAGAAAGTGTCACCTTCAATAGAGATCAACAAATATATGAAGAGAGATATCTAGAGAAGAGATATGATATCCTAGATCCAAAATTCCACATCAATCAACCATGATTCACAATGAGATGATAAAATTTAGGTAGAAGTAATCAAAAGAAGAGGATAGATCTAAGATCACGAATAAAAGAACTCACTGAAAGAGGATCACCACTTTGATTGGATCTTCGATCCGTGAAGAAATAAGGGTGGGAGAGCCAAAATGACTATGGAGGGATTACAAAACCATAAGGATCATATTATGATAGAGTGGGAGGAGTTTAGGGTTAATTAGAGGGGTATAGGGAATTTAATTATATTTTTTGGGGCATTTAATTCATGTTTGTATGGTTTCCTTGGTAGGTCACACAATTAGTACTAACCATGAGCCTAACCATGCACCCAAAATAATGCCATTGAAAGGGTTATATACATATGATACAAACTTAGTTTAATAGTGTGAAAACTGTTCTAACCCATTTATGTCCATGTTGCACACTTTTTCAAACCATTCTCAAATCATGCGCAAACTATGCATAGGCCCAGAAACCATAAAAACAAATTATGTAAAAACACTGGAAAAAAAAGATATCCAATCAATGGGTACTAAATTAAATGAACCAAAAGACATAAAAATAGTAATGATATGTAACAACCTCCCCACCATAGGACTTTATGTCCCCAGAAATAATCGTGTCCGAAAGATAGAATACGATGCAATGATAATAAATCCATCACTCATCTTATGAGGTGAATTGTCTGGGGTCCAGAAGTGAGACTCACCCAAAGGTTAAAAACAAACACAACTCCAATATCAACAAACCAATATCATCACATGTATTAAAACCATATAAATACTTGAGACCTAACTTAGGTCTCCCCACCATTTAAAGATTTACTAAAATAGTGTAACATAAGAAAATCACATCTTTTAGAACCAAAGAAGAGAATTTAGTCACTCACTAAGGGGAAACATCTAAGATCAAGCATCTAAAATCAAGGTAAATAATTAACAAGATTTTATTACCTAGGTAAGTACTCAATGGAAGCACTGGATTTTTCAAAACTAATCCACATACCTTGATAAGCTCATTAAAAAAATGTTAGCACCACCTAGTTCTTGGTCTATAAAAAATACACATCGTTCTAGTTACCTAAGTAGATTCCAAAGATTTATCCAAGTCCAACTGGAAAGAGATAAAACATCTAGTTTGGTGAACAATAGGTAACTACACTCTCATAAGGGAGATCATCCAATATGCTAAAATTGAGCTTTAACCATTATGTCAAAATATGAGGACACCAAGGAAAAAAATCAAGATCTCAAGAAAAGAGAACCACTATTACATCACCAATCCACAAATGAACAAAACCATGGTCCATGATATATCATTATAAAATATCCCAAATTTTTTTTTCCAAAACAAAAAATCCACAAGAAGGAAAACTCAAAAAATTTACACTTCCATGTTAGAAACAAAAATCTGGATAGACATTTACCATTGAAAACTAGAAGCTCCTCCACTAAGTAAAAATATTCACACGAAGGCCTATGGATGGAGCCCCATTATCTTGAAGCATCTTTTACCCTATAGTTAAGACATTAGGTTCTTTACTAAGGTTTATCTTTCTATTTTTCCAAATTACAAAACCTATTAAGGTGACCTATACAACCGCACCTTCCACAAACCGTTGTAAATTTTGAACACAACCTCTTAGGATGACAAGATGCCCTACATTGGAAACAAATAACATGCCACTTTATTCCATGAGATGAATATCCTTTTTCAACCATGAATGAGGCATTTAGAAGTTCATGTTGTTTTTCTTGCTCCACTTTAGCTGAGAAATCCATATTCAGAATCCCCGAATAAGAGATCAAACCAACCACAATCATGATGGTTAAGAGGTATGGGTGAAGAAATTTTATAAAATAGGTAGCATTACTAAAATCATCGGGAACGAGACCTGATATGAAACAAATGTTTTTTGAGAATTTCTTTTTAGACTCTACAACCGATAGTTCATCTTGACTAAAACTCACGAACTTAGAAACTTTCTCCTTCTTCACTTCCTTAGGATACTAGCACTGAATAAATATTGACATAAAGATTTACCAAGGAATTAATTCATGAATATAATAGGGAGTAAAAAAATCCCAATACTCCTGGATAGGTCCCTTAAATAAAGAGTCAATATACTTAACTTTTAGAGTATCAGGAGTCTTGAGAGAATAAAAAATATCATAAAATTCCCTAAGCCACTTTGCTTCCTCAAGATATCCTTATTCTCCTTTATAAGAAGGTGGATGAAAATCTAGGAATTCAATGATGGGGTTCAATGGTTGGATGGTATCTAGATCCACAACTAGATATGGATTCTAGGAAGAGTTGTTGAAAATAGGTTCTACTTCTTAAAAAAAGGAATACTCCAAAAAATAGACTAATGGACAGATATTCCATATTTCTTGAATGGATTTACAGGAGAAAACTCTAAAAATTTAAAAACACAATCATATGAACTCAATCATAAAAAAAGATCATACGTATCACAAAATATTTTAGACAATGTCACAAACCGCTTTTGTTAAAGTATCATTTCTTTTTAAACACACAAGATTTCACCATTTATAAATCATTACTCTTTCCTTTAAAAATGAAAAATCTTGTTATAAATACATCACAGTTTTCATAAATCCTTTACCAGTTCATAAAAATTCTTGAAATATTTCAAAAAACATTAATACCATTTTTTATAATATAAAAATCCATTATTTTTTAAAATCCATTACAAACCAAATTTCTTCTAAAAATGTTTCTTTCACATAATCATATAGTCTTTGAAAATAAATTTTCCAACCCAAAAAATTCATAAAACTCACTTTTTTATAATTAAAAACCATTCTCAAAGAACCCAGAAAAACATGTTTTAAGACACAATTTATTTTTCAGAAGGTATTTAAAATTATAAACAAGGGATTAAATTTGAAATAACCAAATAAGAGCATAAAACATGCCACATCCATAACCATTCCAATTGACCCCACACAAGTGAATTCATCATAGAAAAAATAAAATATGGTTCCAAGTTTAGGTTAGAGTAGAACTATGCATGGATTGGTTTCATGGGATGGTAAATAACACAACAATATCATAATAGTTCCTAGACTGAATTCAAAATCAAGCACACTAATACCTCATAATTTACCAGACTGTTAAATCATAGTGAAACTCTGGTCGTCTTTCCATTCCAAACCAAAACTCATATGAGATTCCCAAAATCAATTAAAATCTCATTGGGAATATAAATATCATTTATCATAATGGAAACCAATAACTCAAAAGAAATACGCAGGTCCTAACATCCCTGGTAAATCAAGTTTCCTTGTGAAGAGGTGTTGATAAAGAACCTTCTCAAGAACTACGTCCTGAGTCCAAACAAATTTTTTATCTTCTTTTTACTACTAGTCACACAAAATAACATAAGGTATTTCAAGGATAATTTATCCATTTAAAAGAAAAATCTCCCTCTGATACCATTTGTGACGAGCCAACCCAAAATACCATCTAAACTAATATCTGATCTAACTTTCCACTAATCTAAAGAGAATTATCGATCCCCATGGGATGATGATAAAAACTAGTAAATAAATAGAACAAAATTTCGAATGATTTCACCTAAAAAATATTAAAATAATAGAGTAAAATTTGGAAACATCATTAGATATTTATAAATCAATACATGTATATCAAGTTTCAAGGAGATGATTTAAAGGTGGAAGTAAGACAAAAATGCTGAAAACCCATCTCTGGGTTGTCCACGACCACCCACCATGTCCGAAGTCACCCACCATTGTCCACCCAAGTATGGAACCACAAAGGAATATGATTACCACATGAGAACTTGCTATAAGAATAAGAGGGATGGAAACACAAAACAGTACAATTAGGGTGTAATCTAAATAGCCTAGTAGGATTCCACTAAATATTCTATGCAGTTACTTTTTTAGGAAATTTAAATATGCTAAAATAGGAGTAAAAATAAGTTATCAAGAGTATTAGTTTAAAAACAGAGTTTCAAACATTAAAAAAACCATTTATTAAACTAAACTTGTAAAACATTCCATTTCACCATTTTAAAAAAAAATCTTGAAAATATTTGAAAACTATTTCAAAAGATAAAGTCAAATAATCAATAAAGGATAAAGATATGAAAATGATATTTAAATATGAATAAGAGTCAACACAATAGATCCAAGGTGTATAATAACAATAAATCAATCAAGCAAGAGGAATCTAGCGCCAATTAGTGACAATGAATGCTGTCATGTATCGATTGTCAAGTATATGGATACCATGGGTACAACCTAGGTATAATAGTGAGTCCACCTCATAATAGCTAATCAAAATACAACATGACTAATTTTCGGGCTTACATCTAGTCTTACAGTCTCAAGAAAACCATTAACATGAAAGGCCACTTTCTTGGCCACACATTAATATCCAGGAACTTTCAAATTCTCTATGGATCGACTAGATGGGGGTGTGAGTTCACTAATGAATAATATATCTATATCAAAACATTTATCTACTGAGGTTACCATGACTAGTCATAATAATGGAGTGAGAAAATCAAGTTACGAGGGTCACACATAGATCCTTATTAGTCATGGGAATTGGCCCTAAAATCACATCTCACCCTCACCCCCAAATTCCCTAAAAGTCAATAATCCATTTTTCAACACCCAACATTAGGCATTACAATAACCAATCATGTTACATTAAGGTATTATAACAATAGAGGGCCGTCACAAAGTGAAAACCGAGCTATCTAGAATCATCAACTAATTTCAAATCCTTTTAAATAATTTCAAACATAGAAAAAGAGTAACTATACATAATTCCTTTAACAAATAATCATTATAATTCCAAAAGGCATTTAAAATAGTCATTTATTTCAAATAATCCCTAATGTAATTAAAGGAATTAGTAAAATTTTAAAATTATTGAATACATTTAAAAACATGGGTTTATACCCTCTTTCCATGTGAATAATCATTTATTCAAATAACCCACGAACACCCATTTCAAAATAAGGGTTAAATCCTTAAAAGGTGTTTATTTGTAATTTAATAAATTCAAGCATTTTAAACTATTTTAGAAAAAATTAAATAGGTCAATTAATCTAGTTCAAATTAAGGAAGTTCATTTTATAAATCAAAACTCAGTCTAAAGCCCTAAATTCCACCAAAAAATCCATTAAAATCTCTTTACAAATAAATCAAAACAAACATGAAATTAAAAAATTCACAGAAATGCGAGAATGATCAATATTATAGTCATTTAATTCATTCCATGTTCAATTCAAAATGGAAATTGTTCAAAGAAGATTTTATAAGGAATTTCAAGGACAAATTACATAGAATTAGTGTTAGAAATTAAGAACCACAGATATATGAATTTATGAAGAAATAAACAATCAAAAAATAAAGGAAAATCATATAAAAACCTACTTGGAAAATAAGTAATACGACCACAATGGATTTAAAAACTGTTACCTTTGATGGAGATCAAGAAATCTAGGAAGGGGGGTCTCGATAGAAGTGAGAAGAGATCATAGATCCAAAATTCCACATAAATCAACCATGATTCACAAGGACATGATAAAATCTAGGTATAAGGAATCAATATAAGAGGATAGATCAAAGATGATTCACAAGGACATGATAAAATCTAGGTATAAGGAATCAATAGAAGAGGATAGATCAAAGATATAGAAGAAAGAACTCACCAAAATAGGATCACCTCTTTGATTAGAACTTTGATCTACCAAGAAATGAGGTTGGGAGAGCCAAAATTCCTTTGGAGGGCTCCCAAAACCTTGAGGATCATATTATGATCAAGTGGGTGGAGTTTAGTGTCAATTATAGGGGTTTAGAAAATTTAATTGCAATATTTAGGGAATTTAATTACCATTTTCATGGTTTCCTAGGTAGGTCACATGGTTAGTACTAACCATGATCCTAAATGTGAACCTAAAACTAATCCACTGGAAGTGTTTCACAATTAGGCTACATACTTAGTTTAACTGTGTGGAAACTGTGTGACCCCCTTATGTCTAAGTTGCAAAATTTTTCAAATAGTGATAAAATCATGTGAAAACTGTGAACATGACTAGAAACCTTAAAAATGATCAAAAAAACATCAGAAAGAAAACACAAAGATATACAATCATTGGATACTCAATTAAATGGGCCAAAACACAAAAAACAGGTAATGACATGTTATAAGTTAACACCAAAAAATGAGGATTTTAATAACGAATTATTAATAAATGGGTGTTGAAATGTTAAAATTGGATAATATATGATATTATAATTATGTTCATGGTTATATTATATAATTAATATAAATTTAAATATTTTATACATGAGTTTAGAGTGCTTATAAAGGAATTCAGATGTGTGGTAAGAGTTTCTCATCTAAATTTTATTTCTCTAAGAAATATTTCATATTCACCACTTATTTGTTTTGTGTGGTGTATGTACTATTAGTAAATTTATTTTTTATGTTTTTAATGAAAATTATTTAGTTTTAAAAATTCATATAAGGTTATATATTTCATTAGGTTTTGATCCAAAGATTACCAAAGTTTTAAGGGTTATTCTTCTCAATATTGTTTCATTGATACATGTTTTATGTTATGCACATATATTATTTTATAAAGTGTAAATACCACCCATGTGACAGTTTTATTATGAATATAATTATTTTTATGATATTTAAACATTAATTAAATCTATTTATTTCATGGGGTTTATGATTCAAAATTTACCAAAGTGGTAAGAGTTTTACGTTGCAATATCATTTTTATCGGTATTATATATGTTTAAATTTACAACAATAAAATTATATGATCTATATATAACAAATATTATGTATTTTATTATACTATATTTATTTATAGAGAATATTTTTTTCCTTTTATTTTCCTCTCTTTAAGTACTCAATAGTCTAAAATAATGTTTAAAAAAAACTAACTTCATTTCTCTCTTCTGCCAGAAATACCTTTTATTCCATATCCTTGTTTTATAAAATATATTAAATAATGTTTTTACTAATATTAAATTATGTATTAGAGTCATTTATACCAATTTTTTATTTATATATATTTTTTAAAAGGAATATTCTTGTCATATTCTAAATGAGGTACCTTTGATTTTTTACCAAAAATATGAAAGGAATCTTTGCTTTAATGTGCACAACATTAATTAAATTTACCATTGTAATGAAAAATAATTGTTTTTAAGCATATATTTTATATTTCCAAGATTATTTTCAAAGAAAATTATTTCCTTGATTTTTTTTGAATTTTTTATATTTATAATAATTTACTTCAAAATGAAAAGTGTATTTTCTTGAAAAATGTTCTTGTGATATTTTAAAGGTATTTTTCATCTATGATGACACATTTTGATTTCAATTATGTTTCATTGGGGATATGATTATATAATACCATCATATAATTTCTATATAGGGTTTATGGTTATAATGATGAAATATCAATGAAATCCATTTTATTTTCCATGTTTTATGTTATAATAGAATGGTAAATGTTTTCATGATCTTGTGGAATACATATGAATAGATTAGGAATATATGATTGGTGGTCCTGGAATTATATATCCCTATAATTAATTGGGTAATGATTAATGTTTTATGATCTCAAAGGGTATATAAGAGTTTATCTTAAGCCTAAAAGAGGGTACATGGGATGTTATACCAAGCATGAAAGATAGTACACAAGAGGTTATGCCAATCCCAAAAAAAGTACATGGGCGGTTATCCCAAGCCTAATATGTGTAAAATGACTTAGAGGTTTTCCTTGAAATAATATTTATGTGATTATGATTGTGACACTCTTTTTTGACATGATATTTTTCTAATTTTAGGTTCACATGGCCCATGTTCTTTGATTTTTTTGATTCATGTATTATGAATTGCCAATCCTTATTACATGACTCATGATTTTTGTATTTGATTTTTTGGGTATGAATTTCAAATGTAAAGATCATGTTCTCATACCCTTATGCTCATGATGTGCTTATATATAATCGTTGACTGATATCTCCCATGTATACCCTTATCAAGTATATGAGATCACCAATTCTTATGTTTTGTTTTCCTTATTATATGAAGAAATGTTTTATGTATGTTATGCTTAAGAGGGGTACTAGATGTAAAGAACTAAATGGGTGATGATGTATATTTTTTTATGAATAAATTGTTTATGCATCCAAGTTTCCAAAGTCACTAAACCTATATGGTTTTGTAATAGATCCTAATGATATTTAATTAATATTTATATAATAAGATGTAATATTTATGAATGTAAAGTTTGGGTCACAATATATTTGGTATGTCAAACTTTAGATAAGGAATTTATTTTACAATATCAAATTATTTTTCAATTGTTTATGTTAAAATTTCCTTTAGTAAAATTATATGATCTTAATCACTTAAACCCAATCTATCTTCTTATTATGTGGTTATTTTTGTGGTTTGCATGTTTATTTTCCATTTCTTCCCCTGTTGGATAAAAAATAAGCAAGTAAGTTACATGTAAGAGACTTTATTTTAAAAATATTATTTTGTAGTCTTCCATTCCATATACATATTTTCTTTAAAATGTTTTAAAAAATGTTTTTACTATTCCCCAAATATTTATTAAAGTAATTTTTACCCATGTTTGAATTTATATAATTTTTTTTAAAAGGCATAATCTTGTCATTTTCTAAATGAGGTACTTTTTTGAAAAGGAGTGAGTAAAATATTTATTTTAATAAACACTTCACTAGAAGTTTTTTCTACTTTAATAACTAATATTTTATTTTAATCTTAATCTATATATTTCTATGGTTATTTTTAAATAAAATTATTTTCTTAATATTTAGGAAATTTTATATTTTAAGGAGAAATTTTAAAAATATAAAAGATTATTTTCCTCAAGAAATATTCAAGTGGTCTTTCAATGTTATTTTCATCTATGAAAAACCCATTTATGTTATTGGGGATAAGATTCAATTTTATCAATTTTTTTGTTTATCTGGTTGGTTTATGATTATAATGATAAATATTGATGTTTCGTATTATTGATGAAATATAGATAATTGATTAAATATATGTCATTTTTAGAATAAATTGTATTGATCATTTAAAATATGAGGAATGAATAAGACATTAAAGTTATGGGTGGTTCGTAGTTATAGATAGCCCCTCAATGCATCGACTGGTATAATGAGAAAAAAAGAGAAGGAATTCAATATTAGATTGTTATTTGGTTTACAACTACCTATTTATTAAGAATGATGCATTGGTTTAAAGGCCTTAATGTTAAGATTCATGATATATTGGTTGGGAGGCCTTGCTCATGAATTTATATAATTATACATTTAATTTATTAATAATATAGTTTCATTTATCCATGTGGTTCTTATATTGATACTATCCATGAATGTTTATTGAACTGATGTTGTTTATTGAATGGAAAGTGTATTGATTATCCACTCTACCAAATTGATTATACCTTATTAACACATGATACATTCCAATGCATATAACCCTTATTGATCATCTGAGATCACCCTTTATTTTTTTTCCTTTCCACATGATATGAATAATAATATTATGAATGATATTAATGATGTAATAATTTTTATTATTCTATGTTTCGATATTTATGATGTAATATGGGAATCATTTGTGTATCTAGTTTACCAAGATTGCTAAACCGATCAATCATGCATGGTGTGACCCCCTGTATCATGTATCAATGTAATAAAGTAAACACATAATCTGGGTTACTAAAGTTGGGTTATTACAATTATAATTAGAGTAAGTTTAGTAGGAACCTTGCGAACAAAGTTTTATATAAACATATCTAACATGTGAATTATGATAATCACATAAGAAATTTTATAACTTGTACCATTATAGGGATTTTTATTTTAGGGATCAATATTCATGATGACTATGAGAAACATTAGTGCATTCTATTATATAGATATGACTCTTAATAGAAGAATGGGAATCAAAATCCATCATTAATATAGGTATTTCCATACTGAGTAAGCCAAACCACTGGTGTTAGAACTGAGAATATCATGGATATATTAGAGAATCTGACTCAGGTTATGATGAATAACCTAACATGTATAGAGTAACCTATTTTTCCATAGCATGAATCACCTATATTGGATTTATCCATTCAATAAAAGAATCTATCTTTTAATGAAACTACTAGTCAATTGATAGCTAAACAGTGGAATAAGTACCTCGAAAATATATTCTTATCTTTCAAAAGTAATGAAATGGAAAATGTTATTATGATGATTTAATTTCTAAATAGATGCTAAAAATGGTGGTTATTTACCCAAAACACTAAAAAGGATGAAAAAATATAAAGTATGTAATTAATAACTTTTAAAGTGATATTATTCAAGAAATGATTTTCTCAATAACAAAAATTTCAAATAGATAGGAAGTTTCTCACTCTAAAGTGAAAGGAAGAAGAAGGTGTGGTAGAGTATGAGGCTAACTTTAAAAGATTATTCAGGATTTCTGGGGACAATGTATATAATATGAAAATATATATTGACCACTTTATGGAATTAATACGACTCTCATAAGGGAATTGGTTTCTCAAAAAATTTCATTATATGATGATATAATATGATGTTCCATAAAGATAGAGAAATAATTCTACAAGTAATATATCTTTAAGGGAAATAAAGAAACGAATAGGTCTAATAAGAATAAATAAAAAAGAAATGTGTCAAAGAATAAGAAATGGAGTATGAGATTTTCAATATGTGGTAATTATAGAATGAAATGCCTAAGTACTTTCTGAATGGGAGAAAGATTTTGTTTCAATTATAAAGAAATGGGTTATAAGGATATTGAATTAAAGGAAAATAAATATACCACTAATATATATTGCTTCAACTATAAATAGATAAGGAATTATTAAATCCAATGTCCCAGTTATCAAGGGAACCTTCAATAGAAGAGGACATGAGGAGAAGGTCATGATTATGAAATTTATAAAGTTCAGGTTGAAGTTCCCAGAGATGCAGTGGTAGGTACTTTGATCACAACCATAAATTTAGCTAATGATTTATTTAATTTCAAAACTTTATACTCTTTTATATCTTCCATATTTTCTAAGAAAATTATTTATTTCCCTAGAACCCTAATAATTGAGTTTTTAATCAAGATTTAGAGTGGAAGTATTTTTTTAACACGGTTGATTCATTCAGTTACCGTTATGACACATAAACATAGACTATTTGAATAATTATTATTAATATAATTGGATTTTATATAATCCTTGGTATGGATTGAATTTAATATTATAATGAAAAAAAATTATTTCTAGGAGAATTACGATCCTCAATGGTGATGTGAAATCCCTTATCTTTAGAGGGGAGACTATATTATCTAAATCATGTCACCTCCAGTAGCTCTGTATAATGAAATTATTAGATAATAATAGTTGACAAAACTTATTAATGATAAATTTATCCTTATAATAGAGGATATACCTATTGCATAAGAATACATCAATTTTTTTCCTAATGAACTACCTGGGAATACACTTATGGGTGAGGTTTAGTTTTCCATTAATATTATCCATGATAAAAAACCTATATCTAAGAATACCTATAGGATGTTTATAATGGAATTAGTGTAAAATAACAAGTATTTATAAGATTTGTGTGATAAGGGATTTATATGGCCTAGTATTTCACCATGGGGAGACCATACTCTTTTTTTGTTAAGAGAAAGGACGTGTCTATGAGGTTGTGCATCAACTATCGGGAAATCCATGCCATTACCATTACAATCAGCTATCTTATACCCTATATTGATGACTTGTTTGATCAACTACAATGATATTAGTATTTTTCAAAGAATTATATTTGTTCTCGAAATCATCAACCACAAGTAAAGATGAATGATATTCCAAAGATTCCATTTCAAATGAGGTATGTAAATTACAAATTTACAGTAATGCCTTTTGGATTTACCAATGGAACCTCTATTTTTATATATCTAATTAATAGAGTATTTAGGGATTATATCAATAATTTCATAATGATATTTATTATTGATATCATGTTATACTCTAAAATATTTTATGAGTATATGTTTCATTTGTAAATCATTATTAATACTATTAGGGAAGGGGAGTAATATTGAAAATTTAGAGAATATGAATTCTTACTTCCCATTGTTTCTTTTATTGTCCATATTATCTCTATGGATGGAATATTAATTGACTCTTCAAAGAAAAAGGCAATGATGGTAGAGCCAACTCTAACAAATATAATTGAGTTATGTAGTTTACTTAGATTAAAAAGTTACCATCAATGTTTTCCTTAAATTTTGAACGATTAGTGAACCCATTAACCAAGTTGACACATAAAGGGGTTATGTTCATATGGTTAAAAGAATGAGAATATTTTTTTGTAATAATTAAATAGGATTCTAGTCAATGTGCTGATATTAACATTACTATCAGGAAATAATAGATTTGTGATATATAGTGATGCATCAAATAAGGGACTTGGATATGTCCTAATATATAATAATAGAATAATTTCATATACATCAAGTTCATTAAAGATCCAGGATTATAATTATCCAACCCAACTTGGATATGAGAATCATTAAGGTTAGGGAAATAGTACATCTATTAAAAATGATTTCAAAACCATCCTTGTTGGAGAAAATAAAAAGTTCCAAGTTTAATGATAATAATTTTCAAAAGAAAATAAAAGCCAAGAATGATTGTAAGTTGGTATACTTCAACTGTGAATTTAATATTCTTAATTTGTAAATTTTCTTAAACCCATATTTGAATATAATCTATATCTTTTTATGTGAAAATATTAATTTTTCAATAAATATCACCCTTACACATATATTTTTGAGGTTGTGTAAAGGCAACATTGAAGTTCTAAGTGTCACATAAAGGCAACCTAGCCATTGTGTAAGGGTTGATGGAAGAAACAATCATTTCTTATGTGTATGGATGGAATCTCATTCACTACATAAAGAAATTTTCATATTCATGTAAGAGTAAATATATAGTTTGTAAGGGAAACTAGATATTTATTCTACCCGTGTAAGGGTAAGTAGTGCTTCACATAAGGGTCATCTAGAAAGCCTGTTACTCGCATAAAGGTAAGCTAGAGTTCCTATACACCATGTCAGGTTATCCTTATGTTTACAGGGGATGCATAAAGGAGCCTCTAGTGATGTGTAAAGGTAAGGTGGAGTTTCAATGCATTGTGTAAAGGTAGGTATTAGTTTTTAAAGGTTGTGTAAGCGTAAAGACTAAGCATCTACTACAAAAAACTGGTACTTGGTAATGTGTTTTTAGGTATGTTTTTTTAAATGTTGTTAATTTTAAATTTAAGGACATTTTTAGAAAATTTCGCTAATTTAGAGATGTTTTAATGAAATATAGGCAAAATTAACAACGTTTTTTTCCAGAAAATGTGGCTAAATTAGTGAGGATTTTGAAAAAAATCACTAAATTTAAAAATAGCCACAATTTTTTATGTGGCTAAATTAGTGACATTTTAAACAATATTTTAAATTTATTAATTATATATAAGAATAATTATATTAATTTACATATATATATATATAAATAAAATTTTATAATTATAATTATAAATATATATATTTATATCTATATACAAATACATTAACATATTTTTAAATATCATAATAGTTATATATATATATATATAAACACACACACACACAAATATTTATATATAAATATCCATGAGGGTTCATCTTAATGGTAGTTGACCTTATGGGTCTCAGTGTGGTCTCGAGTTTGAGCCTCATCAAGTTCTTCCTTTCATTTTTTGTTGCATTTTTTCATTGGTAATATAGCTCATTTTCCCACATTGATGTAAATATAAATTTAGATATATATATATATTAATATATATAAACACACACATATATATATAAATAATATAAATATATATATAAACATACCCACACACATATAAATAAATAAATAAATAAATAAATATAAATAAATATATTTATATATAAAAACACCCATATTTTAAATTTAGACAAGTTTTTAAGAAAACATGGATATTTTCATGACATTTTTACCAGTGTTTTAAAACATGGATGATTATAAATATATATATATAATTCTATTAATTTAAATAAATATAAAAATAAAATTTATAATTATAATTATATATATGCACACACACATATAAACATATATATATATATATATAATATAAATATATATATTAATATAAACATGTATAATTCTATTAATTTATATAAACATGTATATATTAAAATAAACAAAGACACACATGTATATATAATTCTATTAATTTACATATATATAAAAACTGGCATATATATTAATATAAAATATAAACACACACACACACACATATATAATTTTATAATTATATTTTTATATATAAATTTATATTTATATATAAAAAATTAACATATATTTAAACATCATAATATATATATATATATAAACACACATATATAATATAATCATATATATAAACACACACAAACACATATATATTAATATATCAAATTATATATATATATATATAAATTTTTAATACTAAAATCCATTAATATATATATTATTATAAATATATCGTAATATAAAATTATAAACATAAATCATTATAGATGAGTGGTTCAGTCCTTGACTGAGAGTTTCAAGGTGGAGAGTTGAAATTTGTCTGGATTTAATTTTATGTAAAGGGAGAAAGGGTGGCATGTGTGTGAGGTAGGGTGGGGAGGGAGCAGTGGCATACGTGTGATGTAGGGAGGGGAGGGAGTGGTAATGATGTGAATGTGAGGTAGGTTGGGGAGGGAGGGAGCATGGAAGGGAGGGAAAAGTGTGCATGGGGTGGGGTGGGTATAGAGAAATGATGTGTGCATGAGGTAGGGAGGGAGGGGAGAGGTGGCGACATGCATGTGAGGTAGGGTGGGGAGGGAGGGAGTTGGGAGGGGAGGGCGATGTTCATGTGAGGTAGGTCGGGGAGGGACTAGTGGTGTGTGTGTGAGGAACATAGGGAAGGGAGCGGTGGTGGCATGGCTATGAGAGAGGGTGGGGAGGGAGGGAGCAGGGCAGTGTGGACATGAGGGGAGGCATGAAGCAGAAGAGGGAATTTGGGAATTGAAAAAAGAAAAATATTTTAAAAAAAATTATGATTTTTTTAAAAAACTCCTATGTTTTTAGTAACGTTGCAAAATAAGGTTCCATTTACCATTGTTTCTAAAAAACAATAAATTAGGTATGTATAATTAGATATGGTTACAAATTTCATTAATAAGTGAAATTTATAAGCATTTTTAAATTATAAAAAATAAAAAATGTCTCTAAATTAGATACATTACATTTACTGATGTTTTTAGAAATATCAGTAAATGAATTAATGACATTTTAAAACGTTTCTAATGAAAAAAATCATCTCTAATTTAGATTTCTTTAGTGTGTGTAAGGGTCAGATGATGGATTCTGTTGATGCATAAGGCTAGCTCCTAGTTTCTAAGTGACATGTAAGGGTAACCTGAGGTGCATAAGGGTAAATAACATGATTCAAATAGTTTGTAATGGTAAATCCAGGTTACCCCTACATAGCACTAACTTTAGAATGAAATAATTAATTTTCTTTTCTTTTTCTTTTTCCAACTCAAGCTTGTAACCTCTTTTGATGAATTTGAAATCCAAAAATCATTAGAATAAATGCCTTTGACTCGTTAAATATTGCAACCTACATTTTAAAATATTTAAAACTATCACATTCATAATCAATTCAAAGACAAAATTAAATGATGAATTTATTTTGGGAACATCAATACTGCAAGTGAGAGCACCATCAACCTCTTCTTAATAATATTTAAACATTTTATGCCTTTAGTTTTTAAAGATACTCTTGAGTCCATGAAACCAATAATTCATATATTTTATATCTAAAAAGTCAACATTCATCAAACCATGTTCTTCATTTGGTTTCCAGGTGTGTCTAGATGAACCTCACCATCTATCCTCTATTTTTGGGTGCAACTTTTTAAAAGGTTAATTCTAGGTTAGGTTCTGTATTATTCTCTTATCCTTATTTCATGAATAGTTTTAGATTTTATCTTTTGAAATATTTTTTGAGAAAATAAAGAATTATTAAATGATAATAATATGAAATTATCATGAATAATAACAAGGAATTATTATGTCTATCATGGTTTATCGAGGAGAGGCAAATTATGATAGCCTGTAGTTTTTTTTATTTCCTTTTAGAAATAAAATAATAAAATTGGTTCTAGGGATCCCTTGAAAGTGGTTTGAACTGACTAATATGTGGGTGATATTCAGTTGATGATTGCATGATGAACCTTTAAACTGATAAAAAAACCTTGAGGTGGGAAGTTTCATTACCATTTGAGGATACCATATACACGTTTTCTTTGGTATAATTATTTTGTTGGCATACCATGATAATCTTTCTTAATTATGATCTCATTTGGGTGCATGTGTGTATCCTATGATACCCATTTATGATATTTGATTCCATGAATGTTTTTTATATGTAGTTTGATCGTGTTTTATGTTGATCACATGTATATATGTTGTTACTATATTCTCATGATTATATTATATGATTTCCTTGTTTTCTCTACCATGGTATGTGTGTTACCATGCATTTGGAGGTTGTACTAGGTAGTTGGGATAGGTGGACCATTGGGTGATGATCATCCCTTATAGGGGGAGTGTGCACAACTTATGACGATGATGAAAATGGACCTGAGTATAGGGAAGGGCCATGATGATCTGGAGGCCTAACCCGAGTAACTGAAGAGAGGGTTATGATAGCCCAGAGTCCTGACCTGAGTTAGTGGCAATAGGGTCATGATATCCTGGAGGCCTAACCCAAGGCACAAATGGGGTATGATGGCCAGAAGGTCTGGCCCACGATGGATATGAGATATGACAGCCCAGAAGACTAATCCAACTCGATGCTTTGAGTCTTTTTAGAGATGTTACTATAAGAATTGTGTCCATTCCTTGCTTACTTATGACATAAAAATACTATCCTTTTGTCATGGAGCTAAAACATATACGATTAGGGATTTATTGAACCATGGTTAGTGAACAGTCCATTGGTATGTGATTGTATGATTATTATGCATGTTTTCACATTTATTATTATCATAGAATACACCTTCTATACATGTGCACATTTTTTAAGGACACATTAGTGGCATCTTATTGGGTTTTATTACTCACAACCAGTACATGCATATCAGTTCACATATAAGCTCCATGTATAGGGATCTAGACAAGGGTAAGGGGCCCATGGATGACGGTTAATATGAGGATCATGGAACTAGGAGTGGTATTGGGACAAACTCTAGAGGATTACTGGAGTTTTATTTATTTATTATCTTCTATCACATTACTTTGGTTTTCATTTTCACTTAGGGAGCCCTATTGTTTATTATTTGTATGTATTTTGTGCCATGCATTATGAAATTATGATTATCTAGTTTTCCCTAGTTTAATCTATTATATTTATTTATTATTATTTTTGAAAGGATTGATACTAAGGGTATAATCTCCCCATTAACGGACTTAGACCATCACTTCTAGTCAGCAACCTATTTCATACGGGGAGGCATGTATGAGGTCATGTGGAACTTCACATCATACATGATATTTTGGGCCTGGATATTCCTAAATGGTATCATAGAATAGTTTTCTTATTTTCTTTTAACTAAACTGGGACATTATAGAAAGGAGAGAGGTTGTATAGAACATGGCAAGGGGAGTTTCTATGTGCCTGACCAACTCATGTGTTATAGACCTCTGAGTTACCCTTTATGGGATTGATGTTATTGTTTTTTGGGATTTTGGGGAGTGTTTATAAATCATTTTTAGGGACATAGGATCCCATTCCATATATATACATGTTTGTGTTCTATATATTAGTTTTTTGATTTAATACCTTGATTTGTGCTTCCTGTTTGGGATAGAATCATACTATATTGTGTGATATATATATATTTTCCTCGATATTGGGATATGTATATGGTAGAATTAATTCTTAGGACTTGGGAATATTGTTATTATATATATATATATATATATTATATTTACTAACATGAAGGGACGAAGAACCTTGGTTAGTGATAGGATAGATATACCTTGGGTTGTGGGAAGCCACCCATGGCCACCTTTTTGTGATCCCTTAGATTAATTTGGATCTATTTGAAATATTCTAAATGTTTATATTCATGTAATAGAAGATACTACCCTATAAAATATTGATGGGACTTATAGTTGATGTGGTTTAGGGAAATCCCACTAGGGAAGACACCCCTATCCCACCATATGGTATGTATGGGGGCACAGGTAATCATGCTCCTTGACTGGATCTGGTAGAATAGAAAGTAGGCCCACTACATCTGAGAGTCCATACAATTATTCATGTCTAGGGTAGAGGGGTGTTGAGGTCCATGGTTAACTATGCTAAAGACCTCCATATCCAACAATCACTAGCCTTTCAGAGAACTGGTGAACCAAAAGACGTGGAGGACTAGATTGATATCATTGAGGGTTGTCTCCATCCTCATCGATATACATGAGAATAATAAGGTGAATCTGATAGTTTTCATGCTACATGGACCCATTAGAATGTAGTGGAGCATCATAGGACATGATGGAATATGTGAGGATCTCAGCTAAGAGGCCTTCAAGAACCTATTATTTGGGGAATTATTTCCTGAATCGATGAAGCTAGAAAGATCACATGAGTTCATTGATATATATCTTGATTCCATGAATATATATACATACTCCTATTATTTCACATATCTTCTCTACTATTATATTCTTTTGGATGAAAATGATAAAAAACAGGCCATGAAGTTTGAGATCAGACATCATCCTGATGTTAGATGATGTGTTATGAGTATTAACCTAAAGATATACTCATTACTTATGCATAAGGCCCTGACTATCAAGAAGGTCCTAGAAGAGGATCGAGTAGTTTGTATTCTTATACCTTTCAATGCTTAGGTGGGTGGACCTCCAACTTTTGTAGTGAATAACTTTTCTAATAGCAGGAAGAGGAAGACAAGGGATGTGTAATAGGGTAGTGGTTTACAGGTAGAGTAGAGTTCAACATCTTTAGTTCCCTCAAGAGGTGATCCATAATGATTTAATTATGGAATTAACAGACACTTCCATAGGGACTCCTCGGTACCTCAGATAAATTTTCAACAATGTGGAGACATAGGGTATCTAATACAGTTTTTATATAGAGCTATGAGGCCAGGATTCCATAAGGGAGTGAAATAGACATGATCACGAAACCTGAGATTTGACTAGGGTCCTCAGTAGTAGCCTCAAATTATGACAACTCAGATTAGTCAGGCATCTCAGTGGAAACCCCATAGAGCTGAGGAACCATATACTATTCGAGGTATGGTTTTGATCACCTCTAATTCAACTACTACGTTGTGTGATACCAATGTTTCCTATTCCTTCATATATGCAGAAGTGTTTTCTAGACTTGAATTACTAGTCAAGTTTTCTTTTGAGTTACTTTCCATAGATACACCATTGGGAATGGAAGTGTACTATCTTCAATAAGTCCCATAGTATCCTATATACATTTCCCATTATGGAAATACTTGGGACACCATGATTCTAGAGTTGATAAGATTCTATGATATTCTCATTATGGACTGGCTAACCAGCTTCTATGCTCACATTGATTGTTATTATAGATGGATATTATTTACTTCCTCAAAGGGATAGAGGTACATGATTAATAGATAATGGGATCTAGGATAAAGTAGTGTTGGTTTAGACTTAAGTCATATGAGGATGATCGTGATGAAAATTGGGTGCTTGGATCTTTTGGTAGGATCAATGAAACCTCCCTCATCTTTTCCTTGAGTTGTAGATCTCTATGAGAACATATTTCTGGGAGACTACACATGACTTCCCCCTAATAGAGGAGTTAACACTAAGATAGATCTTATGCTAGTTTCAAAACCTATTTTGATACCCACTTACCATATGGATCTAGCTAAGATATTGGAGTTGAAGGTGGATCTCTTGGAGTATAAGGGATTTATTAGGCTAAGTACTTCACTATGGGGTACAACTATTTTTTCACTAATAAGTTCGATGGTCGTCTCCAACTTTTCATAGATTATAAAAATATGAACTGGGCGATAGTGAAGAACATGTATCATTTTTCTAGTACCAATGACCTTTTTTATTAGTTATTGGGAGCCTAGTGGTTCTTTAATATTGATCTTTGATTGAGATATAAACAATTATGAGTTAGAGAGGATAAAATCCCAAAGATGATTTTTCAGAGAAGGTATGGGCTATAAAAGTACCTGGTGATGCTGTTATGACTAATGAATGCATTGAAATTATTCATAGATATCATTAAAAATATATTACTCTTATACCTCGACTCATTCATTATAGTTTTCATTGATGAAATCCTCATCTACTTCCTAATATAAGATCATCATGCCAGACATCTTGAGATAGTCCTGAGTATGATTTAAGTAAATTAGCTATATAGAAAGGTATAAAAGTGTATTTTTTAGATTAATTAAGTAAAATTCATAGGGAATTAGGTATCCAAGACATGTATATTCATGGATCTGGACAAAGAGGAGGTAGTGATTTCCTGAAAACATCCCTATAAAGTGTTCAATATTTGGAGGTTTTTGAGTTTATCTAGATACTACTGATGTTTTATCCATGGATTCTCCCATTTATCAGTACCTGTGACTATTTTTGTGAGGAAGGGGGTGAATTTAAAATGGTTGTACTATTGTGAAGAGCGTAATAACCCAAAAATTTTATAAATGAAATTACCTTTTAAATGAATAAATTCTTTATTATTTAATGTAGTTATAGAAAATACATGCACTACTTTAGTTACTTTAGAACAATTATAAAATATAGAATATCATATTTAAAAGATTGATAATCATATTAACCATTGATAACATATCCATTTTACAATGACTAAAAAGGATAATATATATTAAGGTTTATGATAATATATAATTTTTATATATAGAAGGAGAAATGGTCATGAACAATAAGATCATACCCTATGAATCCCATTTATCAGATCTTCTGAGGGAGATGACATCATTTGGATTTTCCCTTGAGCAATCCTAGGATGAAATTCAAAAAATAAAGAATGAATGAAACTTTTTATAGGATAAGTACAAGCTTATCAAGATCATGACCCAAACCATGTTTGTCGAACAACTCTAGGAGACCCCACTATCACACACCTTACCCTTAGGGTGTACGCTGGTGTAATAAGGGGTTATGTATCTAGACCCTAGTAGTATGAATTTAAATATATTCATTTTTAATAAAATAATGATTATATTTATACATTTTTATTATTACTTTATCAATGATTATATAATGTGTTTGATAAAAATTAGATTTTTATATGAAGAAATCAAAATATTATTTTTAGGGAAAATATTTTTTTAATTAAGACACTCTTTCAATAAATTAAATAAATTTTCAAATAAATGTTATTTTAATAAAATATTCTCATCAAATAATATATATTTGAATATAAATGGTAATGTAATATAATGACTTCCAATATAATCTTGATAACGGTCAGAAAACATTTGTTTCATAAAACCCAGTATTTTTCAATAAATAGATATTTTTTATTTAAAAGCATAAATTATTATATTTAGAGAATTTTTTTATTAAAAAATATTTTTTAAATATTCTCATCAAAATTAGACAACTTTTATTTTTTCATAATTTTTCGAGACAGACGAATGTTTGGGTAAAACTTAAATATGAAATAAATATATTGTATGTATTATGTCATAATAGAAGCCCACAATTGATGTAATATGTACTATAAAGAGTATCCACAACCCAAAGCATGTTTCCTATTTAAAAAAATTCATTTTTAAGTTATTCTATTAATTTTAAAAACCCTTAATGAATCCTCTAAAACCTATATTATAGGATTAGAAATTAATTCTTTATAAACATGACTCACTTCCACATCACTAAGAATATTATTTTAATGATTTCGGTTTGTATACTTATAAAATATTTAAAACCACACCTATTTAGAATAATCCACAGTAAAAAACTATGGGAATATTTTTTTGATTATTTTATCATATGGAGTTAAAAACCTATGTTTAGAAATTAATAAATAATTTTCCTATCTTCCACAATAAAATCCCACCCAACCTTCCATTCCTTTTCAATAAAAACTATTTGATAACAAATTTACTATTAATTTCAATATCTATATCCCAAAAATTTGTTCCCACTCTTAATAATCTCCTCTCACCCTTTTAGAAGTTCCCTCTCAAGGTAAGAGATCCTATCCTCTTCCTCTTTATTTAAGCACCTTCTTTGTATTATTCCTTTGTATTTAAACTTTTTCATGTTAGAATATGTTTTTAAACATCCATATTACTATACTTATGTTTTATAAGTAATTATATATTTCCTTTAAATCTCATTAAACCCTTCCATGAATCTCTATGTACACCCGTTATGTTGTTGAAATTATCCCGTAATTTTTCATGCCAAACAGTTGTGTAGTGAATACCCTTTCCCATTTCCAATCAATGGTATTCACCTAGATGTACCGATACTTAATTAAATTGGTAATTCCATGTATATAAACCACACTCCTTAATCATTGGGTTAAAATTTATGAAAATTGTTTATATTTTGAATGATTTATGTGGAACACAAATGCATATACACGATATAAATGTGATGGGTGAGGGAAAAATTATATAGCTCTACAATGAATTGGGTAATATTTTTATCACTTGAGATACCATTTTTGGAGCATGGTATTGTATCCTAATCACACTATATTATGATTTCTTGGTGGTTAGACTTGAATAATTTTTATGATTTCATTTTTATGGGGGTGCCACATTCTTATGATGCCTTCATGTTATCATCTTATATCATTTTTCAATGTTCATGTTTATGGTTATCACCCCTTTAATGCCAACTTGATATTACTCTTGACTAACATGTATTATTTTCATCATGTAAATCTTTGATTATTACCCTATTGGGTATTATAGCTCACCCCTTTCTTATATACACCAATAGGTTATCCAATGAAGTTTTAGAAGAGAAAAATAATTTAAAAAGAATGTTAAGGATTTTTAAATAATGTTATTATATCCCTAGTAAATTTGTTATTCTATGTACCAAATTTACCAAATAAAATAGTCTTTATGATCTTTTGGGGTTTTATTAAGTGTTTTTATGTAATAAATCATGAATTAAGGCGTATTAAGAAAATGGGTTGTCATAGTTGGTATCCAAGTAAACTCCACTTATTCTGGGGGATTAGGATTAGAAACTTAGTGATATCCTTATGAATAAGACTAAAACTAATAAAACATACCTAAATTTTGGTAAAGTGTAGAGTAAGTGGTTTCCAATCCCCCAAATCACTATCTGGATACTAAAAGTGGATGTGGATCTAACACAGATTTACAAAGGGGTAATAACCCTATAAAAGGGAACATTAGGCTTGAATCAATAATCACCTAGTTCCCGAAAAAGATACCTTACTACACACTAATCCTTACACCCCCATGGTATATTATTTTTTAAATTCACAAGCTCTTTATGAATAATTATTAAGGGAACAAAAATTGCCAATAAATGTTTTGTTAGGAAATAGATCATGGATAACTTAGATTGAAACCTAGACATTCATAGGTTATGAAATATATGTCATTCATAAATCATCCCTATAATGTTCATAGTTTTCTATTTATGTGTTTAATGGTTAAAAATTTATCATCCCTAATTATTCCATTATATTAGTAAATTTATGAAAATAGGATAAACCGAGTCAACAACCAATATGAGGGGAAATTTGAAGACTACCCAAATGAGATGCCCATCCCAATGGGATCAGGAATTGGGAACTTCATGAAAATAATTTCTTACTTAGATAAATTTAGGAATACAAATCTAAATTTGGCAAAAAACCCACACCCCTAAGAAAGATAAAGTTACAATTGGGATCTTTTTGTGACCAAGGACTCTAACTTTTAATGGATCTTCCGATCCTTTAATCACATAAAAATAGTTCAAATTTATTAAAAATATATTATCTATGATTTAAATATCATAAAAAGAGAAGTTTGTGTTAGATATTTATCATATGGTGGGATAAGATGACCAATAGCAATCATTGATAAAAAAATACAAAGTCCAGGAAGGAGATCAAAGTGATTAAGTGGAAATAATTCCATAAATTATTTTTTCAATAAATATGTTCCTCATAATCTATGAATGAAAATGGATAGATACTTCCTTACACTAAATAAAAAGGATGATGAATCCATTAGGTTGTATGAGGAAAACTTCAAAAGACTTTTATGATACACCTATGGCTTTTTCATTGACCCAGAAAGTAAGTTTTATCACTTCTTTGGTGGTTTAAAGTCAAGTCTATGAAAAGATTTTGAAATTTTAGACTTTGAAAGATATAAGGAAATTTTATAATTTAACTTAAAAGTTGAAAAGACGATTAGGGAATCTCAAGGGTCTTATGAGTCTGGATATAGGAAGTATAGAATATATTTTAATTCTATTGGTGCGATGGAGAAATATAATGGGTGAAAGAAATTACAACACACTACATGTCAAAATTATGGGAAGAAGAATACTATAAATTAATTAACAGGGATAGGAAAATTCTTTAGGTCTGGAGAATAAGGCCTCATATATAAAGAATGTTGATAGAAAAAACCCACCAATGTCATGGATGAAATTAATTCCCTAGAAACACATTATTCCACTATCCAATGTTTCTACTAAAAGGAACAAGTTAACTATGTGAATCAATGAACTAATCCAAGGGTTGTTGAGGAAAATCAATGACAATAGTCTCTAAGGCCAAAATAAAAATGGAGAGCATATTACATCACAACTATTGAGGTGGATCCTAAAAATGAAGTGGTGGAATTTATGCTAGTTATTCATTCAATGATAATGAACATAATATTTGATTCTGGTTCTATGAATTCTATCGTATCATTCAAGTTCAGTAAAACTTTTCAAACACCACCTAAAATCATGGAAATTAAGCTAAATATAAAAATGGAAAATGGGAAAATTATTACATACCGAGTATATAACTTATACCTTATCCATATCATGGGAAATACTTTCAAATGAACCTTGTGATAATACCTTTAGCTTAATTTGATTAAATTATGGGTATGTATTGTATTTCCTCATATAGAGCCAACATAAATTCTCGAGAGAACGAAATCACCATCAATATCTTGAATTACCATTCAATTACATATAAGTTCAAGGTGGAGGATGAATTTCTATTAGTATCATCATCTCAAGCATGGATATTATTACATTATAAGAAAAAGTATATCACTCAAATGATTAATACTAAAGAAAATATCATCCTTGATAACATGTCCATTGTAATGGAACATGATGATGTGTTTCCCAAATAATGTTATGGTCTTCCTCCTAGTCAAAAGTTTGAGTTCTCAATTAAACTTATACCTAGATCTTTTCAAATATCCAAGACTCTAGGTAGAATGGACACTGTTGAACTTAAAGAGTTTAAGACACAGCTATAAGAGAATATATATAAGGGGTATATATGCTCATGTGCTTTATCGTGGGGGTGAACCAATCCATTTAATTAATTATAATTATGGTTAAATGTTCCTCTGTATTGATTATCATGAGCTCAATAAGATCGTTGTGAAGAAATAGTATCCTTTACCATGGATTGATGAATTTTCTGATCATATATGTGGAACCCAATACTTCTACAAGGTGGATCATTGATTCAGATATTGTCAAGTAAAGGTGAAGAAAGAGGATATCCTAAAGATTACTGTTCATACAAGGTACACACACAATGAGTTTATTGTTACTCTATATGCCATTTAGACTAAAAATTTATACCTCTATTTTCATGGTCTTAATGAATAGAGTGTTTAGGGATTTACTCAAAAAATTTGTGATAGTATTCATAGATTATATTCTTATCTACTCCAAAATCAAGGAGGAACATAAGGATCATTTGAATATTATATTAAATACCTTAAAAAGAAATTTTTTATGTGAAGTGAAGTAAATCTAAGTCTTGGATGTATCAAGTAACATTCCTATGGTGTGTTATCACATACAAAGCTATATATGTAGATCCTTAAAAAAGAGACAATTGAAGGATGGGTGATCCAATATCTATAATGGAGATCCACAGTTTCCTTGGATTAATGGGGTACTATCATCAATTTGTGAAACATTTATCATTATTTTCACACTAACCAAACTAATTCGAAAGTGGGTGAATTTTTTATGTAATTATGAATGAAAAGAAAGATTTAAAGATTAAAATAAGAGACTAATAATTATACCTATTCTCACATTACCCACTATTTGGGAGGAATATTTTCCCTATAATGATGCATCAAAAATGGCTTGGGTTGTATACTCACGAAAGATGAAAAAGTTATAGCCTATGCCTCTTACCAATTAAATATACCTCAGTAGAGATACCCAACACATGATCTAAAAGTGTATATAGTGATATTCAATTTGAATATTTGGTGAAATTATCTATGAAGGGAGAAGTGTTACATATATATGTATCTTAAAATTCTCAAGTGTATATTTGCACAAAATGAGCTCAATATATGCCAATGAAGGTGGTTATAACTGATCAAGAATTATTATTGTTCAATCCATTACCATCTTTTTGGACATGAATAGTATAGAAATGGGAATAATAAAAGGATATTTATCCTACCTTACTTATATAAATACTCAAACATCCATTCTTTATAGGATTAAGGAGGCTTGAAAAGATAAATTAGTGTTGCAAAAAAGGCAGTGAATTTTCCAGAGTTCAACTTTTCTAAAGATGAAATTATAAGGTCTGTAACCTAGATATATGTCCCATAAAAACCATAATTTAAGAGGAACATTATGGATGATATTATTAGCTAATCCTTCTCCATTATTCCATGAATCACTAAGATGTATATAAATCTAAAGAAAAACTTACAGTGGGATAACATGAATAGGGATATTTCATAATTTGTATCTTGATGTTTAGTATTCCAAAAAGACAGGGCGTAACTAAATAAGTCTAATGGTATGATGAAAACATTTCTCATACTGGTATATAAATGGGAGAATATAACCATAGATTTTTTTGTAGGACTCCCCAAGACATCTAAAGGTAATAACACCATCTAGGTGGTTATTGATCACCTTTAAAAGTCATCACATTTCATTAATATCATTGAATATTTACCTCTTTAATAACTTGCTAATACATACATAATGGAAGTGGTAAAAATGCATGGAGTACTACTCTCTATTGTATCTGATTGAGATTTCAGGTTTACATCGAGGTTTTGGAGAAGCACACAGAAATCACTAGAAACGTAGATTATTTTTAGTATCACTTATAACCCTCATATGGATGTCCAATCTAATAGAACCATTAAAACTATAAAGGATATGATGAGATCTTGTTCAATTTATTTCCAAGGATGTTGGGATCAAAAAATTCCCCCAGTGGAGTACTTATATAACAATAGTTTTCATTATATTATTCAAATGAAACATTATGAGGATTTTTAGAGGAATAGGTGTCAGACTCTAACATGCTGGGATAGAGTTGGAGAGAAGAAGCTAATGGAACCTGATATTGTCCATGATTTGACAAATAATGTTTAAACCAATCAACATCATATGAAATCAGAAAAAATTAGATAGAAAAACCGTACAAAAAATTACCAACATGACTTAGAGATTGAGGTCAAATATAAAGTGTTCTTTACTATATCAACATGGAAGAAATTGATGAAGTTTTGGGGGAAGGGGAAGCTTAGTCTTATATACATCGAACCCTTTGAGATCCTTGATCGAATGAAAGTCTTGGATTATTGACTATCACTCCCACTTAACCCATCTCAAGTACATGATGTGCTCTATGTATCCCTATTGAAGAAGTACATACTAGAAACCTCACATATACTAAATCTATAGGTAGTGCCATTATAGAATGATCTTTTATAAGAGCAGTAGTTGGTGGAATTTTAGAGCATGGAGAAAAATATCCTCAAAACAAGACAAACCACATGGTTAAAGTGTTGGGGATGGAACCACAAGTTTTAGGAGGTGACATAGGAATCGAAATAGGTGATGAAATAGAAGTACCTTCATACATTTTAGTGTATGAAATAAATTTCGAGGGTAACATTTCTGAATAGGGTAAGTATGTACCGACCTGAATCCCTTTTAAATGGATAAATTCCTTATTGAGTAATGTAGTTATAGAAAACACATGTAGTACTTTGGTTACTTTAGACCTATCATAAAATATATCATTTCATATTTAAAAGGAAATTAAGAATATTAACCATTGATAATATATCCATTGTACAGTGACTCGTAGGACAAGTATATATTAAATGTTATAATAAAGTCTAACTTGCACATACAGAAGGAGATATAGCTTCTACCAATAAGACTGTACCCTATAAAGACCATTTATCAAAGATTCAAAGGGATATGGAGTCACTGGACTTTTCCATTGATCAATCCCAAATGAAATTAAATAACTAAATCATGAAGGAAACCATTTTTGATATAATTTTAAGCCTATCAAGATCAAACCCCAAACCATGTTTTCTAAACCACCCCAAGAAATCCCCACCATCGCACACCATACCCATAGGGAGTATGATTGTTTGGTAAGGAGTTTTGTATCTAGACACTAGTAGTATGAATTTTTATATTTTACTTTTTAATAAAATAATGGTTATACTTTTCCTTTTTTGTTACTACTTTATCAAGGATTATATTACAAGTTTGATAAAAATTAGATTTTGACACAAAGAAATCAAAATTGATTTTTTGGATCATTATAGTTTCAATTAAGGAACTCTTTTGATAAATTCAATAATTTTCAAAATAAATGTTTTTTAACAAAATATTATTATTAAATTATATATATTTTAATATAAAATGTAATATAATTTAATTAAGTCCAATATAATCTTTATTAGGGTCAGAAAACTCTTATAATTATAAAAACCAGTATTTTCAATAAATGAGGTTTTTTGATTTAAAAGTGTAAATTATCATTTTTATATAGTTAATTTGATAAAAAATATTATTTTTTAAATCATTATATCAAAATTACCCAATAGTTATTTTTTATAATTTTTTGAGACAGTTGAATTTTTGGGTAAGAATAAAATATTGTATAAATATACAATATTTTTCATGACATCATAAAATCCCAAAAGTAATATAATAAATTCCATAAAGAGTAACCAGGACCAAAATTTTGTTTCCCATTTAAAACAATGTGTTTTTAAGTTATTTTATTAATTTTATAAACCCTTAATGAATACACAAAAACCTATATTATATTTTATGGTTTTAAAATTAATTCTTTATGAAATGACTAACTTTCACATCAACAAGGATAGTTTTTTAATGAGTTAGGCTCTTATCTATATAAAATATTAGAAACCACTACTATTTGGTAGAAACCATTGTAAAAACCATTTTATTTGTTTTTGTTTTTCATTATTTTATTATATAGAGTTAAAAACCTATGTTTAGAATTTAATAATTAATTCCCCTCTTTTTTCTATAAAAAATCCACACAACATCCAATTAATATTCATTAAAAACCATTTCATCATTAATTTAATCCACATTTACCTCTCTATATCCCTAAAAATGAGTTACCAAGCTCTTATAAAGATCCTATCAAGCTTTTAAAAGCGCCCTCTTATGGTAAAGGATATTCTTATCTCCCTTGTAATTTAAGATACTTCTTTGTATTATTCCTTTTTATTTCCAATTTTTCATATTGTAGTATGTTTTTACACATACATATTACAGTCCTTGTGATTTTAAAGTAATTATACACTCCCTATCACTCTCATTAAACCCTTCCATGAATCTTTATGTACCCCTATTATGCTGTGGAAATTATCCTGCGATTTTCCATGCCAAGTACTTTTATAGTGAATACACATATCCATTTCTACTCAAGGGTATTAACCTATATATATATATATACTTAATTTATTAGGTACTTCCATGTATTTAACACACACTCCATAATCATGGGTTTAAAAGTGATAAAAAATGTTCTTATATTGTATGATCTATGTGGCACACAAATGCATGAACATGATATGAATGTGATGGGTGGGCCTATAATTATATATCCCTAAAATATATTGGGTAACGATTTTTTATCATGAGATGCCATATACTATGCATGGGAGGTTATCCTAAGAACACTATGTTATGATGTGTGAGTGGTTGTCCTCTAATTATGTTTATGATGTCATGTTTTATGATGTTTCAACATTCCTATGTTTCCTTAATGTTATCATCAAATATAATGCTTCAATATTCATGTTTATGATTATCACCCCTTTAATGTTACCTTGACATGCCCCTTGACTAACATGTATTATTTTCATCATGTTAAAATTTGAATATTCCCTTACTAGGATTTATATCTCACTCATTTCTCATGTATGTCCCCAGGTTATATTGTGTAGTTTTAGAAGAATAATGGAATTTTAAGAGCATGTTTTGGAATTTTAAACAATGTCATTATATCCCCATTAAAGTTATTATGATATGTACCTAGTTACCAAAGACAATAGGCCTCATGGTATTCTAGTATTGTATTAAAAAATTTCTTATGTAGTAAATCTTTAATTAAGATTTATTAAGAAAATGGGTTTCCATAAAGAGGTGTTTCTTTAGCTGAAGAAAAGTTTTACTACAACTCTAGTGTTGATCCTACATAAGCCTAATATTGGATATACTATGCAGTACAATTTATTAGGTGTTGGTTTGTGAGCAGTAATGATGTTGAGGGAGTATGTAGTGGTTTATGGGTCACATCATATATGATCCCATGAGTGGAACTATTCTACCCATGACTCAGAGTTAGTACAAATGGCCCATGCTCTAAAGTTCCAGTGAAACCTTCTCTTCAGTGAGAGGTTTATTGTCTACATTGGCCACATGAGCCTATGTTATATCTTCACATATTGGGACCTGAATCAAAGGAACAAGTTATGTGTAGAGTATTTATAAATGTTTTACATTGAGATATTCTATACACATGGTAAGGGTAACATCATTGCAGATGCTCGTAGCCATAAGATAGAGGTTTCTTTTGAGGTTTGTGAGTGGCCTTTGGAGAAGTACTGGTGCCCGATGACCTTGTTTAATTATTTAAGGATTAATGATTATAAGGAATAGGTATTGATTAATTTTACTCATGTTTTCATATATTTACTTGTAGATTGAGTGGAGGACGATCAGGGTTCTGACCGGTAGTGTATTGTGGTGAGGGAACAACTAGTATCAAAGACCCGATGCCTAAGTGTTTGATGGATGAAAATGTTGTGATCATGGTACATGGAATATTTTTAGTCCCTACTTCCATCAATTAAGAGCCTATGGGATAATTTCATAAATATAGGAGGGAGGTATATACTAGAGAAAAAAATATATATTGTAACTTCAAGCAATAGTTCCGGTAGCTAGGAATAAAGAGGGACATTAATGGATTTGTATCTAGATGCCTTACCTATAATAGAATAAATATTGAGAACCAAATTTCTATTAATTTTCTCCAGTAAATTCTTATTCCCTTATATAAGTGAGAGGAAATCATTATGGAATTTTTAAGGGGTTACCTAGGACCCCTAGGATCCATGATGCTATCTTGGTGATTGTTAATCCATTGATGAACGTTTCTCATTTCCTAATAATCCAAGAGTCTCACTTAGTTGACGAGATGAAAAATATATATGTCCATGAGATAGTGTGTATATATGTATTCCCCTTGAGAATCATATTTGAAATAAATTCAAATTTTACATAATTATTTTGGAAGGCATTTCAAAATACACGAGGGACTCAACTAAGATTGAGCACAACATACCATTCCAAGATAGATGGATAACTAAAGTAGAATATTAACACACTGGAGGATATGATTTGGTCTTACACCCTAGAATTTTTTGGAGCATGGGATGATCATCTATCCTTGTTTGAGTTCTTATACAACAACATTTACCAAGATTCAATTCAAATGACACCTTATGAGTCTCTTTACAGGATGCCATGTCATTCACTGCTTGGTGGGAACAAGCCTGGTGAGGTGGTGGTTATGGGACCAGTTTGATTTATAAGACCTTAGAGATATTGAGACTAATTTATAAGAGGTTGATCATAACTCAGATTAGGAAACGATCTTATGATGACCATAGAATGAGACCATTGGAGGTTTCTATAGGTCACTGAGTGGGTTGGGATATTTGTGTATCATATATATCTTCCTTGATAATACTAAGGTTTGCATGTTTTGTTTCATGTGTCTCAAATCCAGAGGTATATGCCCAATTTGACACATGTGATCAATTTTAAGGATGTTGAGATAGATATTAGTGCATCACATGTTGAGTTCTCAATGTGGATTGTAGACTAGAGTGAGAAGTTTTTATGGAGAGGACAACACCACTTGTCTAGATCCTATGACAATATGGATGGATCTAGGTGAATATAAGAAGTGGCAGTCATATGCTCAAGCTCAGTGTCCTAATTTGTTCTATTTACACCACTATAAATACTTCTTATGGATGATAATTCATTATAGGGGGATATTTTTGATATTATAAAATTTTAATTATTCTTAAAACCCTATTTGATTATATTATATAAGTATTTTGATATAAAAATATGATTTTTTCAACATTTATTACCCTTATGCATCTACTTTTGAGGTAGTGTAAAGTATATAGAAAGTTCTAAGGGTTATGTAAAGGTAACCAAACCACTTCATAAGGGTAAGTGGAAGAAACATAAAATTTATATAGGAAAGGATGGAATCTCACTCAATGCACAATGGTATTTACCCATTCGTGTAAGAGTAAATGTGGAGTTGTGTAATGGTAACCTGATATTTCTTCTACCCATGTAAGGGTAAGAAGGGCTTCCATTAAGGGTCACCTAAAATATTTTTTTCTCATGTAAATGTAAGATGGAGTTATTATATTCTATGTAAGGGTAGACATGTGTTTACAAGGGATGAATAGAGTTACCTATGGATTTATGTAAGGGTAAGGTGTAGTTTTATGCATTGTGAAAAGGTAGATCATGGTTTCTAAAGATTATTTAAGTGTAAGGGATAATCTACATAAGGATCATCTTATGGATTCACTTAATGCGTAGGGTAACCCCTAGTTTCTAAAGGTCACATAAGGGTAATATAAGGTGTGTAAGGGTAAACCCTATGATTCAAAGGCTATGTAAGGGTAAAACATAGTTACCCTTACACAATGATCATGTTAGAAATAAAATAATTAAAAAATTTTTTTCTTCTTCCTCCATATCAACTCTATAACCAATTTGAAGAATCTAAAATAAAAAATATCTTGGGAATTAATTCCTTTGACTCATTGAAGTTTTAAAATTCCATTTTAAAAGATTTATAACCTTCACATTCAATAATCGATTCGAAGAAACAATTAAATGATAAATTTAATTTGGGAATATCAATGATGTGAGCCAGATCACCCCCGACCATTTTTTAAAATTAACCAAGCATTCTCTTTGTTTGATTTTTAGAGATCCTATTGAGTTTGAAAAGCCCAAAAATTCTTTTATGTCCGATCATTAAAGAATTATTTGATCAAACCAAGTTCTTCATCTAGTTTCCAGGTGTGGTAGAACCCTCACCCTCCCTCCTCTATTATTGGAAAAATCTTTTTAAAAGGATAATTCCATGTTGGGTTTTATATTATTCTATTCTCCCTATTTTGTGAATAGTTTGTGAGTTTATCTTTGTAAATTTTATTGGATAAATGATATAGATTTATTAGTTGATGATAATTCTAAGTTATCAAGAATAATAATAAAATATTTTCATGGTTATCTTTGTTTATTTTGGAGATAGAAATTATTATAACCTGAAGAGTTTTTATTCGTTTTTGGAATAAAAATAATAGATTTAGTTCTAGGTATCCTTGGTGATCAGTTTTAATTCACTAATAGAATGTTAAGATTAGGGCAATGATTCCTTAGAAAATCTTGAAGTTGACATTGAAAACATTGATGTAAGAAGTTCCTTATCATTTGGGGTTCTCATATACACTTGTTTTATTTGGAATAATTATTATGTTGACATACCATGATGATCATGAATGATTATAATTGCATGTGGATGTGTCTGTAGATTGTAAGACCTGTTAATGATTATTTATTCCATGAGAATTTATTGAAGCATGTTTGACCATGTTTGATGATGATCACATGAGTATTTTTTCCTAATATATTCTCATGATGATTTGTATGCTCTATCCAGTTATGTTTATTACCACGCCTTTGAAGGTTGTACAAGTTACTCAAGACAGGTGGACAATTGTGTGTTGATTGTATCTTATATGGGGAGTGTTAACAACTTGTGATGATGATGATGGGCCAAAGAATAGGGCAGGGAAATGAAGTCTTAGAGACCTGACTCAAGGCAGTGATATTAGGGCCATGATGACTTGGATTCCTGGTGCAAGGAACAAATTGGGTTTTATGTCCTAGAGGAATGACCCATGATAGTGACATGATATGAAATTCTGGGGTTAAGATCCAATTGGATACATTAACACCACCAAGATACATTACTATGATCCTTGTAGTGAGTCCTTGATCACATATAAAATTTGATGACTATTATTCTACCATGGAGCCAAAGCAGGTATGATAGGGGGTTTGTGGAATCTTTGTTAGTGTATGACTACTTAGTATGTAATTTTATGATTTTTATTCTTGTTTGTACATTTACTATTATCATCAAATATATATTTTATACATATTAAAATTTTTTAAGGACAAATCATTGGTGTCCTATTAGGTTTTATTACTCACACCCTATATGAGAATCTCGGTGCACACTCAAACTTCATGTATAGGGACGTTGGAAAGGTAAAGGGGACCATTGTAGATAGTTGATCCAAGGATCATGGAACTAGGAATGGTACTGAGAAGACTCTGAAGGATTACCACAATTTTATTTATTTATTATCTTTCTGAAAATTACTTTATTTTGACTTGCCACTTATGGAGACCCTTAATTTAATATTTTCATGACTTATGATCCATGAATTATGAAATTATGATTATTTAATTTTCCATATGTTACGCTATTATATTTATTTTTTATTATTTGTGTATGTATTGATCCTAAGAGTATAGTCTCCCCAATTACGAACTCAGACCCTCATTTATACTTTATAACCTCTTGTATACATGGAGGCACACACGAGGTCATGTGGCACTCCATCTATGACATGGTGGTTCGGTCCGAGACATTATAGTGAAAATGGAATATTCAAATTTGGAAAGAGGATAAATGTTCGATACATGCCAAAGCTAAAAATAGAATTATTAGATGAATATCATAGATTAAATTTCTCTATACACCCTAGTATTACCAAAATGTATCAGGATTGGAAGGAACACTTTTGGTTGGATAATATGAAATAGGAAATTTCATATTATGTATCAATATTCTTGGTTTTTAAATAAGTAAAGACTAAGATAAAAAATCGTAAAGGATTTATGAATCCTCTACCTAATCATGTGTGGAAATGGGATAATATCACTATGGAATTTTTCATTAGATTACCAAATAATCTGAGAAAAAAATGATGTTATATAGGTTATTATTGGTCTTCTTAAAAAACAATAACATTTAATTTCCATAAGGGAATATTTACAGCTTGAGTGCCTCATGAGGATCTATATTTATAAAGTTCTGATAATTCATGGTTCACACATTAAGATTTTATCTGATTGTAACCCATAGTTTACATTAAAATTATAGAAAATTATTCAAAAGGATCTTGAAATTAAGCTATATTTGATAATCTCGTATCATCTTTAGACAGATGGATAGTACGAAAGGACTATTTAGAAATTCGAAAACATTTTGAGGTCTTTCTTACTTGACTTCCAAGGTATGTGGAATCAATATTTACCTTTGGTGTAACTTATAAATAAAAATTGATTTCATTAAAGAATTCATGGAATCGTATAAATTGTTATAAGAGAAAAGATGTCATACACCAGCTTTTTGGGACAAAGTTAGAGAAAATAAGTTTCTAGTCTTAGAACTTATTAAATATACAATGATGAAAGTGATAAATATTCAAATTCACATCATGGAATCTCAAAGAAACAAAAAGATATATAATGAAAATTGAAGGTAGGATTTATAATTTCAAGTGAGAGATCATGTTTTCTAAAATGCCTATCCATGAAAGGGTTTTATAAGGTTTATTAATAAAGAGAAACTATTTCCCATATATATCAAGCCTTTTGAAATTTTGGAAATAATTGAAGCTACAGATTACCATTTGGAAATTCCACCTAGCCTCTCTAAAGATAATTATGTATTTCATATCTCTTTATTAAAGAAGTACATGTCAGACCCAACACATGTAATCACCTCTAAGTAAATATAATTGGACCCTTATTTATATTTATAGGAAGATACAATTCATATTCTTTACATTAGAGAACAAGTATTGTGGAATCAGATAAATTGATTGGTGGAGGTACTTTGGAGAAATCATAAAATAGAAGAGGTAACATGGGAACCAAAATAATTTATGATGAATAAATACCTAATTTTTTTTCATGAGGTGACATTATAGAAATTTTTAATAGGAAATATTTTTAAGGAGGGAAGAATGTAACACCATATAATTAATTACTTTCTAATTGAACAATAACATAATGCAAATAAATTTATTCAAGAATGTGATTAAAACCTAAATTCATGATTTTTAAAAAATTAATTTGATGAAATGAATTTAATTTTAATTCATTATGTCAAAATTATCTTAGGATTATTTTTTTATATTTTTCATAAATAGTTTATTTTTAAGTGAACGGTGAAAAATACCAATTTTAGAAAACTGTCAATTTTAAGAAATAATAATGAAATACGAATAACTTTAATTTTCATAAACCATTTTTAAAGAAAAATATATATTAAATAAGTAATATAATTCATATAAAAATATAATTTTGAACTTAGAAATATATACTTAACATTTTGGTTATCTAAGTAATGTTTTTGTTCAAATAAAAAACTATTTTTAGATTATTTTTTTAATAAAGTATTCTACAAGGTGCCATTACATTTTATATTTGTTTGAAAGAAAAATAAGTCTTATTAAATATATCATAATCGAATTAATTCTATTGGAACTTATATTATTCATTATTATTTTTTAATAATTTTTATTATTTCAACAAATATTTTTCTAAAAATGATTTTCATTAAATTTGATAACTTATATAAAAATTATTTTTTCCCACTTCTATGAGATTAATCATTTAATATGGATTCTATTTTTGGAGTCATCATAATAAATATGAGGTAATAAGGTCAACTTATATGATACTGATATCTTAAACCCCATCTATATACTTGTCTTCTTATTTTGGGGGTTTACATTTTTATTTTCCATTTATTATTTTTTTGGATCATAAATCAACAAGTTACATGCAAGGGAATTCTTTTAAAAATATTTTTTTGAATTTTTCCTTACATTATTTTCTTATATTTCCATATTTTATTTATATTTTTTTTCAAAAAATGTCTTTAATATTATATAAAGATTTATTAGACATTTTTACCCATGTTCGACTTTATATAATTTTTTAAACAAAGAATCTTCTTTTCATTTTCTGAATGAGGTACTTTTTATCAAAGGTTTGAATAAAATATTTTTTAACATACAAAACAAAAATTAATTTTCTCACTTTTATGTATAATATTTTCTTTAAATCTTCATTTATATATTTCTATGGTTATTTTAAAAGAAAGCATTTTTTATAATATTTTTAATTTTTTTATATTGGAAGCAGGTGATTTCAGAAATAAAAAGTGTATTTATCTCAAGAAATGTTCCAGTGATCTTTTAAAGGTATTCTTATTTATAAAAAACATATTTTTTTTACTAGGGATATGATCCAATGATACCATATTTATTCTTTCTTTGGATGGATGGTGATTATAATGATGAAATATTGATGTTATATATTCTTGATTAAATAGGAATAATTATTGACTTATAAGGAATTTTGAGAATGAATTGTATTGATAATTCAAAATATAAGTAATGCATTAGATATAAAAGTGATGGATAGATCCTAGTTATAGATATCCCCTTGATGTATCAATAGGTGTCATGATAAAAAAGGGCAGTCATACCATATTAGATGGTCATTTTCTTTACACGAACCCATTTATTAATAATAGAATCTTGGTTGAAAGGCCTTAACGGTAATATTAATGATATCTTTATTGAGTTTCCATGATCATGAATGTCCAAAATATTTCATTTTATTTATTAAGAATTTATTTTCATTTATGCTTGTGATTTTTATATTTATATTATCCATATATTTTCATTGAACTCGTGTTTTTGATTGAATGACATGTGTTATAATTGTCCACTTTTCTATATTGATTATGTCTTATTTACTCATGATAGTTTCCATTCTATGTAACCATTAGTGATCATCTGATATTTTCCTTTATTTTTTCCATTCTCCCTGATTTTAAGAAGGGTATTATGAATGATATCAAGGATACAATTTTTTTCTTATGATATGTTTTTATATTTCTAACGTAATATGAGAATCATGTATATATTTAGTTTAAAAAGACTTCTAAAATGATTGATCTTACATAGCATGGTGCCTTGTATATTTTACCAATGTAAAAAATTAAATACTGACATTAGGTTATTAGAGTCAGGTTGTTATATCTGTTATTCTCTCAGGATCCCTCCTGATGAAATCATGTATGCCATTTATCTCTCTCTTGATATCATCAAGTACACTTCTTATAGATTCATCAGGTTGTGTTGGATATGTTATGACATCAAGGGAGTAGGCGGTCACTCTAGTTACCTCATGAGGATATTTGAGGGTCATTGTTTTAGGAAAAAATTTAATGTGACACAACTTATTTCATTTTTTATATGAATAAATTATTTTTTTCATAAATTATACATGTAATAATATTATAAAGTCAAACATTAATAGTTTAGAAGTATGGAATTTGAATGGAATGAAGATCGTTATACCATTTGATAGTTTTGGGATCCCGATAGAGGATGTAGTGATATTATTCGGTCAGATATTGGGCCAATTAGATTGTGAGCTAGTGACCCTTCTCATTGAGAATGTATCGGTGGTGGGATAGGGTTATCAGGTAAATTACACAATTTCATATTGATTTAGGATACAAAGTTTTATTTATTTTAAGTTGAAATATAAATATAAACCACAGTTTAATTTTCAAACAAATTGTAATTCAAGTTCCAAAAGAAGGGAGTGTATATGGATATAGAGGTAGAGATGATTCTCTCTCATCAAGAGGTAGTAATAGGGATTGATTTTAAAATCCATCTTGATGATGTTGTATAACTAACCTCAATATTTGTAACTTATTGTGTTTAACTTAACATACATGTACTTGTTACTTATTGTGTTTACTAATCAAAAGAAACTCATCACATATTGGTATGATATCAGATAAACTATTTTATGATGTAAGTATAATGTCTATGAGGTGTGTGCATTTTTGGGGTGGCTTTTCATTTCCAAAATTTATTTATTCATAAATCAATGATTTTAAAAAAAATTATTTCGAAATATTTTAATAAATTAAAACTTTTAAGTTTAACAAATAAAGTCTTGTAGGTGATTTAAAACTTTTTAATTGTTAATGAATTATGATAATGCTATCCATTTTTTATAATATTCAAATGAAGTTGAAATATATTTAGATTAAAAGATAAATAATTTAATTTTTTCAATGAAATTTGTGAGAATAAGTTAGTTTGAGTTTCATATGGATTGAAAAATTGTTATTCAAGCTTGAACCACATGTAATACGACTAAATAGTCATATTTGGATGTGGGTTAATGTTTTTGGGTTGTAAGTTTTGATTTTGTCTTGTTGATTTCTTCAGTAACCAAGTTATTTTTATTGTTAATTTTTAATGAATTTATCAGTATGTTAAACTTTATAAAAAACCTCTTATCATATTTTATATAATCATTCTATTATAAATGATTTTATAGTGGTTGTTCTTTATTGGTTTAATTTATATTTGTTGATGTTTTGTTCACTAAAATGTTTTTATTATTAGTTCTTGGGGATTCTATTTGAATTTTTTTTATACTGTAACAATTAGATGCTATTGGAGTTGGTGCCCTAGAACCAACTTATATGTCCTTTATGATTACCTGTATTCATGGTTATTAATATTTATAAACTCATTATATCATCATGATTGTTCTTCTATGTGACATAGTATGCGATGATGTATTAAGAGTATCTGTTACAATGAAAGGTCATAGTCATTTTCTACTATGATTAGAAACCAAAATTACCATGAAAATATTATTAAATATATGTTTTATAGATGGATGAAATTATTTAATAGACAAAAATGATACATGATATCAGGGGTAGAGACTCATAGGACTTTGAGGCAGCTTCTCATGGTGTATTCCCTTGATAATTTCCAGTGTAGGAGATTATAATAATGAGACCCACCAATAAGAAATCCACATTTATATGTGTCATTGGATGTTCTTATATGCAGACATTTTTATTGGTCCTTAAACATTAATATTATTATTAATGTATGTTATGAGTCATGTACTTTGATGAATTGACGAAAATCATGATGATATATTTTTTTGGTGAAGTGGAATTCCTTTGATGTGTCACGAGTAATATTTAATTGATGAATAATGAGAGAAAAGATTTATCCCATCTATTATCTAATGAAAGTTGATATCTGAGTCCTTTTTATGGAAATGATATAGCGTAAAAAATCCATGATCATGTTGTTCAGTTGGAAGGTTTAATTTTCATAAATCCAACAAAAGAGACACCAACCACATGGGTTGATGGCACCTAAATGCTACTTGCTTGATTAAATATATTAAGATAAATGGGTTATATTAGAAGGTCAGTGTTTGTATGAGGTTTTATTTCATTAAGAAATTGAATTATTTCTATATGGGTGCCTTTGTGGGTTGTTATAAGAAAACCATGGACTTTGGGTTTTATCACCTAATGCCATTAATAGAGGCCCAGATGGTCACACACTAAGTATATCCAAATCCTCAGTTAAATTATATTATAGTTTATTATTTAATAAGTTGAATAAATATTATTCTTTCTTGTGGTTTAATAATTAATCATGTCCTATATATCACATATATTTTTTCACTAGTTATTCAAGAGAATATTCTATGATAATAACATTTAATAAATATTTATTTTCTATTTAGTGAATATAATATTTATTTATTTATTAGTGAATAATTCAGTGATATATATTTAATAAATAAATAGTCATTAGTCAAGGCCTGATAAATATTCCATAGTAATTATGGATTAAGTTTAATGATCAGGTGAGAAATAATATATATTAAATATTATTTTCATAAATAATATTTAATTTAATTCACTAGATTTTAACATGTCAAGAAATAATAATATTATTATTATTGGCATGGGGCTTCATAGGGATTAATGAAATAATTAAGGGCACTTGTGAATTTTTTTTTATAACTGTAGTTGTATATAAACCCAATTATATTAATTTCTTATGGTTTTTATTTAATATGTTATGCACAATGACATCATGAAAGAATTATCTAAAATCACTAGAGATATCCCTATCAAAGGACTCTCTCATGAATAGAGAGTTATTCTTATCAAACACTAATCTCAAATATAGGGAGATCAAAGAAAACCATTCCTTGAAGACATTCTCATGGAAATAAAATAAGAATGATTTAAGTGTTAGGATCTACCATTCTAGCACCTGGAGATTCCAATGGTGACATTCAGAGGTTTTTCGAGGATGCGTTGATCAATGATTTATGGAAACTACTATTGATTCCTATAACAAAATAATGGTACGATGTTGAGATGTTTTCAGGTTTATCAATGATGAAATAATTTATCACAAGGTATTCATTTAACTATTTAAATTAATTATAAATAATATTCAATGATCCTATATTTTTGTTCTATCATTCTATAATTAATTACAATTTGATTCAATTTTGATGGTCACAACATTTATCAACATTGTACATATTATATTAATCATCAATTATGAAAAAATCCATGTTAGGCATGCCCCATCTGGCACTTCAGCTACGCTTGAATCCTTTAAGTGGTATGTGAGGGACCACATAATTATATATAAACATTTATAGATCATTGATTGATTTATTCATTTTTATAGTTTTAAATTATAGTTAATTAATTATTTAATATGAATCATTAGATCTATTATTATTCCTTTTCATTCTCAAAAATATTATCAAGAACGATTTCTTTTATGAATTAATAATATTCTAAGAACTCATCTAAAGGTTTCAAGGATTTTGTATGGGTAGCACAATAGTACAAGCCTTGTAGTCCATTGGTACATGCCTTGTAATTATGATCAATGTTCCAAGAATTAATTTTGAATTAATTCTATTCACGTGAATTTATAACTTGCAGTTTGTATTTAAATACACCTCATATTCAATAGGCTAGGTGGGCACAAAGTTTTCTAGACTACACGGTCTGTAACATATGTACATGACATGTAGTCTATTAGTAAATTATGGTCTATGTATTATCTTACACGACCTACATGATTGGTTACCATATAGCATGAGGACAACATGTCATGTAGCCCATATACATTCCATTTACTATATTATTTTTTTGTTACGATTATATGTTGAGTCCCTAGGAGTGTGCCATGGAATGATGGTTGGAAATATACACACCGTGTAGTTGGATTGTACATGTAGTTTATATTAACAAATTAAAAAAATTAAAAATTAATTTATTATACTTCTTAAACCTTATCAACATGTGTTCTGTGTGGTCATTGAGTTGAATCGTACATGCCATGTTACGAGTTATATATATATATATACTAAATTTCAAATTAATTTCTTCATATTGTTTGTAAATTCATATCATTTATAATTTGAAATATAGTCATTACTCTACATTCATTTAAACACAAAATGATATGTAAATATCATGTGTTCTCTGTGGTCATTCAGTTGAATTGTATACACCATTAAATTATGTGATAATTCATGTATACTAGATTGCACATGAGTAAACCGTATATGAATATAATACACATTGGGTATTTTTGTGTTATCATTGTGTTTCCTCCAAGGTTTATATTTTGTACATAGTTAATTTTAAATAAATTTCTTAATTTGTTTAAAATTATTATGAATGATTATCTCAAGAATGGTTTGATGATAATTAAGATAAAATAATTGATTAATTAAATATGACAATTACATGATGTGAGCACGATTTATATTAAATAAGAATGAATAGAATTGACTAATATTTTATTCAATGTTTAATTAATTTGATGTATGTGGATGATCATGAGAATAGGCTAGACAATGGTATGTGATTGGTTTCCTTTTACTTTATTATTAAATTAAATTGATGGGAAGTGCATCATCCCCCTCTCATTATGTAAGGTCTTGGAAGAACATGGTTTCTTTTACCCATTAACCAATTCTTTGGTTCCTCTCACCTTCGAGTGAGTAAAATAATATGTAATGGATGGTGCTCTAATTCTATTGGAGGAAGTTCAAGTTTGGTGTCAAGGTGAAACCAATCCAAGAGAGGTGCATGGGTGGACAGGTGGAAAGTTGCAACATGAACCAAGTCATAGTTCAAGGTGTTATTTTCCCTTAGGTCAATGGTTAGTTTATCATATACTAGATAAACAAACCATTAGTAAAATATTATTATCATAACACTTTGTTATTTTATTTCTATTAATTTTCATGGTTAAATTCATTATGCACGTTTTCTTACGAGCGCACGAATTAATGAATTAATGAGCATTCAAGATAGAACTAAAATAAATTTTATTATGCATAAATTTTATTATATACATGGTTAATCACTTAAGTAAATCCAACTAATATTTACAATAATTTAATAAAGATAAAATCCTTCAATTATATATATTGAGTTTGTATAGCATTTCACTACTTATGTTAAAATAAATCCATAGTTCAAAGTGCTTGACCGACCAAAGTTTAGGTTCTTTCAATTATCGTGGAATTAAAACTCAATGTTTTGGTTTGGATTAACTTAATTTATATTAAGCGTTGAATTCCAAAGAATGAATTGGTGTAAATAATAGGAAAAGTTTGAGTAAATCCAATTAAAGGATTTCGGGATTGGGGAGTCCACTCAACATGCCAAGGAACTATCAGTTAATGCAATTATATTTTGGAATGCCTAACTAAAACCTTTAAAATTGATTGGAATACCACATTTAGGGTGATGATAAGGGTAATATAGGTCCATTCCACTAGAATATCCAAGAAAATAAGGGTTTTGAATCCAATGTTGAGGTATATTGGGTTTTAAATAAAGAGTTGGAGATTAATAAATATAATATAATAGTTATTTATCTACATTATATAAAATAAAGTACTTAAATTATTCTCATCTTATTTATAGTAAAAAAATAAACATGACTTTAAACATTTAAATAAGATCTATTCTCTAGAAATATAGCTTTATCATAGGCACTAATATCTAATAATGGAAAATATGCTTATATATTATCCCACACCATGAAAGGAAACTGTATATGATAAAAGAACCTAATCTTGAAGCACCTGGTAAATAGTATAATTAGAAATAGTTGTATCTCTTTGAGAAACATTTGAATGATTCCCTAGATGTTCATTTTTTCATGCTATCATCCATGACCAATGAGATTATAAAGAAATATGAGGATATAGATGTATATATCATGATATCTCAACTTTAGGATCTCTATCAAGAGTGGGTGATACAAGAGATATATGAGATCTAAAATTATCTATTTACAACCAATATTGGAGAGTCAGTACCTAATGGGCCTCATATATTCATGATTATTGGATACATTGAATGCTTATGCATCTTAGGGATAAAATTCCTAGATGAGTTGTGCACATATCTCATATTTCCTCACTACCCAAGCCCTTATCTAGTTTTATTTCAAATTATAACAGGATAAAAAATGATAGGATTATTTTATAACTTATTACTAAAATTTCTAAAAGTGGAAAATGAAATGAGGTGTGAAAAACCCATAGTCTCTACAGTGAATAGAAAAAGGAAGAAAAAGGATAATGGGCCTAAGAATCATAATAAGTTTAAATCTCTTGAGAGCTGTCCTTTCAAAAAGATGAATATCTGGAGGAAGGGAAGGGAAAAGGAAGGAGTATGTTTTCCTTGTGGAAAGAAAATCCACTAGAATAGGAAATTCACCTAGAAGCCAGGGGAAGCTAATTTTTCATTCATTATCGAGTGAAATCTTATAATATTTATACATTTGGTATTAGATACAGCTTTTGGTTCTTAGATATATATCCAAATAAATGAACCAAGTAGATTCTGAAAGATTTATAGAGGAGAGGTGGATTTACGAGCTATGAATGGTTCAAGGATACTTGCTCTATCCATTGAAAATTTCCACCATTTATTTTGAATAATAATGATATTGGTTTTAAGATATTTTTATTATGTATTTATTGTCACCAAGAACATAATTTCTCTACCCTACATATATATATATATATGTTTTATTTTAAAATTTGTAAATAAAAGTTGTTTTGTTTTTAAATACAACATATTTTATGGTATGGAACATTTAAATAATGTTATTTATATATTAAATTATAAAAAAAGTATTGAAAATTGATGATGAATCATGTTTGGGTGACTTATATAACATCCAGCTATGAAATCACTATATTTATCATGTAAATTAGAAGTGTTTGAAAAAGTTCTATCAATATGGTTATTTAGAATATTTTGAGATAAACCCAATGGAAATATTTCATGCTTGTTTATAAGGAAAAATAACAAAAACACCATTTTCATGGACTTGGTGAAAGGTCCACAAAGATTCTTGGATTGGTGTACACTAATGTGTGTGGACCATTTCCAGTAGAAGCTACAGGTGGGTATTTTTACTTCATGACATTTTTTTATGACTTAATTATATGGGAATTTTTATACTTGATGTGGTATAAGTTTTAGTCCTTTAAAACATTTAAATAATTCAAGAATGAAATATAAAATAAACATGTACTGAAGATAAATAAGCTTTGATCAGATTATGGAGGGTAATATCTTATCGAAGAGTTTATCAACATTCTATGAGAGTTTGGGATTCTTTATCAACTCACTCGACCTTATACACTATAGTGGAATGGTGATAGTGAAAGTATGAACAGTACCTTACTAGACATTGTAAGGTAGATGATGATTTATGAAGATCTTACATTATTTTTTTGGGTATTTTCATTACAAATTATGGCATACAAACTAAACCAAGTACTAACTAAAGTGGATAATATAATTATATGTGAGTTATAGTGTATAAATAAACCTATTTTTTAATATACACATATACGGGGACATGATGAATTATTTAAGGCATTCTTAGTAAAAAACTAGAACCTCAGGACTAAAAGTGTATCTCAATAGGGAATCATAAGGAAACAATGGTATAATACCTATACAACCCCTTAGACACAAAAGTGATTGTCTCTAGAAAAGACATATTTCTTGAGAGGGAGAAGATTATCAAGTAGGATATTGGAAGAAAGATTGACTTCCATGAAGTTGTTTCTCAAGATACACAAGAGTTGGTAAATGAATAGATTCCATTGATCCTCATGGAGGAAGTTGTTATTTAAAGACAAGTGCTACATAATAACACTAGAGAGGTAAGATAATTATAGGGATAAGGTTTTCTAGTCACCAAATATGGATAATCATTATTGGTTGACAATAATTAACCTCTCTCCTATAAAGAGTTGGTAGAGAGCTTAGAATCCATTATATATAAAGATGCCATGAATTCTAAAATGGATTCCATATATCACTATTAAGTTTGGATTCTAGTTGATCTTATGGTTAATGTAAATATCATTGGGTGAAAATGGGAATTTTAGAGAATAAGGAAGGTAAATTAAGTACCTATAAATCAAGGCTAGTGGTTAAATGATTTAAACAGTGTCAAGGCATTGACAATGGTGAAATTTTTCCAGGAGTTTCCATGTTTAAATCCATAAAAATTATACTTTCTATAACTTATTTCTATGAATATGAAATTTTTGAAATGGAAATTAATTTTTTTCCCTTAATGGGAACCTTAAGGAAGATGTCTTCATGTTACTTCCAGAATAGGTTGTGACTCCAAGTGATCCCAAAAATATATTCAAATTACAAAGACCCATTTATGGATTAAAGTAAGTATCTAGGTCATGGAAAATTTTATTTAATGAATCTATAAAAGGTTTTGGTTTCATTAATAATGAATTTGATCCATATGTTTATAATCCTTTTAGTGGGAATTAAATTATTATCCATGTAGCATATTTTTATGACATATTACTTATTGGAAACCACATACTAGTCATATAGTATGTTAAGGACTGGTAAAACAAGTGTTTCTTTATAAAGGAATTAAGTGAATCTACCTATATTATAGGGATAAAAATAATTCATGATAGATCTAAGAAGATTATTGGACTAATTCAAGGTATATATTTTGCCCATATACTAAAGAGATTTAGTATAGAACAATCTGAGGAGGGATTGGTTCTAGTCTCACATGGTATACATCTTTATAAGAAAATGTGTCCTCAGTCAGAAGATGAGAAATAGAAAATTACACTTCCATGATTGGATCGGTCATGTATTCCTGTTATGTACTAGGCTAGATATTTCTTACACATTGATCATGGTAGTGAGATATCAAGCTAATCTAGGAGAAAAACACCCGTATGCTATTAAGGTTATCCTTAAGTATCTGAGAAGAACTAAGAATATGTTCCTACTGTATGGAGGAGACTAGGAGCTAGTCATTAGGGGTTATACTAATTCTTGTTTTCAAAAATCTCATAATGATATAAAATCATAGCCATGATATGTTTTCAGACTAAATGGATGAGATGTGAGCTGGAAGATTTCAAAGAAACCATTTGTTGCTGATTCTATAGAAGATTCCATGTATATAGAGAACATTAATGTAGCCAAGTAATCTATTCAAAAATGTTTTTTTAGGATCTTGTTGTGGTTCCCAACATTAAAGACTATATCAAATTATATTGTGGTAATAATTTGGGAGTGGATACTGTAAAATGTACAAGTTTACACCAATAGATAGATAACACACTTCAAAAGTATCATCACTTAAGGTATTTTTCTTTGAGGGGTAAAGTTGTATTAACTAGATTTTCTATGAAAGAAAACATGGTAGACACCTTGATTAAAGAATTATCCCAACAAAAGAATTAGAAACACGTGAGAGCTAGAAGAATAAATGTATTTATAAGTTGGATCTAGTTAAAGTGGGATTCTGGTAGAGTTAGTGCCCTAAAACCAAATTATATGTTCTTTATGATTACCAACATTCATAGTTTTGAATATTAATAAACTACTCATCACATCAAGATTTTTATTTTGCATGAAATAATATATGATAATGTTATAAGAGTAACTATCATACTAAGTGTTCATAGAAGTTCCCCGCTATGATGATAACCTAGAGGTACCATGACAACATTCCTAAATATATATTCTATATATGGATGAAATCATTTAAAGGAAAAAACTGATACAAACTATCAGGGGTAGAGACTCATAGTAATTTGAGGAACCTTCTCATGGAAAAGAAACTTGGTAATTTCGAATATAGGAGATTATGAGAATGAGACCCACCAGTAGAAAATATATATTCATAGTTTTCATTGGATGTTATTATTTGTGCACATGTGTATTGGTCCTTAGACATTAAAACTATTTTTAATGGATGTAATTAGTATTGTGAATTGAAGTATTGATGAAAACTATGATCACATATGTTCGTAGTGAAGTATGATACATTGGGTGTGTCATGAGTAATATTTCACTGATGAATAATATGATAAAAGATTTATCCCTTATTTAATTTAATGAAAGATAATATCTCATGTCTTGTAATGGAAATGATACAGTCGAAATAAATCCATTTCCATAGTGTTATATTGGTAAGTTCAATTTCTTGAAAGTTAAAGAATGAGACATCGAACACATGGGTTAATGACACAATCATACAACTTGTTTGATTAGAGATATCATGGTAAAGGGATTATATTACATGATAATCTTCTATGTGTGGTTTTATGTCATTGTGAAATTAATTTATTTAACTATGGGTTATTTGGTGTGTTTCGAGATGCTAACCATAGACTTTGGGTTGCTTCATCTAATTCCACTAAGAAAGAGTCCTCGAGGGTCACACACGAAGTATATACAAGACCTTATTTAAATAGTAATATTATTTATTATTTAACAAGTTGAATAAATATTATTCCTACATGTGGTTCAATAATTATTCATGTTTTCCTGATTTCATATATTTCATCACTATTTAATAAAGATAATATTTAGTGAGTAAAATATTTAATAATTATTCATTCTTTACTTAGTGAACATAATATTAATTTATTTATTATAAAATAATGTAGTGATATTTATTTAATAAATAAATAGTTTTTATTCAATACCCAATAAATATTGTGCAGGAATGGGGGACTTAGTTTAATGCTCTGGTAAGAAGTAATACGTATTAAATATTATTTGATTAAATAATATTTAATTTAATTCACTAGCTTTGTGCCTGTCATGAAATAATAATAATAATATTATTATTATAGACATAGTTTATGCAGGGTTTAATGAAATAATAAAGGTAACTTTTCCAATTATTATTTTCTAACCCTAGTTGTATATAAACCCAATTATATGATTTTCTTAGGGTTTATATTTCATTTTTTTCACAATGACATACAGAGATAATTCTCTCTATTCCCTAGAGATCTCCACCTCCAAGAATAGTCTTAAGAATGGAGAGTGATCCTCCCCCACCACCACTCTCAAGTATAGATAGATTGAACAAAACCCTTCCTTTGAGAGATTCTCAAGGTGATAAAAGATGAAAAACATAATTGTTAGGATCTACTATGATAGAACTTAAATATTACTATGACAATGTTCATAGGTTCAAGGATCATGTGTGGATCACCGCTATAGATAATACACTCATCATTCCTTCAATGAAACAACGATACACCCTAAAGACATTTTCAGATTCATTAATGAAGAAATAATTCATTGCAAGATAATTATTTAATTGTTTAAATTAATTATAAATAATATATGATGATCCTGTATTTTAGTTATGGTGTTCTATCATCAATTAATATTTGATTCAATTCCCTTTTTTACAGTGTTTATCATCGATGTACCTCTTAGATTAATCATCAATGTCAACAAATATACAAGTTGGGAATGCCCCATCTAATTCTTACACTATGCCCACACCTTTAGTAGTGGTTTAAACCATCCCCAACTAAGGGTAATAATTTAATTGTGGTTTAGACCACTGCTAAATGTGGTTTCCATATAGTGGTGATTTAAAATACTATTATTCAATACTAAAAAATTCAAATGAAAAACTATTTGTGAAAAGGTAAAATATGTTGTGAAAATAACGTTCCATGACATTTAAATAAAATTTCCTTGAAATTTTAAAAAATAACAGAAAATATATTCTAACACTAGATCTCATGGAGGTTTATTAAAAATACCATGAAATGATTTGGTAGTGATTTAAATCATCTATAAACACAAAAAACCGCTGCTACCATCCCATTTAACTATAGTAAAACTTTAGTGTAAAAAATTCAATTTAATAGAAAAAACTAGAACCATGTGTAGAACATTATATTTTTTTTATGGAACATAAGTGATATATAAACCTTTCACCTTCCTAAATCACACAAAACTTCATTATAACTCTCATGCTTTCCTAGATGAAATTAAATACTATATTTCCTACAAATATGAATTTGAACTAAAGTGAAATCTCTATCCCTCATATATAATCATGAGATTTCATGTGCCCTTAGGATGAGATAATTTAATTTTATAAAATAAACATTAGAATTTATAAGTATCATTTGATAAATTTTACTAAAAGTAATTAGTATTGTTACTTATAAGGATTTCATGAACTTGACAAAAAACTAAAAATTACTCGTTGACTAAACAATAATGTACTTTTTGTAATGGTTCAACCTCTCATAATCTAAGGTTTTACATATACACCCCAATACTCCCATAATCCCAACCCATTATAAAAATTAACTAATATCATAGTAGTGGTGGAGGAAATGGAATAAATTGACATATTCTACTATTTTATAGTGAAACTCTAACACATCCATTAGAAGTGAATAAATTTAGAGGTTGTTTGAATTGTTTTGGATGTGGATGAAATAATTTTGGAATATGGGTAAATGAAATTAGAAAAGTTATGAGAAACAATGTTTTTATGCACATGAGACTTCATAGTTATATCAAAGTGGTTGTGATGTAAGAAAAATGGAAAATGAATAGAAAAATGACAGTGTGGTATAATGTAACAATTGTATAGTAATATAAAAGTGATTATGAAGTTATATTAAAGTTATTATGAAGTAACCAAAGTGGAAAACTCATGGGAAAATAATTATGAAATTTAAATTAAGTTAACTATATAGTTGAAGTGGAGTGATAATGACTAAGAATAAAGTGAATTCTTAGAGATTTATTTTAAATGATAATGTTTTATTCATAGAGTGATGAAAGGGTAATTTAATGAAATTCTATTTTATGAGACACAAGGGGTAATTGAAATAAATAATGTTTCCATATTTTCAAAATAGAGTTGGAATATTTATTGGAAGATGATTAATTGATGCATATCAATATTGTTTAAGGAATAAAATGAACTAAGATATATGGAGAACATTATAGAGGACCTAAATATAATTTTAAAGTCATTTAAAGTACATTTACCGAAGATCGCGTAGAATTTCAAATGGAAATACACAAAAAGAAAAAAAGTATTTAGTGGTTGTATTCAAAACCACTACTAAATCTAAAATTTTATTTTTTTAAAATATTTATTTAATCTAAACATCATTTTTAAAAAAGTTCTAGAAAATTAATGATAATAAATAATTATAATTTTTTAATACTTGTTAATAATTAATAATTAATACTAATTAATTTTTTTAATCATTTATTATTTAAAATTTTAATTAATGATTTCTGATCATTAGTTAGTAATTATTTAAAAACTAAATAAATTATTAATCATTAATAATTATTTATGTAGTAATTATTTATCATTTACTAATTATTAATTATAAATTGGTAATTATTTATAAATGAATATATATAAATACAACCACACATAGAAACATATGTGTGTGTATTTATATATATATATTTATTTATATATATTCAAAATTGTATATATTTGTAGATATTTATATGTATTTATGTGTATTTATATATATAGATACATATATATATGTGTGTGGATACATTTATATATATTTACACGTTTTTATATATATAAATACATATAATTACACACACACATATATATATAACTATATCTAATTATATATATGTAGTTTTATTTATATATATTTATTTAAAATTCATATATATTTATGTATATATATATTTATATGTTTATATGTATTTATATATATTATGTGGGTGTATATACATATGCATATTTATATATATTTATAGATATATACATATATGTTTATATACAATTATATTTAATTATTTGGCTCCATCTTCCTATGGTCCTTTTTTTGTTCTTAATAAAAGGGGCCTTGACACCAACCTGCTTCAATACAATTATATTTAATTATATATATATCTATATATATCTATATGTATTATGTGGGTATATATATATATATGTATGTATATTAAAATTTATTTGTATATATATTTATATATATTTATGTTTATAGACAATTATATTTAATTAAATATATATGCATATATATATATGTATTTATATGTATTATGTGGGTGTATATATATGTATATTTATATTTGTATTTATATATATCTATATTTATATACAATTATATATATATATATATTAGGTAGAGGATATTATTAACCAAAAAAAACACACAACCAATGGTAAAAGCCTCATCCCTCTCGACAATGATAGACAATCAACCAATATACATATTTTATTAGCGACTATAGTCATAAGTCCCATGTTCTTAATAACCTAAAGACCTAGCTAAATGTGGTTGAAAGGCCCTTTAAAGGGATGACCTAAAGGCATGAATGAGAAACCCACATATTTTTGTGTTACCATATTTACACCACACTACCCCTTGTTAGTATTCACCGCACTGTGATACCATTTGGAAAGTCATTCCACTCCACTACCAAGGGCCTTTGCATTGTGCTTATCTTCAATACCCCATGGCAGGGAACCCCTCTAGTCTTCATCATATATTTGCGTGAGAATAGGGTTGGATGATAGGTTCCAACACACTAATAACTCTTCTAATACACCCACTTAGCTATGTTCCTACCATAACACCTGATTCCAATTCATGATGGCCATGAGGCCCTATGACTTGAAGGTATTCGATTACTTGGAGGCCTTGTGGCTCGAATGCCTAAATATGTTACTAGAATACCTAAATAGAGTGAATAATTCAATTTATATAGTAATAGTACAGTGCCTGCAAAAATCCTTCCTTCATTGGGATTGGAACCTAGGTCTTTCATATAGGATTATGAGGTACTTACCACTAATCCAAACCCCAACTGTGATATTTTATTATATATATAGGTTTATATATAATTATCATCAATTATATACACATATGAATATATTTATATATATTTTTAACAACCTAGGTAATGTTAATATAAATCATTTTAACGTATTATTAATATTAATTAATTATGGTTTATAGAGTAACATTCATTATTATAATATTAAGTAATTTTTTAGGAAAAAATGTTTTATTTCAAACAAAATTGGGTTTTCAAACCATATATGGTTTTATTTAAAAGCTTTATTTTTAAAATTATAGAATTTTAATTTGATGAAATGAAATTAATTTTTGAATTCATAATTTCAAAATTATATTATGGTTGATTTTTTAAATTTTCTGAAAAGTTTAATTTTTCAATAAATTGTGAAAAATACTGATTTTTATTGAAATTAGTCTTTTTATTTTAAACTATTTACAAAGTAAAATTCTATTTCAGATTATTTTTAAAATTTAATTAGTTTCTTTGGATTAAAAATTAAATAAATATTATTTTAATTAAAATTATACTTGAAATTTCTATAAGAATATTTTTATACAAATGAATTCTTTTGAAAAAAGACTTCCATCATGTTTTATGAGTTGAATTTTAAATTAACTATGACATTATATGAATTGAATTTGATAAAAATTGATCCAATATTTGGAATCAGATAGTTACAATTTGAAAAATAATTCCTTTTTATTTTTGTCATTATGAAAAGTAACCATAGTAAATATTTGTCACCCCAGTAAGAGTAAATCACGTAATTAAGTTTAAAAATAATATGATAAGGACTAAATATAACCATAAAACTTTTCATTAATCTATTTTATGAGTGGGATTAGAAAATCTGTATCAAATATTCTATGTTATGGAAATTTGGTTACATTTTTATTTGAACGTTACTTATATATTATTTTATGTAAAGGAAAATACAAAATGCCACTCTCTTACTTTTAAATTTCTATTATATACTCATATAGGTATAACAATATGTTGTGAATAAATATTAAAAGTTATTTTTATCATAATGAAATTATTTTTATGGTAATTATTTTTTAATTTTTAGTGACAATATAATTACCTTAAATTCTTACCCAACACCGACTTGGTGTTTGTGCTAGAAAGAAAAAATTAAAGTAAATGATTTTAAAAAACATACAATGTAATATTTTTTAGATTAATTATTGTGTAAAATGAATTTTATTGTTAATAATTTATTTATGTTTAAATTTATCATTTTAAAATTTATGTTTCTTCGTGTTGTTTACAAATTAAAATTATGTAAATAGTTCTTATAAGGACATTAATAGTAATTTATGATAAATATAATACATTAAATTGTTTAAAAATAATAAAAATATATAAAGTAGAAAAGTAGGATGATAAATGGTTGTAAATTTCATAACTTTATCATTTATGATCTTATTTTAAACTTTGAATTAAATTTATAACACTTTTATATTGAAAAATTGTTATCACGATTAAGGTTAAAAACAGTTAACAGAAGGGTTAATCCAAATTATATGGTTTAAAATGATAAAAAAATTTGTAAATTTTTTTATTTTAGGATTATATTAATACCATATACTCCTTATATTTGAATAAAGTTCATTTTGGAACCATTTTACACGAGTTAGATACATATTTTATAATAATATTTCATGTATTACCAAAAGTGCCCCTCCCCTCACTTATAAAAGGACACCCCTATCCTCTCTTCCTCACATATTTTGAGAACTATATATGAATACATGACAAAATTACTTTTTATTATCCCTACTCATGTCCTATATATACTATTTTGGGTATAATTCCAACCTTATAGGGATTAAAGTGTAAATAAAATAAGGTTGTTCGAAGAAGAGGTACAACTTTTAACCTATTTTTTTATTTTTATTTATTATTCTACCTCATTAAAAGGTTATTAAACTCTGATAAAATAATAATATAATTATATTATATACACTAATATATTAATATGTTAAATTCATAACCTATATTCATCTCCTCTTCCATCAAATGTAAAATGAAACCATCATTCGTGTGTACGGTGGACTACCTCCTTGCGGACCAGTGTATTTCATTTCCCATCACCGCCTATCAATAATTTTTATAATGATGAAATTAATGTATATATATGACATTAAGGACATAAATATCATTCTATAAAGATAATATATCATATAGTTTCTTACCATTTCATCCATTGAAAAATGATAACATCGTTCGTGCAGATGTATGGATTACCACCTCCACGAAGCGATGTGATTATTTTTTCATCACTATATCAGATTAATTTTATATATAAAGTATTTAAATATATTATATAATATTTATGTTATAATAATTATTTTTTTAATATAAAATAATACATACCTTCTTTCTTTCAGGTTCATTGGACAATGGAAACATTACACATGCACATGTACAAATTATCATCTTCATGATTGTAATGTAATTAATTTTAAATAACTATATTTCATAGTTGGTTTTAAAATTATAATTAACATAAAAATATAATAATTACTCAATTATCATTATTCTATATATTATGGAAAAATTAACCCTTTGACTACAATCAACATACTAAATTCATTTTGAAATTATTAGACAAACATCCCTAAAACATCTGAAGTGGACTTCACCAACTAATTAATTAAATATGTCATTAAATAATTAAAATAATTGTTTTATTGATAAGGGATTAAAATAGGAAAATTTTCTTATGAAATTAAATAATTTATAAAATTTTATTATACAGTTGTTAAAGGACATACATAAAAAGACTATACTCGAGGTATGAGATTTTGTCTCAATTTTCCTTCACTGAGACATATTTTAATGTTATGAACCTAATTTATTTTTTATGGGGAAAATATTTACATTTTTACAAGTTATATCATGAATAATTAATAATTCACAGTATATTATGTTTCAATTCATTTTATTTCATCAAAGGGGTTTTTATTCATAAGTTACCAAAGCGGTATGTGTTTTCTTAACTCAATTTTCTTTCATTGGGTTATATTACTTATTAATTGATTATATTAAGCCAATATTACATGTGAAATAGTTTTTTTGATTTAAATTTTAATTAATTTTTTTATGTAATTACAATCTTTACCCATAATCTCTCCATTGATTAATTCTCAATTTAATTAGATGATCTTTGTAATGGTTATTCATTTAAAATATCCTTCTTTAGGACCTATGTTTCTGTTATGTACAAAAATTATTTTATGACATGTATATAATACCCATTTAAAATTTTATATCACTAATATAGTTATTTTCAGGTTATTTAAATATTTATTTGAAGTTATTATTTATTAGGTCTTACGATTAAAAAGTTACCAAATAGGTAAGAAGTTTTCGTTTCAATCCTATTGTTAATTAGAATTTTTTATAATTAAATTCCAATTGATTAAATTATATGATAATATTTTGACAAAACCATTTCTTATTTTCTTCACATATGGTTTTTTTTTTAACTTTTACGTTTTAGTACCATTTTTTCCTCTTTGGTATTCAAAATGGTTTATAATATTTTATAAGAAAAATCGATCTTATTTATCCTATTTTAGTTAGAAAAACTTTTTATTACATATCAATGTTTTCCAAAATATTTTGAACAATGTTTTTTACTTTTCTTAAAATATTTTTTAAATTCATTTTTATCCATGTTTGACTTTTTACCAAAAGGTTTAAAAATAATCTTCTTTTCTTTTTCCAAAGAAGATACTTTTTTATTGATGGTGTGAAAAAAATATTTATTTTAATGATTATGACATAAAAAATTTTACCACCATCATGACTACTAAATGCTTTAAATATTCCTTTATAGGTTTATTTTTTTAAAATAAAATTTTCCCTAACATTTTATAAATTTTTAGTTTTTAAAAGTGATTTTCAAATTGGAAAGGGTATTTTCCTCAAGAATTTTTTTAATAATATTTTAATAGTATTTATATTTATCTACAACAATAACCACTGATTTCACTCATGATCCACTAGGAATATTTTTTAATGATTACATCATTATTCTTTATCTTGATGGATTATGATTGTTTCAAATATATTTTCATGGAACCTATTTATTTTCCATAGGTAAATCATGCCATGAAAGAATAATGGTTATTATTATATTGAAAAGTGAAAATATTTATTGTTTTGTTCATGATATGGTATTTGGAAATTATTTACGAAAGTTGTATCAGGTATTGCACCAAAATTCTTAAGGTACTTTTTTTGATATGTTACAGGTGGGTCCATTATATGCCTTTAATATATTGGGTAGTAAAGACATGGTTGACTGAATATGTGTACCTACTAAGAGAAAACTATGTATAATGATTAGTATTTTACTCTTAAGAAACTATAAGAACTAAATAGGTTCAGTTATCCAATCTATAAGGGTTTTTATAAGGGTTTTATGAATATAATGTTACAAGATACCAACATGTTTAATATATGATTTCTTTGAGATTTAAATGGTTCCTTTGATCATGTTTGGCATTACATGGCTCATGATTGTTGATTTTAATTAATATTTCATTTTATAAAGCTTCATGTCATCTCACATGTTTTATTATCCTTGTTTTTTTGGGTTCGAATTATCTTATGTTATGATTTTTCACTTTAATACTATCATTGTTTCCAAATAAAATTTTAGAATGAAGATATTTGACAGTTTGATTATAGGGGTTTTAATGGTTGAAAATTTATTCATGTTAGGTTCACCACTTTAAAATGGATTCTAATGGGGTTTTTTCATAGTGTCAGAAACACATAATGGTTCCCTTATTCAATATATTTCAAGAACCTACTTTCTAAAGGTGGGAATTCATTATGGAATGACTCTATTGATGCTTAGGGACTCACATTGGTCGAGAGGATGGGAGGTCAGACTCATCACACCCTTTTGGGGGGAATCATTTCCTACTCTAAGACTCTATTAATTATTTAAGGCATATTCAAAAATCCTTCATTAATTCCCAAGTATGAAATGGGTCATCCTTGAATTAATAATAAATTATTAGCATGTAGGAACTTTAATATCATCTATATGTATTCAAGGTTATTCATTGATGGAGACATGTATATATATTATGTTCTCTAATGATGGTACCCTTTTATATGTAAATTTGAAATTATTTGGTCATTTATCATTACAATATTAGTTTCAAGATACACAGTGGGGCACTCTGGAATTTATCATCATCTCAAGAAATAAAAGTTTATTTGATATCAGGATCAGGCCCATGACATGGGATTCAAACATATCCTTACAAAAGGAATAAGAACCCATGTAGATCAATTCCACTTAATAGTATACATATTAATTTTTAAGGTCATGTAACGAGAACCAAACGATGTGGTTTAACGTCATTAAGTAAGGATGTCTAGGTGAAAGGTTCCAAGACATGGTTTTGTGTGGGACTTATATTGAAGCATCCTAGGGATCCTGGAAGGCATGTGGGCTCAAAATATGGATATAAAACTTGTGGGAATATGGCCCCGAGGAAATTAGGGTTAACTTTGGGTATTAGGTTTAAACCTAGTGGAGTCTTCCTACATAACCCATTTGGACGAGAATCAAAGACCATGTAGTTCAGAAGGGTTGAGGACCCATAACTATGGAGGTCCTATAAATGTTTGTCTCATAGGGAATTTGGTTTTTTGAGAGGATTGTGGCATGATTTGGAGAGTTATACTGAATATGAGGCCCTTTTGAGTGGGTATGATTAGGGATTATACTAAATAAGAGTCCCTTGGAAGTCTCATAGGTAATATGGACCTTTGAGATTGAAACATGGCTTTGAGAACCCACAACTATGGAGTCCCATTCAAGTAAGGTGAGAGGAAGACCAAGAAATAGATTCTCTATTGATACATGCATGTAATCATGCATCTGTCATGATTGTTACTAACCTATAAGACCACATGATTCATGCTCAGTGTGAGAAACAAGAGAAATTAAAAGATTTGAAAAACTACACATTATCTTTCATCCATTGGTGCATGAGATGTGGGTGATAGTGGATAGAAATATATTTGAATGTTCCCACCTTTAATCTTGTTTTGGTAACCCCGATGAGGTTATGAGAGAGATAAAGGGATCTGGTGTTCATCCCCTATCTTGTTTCCATAACCAGGATAAGGACTTACACATCGAGGCAGATATAGACCTACTTGAGAGGATATGGACTTACTAAATAATTGATTGCATTCTACTATATCTATACAATAGAGGAGGATAAGGGACTAACCCTCATTAATGGGAAAATAAATCACCCCTCAATATTTGAAACGAGGGGTCCTGGTCTTATAGATGAGAAGGGGAGGATATAGTCCTAGCCCTTGTTTTTGAGACCAAGATATTCATAGAACTTCCTGTAAGTTTGGGACCCTCGTTACCATGAGAATGGATAATTTAAAACAATACAAGGATCCCACCCACGAGAGATGTTAAATTTAGTACATCCATTACCCCAAGAAGTCATAATTGAGAGGACATGCTAGTGTTCCCTAAGGTCTAATCACACATATCTAGAGGATTTGAGGGAGTTATTAGATTAGTCCCTCTTAGACAAGAGATCAAAGTGGATATATTCCCTACCATTGATATCATGAAGAGAGTGATTAAAGGAGTATCACACATGTAAAGGATGGGAGATATGAAGGATGATCGCACATGTGAAGGCTAGGCGAGGTAAATATTTCCTATGTAAATGAAGGTTGGGAAATATGAAGATAACTCACATATGGTAGACCTAAGAGATCTGATGATATCTATGGGTGATGAAAAACCTAGGAGAAAACACATAAGAAAGGCCGTGATCTAGGATATAAGGGCCTCCTGAGGTTTATTTGGACTACTGGTGCTTAAGTCACTTGATTGAGAAGGGGAATTCTACATAGTGTGTTTAGATTAGAGAAGGTGGATCACAGAGTAAATATTGGGTTTAAAACACTAAGGTAAAATTAATCATGTTATCCATCTCAATATTCTCTTGTTTTGAGGCATGAAAATCAACCTAAAGGGTTCAGAGTTTCTGGGTGAAAGATGAAGGCGATCCGAGATTCTAGGATTCTTTAGGTTTTACATTCATGCCAAAATGAGGAGTCTTAGGGTCCTATTTATAGTATATCTCAGGGACATGGGAAAAAGAGACACCTCAAATAGATTCACTTCATAGGTTATCACATAAGTGTGACCCGATCAGTTCTCCTGGTTGTTCTAGTCTGTGGCCTGTGTAGTACAGTTGACACGTAGGTTGGACCTATACAGTGACACTGATTTGGTCCCTCTACGTTATGACTTCAGTGAAGTGTTCAACCCTTGGAATCTTAACTTCTCTATTACTTATAGTATTTCCCTTTGAAACTTCTCATTATCACATGAAAAAATGGGTTTCAACCCCCCTTAGGATTGGATCTGATCAGAAGAAGAGGTTATTATCCTAAGGTAGAAGAAAAGGATGTTTATGTATCCTTCATTAATTGTCCTCTATGTATTTTTTTACCTTTATGATTAAGGCTTTAAAAACATGACAACATGAATGCTATACAAGGGAAAAGTGAGAGGGTGAGTCAAACAGGTAAGTCATACTTGTAGATCAGGAAGGCCAACCATATAGGGGTTTGATGTGTGTATCCCATGTCTTGGTCCCTGCATTTATAAATTGTACTGAGGGCCTCAATAGTTATTCCTTGTCACCCTCTCACTATTTCTATCACCACACTAGCAATCTCATCATGCTAGTCTGTTTATTGAATCTCCATTCATGAAGACCTGGTATGTTGTTACATGCGTGATGCATACACCTGGGTTAGTGAATTTTTCATGGTCACCTGAGAAAGTTACCCATGTGAGTTCACATAAGAAAAAGGCCTATGCGAGTCCATTCCTTTTCAAAAATTTTGAAATTTTGATTTTTTTACAAAACCAAGATTTATCCCTAATGAAATATTGGTTCTTCCTTGAATATTCCTAATAGATTCTCAGAAGGACAATGTTTCTGATGAAAAATATGGTAATCATATTAAGGACATGGACGATGTCATTGGGAAACATTATTACCATGTATGCGATACTACTCTCATCAACTTGGAAAATCACATGAAGAAGAATCATCATGAATATTCTGAGAGTATCTATATACCACTATACAAAAATATACATATGGGGGATGTATTTATCTTGAAGCTCAAGAACTATGTCCTGATTTACTAATTCTAAGAATACAAGAACTTTTTCTCCTCCAACATCTTAGAAACCAACATATATATCAATGGGGGAACATCATACTTGGTATGTATTATGAATCATTGTAGCTGCACCCTATATTTTAAGCATCAAAATCAACATTGCTACTCATATATCATCCATGATTTGAAGAAATACCAATCAAAATTTTGGAAGGAATACTGAGTACTCTGTCTGGGAGGGGGTGTCAGACATGAGTGGATGTGGGCCTATTGGGTGTGCCATACCTGTGTTGATTTTTCCACCAAACTGAAGGCAGTTAGAATCTATGAGGCTATCGTGGTGAATCAAACATATATATACAATAATCCAAACATCATTCTTGATTTGTTAATCTAATAGACCCCAAAGACCAATTTATTTTATTTTATGCATGGATAAGGAAGAATTAGTCTATGGGACATATACAAGATATCTGGATCTCCCATCCTCAAAAAGATGTATGATGATTTTATCCCATATAAATCCACTTAGGATGCTGTATAAAGGATACATGTTCTTACCCGTGAGATATTTAAGACATCTAGAGATATCAAGAATGAAGAACCTCGCCTGAGGGGGGATTTTTATTCTAAATCAAGGATTAATGATTTCCTAGAGCCCAAGGGGGAGGGCCCTATATGTAAACATCCCATGGTATGTACCTCAATGGAGAAGTGGAGAATTCCTAGTAATTTTTTTTCCACATTTGTACATGGAGAGTCCATCTAATGGGGGTATACAACCAATTATGGCATACCTAATAAGAAAAATATTTTGGGATTATTAGAAATGTGGTTGAGCATCTACATGTTGTCAATACACAAGTCCAATAGTGGAGTGAGGCCAGGATCATTTGTTATAGTGGAAAAACAAGTAGCGGGGAAGCATAAAGAGTTGGTAGCTCCTATATCGGTGAAGATCCATCTGTGTTTTCTGAATTTGAACACATGGAAAGACCCTTTCAGAATTGAACGTTCATTATAAGTACTATGAGGATATATTATGTCACATTTCACCTCTTACATTATATTGATCAGAATGAATGTTCATGGAGGCTGATTCCAACCATTTTTAGGTCGGTTTTGGGATGCATCCCTTGTCTTGAAATCAAGATGACACCTTAAAGATATTGAATATGTTTAAGGAGTTCATCTTTTTTTCATATGGGAATCTACCTACTGGAAGGTTCACCAATAACAATAAATATGGTGATAAATTAAGGTTTTATATGTCCACTTTTCGGTATGGTGTTCTAGTGGACCAAATTAATAGAGAGGTTAAATCTGAGTCCTATTATCTCTATAGATTTTCAGGAAAATTCATGTACCTAATGAAAATAACTATATACCCTCCAATACACATTCAATCAGAGAGGCACCCAGTGGTGGCTCGAAAACTCCGTATTCTCACAAATATAGAGGTGAATTGAGTGGTAATTAATATAAATATAAAAATTTCATCCATAGGGTTGACCTCCTGGTATACTGAGGGTTTGATTTCATCGTATTCCCAAGGGGTATAGACTGCAAGCATTACTCAATTTGGGGATATAAAGATTGTTGAGTGGGGGAAGCATAATAGAAAGGATCCACTTATTCCATGGATTCATGGTGGGGAGGCCCTGAGTTTTCCCAAATTACCCCATGAAAATTTTATTCCACCATTAAGGGTCAAAATGGATATTCCAGTTGAAATTCATCCTAGACAGTCAATCCTATATCACTAAGAGTAAATCCAAGATCAATTTTCCCATAATTTGAATACAAGGGAGAAAGTCGGGAAGACCATGAGATTAAGGAGTGTTAGGTCAGATTCAAAGTAGTCTAGAACAACCTCAGATTTTGTGCAACTAGAGGTGATTCAAACTTGTCAAATCAGAACATAATATTCCAAGTACATGTGGTCAATCCTTCAAATTTTGTTGTTGATTCCACTGATTAGGTTTGTTCAAGCTCCACTCAACATAAACTTTGATGCTGACCCTATAGAGGTGGGAATATATATTAGGGAGATATAGATGCTCATTTACACCATTGATGATCAGATCTAAGCCAGAAAGTGGGTAACTGACATGCTGGATGGGGAGCCACTGAAGGGGTTTATGATTCATCCACTTATGAATGATATGACTTCATTGATCCTTAAGATGTATGTTTTCCATTATCTTTATTTCTTCATTCATCCGTTCTTATTTTTTTGAGAAAATTATCATTACTAAAAAATGGGAGAACCTGATTTGGAGCGGGTAGAGGGAGAAATGGCTGGGTTCCTTTCACTAAAATATGGACCAACAAGCTTCTCTATGGGGTACGAGGAATAAGATCACGAAATATTGGATCTATTCTTAATCCATAGTATGATGGAGGAGGATATGGTGGGGGATTCCTCTCGACTACCACCTCCAATACCTATATTTGAGGAAGAAAGCACTAGCATTCCTCTATCAAAAGTAAAGGAACTACGGAGGGTGAAGCACTTGTTCCAGCACATCATTTGTCATAGTGAGTTTTCCCAACACCATTTATTATTTATTTTTCTAGAGTAAATGCTTAATCATGTCTGTGGGATGTAGGATACACTCCCTTCTCCTCTCTCAAGGGGATTAGATATGACCCCCTAATAATTGATGAGGACATCCAGAATGAGGTTCATATTCCTATTTGAAAGTCTATTAATTTGATAGGAGTATCATCAAGTGATGAGGACACATATATTCATTTCATGGTATAGAGGGAGGAGGATCTTGGTAATATCAAATATTCATCATAAGGTTTAATGTTACAATTACTGACTTTTATTCATTATGATATTTTAGATCTGCCGCATACACTGGAGGACCCAACAATAACCATTGTTGGTCCTGTCATTACTCAAGAAGGGGATAAAATGGGCCTCAGACCATCCAATGAATGTATATTTTCTGATTCTAATTTTTTGGTTACTAAAAGGGTTGTGCCCGTCAAAAGGATAATGGATTTTTTGATAATAGAGCCAATTTGGGTGTTGAGACTAGAATCTTATACACCCTTACTGTTGAGGATGATATGAGAATTGAAACCATATATAAGGAACAAATAAACACTTTTAATCTGGATATTGTTATCCTAGGATACCTTGAGAAGTTAGGGAGTTTAATAAGGAGTTGGATGGATGAGAGTTTCCTTTTTTATATTTTCTCTCATGGATGACCTTACGTACAAGTAATTAAATCAATGATCTTGATTGGAATATTTATCTCTACAGAACACATCACCAAGGAAATCCACAACCATGAAACTAAGGTCTATACCACTACTACTACTGGGGGAAATACGGTCGAGGGCTCCAAAGTGGAAGATTCTCGAGAGCCTTCCATCTCAGACCTTATGAAAAATAAAGGGAATATTACTCAATAAGAAATCATGGACCAAATTATTGAGACCGAGGGTGATATGGAGGAATCCGAACTAGAAAACAATCCATCTATGGGTGATTTCCATCAACTTCCTTGATAATTTGTTTTCTTTACATTTTATAATATCAATGAATAATTTCATTCATTTTTCAGTGTTGGTAGTCAAAACAGTTGAACCCGAAGGGTAAGTCTATTCCCCAATTAAATCGACTACACAGGGAGAGGATGACATCACTACAAAGAAGAAAATTCAAGTCACTTCCATAGGAGAACTGATTCTAAAGTATACCCCTTCCAATGTGATTGGATCCACGATGAGCGAAGAAGCTCATGATAGTCTCTGGGAATTTCTCCAGCTCATATAACAGGATATCTAGGAGTTGGTTTCAAGGAAACCCATTATAAATTTACCTTAGATACTCCTTCATCTCCAAAGAATGTTTGGTATTCTTAGGTATAGATTATTTGAATACTTCATGGTTCGTACTACCATTAAGGAAATCATTTTTCAACAAGATAAAAATCACAAGTCACAACATCTTCTTATCAAATCCAAATTTATCATCAAAATTGATCAAATTTGAGCTACACTATCCCGGGAGGATCTAAATTATGGTAATAAATTTATGAAGTGTATTTAGAGGGTTGATGAGAATGTTTCTCAAATATTATTCCTCCAACAACAGATAGACGCTGTCAATGGGGATCTCGTACAACTTAATTATCTACTAGATGCAGTTTAAGCTGAGGGGGAGATGCAATCATGACTACTGTAGAGAAACTCCACCTAGATAAGCATACAAAGGTTATTCTACTAGGAAAGATTCAATAAGATATCGATGGGTTTTGGGAGACCCTAAAACAACTAAAGATTTATGTTGATGGCCTCTTATAGAACATAATAGAGAGACTCCAATTTTGTCGATGTTCCTATAATTTTCCCCATAAATGAAAAGGATTTTGATCCTAAATCATCTATATCTCCATCCCAATTTTCATATGAAATTATAATACAACACTGAAGGTGGTTTTTTCTTATGAATTCCCTTGTGTAATTGAATTGTAAATAGGAGCGACATTCTTCACGATGATCTCTAGCTCTTCCTCTAATCCAGCTTCCCCTAAAGGACTTGGTAGTTTTTCATGGAGATATAGTCTTCTCCCATTAAGCCTATAAATATTAAGACATATATGACCTATATTCTTGTATTCTCATTGCTAATTTTTAAGATATCACCCACCATTGTAATTGTTTGTGCCTTTCTTCAATTCAACCTAGGGATTAAGTTCACCTATTGTGATTTGGATGCTTGATTGTAGACACTTCAGTAATGTTATTTCAATATAGAATAATTTTCTTATTCTTGGTCAGTTGACAATCATTCGTGTAATAATATTCATTTACTTCTCTTTGGTGGACATCAGGTTTTAGTAAATTTTATGATAGTTGTCAAGCAGTGTTTGGATCCAGCTGCCTAGGCTTCCCCTCCCCTTTAAAAACCATTCCATTATTATAGGTATTGGAAACCAAGTTGGGTTATTACTATGTGTAGATGATGGGAATATCCACTTAGCACGTCCTTCCTCTACTCGAATCAATGTTGACATGGAGATTGGATCTTGTTTACCTAAGTTCATTCATCTTTCTGTTGAAAAAATGAGTTTATGGAAATGGGTCTGCTACAAATCAAAAATTGGATTTTGTAATACCTGTCACCTTCAAAAAAATTAGGATAACTCCTATAATAATAGTGAATAGAGGGGTTGATCCCACAAACATGAAAGAAAGATAGAAGTTCCTATGGACCTGGCGCTAACCCAATCAGACAATAATATGTATTAGAATCAACTAATGTTTTAACCCATATTGGATCTTGTTCATGTGTTTGAATAGGGAGAGACTTCGATGCACTCTCCTATTATTTCATTTTATAATCAAGGTGGTGTCAATGGAAAGAAGACATTAACTTATGTTGTTCCCACTATGAATCCTCTAAAGGTTACCTCAAGGATACTTTCAGGTCCAGTATCATTCTAAGGATGCCACACTGTTCATGGTTTTAATCCTATAGAAATGGATGATGGGGTGGTTGATCTTGGAAAGAAGGGTCTTATTCAATAGGTCCTCCCCAAGTTTGAGAGGTCTCAACATGATTATGTAAAAACAATCTCCTATGTGGGTGTGAAGCAAGCTCCCCATTCTCATGTGGCTAACCAAGCTTCCCTAATGATAGCTCTTGGAACTGAAGGTCTATATGTGAAACGATTATCGGTTTTAATGGATCATGGATCCATCCACATGTTACCTTTTAATAATATAGATATTAGTAGGATTAATCCTTAGGTACATCAATTTGTATTCATTATTGATGATTAAAGAGGTCATGACTATAATATGAATAAGGTTGAGAAATTGATTATTGATGGAGAAGGGTTCACTCTCTATCAAGGGATAAAGTAAAAAATCAAAAATTTCCTTTTTATTGGAGGGTGATAAATATTTTTACTATGTGGAAGAACTTGGAAGGGAACAAGAAAAATTCCATCTTGATTAGATTATGGATTCTACTTCACATCTAATAGTTCTTGGTAATCAAACTCTATTATGTGATATTAACATGAATTTCTCTACCTCCAGTTCCCTTTTCACAAGATCCCAAATCCAGGGATGTTGAAAAATTTCTCTGACATTCAATTTCAAATGATCATTATTGGATGATCCAGATATGAAGGAATAGTCAATCGAATAAATATTTTATAGGGTTAAGGATTTTAACTCTTTTATTTTTCTAGAGAGATTTGGTGATCTATTAGTAGTCGAATGTTTGGTTTTGTACTAAATTTTGTAAGGGTTCCCACTTTCCCCATAAAAGTAATTTTCGAAATATTTTTATTTAATTTTCAGTCAATGAGTTGTAATCACAATAATAGGGATTAGGAGTTTCTCTAACTTTTACATAGGTAGTCGGACCTAGAGAGCGTAGTTCTACGGTTGCAAGAGTCACATGATGGAACCTATGAATTGTGTGTCTTTTTTGTTATAATCCTAATTATTACCTAAGTAAATTATGAATAAGAATTAGTGAGAGAGACTTGGATTTTTCTTAAGCCCCCCCTTTTGAGTGTTCAACCTAATAATATTTATTCCTTTTCATTTTTATTTCACAATTTATTTTCCTAGAAAATTCACAGTGAACCACTAGTGAGTTGAGACGCAAGTTTTACCCAAGATGCCTTTTTCTGGGTTTTCAACCTGGTGAGTTCTATCTATTTTATTATGGGTATTAGAGTGTTTTAGAATCCAGACTAATGTGAATAGTCTTTTAGGGTGAACAAATTTTACCATGAGTTTTATAATGAACACCCAAGTAGGGTTTGGTGGTTGAGAATGTTCTGACATTCTTCAAATAACCAAAAGGGGAATTTTGAGTAATGAATTTATGATTTTAGAATCTAAAACATGATGCAAGAAAAGAATATAAGGAATGAAACTAGAATATATTTTAAAAGAAGTTTTTAGAATTTTGTTGTTGGGTATTACATAGATAAAATTGGTCTCTTTTGAGAACGAATGTGCCTCTGGTTTACATGCCCTTTTTAATGGAGACTCATGAAAATCCAAACCAGGGCGTATTAATGCATAGTAAAAACAAAGGTATCCTTTGTAATATTATATTATATCACTGATGGAAAATTAGTTTGTGAAGATCTAGATTTCTCAAGACCAAAAAGGGTTGTTTTAAAATGGAAGGTGTCCGAGAGTGAATGCATCATATATATTGGCATTGTCAATGAGTGATGAAACTTATCCAACAAAAATTTGGCTTGTGTAAAGGAGGGGTAATTATGTTTCAATAATAGGAATTAAAAGTAGGGGTCTAGGGAGAATTCTAGAACCTCCCTCCTAGATTGAGGTTATTTGTATGAATGGGGGGACACAAATGTTTTATCAGTTGTGTAAGATGGGCCTAGGATGGAGGATCTAGGCATCCTTACATATCTTGGTGGGATGAGAATCAGGATGTATACAGTTATTTGGGATGATGCGATGGGTGACCAACATCAAGGTAAAAGGTTCCTACACTACAAGGGTTAAAGAATTGTATAGTTTAATATTATTTTACTAGAATATTTGAGGGATATATTTTAAGGTCATTTATATTTGGCTGAAATATTAATGATTTTCATTTCACAATAATCTATCCAATAATGTTCCATTATCTTTATAAATGATGGGGGGTTAAGATATAACCTAGGGGTTCTCATATAATAAGTGTGATATGGGAGAAAAATGTTTTTAATGATTATGGGGATGAAAGAGGTCTCTCTCTGGGGAGAATGTGACTCTGGTCAACAATCCATTTTTTGTGGAGGACTTATGAAAATCCAAATTGGAGTGTATCAATAAATATTCAAACAACAACATTCTATGATTGATAGAACCTTTTAGTGGGTGATTTTTGGAAATTCGAATGCAACATATAAATTTATAGTAAAAAAATGTGTCATCTAGAATCTGAAATTCTAGTACTTTTGGCCAAGGAATTATTATGTAGATTTAGATTTACGCAAAAATAGAGTTTGGTTTGTGGATGGAATGTGTCTGGATATGGAAGGAGGTTTTCATATAAAAATTACCCGAGAACGGGTAGAAATATTTTTCTTATGTAGGTATGAAACATACATAGGAAAGTGAGATTTGTTTTATTTTGGATGGCCTCAACACAAAGAATCTGGGTGTCACTGTGTATCCCATAAATGATAGAATCATGGAACCCATAGTTCATGGAAAGATTACCCATATTGTTTGAATTATTATGTATATAAGGGGAATTTTTTTTATATAGGCTCAGAAGCAGGGTGATAACCCATACTGAACCCTCTCATACAAATATTTCTCATAAATAGAAGAGTGGGGAAATTTTACAATATTGTCACTAAAGATGGATGCATGATCCGGGTTTTACTATGTATCCCATCAAAATGAGAATCAAGACACATGTAGTTCTTGAAACTTTCATACAGGGGACATCAAACATGTAGTTTAATATCATGTGGTAAGGAAATATGGTGTTCCTTTTAAGGTCTTCCATCTAGGACCATGATAACCCTGACATGAACTGATACACCTTGATCAGTCATGGAATCCTTTTCCAAAACTCCTAAGACCACATGATCTTTGCTCTATGTGATAAACAAGAAGCAGATAAGGTTTCTTCCACCACAAAAAGGTGATTAAAAGGAAGTATAAGGGAATTTTGATATTTTTGTGGCTGGAACAGGATTTAGGATTCAAGAATTTCTACATATATATTTGGAATGAAAATAAATACATACATAGTCCTAAAAAACCATGCAGTTTAGTGCCATGTATCGAGGACATCAGCCATATAGTTTAACATCACATGATAAGGATGATGGTGAATCGATGTGAAAAAAGAAATATTGTTTATGGACCCATGACTATAGATTTTGGAGTCACTATATATCTTGTATTGGTAGGGATCAAACCACACATAGTTATTGAATTTTAATTCCAAATAAGAGGGTTGTTAACCATGTAGTTTAGTTTCATGTGGCAAGGAAGAAGGTTACCCAAAATATAAAATAAGGAATGAATCCTTATGATAACTATAAGAAACTATCTCTTAAGAGGCATCCCGTATTTGTGATATAAGGATTCCTGAGATAGTTTCCTAGGGCATCCTATACTTGGTACATAGGGTAAGAATGCATTTTAAAGTCATGTGATGAAGATGTTTTCGTATAGTTTAATGTCCTGAGACTAGTATTACCTGGTGTCTTGTAGTTTTAGGTCATATAAATAAGGCCATATTTTATGGAAATAGTGAGGGATATAAGGCTTACTAGGCCAAGGTTGTCCCAACATACTTTGTACATTAATAAAGAAATCATAAACCATGGCCTTAGGGATTCTGAAATTAAGAGAAGTGGTATGGGATAAGAACACAAGGAATGACCATGTACCAATGATCGAAAAGTGGGTTCCCAACATAATATTGTTGAGACTTACAGATATATAATAGGTATCTCTCAAGGATGAATGTGACTCTGTTTAAAAATCCATTTTTGTGGCTAAATCATGAAAATCTATACTAGGGAATATCAGTTCATAGTCAAAATAAAGGCCCCCCAGGAATCTTAAATCATATTACTAATGGATAAGGAAAACCTATAGAGATCCAAGATTTCCTAAGAAAATGAGTATGATGTGTGGAAGGAATATTTCCAAGCACAAAAGAAGCATTTGGGCCAGCATTGGAAATGGAGAGTAGAGTACCCTACCTTGATTTTTTTGTTTATGTGTGGGTACATGATATTTTTATTTCCATTATGGGATCCTAAATGAGTGAACCTGAGTTAAGGTATCTTTTATAGATGTCTGTTTATCTTTTAGATAGGGGGATTTATTTTTCTTCATGGTTAGGCCCATGACATAGGGTCTAAGAGTCATTATGTTTTCGTTGATGGTAGGAATCAAGAAACACAAAGTTCTGGAATGGAGGTGTGGTGGGAGACCGACACCCATGATTTTTATCCACTCAAATATAGACTAGAATGTTATATAGTTTTATATCATGAAATAAGGACAACCATGTAATTCAGTTTATCATCTTGCGATGTGAATGAGGGTTTCTTTATCACACGATGTATTTATTGAGAAATATTACATTATTAGGGGTCGTAATAATCTCTCCATCCATCAAGATCATGGAATAAGATCCATTATAGTGTACCTTTTGTAAGGAATATGGTCCCTACCACTTTGTCTCAATATTTGGAGGCCTCTTCCCTAGTATCATTAGAATCTCGGGGACCAAAATCATTACTCCTTGGAGGAACGAGAGGAGGCATAATTTCTTATTAAAATCCCATTCAATCTGACAGTGATGGTACCCTAAGTGATGAGAGGTATGAAATATTTTTTCATGAACTTGTTCCAATTCATCCATCTATTTTTGTGACTTATCATCCATGGATAATTGATTGTATATGAAAATGTGGAGCAAGGGAAATTGGACCTTAATGGGCATGAATTCTTCTATCCCATATACAAGTGAATATGGGTTCTCCCATGTGGAGATATGGGTTGTAGTTTGGTAGGACCACAATGCATGAAATATATTTTCATAAAAAAACTTTTTATCTCTATCCACTATCTTATGGAGTATATTTGATAGGGCATTATTAAAGGCCTCTATATATCCATTATCCACCACATGATAATGAGAATAATGATTGGATTTTATATTATACTCTTGATACATATTATTCAACTTAAAAAATAGAAATTTCTATCATTTTACATCAATATTGTATGATCAACACAAAATATGTTAATGTTTTTGGATTTCACAAAGCTGAAAATGATTTTGGCCCAGAATTCTTTGATGGGTTTTGATTTAACCTATTTGGATAAGAAGTTAGTGGAAGTGAGGATATATTTAAACTTATTGGATGTGGATATAGGATATGGCCCCACAAAATCCATTCCCAAAATGGAAAATGGATAGTATTATTTGGATGTGTGGACCAACTCTAGTGGTTGATGGATCAAGTTGGTGTATACACTTGGAAATAATGACACTTCTCAGTGAATGTTTTACATTCCTGCCTTAATGAAGGCAGGAAGTATCCATGACTCTAGATTTTATTGGAAAGCCTGAAATCGGACTGGAGGACACCCCATGATCCCATATGCATTTATTTCATGATGGTAGTAGTATCTTCTCTATCGATGCAGCTAAGAAGGACTCCATCAAAGCCTCATTTAGAGAGGACTTTCTGATGATTTAGTCCATTATAAAGTGTAAAGGTAGTAACTCATCACCATATTTTCCCTTTTTTAGATCTGTTTGACAAGATTAATTTATTTTGGAGGTATTTCACTATTGGTATCATCTAAATGGTCCTATGACCACCTAGTTCATGGATGGAATTAACCTCATTAATTTCTTCTATAGTAGAACAAATAAAAGGTGAGATCATTTGGTGATGTGTAATGATGGTGACTATTTCATTTTAATCTGGATTTTCCAAAGACCTGGATTCATTCTCCAATGCATCATCTTAGGCAATCTGTGATTGTGGGATGTGAATAAATGTTGGGTCCGAGGGGAATTATTCAATTATCCTTCAGACATATTCAAGCATAGGGAATAGATTTTATTTTCTGATAGCACAATCCTTATTGATCTATCTAATTACCATATCTAAATCTCATTTCACCTTAAAGTGTTCCACTGGAGGTTGATGTTATTGTTCTAGAACTAAAATAAGAGAATTATATTCTACCTCATTGTCTATACATCCTTTTAATAATATGAATTAGTAAGGAAAGACTGCCTTTGATGGAGAGATGAACATAATTCCTAACCCAACTTTGTTGATCTTGGGGTCATACATTCTCATCCCTGTTAGGATTCTGGATTCATTGTCAAAATACATCTTCCATGACCAATGAACACTTGAATAAATAAGATATCGTAATTGGGAAATTTAGTATTCAACAGTGTTGTTTCTGTAGATGGATGTTCTATAAGGAAGTCTGCAAAAGCCTGCCATTTTACTACTTTATGAGGCATGAATTGAATGTCAAACTTATGCAGGATAAAAATACACTATAACAAATGTCTATTCAATATAGGGTAGTTCAAGATATATTTGATAGAGTTGTTTTAAGAGACCAAATAGACATCATGGTGTTTTAGGTAGTACCTCATCTTTTAAATCATGAAGACGAATTCCAGAAAACTCTTCTCGACATCTGAATAATTATTATCTCTGTCAAGCATGGTTTAACTGAGATAAAAAAGGTTGTTTTCATTCCCTAAATCATTATTTTTTACAAATAAGGAACCTGGTAATCTTTCTAGTTCTGCCATGTAATGAATGAACAATTTCCCCTCAATAGTTGGCATTAACATAGGTGGAGTCAAGAGATACTTCTTGAGGCTATCAAATTCTTCTTGGAAGTTGTTGGTCCACTAATAGTTGATCCATTTTTTCATGAATTTGGTGAAGGTAAAACACTATCATATGAGGTTTTCTATAAAGTTTTTAATGTTGGAAAGGTTTCCTTGTAAAACCCTTAACTCTTTGAGTTTCCAAGGTGGTGACATATTGAGGACAGCCTTTTTCTTCTTAATGTCGACTTTAATGTCACGATGGTGTATGAAAAAGCCAAGAAACGTTCCTGAGGTGACCCAAAAATTATATTTCAAGGGCTTCATCTTTAGCATGAGCTAACACAGATTGTTAAAGATGGTCTCAAGATAATCCGTGTGGTTTCAATTCCCCTGAGACATAACCACATGTTCATGAACGTATAATTGAACAAACCTTCCCAAGAAGGGTATGAGGATTTGATGCATGGTATATTGTTTATGTAGCACCATTATTCTTCAAGACAAAGGGCATTAATCAATAGATAATTAATCATTGAGGGGCCTTTATGGTGGTGGATTATTCATTTTATTAGTCTATTTGGATTTCATTATTCCATAAATATCCATCCAGGAAGAATATGGCTTGGTATCCCAACATTGCATCAATCAGTTGCTCTATGATCGGGACTACGAAATCGTCTTTTGGAAAGTGGTAGTTGAGATCTCTAATGTTGATGAAAAACCTAATTTTACCATTATTCTTTGACAAGATGATATTGGCTATCCATTTCGGAAATTGTACTTCCCAAATAAAATTGGATATGATAAGCTTTTTATCATAAACCTCAATTTTGGCGGCATAAGTCGGGTGTGTCCTTCCAGCTTCTTGTTTGTATCTTCGGTGGTTTTCTGGAAAACCCAGGTTGTGAGTGGCCACATCAATATTGAGGCCTAACATTTTTGTGTAATTATAGGAAAAACATCTTGATGCTTTTTCAAAAAGGAGGTATACACCTCTTGTTCTATGGATGACTGGGTTACACTGATCAATGTGGGTTGTGGGTCCTCTTCTGTACCCAGATTTATTTTCATGAGTAAATCAATGGTAGTTGAAAAACCTTCCTAGAATAATGGAGGGGATCAGTAAGTTATTCCTCCTCCTCCTCCTCTTCCTCATTTTCCTCTTATGACTTACTCTTAGGCGAAGTAGGCAATGAAGGAATCTCTCCATAGTTACGAGAGGAGGCGAAAATTTGACATCCATAAGATGAATCATATTTAATTGAACTAGTTGATGATGTGGGGTATCCTTGATTTTCCAAAAGAGAGATGAGGGAAAAAGAAATAGTATATTCACTCTCTCTTAGTGACATGAAAACCTCTTATGAATCAGATGAAGAGACAATGATCTATTGAAGCTAAGGGAATGGAATGAGGGAATTTTCATTTGATCTATTAACACTGTCTGGGGAGTCAATGATATAATGAAAGTTGTTGACTATGTGACTAAATTTGGTATCGTGTATTTGATATAATGGATATGAAGCACATATTTTTCATTGATATTTTTTAAGGGATTGGTCAGGGTCATTTCAAAACCCTTCAAGGTTGTGACCTAAGAAACAGCATCGATCATGGGTTTCTTCCCTTCCCTTTAGTAAAATAATGCATCAATGTACTCAGTTTCACTAGTTTCAAATGGAAATTTATCACCATACAACATCCTAATTTGACCATTAATACAATATTTAATGCATTGGTGGTATGATGAAGGGATTATCGCATAATAATGAAAACAAAGCCTTCCCATATGAACATTGAAAATTTTGGTCTTTCCGAATAGCCGAAAATTATGAGTTGGATACGAGGTCCCAAAACTAGGCCTTGAGCTTGATCCATCCGAGAGTATTTTTATAAATATTTTCAACACCCTGTATCATCAGAGTAGAAGGTGGAAAATTGGTCTCACTAAAATTCATCTACTAGATTGTTAAGATTAGAATGAGGCTGACTCCTGATCCATTATCAATAAAATCATATCAGATATAAACATCATTTCTCCTTCCAAACACATAAAGGGTTTAATGTGTCCCAATATAATGATATCTTTTCCCAACTCCATGACAGTTATTATCATGTGTAATTATACAAGATCTATCTCTAAATGATAAATTTTAGTAGTGGAAAATTCATATTTAAACTCTTGAGGTCTTAGAAACGCATCTATGAGTGATTCCTAAAGGTATTTTGATGGTCTTAGAGTATCTAAGATTGAAAATGTGGCTAAACCATGGCTAATTACTTCAAAATTTCATAATTCCAAGATAAAGGTCTATACCAACAAGCATGATAATTTTCTATTGTGGTAACCTTAGGAACTAAAGAACTTGATGTAGACAGATCGACCCATAGAATAGCAGTTAATGGCACTCATGTCCTTAGTGGGTTAGATCAAATAGGTATTCCTATGTTCCAAAGTATAATTCGATATACCGTCAACTCTAGTTGATCTTCTAGGATGATCGGGTCAGGGTAAGGGCTAGAATATGTTGGGGAACTCTATTTCTCATGTTGGAATCACTGTAGGTCCCTCCCACAAGTTTCTGTAGCATGGATAATCCAATTAGGGGCATGGATGGAGTATTGATTTATACCATGATCGCGTCTTCCCTTGTGTCTTAAATTATCATATCCTCTTCCCATGATTCCATAATTGGATGTTGGGAACAATATTTTGGGGCCATATTCATCATTATAGAATGGATCCATTAGGTGAATGAAATTAATGGACCTGAAAATCAATTCCTTGTCTGATGAGGATTTTGTCTTGCCGATTGAATCTTGTGGTATAGTTTTTTTGGGGGAGGGGGTCCCATACTTCTGGGATTAAAGGAATGAAGTATGAGAGAGTCAAATAAAACTTTGGAATTTGAATAGGTTCATCTTCCAGTTTTTGTTTCCTGCAATTTCAAACATGTAGTTTCTCAGAAGAACAACTTTTGGAGGACTACGGTGCCAATAGAGTTGGTAGTGCCACAACAGAAGAGGTTAGGAGAATAGATGTTTGTTCCAATTATTCACATATTTTTCCAATATATCCCATTTGGATGGGAATAAAAACCAATATAGTTCGAAAGGGTTGATGACCGATGCCTATGGAGATCCTTTGAAGGTTTTTCTCCCAGGTAATGTGGTCCCTTGAGAGGATTGTGACATGTTTCAAGGATGTATATTGAATAAGAGTCCCTTGTTAGTGGTAATTATTCGGGATTATACCATATAATGTTTCTTTTGATGTCTCACATAGAATATGGCCCTTTGATATTGACACATGGATTTGAAGACCCATGCCTATGAAGACCCTTTTATGTAAGGAAATAATAATATCATAAAAAAGATTCTTTATTGAGACATGAATCTCATCATGAAGATATCTTGATCATGATGATGTGTTTCATGATTAGTGTGATAAAGAAGAGAAATTCAGAGATCTAACTAACCACGCAATCTCTTTAATACACAGGTGGATGAGTCTAGAGAGATGGTAGAGAGAAAGAGATTTGAATTTTTCTATCTCCTCTCTTATTTTGGTAACCTCAGTGAGGTTACATGAGAGAAAAATATATCTAGAGCCTATCCCCTCTCTTGTCTTCATAAAAAGGATATGGACTTACACACGTAGGCAGATAGGGATCTACCTGAGAGGTTAGGGGATTACTCAAGGAGTTGTTCCCTTCTCTCGGTTCCAGAGAAGAGAGGATAAAAAGCACTGAACCTTATCCAATGGAAAAAAAGCACCCCCTCTCACCATCTGAAATAAGTACTTTATCTTAGAGATGATAAGGGGAGAAGATATCCCCATACCTCATGTTTGAGACTTGGATATTTCTAGTACTTCCTCCATGGTGGGGACCCTCATTATTACAAGAATGTATAATTGAAAACATTTTTGAGGATTCCACCCAAAAGTTAGGTCAAATACATGACCTCCATTACCGCATGAATGTATAATTGAGATGACACGTTGGTGTGACCTAGACTCTAATCACACATATCCGGAGGCTTTGAGAGATTCTTTTTCTTAATCCATCTTATATGAGTGATCTAAGGGAATATATTCCTAACCATTGATGTAATTAAGAGAAGGATCAAAGGAGGATTGCAGTAGGGAAGGATGGGTGAAATTAAAGAGGATCATGCAGGTGAAGGATGAGAGAGCTGAAGGAGGCCAATGCAGGTGAAGGTTGGGTGAGCTAAAGAGAGATCACACTAGGTAGGCATTGATGAGATAAAGATAGATCACACAAGGTTGACCACGGTGAGCTGATGAGATATCTCGACGATGGAACTCCTGGGCGATAACACTTGGGCAATGCCTTTATCTAGGATCTAAGGGTCACCTGGGGTGTCTCTAGACAAATGGTTCTTAAGTCCTGAGCTTGAGAAGTAGACTTCACCCTAATATGTTTTGTTTAGGGAAGGTGGATCATGCATGCACTCTTTTGTTTAAATGATTAATTGAAACTTAATCCTATTATCCCTCTCAATTCCCTCTTGGCTTGGAAATCTACTTGAAAGGTTTGGAGGGCATGAGAGAAGGACTAGTGTGATTAGATCTTTGAGGAATAATTGATTTTTCTATTCATGTTAAATGAGGATACCCATGGTTTTTTTTATAGGCTATCGGAGGACCCTAAGAGAAGGAGGCTTCTCATGTAGGTGGGTCACATAGGTCATCACCCTGGTGTGACCTGAGTGGTTATCCTGGGTGCGCCAATCAGGGGCCTGTACAATGCCATTGGCATGCAGTATAGATCTTTGAATTGATGATGATTTGGTCTTTGTGCAGTATGACTGCAGAAAAGTGTGTGACCCTTGGAATTATTTACTAATATTTTCCTTAAAATATTTTACTTTGAAAATTATGGTTCTAGATTGACAAAAAGTGATTTCAACAGTGATCATTCCCTTATACTCATCTTATTCTCACAAATGACATTGAATTGTTAATGATTATTTTTACCCTTACTAAGAATTAGATCTAACCCTTATTATGTTTTACATTCCCCAAGGTTATAAAGAATGATTTTAACTGAATTATAACTAGAAATTTTTAATTTTTGAATAATTTTATGGGATATTTTAAAAACTTAATGTGGAATAGTAAAATATAGGAATAGTGGAAAAAATACTCATTTGAAGACATGAGTACTATTATGTAAGAGTTTATCCTAATTCTATAATACTTTAAACCTAAAATCATATTGAGTATAAAAGCAATACACTATATTCTTTTTATTTTTTAAGTTTTGGATGTTTTAAATTATAGGTACTGTGCCAGAAACAGAAGATGTTAGGCTAAAGATTTTAAAAACATTTATTGATAAGATGATGAGACTTATAATATCTAATGACCTGAGCACCGGAATGGTCCAATGATCCCTCAAAAATTAAAAATAGCACAAAAACAAAGTAAAAAACATACATTTTTCGATATGAAGTTGTGATCAAAATATTATTGTTACCAGAGATCGCTACTCAAAGGATACAAAGTAGAATCCCTCTAGATCATCCACACACACTTAAAAAAATCCACAGGTGCATGAATCATCGAATTCTATGGGATAGCCAGGATATCCAATGATGAATTTGGTTCCCTGATGATCACTACATCAATGTACATGAAATTCTTGAGGGATAACTCAATCAAATCACCTAGATACAAAGTCCCTCTATTTAGAAAGCGGGAGAGGATAGAGAAGCTCTAATGAATTATATATGAATAGTCATAGTGAGAGAGCCTCTATTAACCTATTTATAGTGGATTCTCAAAATAACCGAAAGGGTTCCCTAACCCCCATATATTTAATGGATTCTAAATAAATAATTATAAAAAACTAAACTACATCATAAATATTATTTATATTTTATCACATACATATAATAAATATTAAATATATGACATGATAAAAACCAATCCATTTCACTCGACTTATAATTCTCGCTAATATTAAATGAACCCATAATATTAAAAGTAATATTTGTTCAAATAATATTATTCTTCATATTAACTTAACTTGTTTATAATTTTAATAAATAAATTCAATGTCAATTATTCTTAAGTCCAATAATATGAATTTATTTATTCCTTTGGAGATCGAAAACACTTGGACATATCCCAAACCCCATTGGTGGGCCCTACCATTTCCTAAATACCTATTCACCAAAATAGGGTAGATTATTGAATATGCTATAGTGTGTGACCCTCTAGGACCTTATCTCGATAGTAGTGAATAATATTCACAGATCATGAGTGGATTCTAGCAACCCATCATGGACACTAAAGAGATAAGGAGTAGCCATAGAAATAACAACCAACCTATGAACACTCACTATGTAATATAATCTCTTTGTCTTTAGATATCTCATAAACAAGGACACATGATTTTTCCATCTCCCTTTCATACTTTATTTTTTTTGATCTAAATGGATGGATTTTACCTCAAATTCCATGTCCATGGTCTAATAATGGTACTATCATCCTGATCAACCTAGCATGAGATATTACTTCCTCAACTCAGAAGTGAAAAATCCCATCTTGATCATCGAACCAATGTCATTACACCAATGACGCACCCAACACAAGCTACCTCGACACGATTTCAATATCATGGTTTTTTCTTCCATAAAAGTACATGATCAAATGGAACACGATGGAAACGATCTCAAGTTAGTAGACCAATATACATTTCCATAGATAGGAACAACCAATAACACCTGAAACATGTGCTGGTCCTACTGGTGGTTCTATCCTCACGATCTCAACTACTAGAAATATCCAAGTGAGAACTTTATGAGAAGAAGTATCAATACTTATCATCCCCCAACAACTAATTGTCATACATCAATAATGTACAGTCAGTATGATATATCTAGACCATAATACATATGTTTAAGATTAATTTAATTGTATCTTGAGCTTCTCATTATAGCCTAGGATCTACTATAACCTTTTGATATGAAAATTAATCTATGGGAATTACCATTAAATAGTGGATGTAGAAATGTATACACTATAATGGTATGTATACATCATGTATAGATAACCATATACATGATATATTAATCTAAAAGTACTGTTTTTTTGGGTCTAGGGAACCCATAATTACAAAACTCCCACTTTCACTGGATCCAACTTAATAACTATCCTTGTTAGCCCTCGCAAATTACTATCATGTTTCTATTGAGTCATGAATTTAGTTTCTGGGTCTGCTATGTTTTTTCTGTGTGGATATTCTTCTAAGTGTGAGCTCACTTCAATTAAAACTTTTCAATAGGTGGAATCCCCAACTATATCCCTATTGCACACTTTCTTAACTTTAGATCTTGTCTAATTCAAGTAAAATAATTATCATGATAAAAATTTACTATCTAAGTGAAATTATAAGAACTGGAACAAATTATTTCATTTAATAACCACTTCTTAGCAGCCTCAGAAGCTGTAACATGCTCATTATTTGTAGGTATAACTACAACTAAATTTTATGACCGTGTCTCACTAATCATATTGTCCTAAATTTTATATTAAATTAGATTGATCTAAGGAAGACATATTTGTGTCCCCAAAAAACTATTATCCATTCTTCTCCACATACTAAGTATACATCCTTTATAATTATTTTAGTTCTAGTGAGTAGTTCTGACTACTTCCCTTGCAATTCTCCTGAAAATAAGTGATAGTTTCCTATTATAAAGTATATCTTAAAAATATCAATTTAATGTTTTGTTTATATCATGGTATAAAAGATAGATCCATCATAGAAGTGTATGGAATTAAAATCACCACTTTAATCTCCACTTATTCCAATTCATGTCTTCTTGGAGCGATTTATGCCATGTTATATTGGTAACAATTATATCATGAATTGTTCCAGCTTGTATTTTTTAATATCATGTTAGTATATATATGATTGACTAGGTCTAGGAAACCATTAGATATACCTTAGTATATCCCATTCCCTATAAGTTCGGTTTCTACTTTAATGAAATCATTAGATAAGTACTTTTATCCTTGTATTAGCTAACTTGAATACCAATAGTTGTTTTCATATGTTATCAAGCATATTTTACTTGGAAAACTTCGGTGCCCCTACTAACCACCAGTAGATACATGGAAATGACTCATTCCAAATGAACACTCTAAGATATTATTTCTTACTTCAATCCTAAACTAGATTTTAGTAACTTGAAACCCTTATTATCATTTAATGATGTCACCATCCCTTTATGGTTGTGTCATATAGACACCATCCATGATAAGTGGTCTTAACATCCAATTCTCAATAAAATTATCATATAAAATTATCTATGACAATTATAATTCTAATGTATTTTGGAATAATGATTTGGTATTACCAATCAAGAATTATTGGTACTATGATTGTACCATCCATGTATCATCTCACTTGAATATCCACCACAGTATTCAAAAATAATAACCCCATTACATTTTGATACATAGAATCTATTATTGAATTTTAATTGATCTTTTCAATATCATCTAATTACCATATAATTATAATAAGTATGAATTATTATCTATAATAAATAATGGATCTCTAAGAATAATGAATACAAAAACATCACCATGGTTTTAACTTTCCTATCCAGTATGTGTCTCTGGAACTTTCCTCTTCCATGAAACTTCTGGAACTCGTTCCTATTCCAACCACTTATGAATCTTTATTATTGACTAAAACCATGTCAATATTTCTCCCACTATCTAAGTAGAGATGTGCACCATTATATTGAAATATATTCAATAACGTTGACTACTTATTTTCTATCTTGGGGATTTTATTAATATCCTAATTTTTTTAAGATTATTACTTTAGATGCACATTGTGTTTTTCTTGATGTAAGTATTTTTATATCCTAACAAAATCATTGCATCTAACCACATGTTCTTATTATTGTTAATTTCCATCATAATTCAACTGATATGATATCTATTTTGTCATTATAGTTGGTATTTTGTTAGGGGATAATGTTGTTATTTATGAAACATGTCATGAAATATAATGAAATATTCAGCAATGTATATAAACATTGATTCTTCTTATACCTACATCATGACCCTGATACATAAAAGGAAATGTGCATTTATGAATTTCTCCATGCTACATTCCATTTATCGATTTTAACACATAAAAATCATCATTTATTCTCTTTATTGGAATCATTTTCATGATGTGGATAAGGTAATGTGCATTTAGGAATGACTCTATGCTATATTATATTGATTAATAAATGCTTGGTCAAAATATTCTTCATCATGTCGGGCCAAAGCAGCTCATATGTTCTCAATATGAAAATACCATACTTCACTTTTACATTCCTTAAAACACTTAAAGGAATCAGATGAAGTATATTTACCACTAGCTTACCGTTGGAATAGTTCATGCTCTCTAGATGAACTAATTCCAAAGTATTTGTACCATACCTTTATTTCTAATGGTTTATTTTTCCCAAATAAATAATTATATACATTGATAATACCTAATGTGTTTAGATCTACTGAGTCTAAATACTCAACTGGTTATATCATTGACATCCACTTTTAGTTTTAGTTGAAAAAGAATTATCTTTACACAATTGCGTAAATAAGTCCTACATTTTATATTCATCATGTATTTACTATGATTCAAATATCACTGAAATATTGGTTGAGTATGAGACACCACAAACAAAATTCATTCGATATTGGTATCTTATGTCCAATGGATACATAAGATAAATTTTTTGGTTATAGTCAATAATATTTTTACTTAAATCAGTAACTTGGAAATTTGGAAGTTATGTGTTTCTCATTGTTGACTTAGGAATCACCCTTTCTCAATTACTTAGAGAATACACCTTACTTCTATAATGTTTCTATTACTTACTTGGTTACATTATTTTGGTACACATATGTAATAATCATATTTTATTTAATACCCAAGTAGTATGTTAGTAACATTAGTTTCAATTGATGAATATAAACTGAGGAAGAAATGAGTATTTGCTTCTATAATTGAGTCCATTGTATTTAAACTTCCGTAAACATTATTTCAAGATATGTGAAGAAAATAATCCCTTATTTAATAACTATTCTCATTTTATTAAAGGAATTTTCGAATGTGTGTTTGAAGTTGCACATTTAAATATCCTTTTCACCTTAAATTTCAACATAGTATCTAGATGAACTATATATTAAACTTTCTTAAATGTTATTATTGTTTGGTGAACCTTACCTAAAAAGAAATGGAACATTTCTCTCTAAACTGTTCATTTTTTAATCTAAAAAAACTGAAGTATATGGGTGATAAGATATAAGAATGGGATTTCTTAAAATATTTTGCTCCACCCTTCATACTTCCACATAACCAATGTAATATCATCCATTCATATCTCACATTACTTTCTCCTCACAGACATTTTGGGGATGATACTACATATGACATCATATATGTCCTGATGTTTTAACAACAACTAACATCAAACATTGATGATAAAATTTTAAAATTTACATTATATGCTATATATATGAGTCTCTTGTAATCATTTTTACCACCCTAGATTCATGAGGTGGATTAACATGTATAGGGACACCAACACCTTTACTTTCATGTATCACAGTATTGTGCGCAAGTGCCTATACTACACATGGAAATTCAAACCAGTTTGGACATTAACTTAGTCAATTATTATCATAGTGTATTTTCTAGTATTAATTTCCATTTAATACAAAATTAAAATCTAGTAGATTTTACTTTTATCTCAATTATCGAATTAGACATTATTGATTAATTATATTATTAAATGTCTCCCACTATTTTATCAAATTTTAGGAACCCTCTATCTGAATGCTTTGTTTCTTGAGTATTCTAGTGGCCAAGATCCTTGAGCCTCCCCTCACATATAATTCTGTAACCCTAGAAGCTCGGAGGAAGTGCATTATTTTACTTCATTATCGTGATTATAAGGAATACAATACGAAAGGATTGATCAGTTTAGTGTCTTAGAAATCTAGATTTCATACATAATACCTATTATACTATTGGAAAAGAAAATAAAACATTCTACATAATAAATTGAAATAAAATGGGGAAAGGTAAATAACTCGACACACTTTCCATTTAAACAACCAGATAAAGAATAATCAATTTGGAATGGTAAGAAACTTAAAAAAATTCCACTAATAAATAAACATAAAATGAAATAAATACATATATATGTCGACAAAAAAATCTCAGGGATAAATAATAATTGAGTCTAAATGAGGGAAATGATTAATTATTGGATACAATGTTTCCTAGGTACACGAAACTAGTACCATCAAGATCATTCACAACATGGTTAAGCATATTGGGTAAAAACACATCTATTTTTCAATCTATTTCGTCTCATGATACTACGGATGCATCGAGGGGCTTTCATTAACTGGTCCCCAACCCATTGGGCTTTCCATAAATAGTCCCCAACCCGTGTCTTACATGTACACAGAATTCCTCATATCAAATAAATAATATTTATTTTCAAATATTTGTATTTAATAAAGGATATATATTTTTCAAAAAATACCTTATAGGAGGATATGTGAAAGTAATGGTCGCTAAAATTAAAATATTATTATTGAAAAATAATCTTTAAACATTCAAATGTATACCATACCACTTTGATACATTGTAAATTTTAAAACATAGGAAATAATTAAATTAAATGAAAGTTATAATATCATGAGAGTAAGGAGATTAATGATATTTCATGTAAAAGGGAAATATATACACCATATAAAAAAACTAGGTACATAACAAAAAATAAGTCACAAAGAAATGTAAATTGGGAAGAAATCCCTTACCTTATCCTTCCTTTTTGTTGTGTGGAATTTAACCTCCTCTACAGTGGTTTACAATATGTTAATAAATAATAACAGAACTATAATTATGTCAATAATATCATATATTAACTTCTAATAATATTTTATTACCCATTTTTAACCATCTTTCATTATTTTAACTATTTGGGGTTTTAATTTCTTAATTTCCTCAAGTATGTTTGACTTGTGATTTGTTCTTTAAATTTATTAGACCATGATTTTATCATATCTAAAATGTAAAACATGAATTAATTATCATATTTATTCAGTATATATGTATTTATATTAGTATATAATATTTGGAGATTATAAGTGAAGTGTACCATTCATGGAGACGGTAGGTCACACGTACACATGAATGATACTTTCATTTCTTTGTTGTATTAGAAGAATGAAAAATAAATGAAAAATATGAATATTATAATTATAGTATAATATATATCTCATATATGTTACATAATTTTATTAAAACCATCCTTTATATGTTCCATGTAGAGCATGAACGAATCATATCACTTTTGAGGGGGCAGTTGTACACCCTCAAATGAAATTATCATATTTACACAAGATGGAAAGCATAAAGCCGAAACATTTTTTTTCCTTTTTCAATAGCCAGTTTATGGGTTCCCGGTACCCGTAAAACAGTCCCCAAAACCAGATTTCAAATTTCAAATTCAATCCAAAAAGCATCCCCCAAAATCCATGCGCCACACCTAGAGACTCGAACCCACGTCGCCTTCACTGAATCACTGTCACTGCAGGTCGAAACATCACACTGCATCGAAAAACGCACATCATCCCTGCTGGACGCCAGTGAGACTGTCAGAGGCGTCGTCGCCAGAAAACTGAGATCCATCACCACGCACCACCGTTAACCATAGGAAGACTCTATAACCATCTGCTGATGATATCGCCGAAGCACTGTCATACCACCACCTTCATCCTGTCCACCAGAGAACAAACCCTAATGCACAATCCACGACCTGTCTCGACGAACAGAAATATGATTCATCCACTTAAACCGGAGCACTTATAAGTTTCACCATCATCCTTTGACAACACCGACAAAAAACGAGACCAAGAAACAAGCCCTAAGAGGCCAGGAACAATCAGGCCAAAATCGGCGAGTAAAAATCCACCACCAGATCGATACAAAACAACACGAAACATATGTGAAATCCAAAAATCACTTGCATAGAAGATTGCGAGAGGAAGAACGTCACTAGAAACCCAGAAATCACCCAAAAGAGAAAATCAAAACGAACAAACAGCATAGAACATCACCAGTTTCAAGCAAAAACCAGCCACAAACGATCACACACCGAACCTCAAGAACAAGCGTTTTTTCGACAAACGCTCCCGATGTCATCCTCATCAGCTCGAAACAAAACAAGCTCCCAATGCCGCCATCCGAGAAAACTAAAGATTCAAAGCTCAACCTCCAAACACCCAGATCGATGGCCAAAGTGCTGAGATAGAACCGTCGGGCCAGGGACTCAGGCGCAGAATCAACACCGAGTTGTGAAGACCCCGATACGCGCAAGACGAGCCGATACAAGGCCGCGATATTATAGAAAACACCACCTCAAACCTCCGAACCAGGGAAGAAGGACCGCAGATTCGGGGTGAAGGAGGCGGCGTGAAATAAATCCTAGCTGAGAGCGGTAAAGGAAAAATGAACAATCATCATCTTGTGAGGCAGAAGTTCACCGTACATAGAAACATTATGTTCATTACCCATTAGATGGATGTGTGTGTAAGTGTAGGTATAAACATTTACATAAAACATCCTATTATATTTAGGATACTAGTTTTATTATATAACCATGTAATAAATATATTTTATGAGGTGGATAATGGAAATAAATCTAGATAGCTTGAGAGAAGATATTACCTCTTAATTGGGTAACTACATTTGGTTTGTACCAAAAGGCTTAATTAGAAGGATTTATACCCAAATTTAATATTAAAGTTACAGTGGAGGTATTTTTAGAAGCTATATGGGTTCATATTGTCATGACCCGTCCTTGGGGCTCGTGATGTGACTACCCCAAGCCCGCCTTCCATAGGCCTGGGTCTGGCGACTAGCACCAAGGCGTAATTCCCGGTAAAAAGGGAAGGAATTGTCTTTGTAAAGTAAACAAACACCACAGAGAAAGCAAGAAGAAGTAAACACTAAGTAAAAATTGGGTACAATAGTAAGTACGGAAAAGTAAGTGGGCCAGAATACAAACCCAAACTGAAAGTAAAGTACAACTGGAAAGGGAAAACATCAACTGAAAGTAAAGCCGCAGCCTCGAGCCGTCCACTGGAAGTCCCACCTGAAGGGTGGGTACATATAGCCTCCACAGCTCCTCGGGTCCAGCCTTCCTCTCCATGTATGCCCCGCCCAGTGATCCACCTACGGGTACCGACCTGCGCCTCATGCCTCAACCACGATCAACATTGTCTGTCATCTGCAACCAACACAACGTAGTGCGGGCATAGCCCGTGCAGGGGTGAGTATAAGCTACTCAGTAGGGACCCTGAGACCCCCGAAGGTCTCCCAGAATCCACAAAGGATAATCCACAAAGGGAAGATACAATCACAAAGCAACATCCGACTCTACATAGGTATATTCCCATACATATACCTATGTCATCAATTCCAGTTCGCTCTAACCTCTGAGCCCAAGTACGATCACATCCACACAGGAAATCACATCATGATCCACACAGGAAAGCATAACATAATCCACATAGGAAATCAAGTCAAGATTCAGCTCACACAGGAATACTTATTCGTATGACGATAGAGATGATCAGATATAGCCACTGATTCATCTAAGTCGTCGGACCCACAAAGGATCGATAGGTACTAACCCCCACAATGACCCACAAAGGATCTGACCCACACAGGATCGATAGGTAACTAACCCCCGCAATGACCCACACAAGATCTTACCCACACAGGATCTGTAGGCACTGGCCCACACAGGACCACTGAGTGCTGACCCACACAGGATCGGTAGCACTGATTCACGTAGGATCGCTGAGTGTTGTAGTCGTCGCCGTCGAATCCACGGAGGATTTCTATACAGTCGTCATGATCGTCGCAGTCGCAGCCAGCTCTAGGGTTCCCACACACAGCAAGCTCGTTCAGGAGGGTCCGCTCCATGAGCCGAGGGGCTGATACATCAACTGACACATAGTCTAGAGTTGATGTATCCAAAAGTTCTGTATCATCATCAGGAACTCAATGCGACAGACGGCGCGTCGATCGGACGCCCGGTCTGAGAGTTATTGGCTTTTTCGTCCCAGGGGCCCGGTTGGTTGATAAGTCAAAACCAACCCGACCATACTCCAACTACATCCAAACCTCGAGCATAGTAAGCCAAAATATCTGTCTCACATAGAGGAATCCAACAAAGTTGATGACACGTCAATCGGACGTCCGGAGCTCAAGTTATAAGTGTTTCCGCTCCGAGGGCCCGGTTGGTTTCGTGTATGAACCAACCCGACCGAACACAAAGTTCTCCAAAACCCTGAGTGTAATCTACCGAAATGACCGTCTCAATCCAAGGATCTCTACGCAACAGACGGTGCATCGATCGGAGGCCCATAGATCATGTTATGGGCAACAGACCGAATGAGATTCGGTATTAGGGGGTTCTGGCCAGGTCCGACCCGGCCCGATACCCCCAGGGTCGGCCCGAACCGGGTCCGGGTCCAACCCAGCCTGGGCGCGGCCTGGCCTGGCCGACACGGCCCGGCGCGCTGGCCAGGTGGCTCGGCCGAACGACCGAGCCGTTCGGGATGCAGGGGGCCCCCCGCTCGTTGTAACCGCGACCCCATAATGGGGGCTGCTCACGTCCGGCCAGCCAGGGGTTTCGAACCCCCGACTCTTCCACTATCCGGCCGGCCGGCCGGCTGCTGCCGACTCGGAACCTGTAAGGGCCGGTCCCCCTGCTCCGATGCCGGTGGCCCGGAACCGGCCACCGATTCCCCTTCTCCACCACGACCTATGCCGCGGCCTTGGACCGTCCGGTGTGGCCCGACGGTGCCGCGCCCCTCCACCATGGCCTCGATCTAGCCGCGGTGTTTTTCAGGGTTCTCCGGCGCGGCGCGATGGCACCACGTTCTTATTCTATTCAAATGCGCGGCGCGACAGCACCGCGCATACCTTGCCACATGACCCCGCGCGGTGCGACGACACCGTGCCATCCTCGTTCCATTCCACCACAAGGAAGACAAGAAAAAAGGGGAGGAGGGTCAGCCGTGTTTGTGCGGTCCGGCCCCCTCCCGTTAACTGGAAACAGGTGGTCCAAAGGTACGAGGAATGACAGATGAAAACACGAATATCATCAAAAATAAAAGAATTCTCTACCTCGAGCGTAGCTTGAACAGAGGTTCGTCGCGGAAATAACCATCGCGGAAGGAGGCGTCACGAAAGGAGAATCGTCATAGAAGAAGGCGTCGTTGGCGTTGCGGTACATGGCATCGCGTAGTCGATCTCTGAGGATTCGGCGTTCTTCATCGGAGATCGGTGCATTCTTCGCGTTCTTCGTGTTCTTCATGTTCTTCGACGAAGAAGATGAAGATCTTCAAGCCTCCCTTAGCTTTTATCCCAAACCTCTCCAGCAACAAGTCCAAAACCAAAATAAAATAAGATTTGTCTTATTTTATTAACGCACAAGCCAACGTTTGAATTTCAAAAAGAAACGAAACGAATAATTAATTTAGGAGTTAAAAACCGCCCAATTAATGAGGCGTTTAATATCAAGATTAAACGCAAGAGTTGACTTAATTAATAAGGGGTGCAGGTGCGTTACTTAAAAGAAGAGAAACGGTGGGGCTCGTGTGGGCCCCACCTCAAAAATATCCTACCAAGTGGGTAGGATATTGTGGGTCCCACATCATCCACTTAACATTACTTAAGCAAAATAAAATAAAAATCGGTTGTACCACTTTTATTTTATTTCTTAACTTAACCCCAAAAATTAAAAACCACACCCGAGAAAACACAACTCCGGAAAAGATGTTTCTAAGAAAATACCAATATTGCGATTCCATTGATGCCCTCAAAATTTGATTCCGAGAACCGGTTCAAAAGTTAGAAAAACCCGCTCATTCGTTCACTGAACGTACCCGAGCTAAACTTCGGAAAAAGATTCCAGGCACACCGGGCCTCGGAATTAGGTGCTGTCAGAAACTGTGTTCTTGTTAAATTCACAAGAAAATTAAGAAAAAAAATTTCCTTGAAATTTTTGGGTCTTTACATCACTCCCACCTTAGGTCTTTATGTCCCCCTAAAGATTCATCATAAACTAGGGAAAAAATGTGAGTATTGAGCATGCATCTGAGCCTCCCGCTCCCAAGTGCTCTCCTGGAGGTTCCCGTGCTGCCATCTGATGCGCACTAGAGGAATCGACCATCTACGTAGGAACCGCTCCTGTCGATCCTCAATCTCCACCGGGACCTCCACAAAAGTCACCCCATCATCAACGTCTAGCTCTCCATGGTCAATGATATGCGCAGGGTCATGCATGTATCTCCTCGGCTGGGATACGTGGAAGACGTCGTGCACTCGGTGCAACTAAGGTGGTAGAGCCAGGTGATAAGCCACCTCGCCAATCCTGATGAGGACCTAGAAAGGTCCGATGAAGCGCGAAGATAACTTTCCACCTCGACCAAATCTCCGTAATCCACGTTGAGGTGAGACCCGCAAGAAGACATGGTCGCCATCCTCGAACTCTAGTGGCCTCCGCCTCCTGTCATCATAAGACTTCTACCAGCTCTGAGCTGTCCTCATCTACTCCTGGATGACCTGGACCTTCTCTGTCGTGGCCTGGACCATCTCCGGTCCCACAAGTGCTGACTCCCCAGGGTCTTTCTAGCATAGAGAAGATCTGCAAGGTCGTCCGTACAACGCCTCGTATGGTGCCATCTTGATGGTGGAGTGGTTGTTGTTGTTGTATGAGAACTCCACCAAGGGTAGGTGGTCCTCCCAGCTGCGACCAAAGTCGAGGACACATGCACGGAGTATGTCCTCGAGAGTCTGAATGGTCCTCTCCATCTGACCATCCGTTTGATGGTGAAAGGCAGTGCTCAGACGTAGCTGCATCTCGAACGCCTCCTAAATCCCCTTCCAAATCCGGGAAGTAAAGCGAGCATCTCGATTGAAGACGATAGATGATGGAACACCATGAAGCTGTACAATCTCCTGAACGTAGAGACGTCCCAATCTCTCCACTGAGCCCTGCTCTCTGATGGGTAAGAAGTGAGACGACTTGGTGAGTCGGTCGACAATCACCCAAATGGAGTTGTGACCTTTGGAAGTGCGTGGAAGTTCAGTCACGAAGTCCATAGATATGTCGTCCCACTTCCACTCTGGGACCTCCAAGGGCTGTACCAAGCCTGTTGGTACCTGGTGCTCTACTTTCACCTGCTGGGAGGTGAGGCATCGATAAATGAACTCTACCACAGCCTTCTTCATGCTCGTCCACCATTGCTGTCGTCTGAGATCCTGGTACATCTTCTCTACGCTAGGATGTACCGCCAAAGGGGAAGTGTTAAACTCTCTCAGCACCTCCTCCCGTAAAGCAACTGGTACCAAGGTACGTCCTCTGAAAAGGACTTCGTGCTCACCTCCTATATAGAAACCATCAGGTGCCTGTCATGAGGATATCAGCACATGCTGCGTCTCATAGTCAGCGTCCCCACGTTGTGCCTCTCTGACCCACTACAGTAGTGGAGGAGTGACTGTGAGTGACTAAATGAAGGCTGGTCCATCTCTAACCACGAAGGATATCTGCAAAGTGGCTAGATGCTCTGTCACCTCCCCAAGTAGCCGAATGCCCATCCTCTTGCTGAGAGCATCGGCTACTACATTCCCCTTTCCAGGAGTATAGACTATCTCAATGTCATAGTCCTCGAGGAACTTGATCCATTGTCGTTGTCTCAGGTTTAGGTCCTTATGAGAGAAGATGTACCTGAGACTCTGATGGTCAGAATAGACTGTAAAGCGCTCTCCCATCAGATAGTGTCACCACATCCTCAGAGCGAAGACCACTGCTGCTAACTCCAGGTCATGGGTAGCGTAGTTCTTCTCATGCGGCCTCAACTAACGGGATCCATAGGCGATCACTGCCCGCTCCTGCATCAGGACACATCCGAGTCTAGTCCCTGATGCATCGCAGTAGACTATGTACCCTACTCCCTCCTCCGGCAACCACAATATAGGTGCGCTGGTCAATCTCTGTCTTAGCTCCTGGAAGCTCTGCTGACATCTGTCTGACCACACAAAGGGTTTCCCATTCTTCATCAAAGATGAGAGTTTTTCCGCAACTCTGGAGAAGTCTGGCACAAATCTCCAGTAGTATCCTACTAGACCCAAGAAACTCCGCACCTCCATCACGCTCCTGGGTGGCTCCCAAGCTAGAACTGCCTCGATCTTCGCAGGATCTACCGCAACTCCCGCCTCAGAGATGACGTGTCCCATGAAGTGGACCTCACGTATCCAGAACTGACACTTTGAGAGCTTTCCATAAAGATGGTCCTCTCAGAGCCTGTCTAGTACAACCCGTAAGTGGTAGGTGTGATCCTCCTCAGTGGTCGAGTATATAAATATGTCGTTGATGAAGACCACGAAAAATCGATCGAGGTTTGGATGAGAGATCCTATTCATGTGGACCATGAAAAATGCTAGAGAATTGGTTATGCCGAATGGCATAACCAAGAACTCATAGTAGCCATACCGACATCTGAAGGCCGTCTTCTTCACGTCCTCGTCCCGAACACTGAGCTGATGATAGCCTGACATGAGGTCTATCTTTGAGAACCACCGTGCTCCCTTGAGCTGATCGAAGAGGTCATAAATCCTCGGTAGCAGATACTTTTTCCTCACTATCACCTGGTTCAGGCGACGATAGTCGACACAAAGTCGCAAGCTCTCGTCCTCCTTCTTGGCGAACAATATCAGGGAAGCCCAGGGTGAAACACTGGGTTGGATGAATCCCTTGCACTACAAGTACTCCAACTGAACCCGTAGCTCTTGAAGCTCGGTGGGAGCCATCCGATATGCTGGGGTGGATATCGGGGCTGTCCTGGGGTACAGGTCAATATAAAAGTCTACCTCTCTGCGAGGAGGTAGTCCTGGAACGTCGTCGGGGAAAACGTCTGCATACTGATCCACCACTGCATGAAAACTAGGACTATGCATGTCAACCACTCCTAGGATGAGGCTAGCCAACTGATGAGTGATGGGATATCCTCTCCTCTGCAGAAGTCCATCCTGTGCTGCGAAGGATCCCTTCTCGCCGGTGAAGGTGAACCTGCTCTCGTCGGTGCGTACACATAGCACCTTGTGCCTAATACAGTCAATCTGAGCATGGACTGTAGATAACCAATCCATGCCAAGATGACGTTGTAAGGCCTCGACGCCTCTATAAGAAGATCCCATCCGAAACTCTCGCCTTCTAGAGTAAGCTCACACTGCCGACACCAGTGCGTAATCGTCGAGTCTGCTCCCGTAGGAGTCTCTAGCCGTAAGGATCGAGCCAACGGCTCTGTCGGAATCTCCAAGCTCCGAACAAGGGTAGCGGCTATGAAATAATGACTCTCTCCTGTGTCTATAAGAACTAAAAAAAGGGTGTAATAGACACAGATAGTACCTCGAATCATCTCGGGCGCGCCATGGTCATAGGCCTCCGCTGCCTGGAGTTGTGCCTGTCTCTGCCCTCCAGCTCCCTGTGTTCGGGGTGGACCTCCTGGTGGTGGTTGTGGTAGAGCCTCAAAGCGTATCCCACCACCTGATGCTCGGCCATCTCCTCTGCCTCGTCCGCCTACCCCCTGGGGACCACCACGGTCGACCCTCTGCCTCTGCCTGGGTGGCCCCTCAACCGTCTGCTGCTCCTCGGCACGGCGGGTCGGGCAGTCACGAGCCATGTGGCCCTGCCCGCCGCATACGTAGCACTGTCTGCCTCTCAAAAGACTGGCTCCACGCTGTGTGCCCCGCACTGCTGAGCCAGTGTCCTGAGGTCGTCTGCCTGAGGGTCTGGTCTGCCTAGACCCATGAGTCATCCGTCGACTTCCTGCTGCAGAAGACTCTGCTACATGCCGCCTAGTGGTAGGTCTCGCTGCTGATGCAGGATCAGCAAGGAAGCTCTCGATCAGAAGGGCTCACTCCAGTACCCCTGCCTATGTCGGAATGTTGAGGGAGATCAGCGATGCCCTGATCTCCTGCCTCAATCCCTGCTCGAAGGTCCGGGCCCAGAAGAGTGGGTCTCATACCATGTCTGTCGAGTAGTGCGAGAGATCGGTAAATCTCGCAGAGTACTGGGAGACCGCCAAGCTTCCCTGCCGCAGCTGTAGAAGCTCCTGGATGTGCACCGCACGGAGGGTGGCTGGGATGAACTCCGAGCGGAAGAGGCTCTCAAAGTCCGTCCAGAGAAGAGATGCATCATCGTGCACCTAGAGCATCAGGCTCCACCATCTTCCTGCTGCCACATGTAGGAGGCTCACTGTAAGGATCACCATGAGGTCTGCTGGTGTCCTCACTAACCTGAAAACTCGTACAACTGCCTCCATCCAATCCTCGGCAGCTTGAGGGTCCATCTCCCCACGGAACCTAGGCGGTCGCTGGCACTGAAACTCGTGCAGTGCACTAAGGCGACATGCATCGTCAGCGGCTAGGGCTGGTAGCATCGGTGGCTCGGCAGGTAGCGGTACCACCGGTGCCTCTGCTGTCAAAGCGCCCCGTACCGAGGCCTCGTCGCTCTGTGGGCTGTCGTCACACACAACTCTCGGAACCCTAGCTGCCTGCTGTCGTGGGGCCATCCTGAAAAGAAACAGGTGCGCCACGGTCAAACAGTATACCTGGTGAGCTGGCACAAAGTAATCACAAAGAAAACTTGAAACACACATGTACTAAATGTTTTCGTGCATTCAGTCGGAAATTAGAAGTCAGGGTCCTGGTGTATGGATACGTCGTCCGCCGCACCAACACTGGACTCCCTGGACTGATAACCACACTCAATACTCTTAACACTATTGCTTTACATAGAAAAAGATCAGTGTCCTGAGTTCTGCAGTAGAACCGAACTCCTCTGATACCAATTTGTCACGACCCATCCTTGGGGCCCATGCCGTGACTACCCCAAGCCCACCTTCCATAGGCATGGGGCTGGCGACTAGCACCAAGGCGTAATTCCTTGTAAAAAGGGAAGGCATTGCCTTTGTAAAGTAAACAAACACCACAGAGCAAGCAAGAAGAAGTAAACACTAAGTAAAAACTGGGTACAACAGTAAGTGCGGAAAAGTAAGTGGGCCAGAATACAAACCCAATCTGAAAGTAAAGTACAACTGGAAAGGGAAAACAACAACTGAAAGTAAAGCCACAGCCTCGATCCGTCCACTGGAAGTCCCACATGAAGGGTGGGTACAGATAGCCTGCACAGCTCCTCGGGTCCATCCGTCCGCTCCGAGTACGCCCCGCCCAGTGATCCACCTCCGGGTACCGACCTGCTCCTCGTGCCTCAACCACGATCAGCGATGTCCATCGTCTGAAACCAACACAATGTAGTGCGGGCATATCCCGTGCAGGGGTGAGTATAAGCTACTCAGTAGGGACCCCGAGACCCCCGAAGGTCTCCCAGAATCCACAAAGGATAATCCACAAAGGGAAGATACAATCACAAAGCAACATTCGACTCTACTTAGGTATATGCCAATACATATACCTAAGTCATCAATTTCAGTTCGCTCCAACCTCCGAGCCCAAGTTCAATCACATCCACACAGGAAATCACAACCCGATCCACACAGGAAAGCATAACATAATCCATATAGGAAAGCAAGTCAAGATTCAGCTCACACAGGAATACTTCTTCGTATGATGATAGAGATGATCAGATATAGCCACTGATTCATCTAAGCCGTCGGACCCACAAAGGATCGATAGGTACTAACCCCCGCAATGACCCAAAAAGGATCTGACCCACACAGGATCGATAGGTAATTAACCCCCGCAATGACCCACACAGGATCTGACCCACAGAGGATCTGTAGGCGCTGGCCCACACAGGACCACTGAGCGCTGACCCACACAGGATCGGTAGCACTGATTCACGTAGGATCACTGAGTACTGTAGTCGTCGCCGTCGAATCCACAGAGGATTTTTGTACAGTCGCCATCGTCGTCGCAGTCACAGCCAGCTCTAGGGTTCCCGCACACAACAAACTCGTTCAGGAGGGTCCGCTCAATGATCTGAGGGGCTGATACATAAACTGACACATAGTCCAGTGTTGATGTATCCAAAAGTTCCGTATCGTCATCAGGAACTCAACGCGATAGACGACGCGTCGATCGGACGCCCGGTCTGAGAGTTATTGGCTTTTTCGTCCTAGGGGCCCAGTAGGTCTTTAAGTCAAAACCAACCCGACCGTACTCCAACTGCGTCCAAACCTCAAGCAGAGTAAGCCAAAAGATCCGTATGACATATAGGAATCCAACAAAGTTGATGGGACGTCAATCAGACGTCTAGAGCTCATGTTATAAGCATTTCCGCTCCGAGGGCCCGGTTGGTTTCGTGTACGAACCAACCCCGCTGAACCCAAATTTCTCCTAAACCCTTAGTGTAATATACCGAAACTACCGTCTCAATCCAAGGATCGCTACGCAACTGACGGTGCATCGATCGGAGGTTCGTAGCTCATGTTATGGGCAACATACCGAAAGAGGTTCGGTATTAGGGGGTTCGGGCTCGGTCCGACTCGGCCCGATAACCCCAGGGTCGGCCCGAACCAGGTCGACCTGAACCGGGTCCGGGTTAGGCCCGCTTGGGCGCGGCCAGGCGCGGCCCGCCCGGTGTGGTCCGGCTCGGCGGCCCGGTGCGCTGGCCAGGTGGCTCGGCCGAACGGCCGAGCCATTCGGGATACGACGGGGGGGGGGGGGGGCTGCCCCCCGCTTCTTGTAACCGCGACCCCATAATGGGGGCCGCTCACGTCTGGCCATCTGGGGGTTTCGAACCCCCGACTCTTCCACTGTCCGGCCGGCCGGCTGCTACCGACTCGGGATCGGCAAGGGCCGGTCCCCCTGCTCCGACGCTGACGGCCCGAAACCGGCCACCGGTTCCCCTGCTCCACCGCGGCCTATGCCGCGGCCCCGCTCCGGCCGTGGTGTTTTTCGGGGTTCTCCGGCGCGCCGCGACAGTGCCACGCATACCTTGCCGCATGACCCCGTGCGGTGCGACGGCACCGCGCAATCCTCGTTCCATTCCACCACAAGGAAGACAAGAAAAAAGGGGAGGAGGGTCGACCGTGTTTGTGCGGTCTGGTCCTCTCCCGTTAACTGGTAACAGGTGGTCCAAAAGTATGAGGAATGACGGATGAAAACACAAATATCATCAACAATAAAATAATTCCCTACCTCGAGCGTAGCTTGAACAGATGTTCATCGTGGAAATAACCGTCGCGGAAGGAGGCGTCGCAAAAGGAGAATCGTCGCGGAAGAAGGCGTCGTTGGCGTTGCGGTACACGGCGTCGCATAGTCGATCTCCAAGGATTCAGCGTTCTTGATCGGAGATCGGTGTGTTCTTCGCGTTCTTCACGTTCTTCATGTTCTTCGACGAAGAAGATGAAGATCTTCAAGCCTCCCTTAGCTTTTCTCCCAAACCTCTCCAGCAACAAGTCCCCAACCAAAATAAAATAAGAGTTGTCTTATTTTATTAACGCACAAGCCGACGTTTGAATTTCAAAAAGAAATGAAACGAACAATTAATTGAGGAGTTAAAAACCGCCCAATTAATGAGGCGTTTAATATCCAGATTAAACACAAGAGTTGATTTAATTAATAGGGGGTACGAGTGCGTTACTTAAAAGAAGAGAAACGGTGGGGCTCGTGTGGGCCCCACCGCAAAAATATACTACCAAGTGGGTAGGATATTGTGGGTCCAACATCATCCACTCAACTTAACTTAAGAAAAATAAAATAAAAATCGGTTTTACCACTTTTATTTTATTTCTTAACTTAACCCCAAAAATTAAAAACCACACCCGAGCAAACGCAACTCCGGAAAAGATGTTTCTAAGAAAATACCGACGGTGCGATTCCATCAGTTCCCTCCGAATTTGATTCTGAGCACTGGATCAAAAGTTAGAAAAACCCTCTCGTTCGTTCACTGAAAGTACCCGAGCTAAACTTCGGAAAAAGATTCCGAGCACACCAGGCCTCGTAATTAGGTGCCGTTAGAAACTGCGTTCTTGTAAAATTCCCAAGAAAATTAAGAAATAAATTTTCCTTCAATTTTTTGGTCCTTTACACATATTTTCTAAATCTAAGTGGTTTTAGATGTGTGATGGATGGGGAGAGGTGGTGGACTTTTATAAGGGAGGAACATGACTCACTTGGCATTTTTTAAAAGAAGTTAGGTGTACCCAAATTTTTGCCTAAAAAAAGTATTCAAAACCAAAACAATATATACTTTAAGATTCATGGCCTAATTATGGACATGAAATGGGTTTTTGACAAGTGGATAGGTCATTTGGGCCCTTATGTTAAAGTTTTAGTCCTTTATTAAGATTGATTTTACCTTAACAATTGTAATTAATCTTAATTACTTTCACTAATAGTTTTGGTAATTTTTTTGGTATTATTATAAATTATAAATTATAAATATTAAAAATACTTAATCCATTTTTTCAAATTCTAATCATATAATTGACATAAATTAATTTAAAATTCATCTCGTGGGTGGGACAACAATGCATGTTTATAAAGTAAAAATGACCAAAAGTTTAATAAGTTTTTAAATTTCATTTCAAAGTGAAACTGAACCCAGTGACCTAGATTTGATTAATTGATAAAATTATGATCTAATTAAACTTTAAAACCTTTTAGAATTATAATTTATCCTTATAAATAAATTAGATGAAAAAGTTCTGAACTAAAATTCAGTATTTTTCAGTTTTCATTAAAAATAATCTTCACATAAAAATACAAATAATTCAACATAATATAATTTTTATGTTTATATTATGAATATGAAGTTTATTTTTCCATATTAAATTTATAAAATTTTCCAAAATTGGATTTAAAATGGATTTTTCATTTAAAGGTGTTAAAAACACCATAATAAAAATATAGGTTTTATGTGTAAAATTGAGTTTCTTCTTATGTTATGCTTATCAAACCTAATGTATTAATATAAAAAATATTTTTTTGAATATATAATATATATGTTTCATTAAAATATTTATCTACTTATAATTAATTATGTTTTTAAGATAAAAATCTTTTGGAATCATAATAATATTTCTTTTTATATCCAATTGATTCTTATTCTCATTTCTAATTAATTGTAAAAAAATTAATTCATTTTATATTAGTGTAAACCATAATTTTTATATGTTAGTTTTTAATATTAATAAGTAATAATTTAACAACAATTTTATGTCATATTATATTAAATAATAATATTTTAATAATAAATTGTTATTTGGTGAAACTCTGTCTTGCATGTAATGCAAGATATCGAGGAAGTTTTCTCTTGCATGCGATGAAAGATAAATTAGTGTTGTGTACATTAAAAACTATTGAATATATTATTTTTATTTAAGATTTTAATATATTGGGTTAATATATGCCTTTTTTAAACATGGTGTTTCATGTCAAAAAATATAGAATATATTAAATCTATTTTAAATAGTAAATATATTTTAAAGTATCATGGTATTATATTCCCTTACACACTTGGTGTGCGTGTAATAAAAGCAATCAAATACAATATTCATACTCTTGAATTTAGGGATGTTACATTCTCCCCACCTTAATTAAATTTCATCCATGCAATTTAAACTTGATCTCAGTAATCTAGGTATTCAAAATAAATTGTGGTTGAAAGACCTACTTTGTAAAAGGGTTAATATCACATCTTCCTAATAAGAGAGAAAAAAAGTACAATGGTCATGTAAATAGGTCCCTTAGTAGGATAACATAGGTGGGAAATGGAAACATGGATACTGAGGGAAAATTAATCAGTCAAGTTCTGATGGAGAGTGCCAGAGAACATGGTTAGGAGAAAGATAACAATGAGAAGACCCAAAATACGTGATGATATAAGGGACATTTAATTCATTAGGAAAAAAGGTACCAGAAATGTTTTTTGGTTTCAAGACATTTGTTTATATAATTGAGGAATTACAACAATCTATAAGAATATAAGTAAATATAAATTTCTTTAACTACACTATTATCCTTTGGTTGTGCCTTGAACTATTTCAACTTTTCTTCTTATATGGTGAAGTAATAAAAAAATATATAAAACCATGTCCAAATATCAACTTAAAACATTTCATAAATGGTTAAATTTACCAAAATATTATTATCCAATACTTTAGAAATAATGTAATTGAATTTCCAAAAATGAAGTTATCATTATCCTTTACTAATCAAAAAATAACTTTTAAATTTTCACATTCTAAACATGTGAATAACTTTATTATATATCCGCATGAAATATGTTGATAACTTGTATTACCATAAAACCTTATTGGAAACATGAATTCTTACTTATTCATAAAGTGAGACACATGTTATTGTATATATCCATTAAATAAAAAAGTTTTCCAAACTACATCCGGGATAGAATAGACCACTTGTCAAAAATTCATTATTCAGTTCCAAGGTAGTCAACACTTATACAAATAAATCATATCTTCATCATTATCTCAACATTAGATACATATTAAGTGTTTTATTTCCCTCAATCATGTGTTTTATGAAAATTTTAACTTTCTACTAAATAACATTTCTTGGTACCATTCATTATATGATCTCAAATAATTAATGAAAAAGCACTATAAGACAATCCTTATATATTTCATAAATCATATGATGAAAACAAAATACTTTTAAAATATATTTATTGGATAAAAATACAGAATTACATTAATCATTCCACTTCGGTTGTGTCAATAACATGTGGTTAACCTCGATCCCTAATTTTTTCAAAGGTATAATCCCTTGGTACTTGGGGAATTCATTTTCATAGTGCCCCATCTCCTTGTAGCTATAACATTCAATATCAATGTTTTCCTTCTTCCATTCCATTATTTTTCTTGGTGACCCCTTTTTCCAAACGTATAAAAAACTCCCAATACTATCAAGCATTTACCAAGGTGATTCTTTCCACACTTATCACATGTTGGAAAATCCTTCTTTCCCTTCATTTTCTTTGAATCATTCCCTTTTTCATGGTGTTCAGAAGACCTGTTATTCTCTTTTTTTCCGTTAAATACATAGGATCTCAATAATTCATTCTCTATTTTTATGGAACATAAGATTATCACTTCATATGATGATAAATTCATAGAAACCAATTCCAATAAAAGATATGGCATAAGACCTTCAAACAAGTGGTTGATATTTCACTCCATGTTGCATATATAATCCGCAGAATACTTGTATATAATTTTATAGGTTGATTCATAATATGTAATTATCTATTATTCATTTTTCATTTGGCTAAGAAACTTTCTCTTTATCTCAATTTTCTGATCACGAGTGAAGTATTTATCGAAGAATGTATCAATAAATGCTCTCAATTACATGAGTTTTATTCCTTCTTCCTCTCTAGTATTCTGGATCAAGGACCACCATTGATCAACATAACCTTGGAGACAATACAATTCCATTGTAACCATTTCCTCTTCTCTATATTAAAAGGTTGTAAATATATTCTCTAGAGACATAATCTATTTATCAGCTAAAATTGGATTAGTAGTCCCACTAAACAATGGGGGATTCTTCTGCATAAAGTGATCCAACATAGAAGATTCTATCTATGGAATAGGTTTCTCCATTCATCCAAGGTTATTTTTCATAACCAAACTACACTTCCCTAATATATTCATAACTTGATCAATTTTAATACTAGTTTCAATGAATTTCTCTAAAGGGAAACCTCAACATTGACCATGAGTATTGATACCATTATTCCTTCTAGGTTCCCTTTCTTAAAAATGGAATATGATGGATTAGCTTATAATGTCAAAATGTATAGTTAAAAATATTTTATAACACATAGTATAAATTTATACATCATAAATCCTATAATACAAAAAATTTCTTAATTAGTGGAAATATTTACTTTGAAAGCCTTCATAATGGTAGGTATAAAAAATTTAAACTATCCTAAGTGTATCCCGTAGAAGTTTCAAACCAAATGTGTAGTAAGTTTTGTTTTCGTGTACCAAGTTACCCCTATTTAGGCTATAAACACCTTTCCAAGTTATTACTCCTAGGTACACCTATTCCACAACCATGTCAACTTGTAATATCCAGAAATGGATTTATTGATAAGAATATCCACATAATAACTTAGTTACCAAAATTTTAGGTTGTTCTTCTATATTTATACTCAAGGTCTATCTAGGGTTGTGCTATATAATCTATGTTTTCAAAATCCTGTTTCCAAATTTTCTGCTAAACCTCCCTTTGATACCAACTGTAATGCCCTGATGCTAGAAGCCTGAAGTCGATGCATTATTTTATTATATTGTATGATTACAAGGAATCAAATACTAAAGGACAGATTAATTTAGTAGTCTTGAAAAGTTAGATTACATACATAATACCCATAATACAATTATAAAAGAAAATAAAAAATACTACATAATAAACTAAAATAAATCACATCATTGAAAGCTTATTCAAAGATATCTTCTTCATAACCAGGGGAAAGAAACATAATAAGGGTGAGCTCAAATTCTCAGTAAGGGTAAGTACAATAGAAGAAATAATGAATCGATATATATGGAAATGTAAATAACTGAACACACTTTCCATTTAAATAACTAGATATGGAATAATCAATATATACAAGTAAGAATATAAAACAAATTCCATTAATAAATAAACAAAAAATGAAATAAATCTAACGATATGTCGACACAAAAATCACATGGATAAATAATCACATAGTCTAAATGAAAAAATGCTTAATTATTGGACACCATGTTTTCTTGGTACATGGAAATAGTACCATCAAGAACTTTCACATGATGGTTCAACATATCAAGTAAAAAATGTTATATTTTGGCCATATATTTCATCTCATGAAACTACCAATTCATCCAGGGGCTTTCATTAATTGGTCCCCAACCCGTAGGGCTTACATTAAACGGTCCCCAACTCGTGTCTTATATCTCCAAATAATTCCTCATATCAAATAAATAATTTGACTTATCAAATATACATATTTAATAAAGGATACATATTTATCAAAAATACCTCATAAGAGTATAATTAATAGTAAGTGTTGTTGACATTAAAACATTATTGAGGAAAAATAACCTTTAAACATTCTAAAGTGTCTCATAACACTTTGAAGCATTTTAAATCATAAAAATCATGAAGGAATTAAATTAATTGAAATTTATAATATCTTTAGAGCAAGGATATTATTTATATATTATTTAAAAGGGTATTATATCCACCATATAAAAGAAACTATGTGGATAACAACAAATAAGTCTCAATGGAATGTATATTGAGATGAAATACCTTACTATATCCTTAGTTTTTGTTTTGTGGTATTTAACCTCCTATATAATAGTTTAAAATATGTTAATAAATAATAAAATAACTATAATTATTTCAATAATATCATATATTAACTTCCTAAAATATTTTATTACCTGTTTCTTTACCCTTTTTCATTATTTTAACTATTTTGGGTGATAATTGCATAGTTTTCTCAAGATTGTTTTGACTTGTGATTTGTTATTCATATTAATTAGATCACTATTTCATAATCTCTAGAATTTAAAACATGAATTAATTACCATATATATTTATTATAAATGTATTTTTAGTACTCCATATTATTTAGAGATTATAAATGAAGTGCACCATTCGTAGAGACGGTAGACTGTGCGTATGCATGAATGCTACTTTCATTTCTTTATTGTATTAAAAGAATGAAAAATAAATGGTAAATATGTATATTATAATTATATAATCATATAGAAGTTATATATATTACATGGGTTTATTAAAAAAATCCTTTATACATTCCATGTATAGAATGAACGAGTCATATCGCTTTGAGGGGGCGGTAGTCCACACTTCCATAAACAAAATTATCGTATTTACACAAGATGGAAAGCATAAAGTTATGTTATAAATAAAAATTATAGAATAATAAATAAATTATAAATATTATATATAACATATATAAATATAGTGTCCATCATAATGTCCACCGTGATAGATGGTAAAGGAAAAATAAACAATCATCATTTCATGAGGCAGTAGTTCGCTGTACACAGAAACAATATGTTCATTACCCATTAGATGGTGGTGTGCGTAAGTGTAGGTTGAAACCGTTAAATTAAAAAATAATAGTTTATTTAGGATATTTTTTTCTTATATAATCATGTAATAAATATATTTCGTGGGTGGGAAATGGAAATGAAAATAAAGAGTTTGAGAGAAGACGTTACCTCTTAATCGGGTAACTTCTTTTAGTTTGTACCAAAAGAATTTCTTGGAATGATTTCTTCACAAAGGGAGGATTCAAGGTAGAGGGAAGGGATATTTAAAATCAATATGGTTAAATCTTGGCTGAATCTAAGTTTTTTTATAGGTGTTAAGAATGGGGAGAGGTGGCGGCCTTTTATAAGGGAGGAAAAGGACTCACTTGGTATTTTTGAAAAACGGTTTGGTGTACCCACTTTTTTACCCAAAAAAGTATTAAAAAACCTAGAAAAAAACCCAATAATGGAAGGTGAACGACCGCTTTATGTACACCAAATGGATGTTGGACAAGTGGATAGGTCATTTAGTCCTTTAAGTCAATTCTTTAGTCCTTTATTAAGCTTTATTTTACCTTAATAATTATAATTAATTTTTATTACTCTCACTAATATTTTTGCTAAAAAATGAATCTATTATAATTAGAAATATTAATGTATTATGATTCCAAATATATTATATATTTATCCAAATTCTAATCATATAAGTGGGAGAAATTAATTTAAAATTCAACCAGTAGGTAAGACGACAATGTGGGTTTTCAATGTAAAAACAATAAATAATTTGATAAATTTTTACATTTAATTTTAAAGTAAAATTGATAGAAATATCCTAAATTGGATTAATTTATTAAATTATGATCTAATTAAACTTTAAAAACAAGTAAAATGATAATTTATCCTTTTAAATAAATTAGATGAAAAAGAAGTTTTGAACTAAAATTCAGTATTTTTCATTATTCATTAAAAAAAGAATCTGCACCAAAGAATTCCAAAAAATCACAATATGATATTTTTTATTTTTAAATTCGAAATATTAAGTTTATCTTCGAATATTAAATTTATAAAAGTGTCAAAAGTTTTATTTAAAATTGGATATCCATTAAGAGGCGGAAGAAATGCCTTAATAAAAATATAGGTTTTTAGGTGTAAAATAATGTTTTTTCTTATCTTATGCATATCTAACCTAATGGATGAATATAAAAAATATTTTAATGAATATATAAAATATATATTTCATTAAAATAATTAACTAGTTGTAATTAATTATGTTTATTAAGTTAAAACTCTTTTAAAAACTTAATAATATTTCTTTTTTTATATCCAATTGGTTCTTATTTTCATTTCTCATTAATTGGAATCCAATAAATTAAATTTATATTTGCGTAAAACATAATATTTATAAGTTAGTTATTACTATCCCGAACTAATAATTTAGTGGATCGTTTATATCATATTATTTTAAATAACAATATATTTAATAATACATTTTTATTTGGTGAAATTTGGTCTTGCGTGTAACACAAGATATCGAGGAAGGTCGCTCTTGCACGTGATTCAAGATAACTTAGTGTTGAGTGCATTAAAATATATAGAATATATCATAATTATTTAATATTGTAATGTATTGAGTTAATATATTCCCTTTTTACACTTGGTGATGCGTGTCATAAACAAATATTGAATATATCAAATCAATTTAAAATAGTAAATATATTTTAAAGTACCAGGGTATTATATTCCCTTATACACTTGACATCACGTGTCATATATGCTATAAAATAGAATATTCATGATCTAAAATTTTGGCATCTTACGTAATAGTTTATAATATTTGGTTACGCCACTACTCGGAGAGTTCAAGGTAAGTGTTTGACTCCTCAACTACATTAACTCATGATTCCTTGATCTTTTGAGTGAAGTTCCAACTTCTAAAATCATAAACATGACCATATATACACTTTAATCTAAAGTTGAAAAAACTATCCTTAGATACCTCTTTGCTGCAAAAGTTATTTAAGTAAACTCATCACTCTCACAATAACTCCCCAGTAGTAATATTCACCCTCAACTTTGGATGACAAGCACCCCGAACACTCAATTTTATTCAATTTTGAATGACATAGGGTGTTTAATGAATTAATATTTCTTTGAGAATTTTTATATTTTTCTTCGATGAATATAATTCATTTCTATTAATCTTTTCCACACTATGTTTCCACGTTCATAACTGAACATTAGCAGAAAAATATTAATTGCATCATTATGCATTTCACTATTTATTATTTTCATTATTTTACTATTTTCATAAAATTAATAAAATATTAGATAAATGTATAATGGAAATGAACTAATCGACTATTCTTGAGCATCTAAAATTAGTATATCAATTTAAATATAATGTATGAACCATGGCCTAGGGGTATCATACCTAAGTTGTGGCGTGAATCATGATGTAACTTGTCCCCCATCCAGTGTGTCCACCGCTCATCTAGATTTCACCTCATCTTTGAGGGGTCCATATATTGTCTTCTGTATCGCCTCATCTTGGTGGGGTCTACGTCATACATCATCTTCATCACACATACTAGTGTACTCGCACAAAGGAAAGAGGAACTCGGGAGTGCAATGTCTTTTTAATAATTATGGACACGCAGAACCTTATACATATTGACCTAAAAAATGACAATTCACAGACCGTCGTAGGTATTTAAAATCACCAGAGGCAATTAAATAATTTATTAAATAAAAACATACATAAATTGGTTAAGTAAATTGATCAAGATAGTTTGTTATAATTATAAGCACGATAAAAATTAAATTTCAATAATATATGTATGAGGGTATTTAATAAAATAAAATAAAAATAATTTAATTCTATTCGGTCACAAAATTAATTTAATTTTAATTACAAAAATAAAATCAATTAATTAATTTAATCTAATACCAAAATTAAATTATTTTTTCCTAGGTATTAATATTTTTATTTTTTTAAAAAAATTTTTTTTAAAAAATTTTATTTAATTATAAAATTAAATAAATAAATTTAATTAGTTTTTATTAAACATAGTCCCAAAACCCCATAAGGGCCTTTGTGGGTTGCCCTGAACCTGCTAGGCCCATTTCGGGCTGTGCAAAACTCGTGCAAGGACATTTTAGGCTAGACAGGTCTTCTCAGACCTATTCTGGCTCAAGATAACCCACCTGAGCTAGTTTTTGGGTGGATCTGTTCTCATCAGCTCAAGGGAAGGGATACCTCATGCTAGGAGACCACACGCCTATAATCGGCGGTGTATCGGGTGGCCGGTTTGCCAGATCTAGCTATTGGAGGAGGAAGTACGCTTGTGTATGGTAGCTCAACAACCAGATGAGGAGCCTCTTCATGGAGACAATGTATGGAAAAGGTATGGAAAACAATAGGAGGATAAAAAAGGCAGTGTGGTGGCCCAGTTGGCAGTTCGGGAAGAAGCGTCATGGGAGGAAACCTCAGACGGTGATGGAGACTCCCAGTGGTGCGGGGTCTAGAGGATGGCCAATGCGGAGGCACGCGATGGGCACGTCGGAGGTCAAAACCTGAGAAGAGACATCTTCTGACCCGAAACAACATTGATCTATTTGGAGGATTGACTATGGGGGGTTTATCTGGTGTAGCCTAGTGGTTGGTTCTATCTAGCGGTGCTCATAAGGGATGTGAAGGCAAATGAGGGTGACAATCACAGGCTATATTCTATGCAGAGGGCTTGCTGTAATAGGGAGGAGTGGCTGTAGAGGTTCTATCCATGGGAGGCACCGACTCGTGGAGAACCAATAATGGAATTGTGGGATCATCTGGTACGGCCTCCACCAGGTGGTAGCTGGTTCTAGTTCTCCAACCGGTAACTTTATAGTGGGCGCACCCATAGAGGATAGAGATAAGAGGTCCACCCATTTTCAAAAAGTCAAAAACGTTTTTTTTGTTCTTTGTTTTTTGATTCCTCTACTAGTTAATTCAGTCAACCATCTTATCTTTTTTGTCTCTTGTGTGGTTTTTCTCCACACCCGCAAAAAATAGCCCATTTTTCAGAAAAGTTTTTATACAATTTAATTATTAAATTTTGATATACAAGATCCCACATCCATGTGGAATTATAGACCACGCCGGAGAAGACTGTTCCGACCATCACCGTCCAGAACACTTTTTTCATCAGAAAACAAAAACCTATGAGTATAAAACATATCAAATATATATTTTTAAAATTTTAATACCCGTCAAAAACACCATTTTATATCCATAATTATTTTTTTAGATTTCCATAACTTGTCCATTTGAGATTAGATCAAAGCATTACAAGTTTTTCTTGGATTGAATTTAAACCCTTTACTTCATTTAAAGCTAATTTAATTTTCTTGGATTAGAAAATTAAAAACCTCTCTCTGATACAAATTATAGTTACCAGAGCAGCAACAAAATCTAGTGACATGGTGATTTTAAAACATTTCATTGTCAGGACATATCCCAAACCCCAGTAGTGAGAACCACCATGTATTATATACTTATTCATCAGAATAGGGAAGATTCTTTAATAAATTTTTGTCTGAGACCCTCTAGTCCCTAATCTTGATAGTAGTTAATAATATTCATAGATCATGAGTAAATTATAGCAACCCAACAAGACCCCTAAAGAGATAAGGAGTAGTCATAACAACAAAAACCAACCTATGAACACACACTATGTAGTATAATCCCTTTTTCTTTAGATATATCATAATGTAGGATACACACTTGTGTCATCATTTTTTATTAATTTTTTATTTTTTTATCTAACTGGATGGATTTTCCCTTGAAAACCATGGCCATGGTCTTATAAAAGTTCTACCATCTTGATCAACCCAGATTGATATATTACTTTCTCAATATGAAAGTGAATAATCCTATCTTGATCATTCAACCAATGTCATACCACTAATGATGCAACCAACACAAGCTACCAAAACATTATTTCATTATTATGGTTTTTCCTTGCATCAAAATATGCAAAAAAATGGAGCACACTGGTAATGATCTCAAGTTAGGATACCAATACTCATTTCCATATATAGAAACAACCAATGACACCAGAAACATGTGGTGTTTCTACTGGCGAGTCTGTTCTCATGATCTCAACTACAAGAAATCACCAAATGCAAACTTAATGAGAAGAAGTCTCAATGATTATGATCCCCCAACACATAATAGTCACACATAAAATGTGTCTAGTCATTATGATGTATCTAGACTATATGAAATATGTTTCAGATTAACGACACGGTATCTTAGGGTTCTCATTATAGCCTGATAATTTCTATAATATATGATAATTATTCTATGGAAATTATAAATAAATAGTGGACACAAAAATATATTCACTATAATGGTAAGTATACATCATATATATATAACTCATTACATGATATCATAATCTAAAAGTATTGTTTAATTGGGTCTTGGGAATCCAGAATTCCAATATAAATTGGGATACATTTATTGATATTAATGAAAAAAATGTAAATATTATGCATTAAGCACTAGATTCTGGGAGTTCGAGTTCAAAGATGTTATAGTTCATATCAGAGGAAAAGTTTTGATAACTTTGGAGATTATGATGTTTTTAGTCTTGGTTAACGTAAGAGTTTTGGATACCATCAGGGGTTTATAATTTTAAGTTTTATCATAAGCTTAAAGGTCACACACAATCCATATTTTTATTTTCAAGTGACAATTTTAATGGGTAAGTGTGAACCGAAACAACTCCAAATGTTACAAATTCAACCACTATAAAGAGAACCCACTGCAAATTCAAATTTAATTGGACCGCTAGAAAATTTCCAAAACACAAAATTAAAACTGATAAAAAAGAACCATACTTGGACCACGTGCCATCACACAACCCAGTTTCACCATTGGTCGCACACTGCCATCTACTTCCATCAACAACACCAGAGCCAAACACATCCACGCCGTCGAGAAACAAGCCATCGTCACCATCTTCATCCTATAACTGCTCGCTCAAAAACACATCCCAAAGAGACTTAAATTCCTCTGCACAACTCCACCTATGAGGTATTAGGGGAATTATGGATCCCAATCAGGGAAAGAAACATATGATTTCATGCCGAAATAATAGAAAGAAACCCTGGAACCATCGATGTAGAATAAATCCAACACCATCGCCTTCATCACAGTCAACCTCAAAACAACAATTGCGCGGAAGGAGACACCGCACCACTATTGCCGATGACTTCCATCATTCAAATAGAATCCACACGAGAAGCACACCCTGATGCGCCATTCGCATCATCCCAAACCATATTACGATGGTGCCATCTGAGACACTACTGTAACCCACCCCACTGAAGCCTTCAAGCCGATGACCCACACTCACATCCACTAACCAGCAACAACTTAGACCAAACCCATGGCTAAAATACAAAACATCTAAAAGACTGAAAGCCGTATCGAATAATGGAACCAAATACGGAGTGGAACCATGGATTAAACCCTATAAAAATAGGAATAAACATAGATTGAAGAAGAAAGAGGATCCTGACCCTAAAAGAAGAAGGAGAAGCTTAGAGATCCACAACCACTGGACTGCGAAGCCCAAAAAATCCTTGTATCAGACACTCCTATTCTGACCTGGAAGGGTGTAGCTGACTGTGAGTTCAGAGCATAGAAGAGGAAGCTGAGGAAGAGCCAATGCGCCATCATCCACTCATTGTCTAAGAAGCACACCCAAAGACACAAACAATGAACGATATAGATCAAACTGAGATAATGAGTATGAGGAGAGACCGATGATGGAAATGATGCATAAGCAAGTTAATGTAAGGAGAATAGGAGTGTTTTATTAGGTTTAAATATATTTTTGGAGGTGTTTTATTAGGTTTAAATATATTGAACCCTTAAAATTAATGTGAAGGATTATTTGGGATGCATTGTATTAGGTTTTTAGAGATGTAAGTTGAAGGGTATGAGATGCCCTTTGAGGTTAAAACATTCTTTAATGTTGATTTCATTGAGTTTATTTGGGATATAAGGTTAGTTATTTATGGAATGGTCTACATTGAACCTTTGGTGTTATTGTTGATGTTTTGAGATTAATGTATTATTTATTTATAAGAAGGTTTATACATTTTAGATATGATTTTACATTGTGCAAACAATTTCAATTTTGGTTAATATCTAATGACACGAGGAATAACTTGTTATCATTTTATGGATTATTTGATCTATTAGAAGTTCATTTTAGTGTCACAAACAGGAAAAATAGATCTTGAATACTCATCATTGGAAAAAAATAATGTGATAGTGGTGTAAATTTAATAAAGGATGAAATATGACTTTCCAAGTAATTATATTTATTTATGTTCTTATTCTAGATGGTAAAGGTATTCTTAAAATCTAGAAAAATTATCTTGAAATAAAAATATTATCCTATAAAATTTATTTCTAATGAATCGATGGACATTTTTGTTGGTTTTGGGCACAATAGAATAATGAATTGGTGGGAAATATATTAAAATTTCTTTTAATAATAATTTCTCAAAACCATGAGAAGGGATCTTGCAAGTCAAATTTATAATTAATTTATTTAAAATTTGAACAAATTAATACCTGGGCTTTAGAGCTTTCTTCGTGGGTGAATGTTGATCATCTGAAAAATCCCTTTCATGCTTCCTTTATTTCACTATGAGGATCCAAGTATAGAATCTCTCTAGTAGTGATCCACATGTGCTCTAATGATCTATAAGAAACAACACTAGATCTACGGGTGCTAGCAAGGTCAATCGAATATCTTGTGTTGTTTGTTCTAGATCGCTCGTTCTTCAGTCTTGAAGAAATCTCTCTGGTATTTCATGTTCTTGATAGAGATAGAGAATGAGGAGCCAGCAGAGAATGTTTTGTGTACAACATTTCTATATTCTTAATTTTTGGATGTAATACAAAATAGACATAACCGTTTATTTAGAGAGTAATGATTTTTGTTAAATTATTATTTAATTTTATGTCATACATTAAATAAAATTTATCACCTTTAATAAACCCCATGCCACATAATAATAATGTTACTATTTGTTGGTGTGCTAACTCGCGAAAATTGATTAATAACATTTAACATCTTGTAAATAATTATTCTATCACCAGATACGGTCTTAATCTATTTGAACTCCTCAATATTTATTGAATTTATGAATAAATAGTTTTTCCATAAATAAAAATTTCATTCACATATTGGTGAATGAATATTTATTAAATAGTAAATAAAATAAAAAATATATATATTTTTATTCACATACTCAAAAATAATTATTTATTTATTTTATACGATCAATATTTGAATAAAATTATTACTCAGTCTTGAGAATAATATTTATTCCATTAATTAAATACAAAAACGATTTAATCGAGATCAACGAAAACACTTAGTGTGTGACACTCTAGGATTATTTCTCGTTGGTATTATTTGGCCTTACCTAAAGTCCAATATTACTATGTTATAATGGGATAGAGTACCCAAGAGAATGGACATAATGTCACAATGATGAAAACCACATATGAATGATCATAGTGCAATATAATCCATTTGTCATAATATCTCATCATGTAGGTTGCACGATAGTGTTATCAACCTATTTACTCTCTATGAATTTCTTTGACTATTAGAAATAAACATGTAATTACACCATGACCATGGAATTTAATGTGAATGTTTTGTTCTAATACAAGAGCTGATATATCAGCATCCATAAATATGGAAGGGACAAATCCTTCCTCGACTTATCTATTAATGAAATGTCAATCTTGACACACCCAACACACCCTACTTACCACCAATATATGGAATGACAAATTTTTCCATTAAATCTAAGTGTTAAATTCATGACATACATTAAAGAAAATATTAACATCTAAGGACCATTATAGATTCTATCATATGGGAATATCTGATGACAACAAAACATGTGAAATTCCTACTAGTTTGTTTTTCTCATAATATCTAATCATGGAGACTACCAAGTGAAAACTTCATGAAAATAAGCCTCATCCACCAATGAATACTCACCCCTAGAGATCTAAATACTACGTGTCCCATCATAGTATGCTATCCAACTGAAAAAATATATTAAGAATATTTTCATAGAACTTCAAGATTCTCATCACAGAGGGGAACTTATATAACCTTATCAATGCCACAAATACCTTGGGACATTAGAAACAATAAAAAATATGTAATAACACATTAAATTAATATTCAATACAATGAATATACATATAATGAAAGTAAAATCATTTGGTCCAATGAAAACAAATCTAAAAAACTCCCACTTGGACTAGATCCAATAACCTATGACTTTCAGTCTACTAGAACTCACATGATAATCATATTGCTATTGAGTCAAGTCTTTATTCAATGGGTATTCCACATTGAATTCTATGGAAATAATTATCACTATAACCTCACCTATTTGAGAGAAATCCCTTAATATATGATACTCTTAAAGTATGTTCTTCATCCATTGATGTGACATTGTCTCTTTTATGAGATCTACTTCTGTAGTATTATCATAGTAGAGTGTTATGGGATCTTTACTACTAGGCACCACATCAAGCTCCTAGATGATGTTGTGAATCTATATTTCTTCCTTATCTAACTTAGAAGCCACAATATTCTTGGACTCTGCTGTAGAATTTGCAACCATAGCTTTCTTTGATATCTTCCTTCTGACTACACCTCCATTGAAAGTAAAGACGAATCCCGTTTTTGAATTCATATATTCTTGTTAAATTTTAAAACTAGCATCTATATATCCTATGATGACTAGTTACTCTTATCTTCAATATACTAGGAACATATCCTCATTTTTCCACAAATAATTAAGGACAGTCTTGACATCCATCTAATGGTGGTCACTTGAATCAGCTTGATATCTTCCTACAACACTCAATGCGTAGGAAAAATTTATCCCAGTACATTGCACAACATACATGACTAAACCAATCATTGATGCATATGGAATCCTTTCCATTCTCTTCATTTCCTTATGTATCTACAGACACATTTTCCTAGAAAGATGAATTCCATGTGATACTGGAAATAATACCTTCTTGGACTGGTCTGCACTAAATCTCTTTAGTATATTATCAATGTTTATAATTTGACTTAGGATGAAAAATATCTTGGATACATCATGATGGATCTTGATCCTAAGAATATATACTCCTTATCCCAAGTCTGTTATAGAGAAGCATTTATTCAAAAAAATCTTAATAGACTGTAAGACTCATATTTTGTTTCCCATGAGTAATATGTCATCAACATACACTATTAAGAAAACGAATGCACTACCACTAAAAAAATTATAGAAACAAGAATTAAAGTCATTATTTATGAAACTAAATGCCATTACGTATTCATCAAAATGGATTTTCCATGACAGAGATTCTTCCTTTAATCTATAAATGGGTTTTTTCCATTTACATATCTTATTAGCATACATTAGAGTCACAAACCCTTTGGGTTGTTCCATATAGACATCTTCCTTAAGGTTCCTGTTAAGGAAGGTCGTTTTGACATCCATTTTCCAAATATCATTCTCATGGTAACCCACAAGGGAAAGTAGAATTCTGATTGATTTTAGAATTGCAACCAGTAAAAAGGTTTCTTCATAGTCAATGCGTAATCATTGTTTAAACCCTTTGGAAACTAGTCACACCTTATAGGTATTGAATTTCCATTTTATGTATAGTTTCTTCTTCAATACCCATTTTAAACCAATGGGTTTTACATATACTGTAGGATCTACCAAAATCTAGACTTGGTTTTGGTACATGGAATCCATTTTAGAATTCATGGATTCTTTCCACTAGGAAACATGAGTGCCACTTACTACTTATTTGTAGTTTATAGGGTCATTATTATTAACTAATAATGAGTCTCCATCCTCAGTAACTAGAAAACCATAACATTATATTTCTATAACCTATATTGTACTCTTATGCAGTACTTGTGTCTCAAGAATAGTTTTATATTCCATGAGGATTTGTGGAATATGTTCCTATACCAACTCTTGTGTACCTTGAGCCTCAACTTCATCTAATTCTATCTCAATCCCACTATATATTTTAGATATGTTATCCCCATCAAGGAATATTTATTTTCTTGAAACTATAACATTTTTTTACTAAGGTTTCATATAGGTAATATGCCTATATTTCCTTGGGTATCCTATAAAGGTACAGTTTGTTCCTCTAGGTTCAATTTTGTTACACGAAGAGGCCTTAATAAACTCTTCACATCCCCACACAAGTAAATATGATAACATGGTTTTTATTCTACTCCAAAATTCATATATAATTGAATTTAATGATTTAGTTAGTACTTGGTTTAGTATATGTCCTTCTGTTTGCAGAGTGTATCCCCAAATGGATAATGGAAGAGTCACATGACTCATCATTGATCTCACCATATCCACCAAGGTAGAGTTCCTCCATTCGGTTAGCATTTTCTATTGAGGTGTATAAGGAGGAGTGAGTTGGGATAAGATCCCAAAATCCAATAAGTAATCAATAAAGTCTAGATTAATATATTCTCCACCACGGTTTGAGCTGATTTTCTTAATCTTCTTACCATGATGGATTTCAAATTCATTATTTTATTCCATGAATTTATCAAAATAATCCAACTTATACCTCATAAATTAGACATATCCATATCTACTAAAATAATCAGTAAAAGTTATAAAGTATGATTACCCACCCCTTGCTTCAATAGAAAATGTTCCATACACATTAGTATGAACTAATTCAAGATTCTCTTTATCACTTTCACCTTTCCCACAAAATGAGGCTTTGTTCATTTTTCCTTGTAAATATTCATGACATACACATAGTGTTTTTAGTTCAAAATAATCTAAATATCCATCTTTATGTAATTTAGTCAATGTATTTTCTTTTACATGACCTAGCTGCTGATACCAAAGTTGGGTGTGGTATAAGACATGTGAATTAACTTCGTTATAGATTTCAATTACTTGTTCTTTAATCGAACACATAAATACCATTATTTAAATGTGTCTTACCATATGAAATTATATATTTATAAAATAAGAAACAGTTCCTCAAAAGTTTTAAAATAAATACATCCTTATCAAGTCCGAATATAGAAATAATGATTTTACTAACAGATGGAACATAATAAAAACCTTTAAAAACTATGATAATTATAGTTGGAAACATTATGTGGTAGTCCCTAATAGATACAATAATAAGATTAGCTTATTTGTATGCTCATAGATCTACCTCCCCTTATTCAATATTTTATAATCTACTATGTTGATGTATTATAATATATATTTGAGCACTAAAATCTATATACAATACCCAATAGAAACAAATAAATTATACTCAATAAAAAATTCAAATGAATCGTCTTCTTAATTATTTATATAGGTCCAATTTTACTTTTAGTGACCCTTATTTCCACATACGAAACAGACAACAACCTGTTCCCTTGCTTTCCCCTTGATCTTGCTCATCTTGGAAATGTGTGAAAAAGCTTTGGGGATAAATATATTTTCTTTCCCTTTTCATTTATTTACCATAAGGATGGATGGAAATTGACACTTCATATACTTATCTACTTGGAAAAGAAGAGTGAGAAGAACTAACAGAGACTTTTCAAAGTTGTTCAAATTAAAATTCACAATAAAGTTGGATAATCTCTGAGGAAGTGATTCTAAAATGAGATCGGTGCCCAGTTCTTCAGGGAGTTTAAACCCTAGAACCTCTAGGGTATCAAAGTACCCAATGATCTTGACTACATGAGGCCCAACTAGGTAAACCCCTTTAAACATTATTAGAAATAGAACCTTGTAAATCACAAACCATTTTAATCTATCTCTCTCCTGGTAAAGACCAAAAAGGTGCTTAAGCATTCTATACACATCCATGTTTTCATGAGACTTCATGAGTTCAATAGATATTGATGAAAGAATAAAAAATTGAATATTGACTGTATTGATCATATATTTTTAATAGAGAAGGAACTCTTCATCACTCTCCTCATAAGTAGGAAGATTGGAAACAAGGATTCTAGAATGTTAGATTTCTGTTCATAGTGTAGGACCACCAGAAGGCATCTGTACCATTCCTAGAAGTTACTTTTAATTAAGAGGTTTTCTTTATCCAATATTGATCATAGGGATAATATAGATGAAGATATTTCCATTTTATTCATCAATTAAAATATAATAATATTATTAATTTTTTTGATTACAGAATGGCTGATATATTAATAAATTAATAGATTTTTATTAAATCTACCACTATTTTATGAAGTTCCAATAGCCCTCACTATTGAACTCTGAATGTCTAGTTTCTTTGAAATTATAGTGTCAAGGATACATATCCCCATTTTCATAAACCCAATAAGTTTTGGTGAATCTAATTGAAGGTATTTAGGTAATCTGGTCATTTACAACTATAGGATTCCAGCTCCTTGATCCATTGAGTGGACTCCCCTATCCGGAAATCCAGACTTGTATTTTATCAACACTTACCTCCAAATTACACTATGTCTAGAAAGGGATACTCCTATTGATGTAAAATGGTCAATTCAACCCAAAACCTTCATAATAACCCCCTTATAAAATCAAGTGTCCCAAAAAGGGTTGGTCAAATACTTAGTTATATCAAGTTTCATTCCCAATCAAGTAATGAAAGTCCAAGTCTTAATTAATATTTGGTTGGGGGATTTTAAATAATTATTCATAAATTTTATCTTTTTTATCCATTACATGTCTTGTTGTTATTATAGTGATATTACTTCATTAATTAACTATATTGGATAAAACATTTACATGAAATTCATTTATTTAATCTGTTATGCATAAATTTTGACTTTTTTTATCCCTTACATGTCTTGTTAATATCAAGTGGATGTTACATAATTAATTAACTATGATGAATAAAGAATTTACACATAATAGATTAATTTAAATTCTATAAATGAACATTAATTTTAGTTTTTATATTACTATAACCATGCATCCATAAAATAAATAATTTCATAGATAGAAATAATTAATTAATTAAATTACCCCTTCATGATCTTTAACTAATGGATTCTTTAATGAGTAAAAATTAAATAAACCTATGACCTAGTTGAAATATCTCATTTTTATAGTCTTGTAATATTTGAAAACATTCCACCTTCACACCTAAGTTTACTTCATTATGGTTCCATTTTAAATCACCTTTACACACCTTAGGATACTCCATTAATTATATGTATTTATGACTGACATGCAGGTGAGGGGAACCAAATGATTAGTCAAAATGGGATGAAATAATTATCTTTGTACACATAGGTTGTATATAATAATGGAGAGAGGGATTAAACACATGGAATCATATTTAATTTTATAATAACTAATTGAAAAATCATGCAATAAATTAAATTAAATAAATGCTAATGCATAGAAAGGTCTTGGTTAAGCTCATGATCAGAAATACAAGAAATGAATACACAAAAGTAACCAATTAAAAATCATTTCTTTTTTTTTATTTATTTATTAAGATAAACATGCTTGTATTAATTAATTGATTAATTAAATAATTTCCTTTAATCTTAATGATAATTCAAACTTAGTTAGAGATACCCTTAATTGATGGTATTCATGTAAAATAAACTACAAAACCAATATTGACATGTTTATTACAATAAATTAATTGATCATTTAAAATATTTTAAAACCATTATTAAATTATCAAACACACATTAGTATTCCAATCAATAAAATAAGTTTTTAATGTTTAAATTTTCAATGAAATCTAGTTTTTAACTGTATCATTTAATGGGAGACTATATAGCATGTAATGCCTAACTACATGTTGTATACCATGGTTTCCATTTATCGGAGTAACAAGCTAGGGGCTTCAGAGTTTTAACTAGATCAGACTACATGGCGTGTACAGGCCAACTACATGCCATGTATCCACTTTTTGTGTGTTGAGTTAGCCCGATCAACAAACAGTGTGCAATAAATTCACAATGTGTAATTAACTAATCTGCACATCCAGGTGCAATGTGCATGGGTACACAATGTGTGCTCCTACTACACACCATGTAACCCAATTTTTTTGACCAGTGATTTGTCACTTCCAAATGGAATCCTTGGTCATTCTTTATCTATTCTTAAAGTAGTAAGAATACGAAAAATTGAATGAACATGTTTAATATATTGATAACATGTTAATTTAAATTGAATTAAATAATGAATTACATGAAATGAAAATTTATCCACAATTACACATATATAAACAATAAAATAAATAATTATAAATTTAAATGTAACCCCTATGACACCACTTACTAGTTCTGGGAAAAGAAAAAGAGTGTGGTAGTAGAAGATATATTAAAATTTATTTTAATAATTATTTCCCAAAAATGTGAGCGTGGATCTCACACATAAAATTTATAATTAATTTATTTAATATCCGAATAGATAAAGACCTATGCTTAAGAATATTCTTCTTTAAAGGATGTTGATCGTTCGAGAAGTCAAATTAATATTTCCTTGATTGTGCGGTGAGGATCCAAGTATGGAATCCATTTAACAGTGATCTACACATGCTATAATGATATTTGAGAAACACCCCTCAATCTCTGGGAGCTAGCACAGTGAATCGAATGTCTTACATTGTTTATTCTTGATCGCCCTTTCTTCAGTCTTGAATAAATATATGTTGAGTTTTTAATTATTGAGAGGGAGAGTGAAGGATGGATCAATAGATATTGTTTTGTGCGAAATAATCCCATATTATAAATTTTTCGATGCAATACACAATTGACAAATTCATCAATTTATAGAGTTAAGATTTAGGTTAAAATATTATTTAATTGTATTCCAAATATTAAATAGAATTTATTACCTTAAATAAACATCATTACACATAATAATAATAATAATATTTTATATTGTTCCAACTTGTGAAAATTGATAAATAATATTTACCATCTTGTAAATATTAATTTTATCACGGGAAACGACCTTGGACCATTTGAACTCCTTGGTATTTATTGAATATCTGAAAAAATATTTTAATTATAAATAAATATATCATTCACATACAAATGAATAAATATTTATTAAATATTAAATAATATAAACCAATATATTTTTATTCACATACCATTGAATAAATATTTATTTAATTTATGCGATCGATATAACTTGAAAAAAATTATTCCTCGATCATGAGAATAATATTTATTCCATTAATTAAATTAAAATAGAATTTAATCGAGATCAACAGAAACACTTCATTTTTGACCCTCTAGGATTATTTCTCATTGGCATTTTGTGGGCTTGCCTAAAGTCCAAAATTACTTTTTAGAAATAGGTCAGGGAAGAAAAGATAAATAACTTAATGTCGTGATGATGACAACCAAATATGAATGCTCACTTTGTAATATAATCCATTTTTCAAAATATCTCACCAAGAAAGTTTCATGATGGTGTCATATACCTATTTACTCGATATGTATTTCTTTGAACAACTAATATAAACACGTCATTAAACCCTGGACATGGAATTTTATGTGACAGTTCTATTCCAGTCAATGGTCTGAGATATCAACTTTTATAAAGATTGACGAGAAAAATCCTTCATTGAATTATCTATTAATTACATTTCAATCATGACGCACCCAACATACCCTACTTTCCAAAAACATATGGTGTGATTATTTTGCTCAATAAATATAAGTGTGTGAGTCATGACATACAATAATGATAATATTAAAGTCTAAGGACCATTACACATGATCATAGATAGGAATATTTGATGACACAAAAACACGTGGAACTCTAATTGGCAGGTCCGTTCTCATAATCATTCATCTTGAAGATCAAAAAGTGTGAAGTTCATAATGGGAAGCCTTAACTTCTTAAGAATACTTTCACCTGATAGTCTAAATATTACATGTCGCATCATAGTATGTTATCCAGCCTTAAAACTATATTAACCATATTTTCACAGCACTAAAAATTTCTCATCAAAGTTAGGAACTACTATGATCTTATCAATGTGATAAATAATATTGGACATTATCACATTAAATCAATGTAGAAACAATGAAAAATATACAATAATATTTTAAATTAATATTCAATACATTGCATTTACTTGTAATCAAAGTACAATTAGTTTGTCATAGGATACAAACTCTAGAATTTTCTACAACACAGTGATTTATGGTTTTATAGTTATTAAATTTCTCATTTTAATTTAATCTATTGTGATAAATTTTCTTTATCACTCTCAATTTTTATTTGGACATTACATTTTTACTCCATGTTAATATTTTCACTTCCCACTAATGTTCTATTATTTGGAAACCTAGTTATATGTTATTCCATATATCATTGTATTTCTCTTTTTCATTATTCAAAATGATGTTTTATTATCCCTATTTACAATGTGTTTTTTCAATAAAGAATGTTTTAAATATTAAAAGGTTTTCAATTTATGTTTTTATATTTTCCACTCCTAGGAATTGATTTTGAAAATGTTTCAAACCCTTTCTATTGGGAATGAGATAGAACAATGGGGACATAATTTCAAAAGGGGGAAAGAATTTAACATCCCATGTAATGATATGTTAAATAAAATCCATGTTTTATTAATTTTAATTAATTATATTTTATAGATTTATATTCATTATAATATTACTAGGTAATTTTTTAGTCAAAAGGAAGAGGCTTTATTTTTAACTAAATTAGATATTCATGCATTAATGGTTTTATTTAAAATATTTATTTCCAAATTATAGAATTTTAATTTGAAAAAATTAACTTAATATTTGAATTCATCAGGTAAAAATTATATTAGGAATAATTTTTGATAATTTTCTGAAAACTTTGATCCTTCCATAAATTTTGAAAAATACTGATTTTTGTTGAAAATGATATTTTCTATTCAAATATTTTTGAATTCAAATTCGATTTGGGATTTTTTTTAAATTTAATTAGTTCATTTTGATTAAAAAAAACAATAAATGTTATTATAATTAACATTATACTTTAATTTGGTATCAAAACATTTTAAAACTTAAAAATACATTTTTCAGAATAACTATTTTTATCACATTTTGTGGGTTCAGTTTTAAATTAAATTATTCCAATTATGTGAATTAAATTTGATAAAATGGATCTCATATTTGGAATCATGAGGTTATAATTTATTAAATATGTTTTTTAGCCATTATGAATTGTTTTCATAGTAAATATTTGTCACACAGGTAAGGGTAAATTGTGAAATTAAGGCAAAAAATCATATGGTAAGGACTAAAACTGACCATAATGCTTGAATTTAATCAATTGGATGAGTGGGATTTGAGCACATTAATCCAATATTAAATGTTATTTAAATTTTTTTCCATTTGTTTTGAAAATGAATTATATATTATTTTAAGTAAAGTAAAAGATGTCACTCACTTGCGTTTAAATTTATATTATATGTTCATATAGGGATACAATTAAGTTTTAAAGGAATATTTAAGGTATTTTTGATAATTATGAATTTTTTAAGATGATAATTTATTTTTAATTTTTTGTGATGAAATTATTAACATAATTTCTTACGCAACACCGACATAGTGCTTGTGCAAGTAGTGGAAAATTAAAGTGAATGGTTTTAAGAAACAATAAAAGTAATATTTTTTTAGATGAAATATTGTGTTATGTGAGTTTTATAGATAATAATAACGTATTATTTATTATTAAATGGATTTAATTATAATTAAATTACTTTAATTTTGTTTTACAATTCAAAATTTGTGAATAATTCTTAAAATGACATTAACAGTGTTTTATGTTAAATATATGCTATTAAATTATATAAAAATAATTGAAAACATTAAAGAGGAAAATTAGGATTATAAATGGTTTTTAATGTTATAAATTGGATATTTCAGATCCAAATATTAATTTAGAAATTAATTCATAACCCTTTTATATTGAAAAAATTCTTACTGTAGTTAAGGATAAAAATTGTTAACCGAATGGTTAATCCTAATGATAAAGTTTAAAATGATATCTAAACCTATATAAATTTTATTATATGATTATATTAATATATTATCCTACTTATATTCTAATATATTTTATTTTTAAACATTATACATGATTTAGACACATATTATATTATAATATTTCATGTATTTCCAAAAGTGCCCCTCCCCTCACTTATAAATAGACACCCCTTATCCTCTCTTAATCAAAAATTTATAGCACTCTATATAAAATGATATATGAAAAAAATACCTTCATTGAATATATACCCATGTCTTATAGGTATTATTTTAGGCACAATACCAACCTTAGAGTGATTAAGGTGTCAAGTAAAGATGGTTATTCGAAGAAGAGGTATAATTTTTAATCGAATGTTTTAGTTTTATTTATTCTTATACATACTTAGAATATATTTAAACCATAATGAAATAATAAAATAAGTGTATCAAATATACCGAGGTTTTATTATATTAATTTAATAACCTATATACATCTCCTCTTCCATCAAATGGGAAATGAAACCATTGTTCGTGTATACGATGGATTGCGGCCGAGCGAACCGATGTAAATCATTTTCCATCACCACCTCTTATGAATGGTTATAATGATGGATTTAATGTATATAAATCATATTTATGAAATAATTATAATTTTTTAAATATAATATTTTATCTATTCTTTTTACCTTTACATCCCTTGAAAATGATAACACCATTCACACATATGTGTGGATTACCACGTCCATGAAGTTTTGTGATTCATTTTTCATAGCCAAATAACATGGATGTTATATATTAATTATATAAAAGATATAATATGATATTTATGATATAATAATAACTATTTAATTATAAAATAATACTTACCTTCTTTCTTTTATGTTGGTTGAAAAATGGAAATGTTACTCATGCATACATACGACCAAGCGTCTACATGATTCTAACATAAATCATTTTTCATAATAATATTTTATGGTTGATTTTTAAAGTATAATTAATTTGTGAAAATTATAATTATGAAATTATTATTATTCTAGATATGATAGGACAATTAACATTTTGACCATGGTCAACATACCAAAGACATTTTGAAATTATGAATTGAACATCCCCAAAACACCCGAAATGAACTTTACTAATTAAGTAATTAACTATGAAATTAAAATAAATGAAATAAATAGTTAAGTGATAAGTGATTAAATCAGGAAAATGTACTTAGGAAATAAAATAATTTATAAAATTTTATTATATAGGTGTTAAAGGACAAACATAACATGTTTGGACTCACGATAAGAGATTTCATCTCAATTTCCCTTCATTGAGGTATATTTTAATTTTATGCATCTAATTTATTTTATATAGTGTATATAACACCCCCTTTTCAAGTAATATATTGAATATTTCATAATTAATTGTATTTTAAGTTACAATTTATGTAAATTCATTCAAGGGGTTTTGATTAAGAAGTTACCAATGTAGTAAGGGTTTTCTTAACTCAATTTTCTTTTAATGGGTTATATCACTTCTTCATTAATTATTTTATGCCATGATTATGTGTGAAATGAAATTTCTCTCATTTATGTTTTACTTACCATTTTTTGTGTATTTAAATTTTTTACACAAAATCACTCAATTGATTAATTCTCAATTTAGTGATATGATCTTCATAATGGTTATTTTTCTCAATTTTTCTTCTTTGGAACATATTTTTATATTATCCCCATAATTTCTTGTATGAGGTAAATATATTTACCATTTGAAATATTATATCATGAATATAATTATGTTTATGATATTTAAAGATTAATTTTAATTTATTCTTTCATGGGGCTTACGATTCAGAAGTTACCAAAGGTAAAGAGTTTATGTTTCAATCCCATTCTTAATCAGGATTGTTTATGGTTGAATATGAATTGAGGAAACTATATGATCTTTATTTAATAAACCCATAATTTTTTTATCTTCATATGGTTATTTTTATAATTTTAAAGTTTTGTACCATTTTCCTCTCTTTTTTATTAAAATAGTTTTTGAATTTTTTTAATGGGTTCTTTGATTGAGATTAACATCTCAGGCTCGAGATTGTTGATTTTCATGACTCGTGCTTTTGATAAAGCTTTATGCCATGTACCATATTTTATGATCCATGTTTTTATGGCTATGAACTATCTTATGTTATTATTTTTGGATAGTAAGAGTTTACAATGGATAAAAGAGGGGGGGGGGGGTGAATTGTAGTTTAAAAATTAATCTAGAACAAAACAAAACACCCCTTTATGTAAAAAGATCAGACTTGAGAATTGTCTGATTATCAGAGTTTCAGAATTGGAACCAGTAATAGTCCTATTTAATCCGAGTATTTTATTGGTTTCAAAATCAGTTCGATAAAACTAACATTAGAAAGTTAAGTAAAAACTTACTTTCAAAAGTAATTGCACAGTGGAATGTATTAATTGTAAAAAAAAGTAAAAAAAAAACGCTTATAAAAGTTATAATGACATACAATATGTAATAGAATAAATAAATCTTTAACCTTAAGAGTTAAGATAGCCATAAACTCTAAAAAATGTATCCATAGTTTTATACCTATGGTACGGTCTCCATAGTTTTATACCTATAATAAGGTATGTATTTCATTACCAGAAAAGCCCTTGATATAATGATCTGTATGGATTTTTCTTCCTATCCCTAGAATCATTCGATATGATGATCAGTATCTACATTACAAACCTTGTAATCTCTCGATCCGATGGACCGAATTCACCATCTTTCTATACCTAGAAGCCCTCGATCAGTACCATAATAAGACAAAGAATAAAAAATAAAATTATTATAATGATTTTAAAATCCTCACTCAAATTCCTTATAACTTCAACTCTCTAAATAATTACAAAGACTAGGAAAGAGGTTTTAACAGAAAGAAATATTTAAATGACATGAGTTAAAAATTTAATCAGGCACAAACTCTTCAAATGGAATTCTATTTATAGGTGAACTTCCAACGGTCATATTCCAGAGTTTTTTGAAACAACCTTAAACAGCTTTCACTTGACAAATCATAGTGATATGGATTAACTGAATGTATGATGTTGTTCTATTTATCTCCATTACAATGATATTTTTTATTCTTCCAAATAGTTTCAAATTGATATACTCCAATTAAAAACATTTTATAGTCTAATAAAATTACTTATTGTTTATAAATTTGATAAATTGTTTAATGGTTATCCCAATGTATCATTACCAACATTAGTCCAATGGTTATGACTTTTGTCAGACTAATAGATAAGACATAAGTCTAACAATTAATCATAACATAGGTTGGTCCGATGAACCAGAAACACCTTCAATCCAATGGACTAAATTGGGTAATAGAAATTTATATTTGAAATTTATTAGATCAATTTCATTATTCGGTATAAAATAATGTTTTCTAAAAAACCATACTAAAATAATTAGGATGTATAAATGTTAGTAAACATTGTTTTAAGAATGTGTTTCTGATTTTCAAAACCAAGGGAATGGAAAGGTAGAATGTAAGAATTTTGACTCAAAAATGCTAATGGAGTTTGATTATGTCCTCATACACTTATACTCATCCTATGGTCACTAATGAAATTGAATTGTTAGCACTTATGAATACCCTTACTGAGTGTTTTAGATCACCCATATTATGTTTTTATTTTCCCTAGGTTATGAATAATGATGTTGAATGAATTATGACCGGAAAATTTTATGCGTGAATAATTTTATGAGAGATTATTAAGTCTATCTAATAAAGTACAAAAATTATTATTATCTTATTTATAATAATGATAAGAAACATGAATTAAAAAAATTATACTATGATCTATAGTTTTGATGGATTACTTTCTCATAGGCACTAATTTTAAATAATGGAAAAGGAATTTATGCATTATCCCACACCATTAAAGGAAATTTTATGTAATGGATAAACCTATTCCTGAAGTGCATAGTAAGGAGGATATTGAGAAAGAGTTTTCTCTCTATGAGAAACATTTTAATGATTCCATAGATGTCTAATGTTTCATGATATCATCCATGAACAATGGGCTTCTAAAGAAACATGAGGATATGTATGCGTATATCATGTGGTATATCCTTTGAGATCTCTATCAAGAGAATGTGTGATAGGAGATATATGAGATCTATAATGCACTTTTTATAACCGTGATTAGAGAGTCAGTTCCTGTTGGTCCCCATGTAGTTAATTGTTTTCTACATTGAACGATTAAACATACCCGGGATTAAATTACCAGATGATTTGTGCATAGATCTCACACATTCTTCACTAGAAAAGTCCAACAGTTTTATTTTTAATTATAATATGACAAATAATAAAAAGATTAATTCAAAATTTATTACTTTGATTCTCCAATTGGGTAGGGATGCGGGGTTTAACAAACTCACAATCCTTATAGTGAATAAAAAAAAGGAAAAAAGGATAATGGGTCCAAGACTCAAAATAAGTCTTAAGATATCAATAAATGTACTTCCAAGAAAGAGATGATTTATAGTGAGGGAAAGGAAAATGAAGTAGTATGTTTTACTTGTGGAAAGAAAGACCACTACAAGATGAATTACACCCAGAAGCTAGGGGAAGAAAAATGTGCGATCATTATCGAGAGTAATATTTAAATATCTACATCGTCAGTAGTAGATACATATTTCAGTGCTCACATATGTATCCAAATGTAGGAAACAAGTAGATTATGAAATATTTCTTGGTTAGAGGTGGATTTATGATCTTCTAATAGTGTGAGGCTTCCTGCAATAGCCATTAGAGACTACCTCCTTTTATTTTCAACAGGAATGATATTAGTTTTATGATATTTTTATATCGACTATCACCAAGAACATAATTTATTTTTCCTTCCTTGATTTAGATGGTTTTATTTTCATATTTGGAAATAAAAGTAATTTATTTATAAATAAAACATATGTTATGGTATGTCACAGATAAATAATAACATTTATGTACTAAATTAAAAAAACAAAGTATTGGAATTTGGGAATTAATAATTTTCCCGTGAATAATATAACACCTAGATATGGTATCACCATCTTTGTCATGTAAGTGAAAAGAACATGAAAAAGTTCTATCAAGGTGTATATTTAGATTCTGTTAAGATAAAAAATTCAAATATATCATTCTTTATTACAAGTAAAAATATCCTAAACACCATTTAGTGTACATGGCGAAGGGGCCGCATAGATTCTTGGATCGATATGCCCTAATGTGTGTGGAACAGTTTGATTAGAAGCTATAGGTGGGTATTCTTACTTCATAAGTTTTACTAATGAATTGAGTATATATGGATTTTTCTACTTGATGAGGTATAAGTATGGGACTTTTAAAAAATTCAAAGAATTCAATAATGAAGCTGAACATCAATATGGATAGAAGATAAAGAATCTATAATCAGATCGATGTGGTAAATATCTTAACCAAGATTTTATGATCTTTCTAAGGGATTTTGGTATTCTTTCTCAACTCACTCCACCTTATATACTATATTTGAATGGTGTAAGTTAAAGGAGGAACTATACCTCACTATACATGACAAGGTCGATGATGAGTCATGAATACCTTCAATTATCCTTTTAGGGAATTTCATTACAAACTATTGCATACACACTAAACCAAGTACCAAATAAAGAAGTAAATATAAGTCCCTTTTATTATAGAGTGGAAAGAAACCTATTTTTTCACATACATGTGTATGAGGTTTTGAGGCATTTAAGGCCTTATTAGGAAAAAAACTACTACCCTGGGGAAGAAGTTGTATCTTTATAAGTTATCCTAAGGAAACAATGATATACAACCTATAAAACCCCATAGACACAAAATTCACTATCTTCGGAAAAGCCGTATTTCTTGAGAGGCGGTAGATCCTCAAGAATGACAGTGGGAGAAATATTGGATTAATGAATCATATGATTAAGATAAACAATATTTGGTACAATAATAGATTCCATAGGTCCCCATTGAAGATGTTTTTCTTGAAAAATAAGTATTTCATAGGATCAGAAGAGCGGTAATATAATTAGAGAGATATGGTTTCTTGTCACTGAAGATGGTGACTCATTATTGGTTCACAATAATGAACATCTCTTCTACAAAGATGTATTAGAGAAATCAAAAGCTACAATATGGAAAGATGCCATGAATTCTGAAATGGATTCCTTATATCAAAACCATGTTTGGATTATATTTGATAGTCCAGTTGATGTAAATCCCATTTTGTGAAAATGGGTATCCAATAGAATATGAAAGTTAATGTAACTATGAAATTCTAATGGATAAAGTGTTTAAACAACATCAAGGAATTTACTACGATGAAAACTTTTCACCAGTTTCCATGTTTAAATACATAAACATTCTATTTTCTATAACTTCTTACTATGACTATGATATTTTTCAAAAGGAAATTAAAATATCATTAATTAATGGGAACCTTTAGGAATATTTCTATATGAAACAACCAGAAGGGTTTGTGACTCCAAGTGATTCCAAAAAGATATGAAAATTGAATAGATCCATTTATGGATTGAAACAAGTTTCATAGCTATGAAACATTTTATTTGAAGAATCTATAAAATATTTTTATTTTATTAAGTATTAATGTGAGCCATGTGTTCGGTATAATTTTAGCGAGAATAATATTTTTATCCTAGTAGTATATGTTGATGAAATATTACTAATTAGAGTCCACATACTAGGCTTATAGTCTATTAAGGACTTGTTAAAAAATTGTTTCTCCGTTAAGTACTTAGTTGAAGTAGAATACATTATAGGGATGAAAAATAATTCATGATAGATCTAATATGATTCTTGGAATAATTCAAGTTATATATTTTTACTATATACTAAAGAGATTTAGTATTGAACAATCCAAGAAGGGGTTAGTTCTAGTGTCACATGGTATACATCTTTCCAAGAAAATGTATCCTCAATCAAAATAAGAGAAAGATATAATTTGTAAGATCCCATACACTTCAATGATTAGATCAATCATGTATGACATGTTATTTACTAGACTTGATGTTGGCTATGCAATGATAATGGTAGGTATATATCAAACTGAAGAAGGAGGAAAATATGGTAGCTATTAAGGATATACTTAATTATCTGAGAAGAACTAAGGTTATGTTATTGGTGTATAGAGGATTCGAGGAGCAATTTATTAGGGGTTATAATGGTCCAAGTTTTTAAACAAATCATAATGATATAATGTCATATCCAGGATATGTTTTCAAACTTGACAGAGGATTTGAGAGCTGGAAGAGTTCAAAGAGTCCAGTTTCCATCAATTATACAATCAATTCCAAGTATAAAACACCTTCAGATATAGAAAAAGATACTATTTAATAATCAAATATTTTTCCAGGATCTTGATGTGGAACCTATCAATAATGACTATATCAAATTATGTTGTAATAATACTACAATGGTAGATCTTGTAAAAGGTCCAAGATCACACCAAGGGACAAAGAACATACTCCAAAATTATCATATATTTAAGGATTTTTCTTAGAAGAGTTTATCTATAGTAATTAGAGTTTAAAAAAAATAAAACATTGAATACCACTTTATTAAATAATTATCACATAATAATCATGTGTATCATGTGAGGGCTAGCATACAGAAGGTTGTTAACAGTTGGTTCTAGTGAAAGTGGGAATCTGCTGGAGTTAGTTCCCTACAACCAAATTCTATGTACTTTATGATCTCTTGCATTCATAGTTTTGAATATTAATAAACCACCTATCACATCATGTTTTTTATTTTTCATGACATAGTTTATGATAATCTCGTAAGACTACTTGTTGCACTGAAAGGTCATAATAGTTCCTCTATATGTTATGATCCCATAAGTTACACAACATTTTCCCTAAATATATGCTCTACATCCGAATGAAATAATTTTATGGAAAAATATGATATAGGATATAAGGGGAAGATACTCATAGGAATTTTACACGCTTTCTCATGGTGTATACCCATAATTTTGGAGATTATGAGAATGAGACCTTCTAGTAGGAAAGCCAAATTTAATTGTTTTTTTAATGTTCCGATCTGCAGACATGTGTATTGGTCTTTAGACATTAAAATTAATATTAATGGATGTTATGTGTTTTGTGATTTTATGTATTTATGAAATCCATGATGTCATATTTTCATAATTATGTAAGATATATGGTTGTGTCATGAGTAATATTTCATTGATGAATAATACAAGAAACGATTTATCCCATATTTTATTTAATGAATGATGATATATTCAGACCTTTGATAGAAATGATACAGGCTAAATAAATCCCTGACCATGATTTTCTATTGGAAAGTTCATTTTCTCGAAATTAAAATAAAGAGACATTAAACTCTTGGTGTCAATAACACCATTATGAAATATAATTGATTAGAGATATCATGATAAAGATATTATATGACACGTTAAGCATCTGTATAAGGTTTTATGTCATTGAGAAATTATCTTATTTCACTATGGGTTCTCGGAAATGTTTCTAGATGCTATCCTTGGAATTTGGGATGCTTCATTTAATGCCACTTTAAAAGAGACTTAGAGGGTCACATACTAAGTGTATCTAGAACCTTAGTAAAATAATAACATTATTTACTATATTACAAGTTTAATTAATTTTATTCCCACACAAGGTTGAATAATTATTCTTGTTTTCTTGATCAAATATATTCTATTACCAGTTGTTCAAGAGAATATTTATTGAGTATAATATTTAATAAATATTTATTTTTATTATTGTATATAATACTTATTTATTTATTAGTGAATAACGTAATGATATTTACTTAATAAATAAATATTCATTATTCCAGGCCCAATAAATATTGAAGGGGAATGGGGGACTGAGTTTAATGCTCTGATGAGAAATAATATATATTAAATACTATTTGAATTAATAATATTTAATTTAATTTTCTATATTTTTTATGTCAAGAAATAATACTAATAATATTATTATTATATACATGGGGTTCTACAATGATCAAAGAAATAATAAATAGAACTTTCGAAATTATTAATTTCTTACCCTAGTGGTATATAAACCCAATTATATTATTTTGTTAGGGTTTCTATTTAATTTTTTGTACACAATGATATCTGGAGAAAATCATCTTGGACTCCTAGAGAGCCCCCTATCTATAAATTCTATCAGGAATAGAGAGTGATCCTCCACCACCAACACCACTCTCATGTATAGAGATATCAAAGAGAACCATTCCATGAAGCTATTATTAGGGTGATCAAAGATGAAAAATGAAAGAATTAGGATCTACCACACTAGCACCTTAATATTACTATGGTGATGTTTATACGTTCATGGAGAACATGTAGATCACTAGAAGAGAGAATATACTCTTTATTCCTACAATGAAATGATGGCATGACATAGATACATTATTAGATTCATCAATGAAGAAAAAATTCAACTCAAGGTAATTCTTTAATTGTTAAAATTAAATATAAATAATACAAGACGATGCTACATTTTGGTTATGGAATTATCTCATCAATTAATTTTTGATTTAATTCCATTGGAAACATTGTTTTTTTGACAAAACCCATAATCATTAAAATCGAAGATCAGAGGAAGTACATATCGCATAACCATGAAGGAAAGTGGTCCATCCAGAGCTGGTCATTGTCAGGATGGCCAGCTGCCACCACCTGATGGGAAGCCTTGTTTCTGTCCCTTTTGATAAAGGAGAAGGTAAAAATTGTGAAGATTTGACGGAGGGATTGGATTTTCCTGATGAGGGAGCCAAAAAGTTGGAAGCCACGATCGTTGAAGTTGATAGCCTTGACAATGGTGAGACAGTCCGATTCGAGGTGGATTGAATCCCATCCGCGATCTTTAGCAAACATCATCCTAGTGAGGATGGCGGCAGCTTCAGCCACCATGGGTTCCCAAAGAACGTGGTGAGATTCATGTTTGGCTGCGATGGTCTACCCAAAATGATCTTGGGCCAAGAGACCAAGACCTAAAGGTTTATCCATGGGAAGAGACACATCCACATTAATCTTGAGACTCCCTTCCAGTGGAGGGTGCCAATGGGAAGAAGAGGATGGGGTTCCAAAAGGCTTTTGATGTCCACTGTGATGCTTCCATCCCTCAATCCAAGAAGATTCCCTTTCAATATAGAAACTGGGGGGCTTGGTGGAGTGGCTGAAAATGGCATTGTTGCGCCGCAACCAAATGATCCAGGCCAAAATGCAAAGCGAGACCGCTTTGGCTAGAGAAAAGGATGAGCACCATCGTATCAGAAGATAAAGGAGGTCTGATACCACGTCCAATGAGAGATTTGTACAAGAGCCCCATTTGATCCAAACCTCCTTTGACCCCGGGCATTGGATGATAGCATGGAGGGGAGTTTCAGGGGTGTTCAGGCAGAAGGGGCACATCATGTCGTAGGAAATATGATGGCAGATGAGAAGGTCCATGGTCTGGAGGGTGTCAGTGCATACCTGCCACCATAAGTGGCGGATTTTTGGAGGGACATTGAGCTTCCACATATGTTCCTAGGGCCTTCCATCACCTCCGTATGTCTGAGAATAGAGGGAGAGCCGATAGCCATATTTTACCGTATAGGTTCCCGAGATGTCGTTGATCTAGTAGAGTTGGTCAGGGCCCGCATCCCGCACACATGGGATACTCAGGATAAGCCTTTTCCCCCTTTCTTTGAACCATGAGTGAAGTTTTTGCATTCCCCACCCATTCCCATTATCAGAAAAAGGCATCGAATAGTGGCCCCTTCGAAGCCTGGTTGAGCAAGGGATGATGCCCGCACACCTTCCATGTCAATCAGCCAGGGGTCAGTCCAAATATTAACAGTTGAGCCATTCCAAATCCTCCAACCCAACCCTTTATTTAGGAGACTTCGGGATCCCCATAAACTTCTCTAGAGGAAGCTAGGTCGGGGGCCCAGAGATGAATCCGGGAAATCCTTGTGGGGGAAGTATTTTGCTCAGAGTACTCATGCACAAAGGGAGGATGGGAGGTTAATAAGGCGCCATCCTTTCTTAGCTAGTAGTGCATCATTAAAATGAGATAGGTCTCAAAATCCCATACCTCCCTCCGATTTGGGTTTGCAGAGTTTATTCCAGGTGATCCTGTGGATTTTATTCCTTCCATTGTTTCGTCCCCACCAGAAGTTGGCAGTGCATGAGTGGATCTGGTTAACAACAGCAGTGTGAAGTTTGAACAGGGACATGAAGTAGCTGGGGATAGAATGAAGAGTAGCTTTTATGAGGGATTCCTTACCGGCTCTAGAAATTATGTTTGCGTTCCAGCCAAGTATTTTTTTCTCGATCCTATCCAACATAGATGTGATGATTTCGTTTTTGGATCGGCCGATCACTGTGGGTAGCCCGAGGTACTTCTGATGCTTCTCGACCATATGAATGCCTGTAGTGGCATAGAGTTCTTCCCTTTTGGATGGTTGTACCCCCGAGTGGAATGAGACTTCCAACTTACCATGATTAATTATTTTCCCTGAGGCCATCTTATACTGGTGGATCACATAGATGATAGCAAGACACTCATTATGGGTGGCTCTGGAAAAAAGAAGGCAGTCATCGGTGAAAAGGAGATGTGACATCGGTGGGCTTGCACGACAAACCTTTTCCCCATGAATTGTATGTGAGGATGCTACCCTAGAAATGAGGTTAGAAAAAAATCAGCCACCAAGATGAAAAGAAAAGGGGAAAGATGGTCACCCTAGAAAATCCCTCGGGAAGGGGAGAAACCTCTAGTAAGCACCCCATTAACATTAATACGGAAGGAGACCGATGAGACATAGTGCATGATCATATCTATCCATTTTGATAGGAAACCCATTTTCAGCATGACCCGCCCAATGCTCCAGCTATTCCCATAACCTTCATTGGTGGTTTAAACCATAACTAAATAAAGGTAAAAATTTTGTAGTGGTTTAAACCTCTACTAAATGGGGTTTCTATATAGTGGTGACTTAAACTAATATTATTAAATACTCTATAATTATAAAGCAACACTATTTATAAAAGGTAAAATATTATATAAAAATAATGTTCGAAGGAATTTAAATAAAATCATATTATCATTTGGAAAAATTCCAAAAAACATATTCTGACATCACATCTCATGAAGGTTTCTTGAAACTATCATGAAATTATTTGGAAGTGATTTAAATCTTCTCAGAACACAAAAAATCACCACTATCGGTCCATTTTTCTATAGTGAAACTATAGCGTAAAACATTTGGTTTAATGAACTACACTAGACTCATGTGAAAAACTTTCCAATTTTTTGATGGCAGATGAGTGATATATAAACCACTCACCTTTCTTAATGAGAAAAAACTCCATTGTAACTCTCATTCCTTCATAGATGACATTAAATAAAATATCTCCTACCAATATTATTTTAATCTATAGTGTAATATATATCCCTTATATATAATCATTAGATTTCATGTTCCCTTAAGATGAGATAATTTAATTTTTTAAATTATCCACAAAATTCCATTAGTATAATTTGATACATTTTACTAAAAGTAATTAGAATTTTTACTTGGAAGGATTTCATAAACATGACATAAAACAAAAAATGGATCCCAAACTAAATAATAAGGCACATTGTGTGATGATTCAACCAATCATACTCACAAGTTTTACATACACATCCCAATACTCCTAGAATTATGATTCATTATAAAAAGAAATTTAAGTCAATGTGGTAGTGGAAGAATTATAATAAATAGACACATTTTAATCTTTTATAGTGCAACTATAACCCCTCCATCGGAAGGGAATAAATTTAGAGGTTGTTAGGATTTTTTTGGATGTAGATATAATGTGCTTTGAATATGGGTAGACACAAATAGCAACAGTTTGATCTGAAGAGTTTTTATGAACATGAGACTTCACAAAAATATCGAAGCATTTGCGAAGTAATAAAAATGGATAAGGAATTGAAAAATGACCCTGTGGTTCAATGAAATAATTCTATAGTTATGCACAAGGGATTTTACAATTTTATTAATGTTACTATGAAGTAATTAAAGTGGAATATTCATGGGAAATGACTATGCAATTTAAATGAATTTAACTATATAGCTGAATTGGAGTGATAATGACTAAGAGAAAAGTAAATGTTCAAAAATTTATTTTAGATGATGATGTTTCATTCATAGAGTCATCATAGGTTAATTTAATGAAAATATATTTAACGAGAGAGAAGTCAAAAATGAAATAAATAAAGTTTCAACATTTTCAAAAGTGGTATGGAAAAGTTATTAGAAGATATTTAAGTGATGCATATTGATATTGTTTAAGTAAGTAAATCAACCAAGATTTATGGAGAACATTAAGGAGGACCTAAACCAAATATTAAGAAAATTTAAAGTATATTTACTAAAGAGCACGAAGAATTTCAAATTGAAATTCACTAAAAGAAAAAAAAGAATTTAGTGGTAGTATTCAAAAACACTACTAAATCATATTTTTTTAAAAAATATTTATTTAATCACGGTGGTAGTTTTTTAAAACTGCTATCAAATTAAAAACAGTAAATAATTATCAAATTTTAATTACTTGTTAATAAATACTAATAAAATTAATTTATTATTTTTAATCATTTATTATTTAATTTTATTTAATTAATTATAATCATTAGTTAGTAATTATTTAAAAACTAAATAAGTTATTAATTATTAACCACTAATTATTTTGTAATTATTAATTATTCACAAATTCTAAATTCGTAATTATTAACTATTTATAAATAAATATTTTTAAATATAAACACACACACATGTGTGTGCATTTATATATATATATGTATATTTATTTATAATTAGATATTTTTGTAGTTATTTATATGTATTATGTATATTTATATATATAAATATATATATTGGTGTATATATATATTTATGTATATTTATATATGCTTATATATATAATTATATATAATGACATATATATGCATAATTGTATCTAATAATATATATGTAGTAGTATTTATATATATATATAAATATTTTTTTTAAAGGTTGGGGTCGAAGCCCCATTTTTATTAATAAAGCAGAGAAAGGACCTCTTTTAACTGGGTAGAGGGATACCCATAACATAGCCCGAAGTCCCAGTGGGCTTATAGCCCATTACATAGCCCGTAGGCCCAAATTTTTGGCCAAATTTCTATTCTGTGAATAGTAACCCTGCTGCTACAGTACACGCTACAGTACCGCCACCGCTATAGTGCCCTGCCGCCGCTACAGTACCCGCCGATCAACTGTACCGCCGCTGCTATAGTACCCGTTACAGTACTGCTACAGTAACCTGCGCCCAATGGGTTTTGAACCCCCATTTTTCATGTAGTATTACGGGGTACTTACATATATATATATATATATATAAATATAATTCAAATATATATATGTGTATATTTATATATTTATATGTTTATATGTATTCATATATATTATATGGGTGTATATACATATGAATATTTATATCTATTTATATATATGTTTTTATATACAATTAGATTTAATTATTTGGCTCCATCCTTCTCTATTCCCTTTTTTGTTCTTAATAAAAGAGGCTTTGACCCAATCCCCCTTTGATACAATTATATTTAATTATATATATATATATATATTATGTGGGTATATATATATGTTGGTTTGTATGTATGTATGTAAATTAACATGTGTTTATATATATTTATATATAATTATGTTTATAGAAAATTATATTTAGTTATATATATAAATTTATATGTATTTATATATATTATGTGGGTGTATATGTATGTATGTATTTATGTATATTTATATGTGTTTATATATATATATATATATATATATATTTATATAAAATTATTTTTAATTATATCTATATATTAGGCAGATGAGATTACGAAAAAAACAACACACACTTATTGGTTAAGCCTCATCCATCTCGACAATTATAGACAATCACCAACTAGGCTTATTTCATTATATATTGTAGCTCGAAGGCCCAATTTCTTAAAGACCTAAAAACCTAGATAAATGTAGTTCAAAGGCCCCTGAACGAGATGACCCGGAGGCACAAAGGAGTAACCCACATCGTGTTGTGTCACCAGATTTACACCACACCTCCCCTTGTCAGTAGTCACTACACCGTGATACCATTTTCAAAGTTACGTCACTCATCTTCCAAGGGTCTTTTCATTGTTCGTCTCTTCTATCCACCATGGAAGGGCACCCATTCATCCTTAATCAAATAGCCTTGTGAGAAAAGGTCAAATAATAGGTTCCAACACACTAATATCTCTTTTTAGATGCCTGCTTAGCTATCATCCTTTTATAACATCTTTTCATAACTGATGATGTACTAGAGGCCCTGTAACTCAAAGGCCTTTGATGATATGGAGGCCATGTAGCTCAAAGGCCCAAATCTATGTTCTAAAATCCCAAAGAGTGTGAATAGTACCATTTATATAGTACTGTTATATGGAATGTGGAAATCCTTCCTCCCTCTGGATTTGAACCTAGGTTTTTCATACATGATTATGAGGTGCATACCACTAAGCCAAACCCCTAATATGATATTTTGTTACATATATATATATATGTGTGTGTGTGTTTATAAACAATTATCAATAATTATATATATGTATGTATTTATATATATTTATAACAACCCTGGTAATTTTAATTTAGATAAATTTCACGTTTATTATTAATAATTAATTATATTTTATAGATTTATATTCATTATAATAATATTTGGTAATTTTACAGTCAAATGGAAAAGGCTTTCTTTCAATCCAAATTAGGTTTTCATACATTATATAGTTGTATTTAAAAGATTTATTTTTATAATTATGTAATTTTTAGTTTTATTAAATTAAATTCATTTTTTAATTCAATATATCAAAATTATATTAGGGTTATTTTTATAGAATTTTTTAAAAAGTTTCATTTTTCAATAAATATTGAAAAATATTTATTTTTATTGGAATGTGTATTTTATTTTCATGTATTTACAATGTAACATTCTATTTTATATTATTTTTAAAATTTAATTTTTTAATTTTTATTAAATATAATCCAATAAATACTATTAGAATCAAAATTATACGTGAAATTTCAATAAAGTTATTTTTATACATAAAATAAATTTTCTTGAAAAACGATTTCCATTACATTTTACCGATAAAAATTTTAATTAAAATTTGACACTTATTTTAATTGAATTTGATTAAATTGATCTAATATTTGTCATTTTTTGGTTTAAATTTTGTAAATAATTCCCCTTTTTAGTCATTATAAATAGTAATCGTAGTTTATATATGACACCTCAGTAAGGGTAAATCAAGTAATTAAGGTTAGTAATAATTTGATAAGGACTAAAAATGACCATTCAACTTTAATTTAATCTATTTAATGAGTTTTACTGGACTATAATCATCCAATATTTTGTGTTATGGAATTTTTGGGCCATTTTTATTTGAAAATGACTTATATATTGTTTTATGTAAAGAAAAATACAGAATGCCACTCTCTTGCTTTTAAATTTATACTATATCTTCACATAAGAATAAAAAAAATTGTGAATAAATATTAAAGTTTATTTTTATCATAATAAAATTATTTTTATGATGGGTATTTATTTCTAATTTTTAGTGATGAATTAATTACCTGAAATGTTTACACAACACAATCATGGTGTTTATGCATGGAGTAGAAAATTAAAGTAAATGATTTGAAAAAAAATCCAATTTAAGATTTTTTGGATTAATTATTGTTAAACATTAATTTTATAGTTAACAATAATTTATTATTTATTTTTAAAAGGATTATATCATAATTCCATTATTTTACATTTGTTTTCAAAGTTAAATTATTTGAATTGTTGTTAAAATGACATTAATAGTAAGTTATGTTAAATATAGTTTATTAAATTATTGAAAAAAATTAAAAATCACGAAGTAAATCAATTAGGATGATAAATGGTTGGAAATTTCATAATTTTGTTATTTATGAACCTATTTTTAACTCATTAGTAAATTTATAACCCTTTTATACTGAAAAAGTTATTACTGTGGCTATGGTTAAAAGTGATTAACAGAAGGGTTAATCTAAATGATAAGGATTAAAATGATATCTAAAAATATAATTTTTTTATTTAATTGATATATTAATACCATATAATTCTTATATTCTAATATATGTCATTTTGGAGACATTTTACATGAGTTATACATGGGTTATAATATTGTATTTCATATATTTTCAAAAGAACTCCTTCCCTTACTTATAAATAGACAACCCTCTCTTATATTACTCAATTTTTTTGAGAAATATAGCTCAATAAATGAAAAAACTAATTCCTAAAATACCTCCCCATGTCCTATGGGTACTATTTTGGGCATAATACCAAACTTATAGGGTTAAAGTGTAAAACAAAAAGGTTGTTTGAAGAAGAGGTATGGATTTTAACCGAATGTTTTATTTTTTTATTTATATTTTTATCTCCATAAAATATTATTGAACCATTATAAAATAATAAAATAATTATATTCTATATAATAATATATTATTATGTTAATTACATAACCTATATCCATATCCTCTACCATCAAATGGGAAATGAAACCATCATTCAGGTGTATGGTGAACTACCGCCTCATGAACTGAGGTAATTCATTTCCCATAACCACCTATTATTAATAGTTATAATGATGAATTTAATATATATATATATTATTCATGAAATAAATATTAATATTTAAAGATAATATATAATCTATTTTCTTACCTTTTCATCCTATGAAAAATGATAGCGTCATTCATGTGTACGTGTGGATTACCACCTCTATAAAGGAATGTGATTCGTTTTTAATCACTGTATCACATGGATGTTATATATAAAATATTTAAATAGTTAATATGATATTCCTGATATAATAATAAATTTTTAAAGATAAAATAACAATTAACTTATTTCATTCATGTTTGTTGAATAATGGAAACATTACTCATGCACACATACAATCTATCATCTTTATAACTGCAACATAGTTAATTTTTCAAAACTATATTTCATGGTTGATTTTAAAATTATAATAATTTATCAATATTATCAGTTTAAAATTATTATTATTATGGAAATTATGGAACAATTACAACTTTGACTAAATTCAACATACCAAATTCATTTTGAAATTACGAACTAAACATCCCTAAAACACTTGAAGTGGATTTAACCAATTAAGTAAGTTAATATATCATTAAAATAAATGGTTTAATGGTAAGAGGTTAACCCTATAAATTTTTATCAATAAATAAAATAATTTATATTGTTTTATTATACAAGTTTAAAGGGTAATACATACCAAGTCTAGACATAAGGTAAGAGATTTTGTCTCAATTTTTCTTCATTGAAGCATATTTTTAAATTATATAGATAATTTATTCTATACAGTGTATATATTAACCCTTTTTCATGTTATACCATGAATAATTCATACATCATGGTATTTTAGGTTATAATTCATTTTATTTCTTCCTAGGGGTTTTGTTTCATAAGTTACCCAAGCTGTAAGGGTTTTTAATTCAATTTTATTTCATTGTGTTATATCACTTTTTCATTGATTATTTAATCCCAAGATTATGTGTGAAATGAATTTAATTTATTTATTTTGTATTGAAAATTTTTATTTTATGTATTTACATTTTTCATACATAATATCTAAACTGATTAATTTTCAATTTAATGATATGATCTTTGTAATGGTACTTCATCTCAATTTTCAGTTTTTTGGGACACATGTTTATATCATGCACCTAGATTATTTTATGATGTGTATATACTAACCATTTGAAATGTTATATATTTAATATCCTTATTTTTCTGATATTTAAATGTTTATTTGAAGTTATTCTTTCATGGGGTGTATGATTGAAATGTTTCCCAAGCTGTATGAATTTTATATTGCAATACCATTTTTATTTGAGATTGTTTTTGCTTGAATTTTCATTGTGGAAATTATATGCTACTTATTTGATAAACCAATTTATTTTTTCCTTATCCTCTAGTTATTTCTAGAACTTTTAATTTTTAGTACCATTTACCCATTTTTGGTATTCTAAATGATTTAGAAAATGTTTTTGATAAAAATTGATCTTATTTCACCTCTTTCAGTTGGAAACCTATTATTAATATATCCATGTTTTCCAAAATGTCTTCGAAAATGTTTTTTAATTTTAATAAAATATTTTTTAAATTAATTTTATCCATGTTCTAGTTTTTACAAAAATGTTTAAAAATAACATTCTTGGAAATTTCTGAAAAAAATTCTTTTTACTGAAGGTGTGGACAATTTTTTTAATGATTAAAACACGATCATAATACACCACCATCATGACTAAATCATGATTTAAATCTCCCTTTATAAGATTCCTATTTTGATTTCAAAGAAATGTTTTTCATAATATTTTATGAATTTTTAATTTTTAAAAGTGATTTTCAAAATGGAAAGTGTATTTTTCTCAAGAATGTTTTTAATAATATTTTAATGGAATTTTTATTCATCAATGATAAAAACATTGAATTTACTCATGATATAATAGGTATATATTTTGATTATTCCATATTTATTCTTTATCTAGATGGATTATGATTTTTTCAGAAGGATTTTTATGGAACCCATTTCTTTTCCACTTGTAAATCGGGCTACGAAAGATCAATGGTTATTATTATGTTGAAAAGTGAAATATTTTTATTGGTTTGTTCATGATATGGTAATTTTAAATGATTAATGAAAATTGGAGTTGGGATTCAACGCAAATTCTTATGGTATTTTTTTGAATATGTTATTGGTGGGTTTGTTATATCCCTGTAATGTGTAGGGTAATGAAGACAGAATTTTGTGGATATAAGTAACTACTAAGAGACAAAAAAGTTAACTAGTTAATAGGTTACTCTTAAGATATTATAGTTACTAACCATGTTTGATTATCCTATATATAAGTATTCTTATAAGGGTTCTATGGAGATAATGTAATAAGATACCAACTCATTTTATTGATGCTTTCTATGTGTTTTTAGTGGTTCCTTTGATCAAGTTTTACATCACATGGATCACGATTGTTTATTTTCATGAATATTACATTTTTTAAAGAATAATGATATGTCACATGTTTAATAATCTTTCTTTTTATGGGTATGAATTATTTTATGTTATGCTCATGAACTTTGATTATGCCATTTTCTCTGAATAAAATCATGGCATGATGTTATTCAGGGGTATGATTTTGAAGGTTTGAATGGTTGCACAATAATTCACATCGGGTTGACCATTTTTAAATGGCTTCCAATATGATTTGTTTGTAGATACAGAATCACCAAAAAGTTCCCTTATTTGAGATTTTTCATTAAATTACATTCCAAAGGTAGGTGGTCATTGGGTAATGTCTCTAATGATACATAAGAACTCATATTGGCCGAGAGTATGGGAGGTCAGGATCAACAAACCATTTTAGTGGGAATCAGTTTCTACTCTAAGATTCTCTTAAAAATTTTGAAAATATTTGTGAATCCCTCATTAATTATCAAGTATGACATGGGTCTTCCTTGAATTAACAATCAATTATAATAATGTATGAAATTTGGAATTATTTTTTTATATCCAAGGATCTTAATATATGGATACATATATATGCATATGAGTTTCTCCATCGATGTAACCATTTTTCATGTAGATTAGAGATTATTTGGTCATTTATCATTACAATTCTGGTTTCAAGCCACATAATGTGTCACTTTGAAATATATCATCATCCAGGGAGACATAATTTGTTTTGATATTAGGATTTGGTCACTGAGATTAGCTTCCTATATATCTTTGTGAAAGGATTCATAACCCATATAGTTATATGGCACTTAATAGGACATATCATAACGTTTATGGTCTTGGGACAAGGATCGAATCATACAGTTTAACATCATATAGAAAGGTAATCTTGGAAAAAGGTTCTTAGAAAAGGTTGGGTGTGGGACTTACTGTAACAACCTAGGACCCACACTCCCAGATCCTATGATGAAATCATGAATTTTACATTTCTATTTATAGTGCCAATAATTTTGTCCCAATTTTTTTACATAAAAACCTTTTAGCATCAAAAGGAAAACTTGGATCACATACATTCCGGAGGACCTTTTATGTTTACAATTTTAGATAATTAGTATAACTCTTATATAAACAATACCCAAGTAATAGAATGATAATTTCACCCATTTAGCCTAGCTTTTGTTATTTCACATTAGTTAAAAAAAATAATCCTAGTGAAATACTTTATATACATAAATCGTTGAAGAGCATTATTTATAATTTGGGGAAAAGTAAACATAATAAGAGTGAGGTCAAATACTCTATATGGTTAATCATAAGTATGAGCAATTTAATGTAATAAATGAGCATAAGAGTTCATAAGGGAATGAAAACAAAATCAATGTTCATAAGAGTATCATAGAAGAACTCATACCCATCAATACCCGGATCTTCAAATATGAAAACAATGTAGATCCAATAGTCATCAGAATCAATAATCACAAGCCATGAGATATCAATATCAATCATTAGAAACATTATATACCCATAATAAGCAATTATAATCCATCCAGTAACATGGATCATCACTTTAATAAAAACCATTCAAAACCCTTTAAATTATAATAACCATAAAATTAGCATCCAACATTACCAAAACCCAATTTATTGGAGTGCTATCCAGGAACACCCATCATTTAAGCTATCACGGGCTTACCTGGTGCTTTTTCAGGCACCCCAAGTTAAGTAGTAATGGGATTACCCAGTGATATATTGAAAACCTCATGTTAATATACAATGGGATTACCTGATTCCCTCTGAGACATGACATGTTAAGACGTAACAGGATTACATGGTGCTATCTAGACTACCCCATGTTTAAGTTATAATTTCCCAAAACCATAACATGAATAAAATACATAGAAATTTCATCATAAAAATCATATAAAAAATTATTACTCTTTTATAAATGAAGAACCTATGGAAAAGAAATGGGTTTTTATATAAATATATTTTAAACATGATTATTACATGAAAAAAATAGGTTCCATAACAATATCATTGAAACATGATTAACCTGTTGAAAAGAAACAGGTTCCTTAAGAATCTATTTGAAACAAAATTATCTTGTGGAATAGAAGTGGGTTACATAAAAATATATTTAAAACAACCATAAATATCTAAAGAACATATACCTACTTGAGGATAAGTAACAACAAGGTTTGTTTACATTTATGAATGTAAATACCATTAAAATATCACTAAACATTTTTGAGGAAAATATCCCTTTATATTTGAAAATAACTTTTAAAACATATTTTTTTGAATATAATTTTCATTGAAAAAACATGTAAATGTATAAAGAAAGTTTTTAAAATCATTTAAAACATATATTGAGGAATGTATCATTTTTTCTTTCAAAATAACTTTCTAAAAAAATTGAAAACATTTTTAGAAAACATGGTTTTGGAAGAAAACAAATTTCTAACCGAAGAGAGAAATGTAATAAATTTTTCTTAAAAAAATTATCAAATATTTTATGTAACAATGTCTGAAATATAGTAAAATTTCTTTAAAATATAATTAAAAACTACATGAGAATATATTTCATGAGAATTATAATATTTCAACAATGGAGACTTAATAATTCAAAATCTCGAGAAACGATGAGAGTGTAAAAAAAGACTCTTACCACTTAAGTGATTTTTAATCACAATAAAAATAAAATATGATAATTTATAATACCATAAAAATAATAATATTCATGATATAAAATTTCATTGGGGTAGAATATACACATCATAAATGAAGGTAGGTGTATAACATATCTTACATCTTAAAGAAGAAAAATTGGGACAAAAAAATCCTTACCACTAGGGTATGTTTGAAAATATAAACCCAATAAAAGATAAATGATAAAATATAAATTTAAATCTACATAAATTCAATTATAATAATCATAAATTAAATTCAAGTGTAGTATATACACCACAAATCAAAAATAATTGTGGAATATGGCATATATCTCACAGAAATAAAAGTGTGCTGAGAAAAAACCTTACCACTTGAGTTACTTTTTAACCATGATATATGCGAAAGAATAAAATAAATTGAAACTTTTAATATCATGAAATAAAATAAATTAATTATTTTCATAGGGAATTATATACACCACAAAAAATAAACAAGTTTTGAATATAACATAGGTCACACAGAAATAAAAGTGAGAATTGAAATCCCCTTAGATTGAGTCCGATTAATCTTGATTGTTCTTTATATTAATGAATAATAAAATTATGTTAAGTATATAATTTCATGATAAACGTTTTTAATTTTATTATTAAATTTATTCATTTTATTCATTTTTTATATACAATTACTTAATTGATTATGTTTACATTGGGTGTTTTCAACATATTTGGTTTATGCGTCAAAAACGACCTTGATAGGTCAAATATTGTCAAAGGTTTAATTATTTAAAAATATCAAGAATAAAAATAATTAAAATAGAATAATATATATAAATAATATTATTTTATAACCAATCATGGATTACATTTATGAAAAAGGAACCAACATTACCATCATAGAGATGGTAGGTCGTACGTACGCATGAATAACATTCCAATTTTTAAATAATTATTATGGAAAGAAATAAAGAAAAATTATATTTTAAATAATGACTATTATTTAATAAATACCATAATAATTTATTATATATATCATTATTGTGATGTGGTGATGAAGAAAATAATAATTTCATCGCTGCGAGGCGGTGGTAGTCCACACATCCAAGAGCGACGTTATCTGTTTTTCAGTGATTGAAATGGAATGAAGAAAATTATATATACTATTTAAATAAATATAATTATATCATTTATATAATATATAATAATTATATTTACCCTTATTAACTTCCATTTAACATGTTATTGAAAATGATTCACATCGTTTGACGAGACAGTAGTCTGTCGTTCAAAAGAGAATCATTATCATATCGCTTACGGTATAAAATGTAAAAAGGGTTTATATGATATAATTAATAAATAGGTATAATTAAGTCATAAATATCATATATAAATGGAATTTTCATCCTTATTCCCAACCATGAGAGGTTGTAATGGAAGAATAAACGACATCGGTTCGCGAGGTGGTAGACTGTCATACACACGAATGATGATTGCGTGTCCCATTTTATGGAAGCATGTAAAGTTTTAGATCATAACTATAGTACAAAAAATATATGTATATTTATGATATATAGTTTTATTAAATAATTATTAAATAATTATAATTTATGGTGTTTGAGAAATAAATAAAAAAGTGATTGTTGATGAACGTTTCCTCTTCTTCGCATAAATCTTTTTAGTTTGAACCAAATGACTTCCTAGGAATAATTTATTCCAAATTTTTGGATTCTAGATTGATATTAGGGATTTGTTTAAGTCATTTTGTATGATTTTGGATGAGATAAATGGCTTGATTGGTGTGAATAAGTTCGGAGAGAGAATTCCCTTTTTTGTGGAGGAGTATTGGCATTCTTGTATATACAAAATGGTAGACACTATTGGGAGGTCTCCTTTACATAACATGCCTATAATAATAAAAAAAATATAAAAAATAGTCTATATGGTCGAAATATGTCTAGAAAATGGTTTTTGGACAACTTTCAAGGTCATTTGGCCCCTTAAGATTAAAGTTTAACCACTATGTAAACTCATTTTTACATTAATCGTTGTAATTAATTTTAATTGATATAACTAAATTTTTTTGTATAAAACTAAGTTGGACATAATAGATATTATAAATTATTATTGTTGAAAATTTGGAATCCAATTTTTCAAATTCTATTAACATAAGTGGAAGAAGTTAATTTAAAATTAATCCTGCAGATGGGATGAAAAAGTGGGTTTTCAAAGGGAAAATGTTCAAAAGTTTATAATGTTTTTGTATCCAATTTAAATTTTAAATTTATATTAATGACCAAAATTGAAATAATAGATATGTAATTGAACTATTGTGACTTAAAAACAAAATAAAAATATAATTTATCAATATTAATTATTTAGATGAAAAGAATGTTTCAATTAAAATCTTGTATTTTTCACTATTAATAATAAAATGATTCTTCTCAGAAAAAATAACGATAAAATAATTTTATATTATGATTTGGAAAATCAAACTAATTTTTTTTCAAATAAAATCTATTAAAGTTTGAAATTTTAATTTTTTTTAAAAGCGTGTCACTGACTGACTGAAAATTATTATTTTTATTAAGAAACACTTTTATTGAAAAAGTGGGAAACATCACAGGTTCAAGATAAAGAGAATTAGACACCAAAAATAATCAAAAAATCATATAAATATAGTTGTATATTATTATAATAATTATTCCTATATAATTTCTAGTGAAGGGTATGTACCTTGGTATCCAGATCATTCTTAAAAAGGTATTCAATATAATAATCCATATTTTCCTATGTATAAATGTACTCCTATACATTTAACTTCCTTTAATTAAATCCTCTTTCCAAAACAAGATATTTATTATTGATCCATGTAAACTTATATTTGTTGGTATCTAAAATAATCAATACCTCATTCATCATGTCAGCCTCCTCATGAGATGCTTTAATATGGAGAACCTCTACATCTATTTCTTCCTTAGACTAGATAATATGTTCTAATGAGTTTCATTTTATACCATCATCCTTATATATCCGAAAATGATGTAAAACCACCACCTAATTAGTGGGATCAACCATAAAAATTTTGTAATCACTTATAATTACTTCCACATCTATAGAATTTCCCTGCAGCTACAACATAACATCCACCATACCACCAGGTTGCTCAAGATCATTCGAATCTCTAAATTCAGCTATCCAGTTTTCAACATAAGGAATAAAAATATTCCTCTATCCCTATAATTTATCAAATGGTATAAAATTCAATTCCTTGGACCAACCCATTATGTAATGCCTTATCTACAATGGTTTTGGAAGGTGATATTAATCCTTGCACACCTTGTATTCCATCCCACATCCCTATCTCCCTTCATACCATTCTTTCTCCTTGGAATGTGAAGTCCCCTATCATGCCTTTTATCTGCACTTAAAACTATAAATGGGACATAAGTATCCTATTCAAACTCTTACCCATATATTCCTTTCTCTTCACTGGAGTACACTTATCGATCCGAGTTCCTTTGATCATGATCCAAGCCTTCAGTTTCTAGACCATCATTGTCATTACATAGATTAATAGTCTGCATATTTATTCTAGAACATGGACTACTCCTTGCATTCACCAACCACATTTTATATCTAGAGTAGTCTAAAAATAATTCTCATGGAATCCTTCACTATTTGATTGCATTACCACTTCTTGTGTTAATCAACTGACAAAATGAACAACATCCATATATGTAGCATGTTTATGCAAGATTGTGTTAGGTTCTAGTGATTTTGTTGTTCACACAACCTTAGTCCCCATAGCTTATACATGGCATGAACTTTCGTAGAATTACCAACCAAACTAAATTTCCACTGATTGAATATGTCCACCACCTTCAGATTAGGATTTAGTGGTATTGACTCTTTTTTATAGGTTTAATATTTTCTGAATCCTTATTACCCAGCTGATCCATTGTAGGAGCTTTGAAAAAATCTGACAATAACTAATACCAATTAATCGAGACAAGAACCCCATGATGATCCCTATAAGTATGATGATAGGAAAAACCTAAGTGACCCAAATGTTTACATGAGGAGTAGTCATTTATCTATGAATCAGAAATCACTACATACTTGAATTCCTCCCCAACTGTGATCCACATAATCTCCACCATCGATTTTGAAACATCCACCTCAACACAAATATGTGGAGATATCATATGACAGATGAACTTCATTCTACTATCCGAACATAGGTATCAACCAAAAATATTACAAATTATATGGAGAATAGAGGGATTTCTGAAGGAAAAATGGATTTATGGGAATCCTACCCATAGCACCATAGTTGGGGTATCTTGATTCATGTGGGAATCATAGGTCCATCGGGATTATAAGAACTGATACCCATTCCATGTTTGGGGGGATCTAGACCAAGAAAGATTCAATTAGTCCCTTAAAGAAAAACAATTCAGGATGTCTTGTTTTTTGAGAAGTCCCATGGTCTCCTGGTCTTGAAAACCCCATGAACCCAACATGAACCTGTCAAAAGTATCAATATGAGGATACTATTACATGAAATGACCCACCTAGGTTATATTCAGGAGGCTAAAATCTTATTAGAACTCTGAAGTTAAGAGAAAAAGTTGAGGAGAGACCTCATATAGATCTATAAACTTAGGGCTAATTAATATAGATGAGAATTCTATGAGAAAATACAGGTAAGAGAAAGGGAGAAAGGACCTTGGACAAGCTTTTAATGAAGGTGAGGGAAGATCCCCCTCTCAAGCATGGAGAGGGAACTAGATCTTCAACCATCACCACCAGAGAATCTTTAGAAGGAGAGCATCCAAACTAGAGTGAACATTCCTCTATTAAATATCATTTCAATTAGTGTGTCATAAAAATGCATTAAAACAATTTTTTTTATAAATAAAAAGGTTTTAAAACATAAAAATAGATTTATTTTTATCTTATTCCTATATAAATTATTGTATGAATAAAATAACATTTGGTTGAATATATAATATATAAATTTCATTATAAATGAACAATTTTTAATAATTTAGTTAATATCATTCATTACCTCCACTACAACTTCTAGGTGATAACATGTATAATAATATTAATAGTATATTTTTATTTAGTAAAACTAGATCTTTCATATAAAAAAATTCATCAAAGAAACTCGATGTTTCGTGCACTAAAACATAAACATGGTGTTAAATGAAACACAAGAAAAAATATGTATTTAATGGAATGAAAAATATCAACGAATTTATATAAATTAAAAATAATCTATTTCATACAATCTAGATATGTTACATCTTACCCCCCTAAAAATGAATTTCTCCCTCAAAATTCATCTATTATATTAAAGGATTATATTTTTAAAATTCATTTGTTGAAAATCACATTGTTAAAAGGGTTAGTAAAACATCCCCTTAATAATATATAATGATAAATACAAAGGTCATATGGAAAAACACATAACTAGGTTTCAAAATAGAAGAACATAGGTGGGAATTGAGAAAATGCATAATTAATTAAAGGGAGTGATTGAGGTCATCGATCACAAAAAAGTGAATGATCAATGGAATGTTAAGGGACTCAAAGCCCTAAATCTATGATGATCAAAAAGACTACTATTTCATCATAAATTAATGTAATATGACGACATTTTTTTTTCAAGATCCTTTTCCCAAAGTTAAGGAATTCTCTTACCATCTAGCACAAGTTAATGTGGTAATATACTTACTTGATAAGTATAATTTCACCCTTTAATCAATTTCAACTAAAATATCATCATTTTCTCTTGATGATGAGTATTCAAGATGAATTTTCTTATTCCTCAAGAAAAAAAATTAAATCGTTATAGACAATATAACTATAAAAGGTATGAAAATAAATTCATCCTATATTTAGACATTTAAAAAAACCAAAATGGTTATCATATGGTAATATAATTATAAAAAATGAATAAACCTTCATACAATAATCTCCAAAATTAAACAGAAAAACCCATTACTCAAAAAAAAATCATTCCATAACCTTATATCTAAAATGAACTCAATAACATCAAAAATTAAAGATTGTTTTAACATATAAGGTTATCCCATACCTTCTAGATTTCAATCCTAAAAATTTGGTGATATTCTTTTGAAGTGACATTAATTACTTAGTCACCAAATCACATTTCAATCCTATGGTTATCTAAACGATAATAATCATGTTTCCATAATTACGTCAATATAAAAGATCATATAAACCCGAAATGTTATCAACAACATAAAAAACATTTCCAAAAAAAAGTAATTTATTACTTAACATAAAACTGATGTTTTATATATAAACGTCTCCTAAACATCATTATTTATAAAAACAATTACTACTTAAAACCCTCAAATAAGGTTTTTAAGAATTCAAGCATATGATAATTCATAATCTTATAGACCTATGATGGAATTCATAATTCTTAAGATAACCTCTCTTGTAAACATCATAATCCTCAAAGTTATCTAATTAATCTTTGATACCAACTATAATTGCCTAGGACCCACACTCCTTGATCTTGTGCAAGAATCATGAATTTTACATTCTGGGATATAATTCTGATAATTGTGCACCAATTTGTTTCCATAAAAACATTACAACATCAAAATAAATACTTGTATCACTTATATTCTAGATTACCCTTTAGTTTTAGATTTTTATATAATTAGGACAAATCCTATATAAAATGTACCCATATCATCGTATGGAAATTTAACCATTTAAGACATATTTTCTTATTTCAAATATCTTCATCAACATCATCCTTGGGAAATCCTTTATAGAGATAAATAATTAAAGACCATTATTTATTACCTAGGGAAAATGAAACATAAGAAGAGTGAGCTCAAATGCTCTGTAAGGGTTAATATAAGCATAAAAAATTTAATGGTATCAATGAGAATACATGTAAATAAGGGTTTTATGACATAATCAGATTTCATGAATAAAATAATAAAAGAACTAATTCCCATAAATACTTGTATCATCAATTATTAAAACATAGAAGAGTAAAAAATCATCAAAATTAATAATCATGAGCCTTGTGATATCAGCATCTATCATTAAAAACATTATAAAACCATAACAAGAAATTAAAAACATTTTTGGTAACATAGAGCATCACATTAATAAAATAATTTCAAACCCCTTTTAATTATAATAACCACACATCTGACTTCTAACATTACCATTAACCAATTTATTGGAGTTTTATTTAGCCACACCCATCATTTAAGCTATTATGGGCTTACCTAGTGCTATCTGGGCCACCAAAAGTTAAGATGTAATGGGATTACCTGACACTATCTCAGACACACCATGTTAAGATGTAATGGCCTTACCAAACATTGTATTTACCACCCCATGTTATGCTCTAATAGGTTTACCTAAAAATATATATACTACCCCATGTTTAATCTGTAATTTCCAAGAACCATAATATGAATAAAATACATAGATATTTCATTATAAAAATTATAGATTCAATCATTTTTATTTTAAAACCTGATAAAACCATGAAAAATAGAGGGGTTTTCATGTCAGTATATTTGAAACATGATTAAACCATGGGAAAAATAGTTTCATAACAATCTCTTTGAAACACGATTAACCAATGAAAAAGAAACTGGTTCTATAACAATATATTAGAAACATGGTAATCCCATAGAAAATTAATGAGTTCTTTGAAAAATATATTTGAAAAAATTATAATCCATCTAGTGAAATAATAATCATGGTATCAATACAAAATATCCCCAGTGGAGGATAAGTAATAATTAGGTTTATTGATACTGATGAATGAAAATACCATTAAAATTTCATAAAAAGTTTCTTGAAGAAAAAATAATTTTCATTAAAAAACTGGGAAATATATAAAGGAAGTTTTAAAAATAATTTAAAACATTTATTGAGGAAAATAAAATTTTGTATTTGAAAAACAATTTATAAAACATTTTTGAAAACATTTTTAGAAAACATGGTTTTTAAAGAAAACTGATTTTCAACCGAAGAGATAAATGAAATCAGATTTTATTAAAAATAGTTACTCAATAGTTTTAAGGACCAAAGAGTGAAAAAATGGAATAATTACATGAAAATATCATTAATAACCATATAATAATATATTTAATTAGAATTACAATATTTTAATATTAGAGACTTAATCTTACAGAATCCCGATAAATGATGAGAGTGTAACAAAAGATTTTTACCACTTTGGTGACCTTGAATCACAATACAAAATAAATAATATCATTTATAATATCAGTAAAATAATTATATTCGTGGGATAACATGTCAATGGGGCATAATATACACCTCATAAATGAAGGTTGGTGTATAACCCAACTTACATCTCAAAGAAGGAAAATTGAGACAAAAAAACCTTACTGCTTGGGTAACATTGAAAACTTAAACCCTATGAAAGATAAGTGATAAAATGAATATTTAAATCCCCATAAATTCTAGTATAATAATGATTAAATAAATTCTTGGGTAGTATATAAACCACACAACAAAAATTAGCAATGAAAATGGAAAATATCCCACAGAAGTAAAAGTGAGACAAGAAAAAATCTTACCACTTGAGAACATTTTGAACCAGGAGATACGTGAAAAAATAAAATAAATTTAAACTTTGAATATCATGAAAAAAATAAATTCATTATATAACATATCATATGGAAGTATATAGATCACACAAAAGAAATTAGTTGTGAATATAGTATAAGTCTTGCATAAATAAAAGTGAGACTAGATATCCCCTTACCTTGAATCTGATTTATCCTAATTGTTATTTATCTTCATGAATAATCAACTTATGTTAATTATATAACTTCTTGAGAATATTTTAAAATTTTATTATTACATTTATTTCAATTATTACCATTTTATATAAAATTATATAATTGATTATGTTTGCATTAGGTGTTTGGACCATATTTAGTTTATGTGTCAAAAATAACTTTGGTTGGTCAACTAAGATAAATGGTTTATTAATTGAATATATAAAAACTAATAATCCTAAAATAATCATCATATTTATATATAAATTATTATTTTATAACCTATCATGGAATATGGGAATGAAAAATTAACCAACATCATAGTCATGGTGATGGTAGACAGTATGCATGCATGAGTTACATTCCCATTTTCAATGATCATTATGGAAAGAAGGAAAGTAAAATTTATTTTTATATAATTATATTTATATCATCAATACCATAATATTTAATTATATATATCATTCTTTTGATTTGTTTATGAGTAAAAGAATAATCACATCGCTTCGAGGAGGCGGTAGTCCCCATGTCCACAAATTACATTATCATTTTTTCAGTGTGGGAAATGGAAACAATAAAATGATATATAATATTTATAGAAATATATTTATGTCATTAATATAATAATTATTTCGTTTATATCATATATAATAATTATGTTTACCCTTATTACCTTCCCTTTATCATGTTAATGAAAACACTTATTATCACTTTGTGAGGCGGTAGTCCGCCGTACACACGAGTGAAGTTATCCTATCCCCTACGGTATGAACTTTAAAAAGGGTGAATATTATATAATGAAAAATATATATAATTATGTTATAAATAACCAAAATATCATATATAAATAGTATTTACATCATTTTTTCCAACCATGAGAGGTAGTAATGGAAGAATGAACGACATTGGTTTGCGAGGCGGTAGTCTGCCATACACACGAACGATGACTGGATATCCCATTTGATGAAAGTGTGTAAATTTGTAGGTATTAACATTAAAATAAAAAATATCAGTATATTTAATATACTAATGATATTATATAATCATTATTTAATAATAATTTAATGGGTTTGACAAAGAAATAAAAAAAGTGATCGTTGAAAAACATTACCCCTTCTTCAGGTAACTCATTTTGGTTGGAAGCAATTGGATTTCTTGGATTTATTTATATAATAATTTATGCTTATAGGATTAGAGTAGTAATTTTTAGACATCATATGGGTAGATTTTAGACTATCCAAAAGTATTTATAGGTGTGAATAAGTGGGGCAAGTGATTTCTCTTTTATAGTGGAGGAGGAGTGATATTCTTGTAAATACAAAAGGTAAACACTATTGGGAGTTCCAAAATACATAATGTGCCACAAATAGATAAAACAATTATATATAATAGGGTATATTTTCAATATATGGATATAAAAAGGCGTTTTGAAAAGTTTCTAGGCCATTTGGCCCCTTAGGAATAATGTTTTACAACTAAGGAAACTCTTTTTTTACATTAATCAATTTAATTAATTCTAATTGATTTCACTAATATTTTTTTTCAAAAAATAAGTTTAAATTCATATAAATTATAAATTATTATAATACCAGAAAATTTAATCTATATTTTAAAATTAAATTAAAATAATTCGTAGAAATTAATTTAAAATTAATCTCACAGATGAGATGAGAAAGCGAGTTTTTAATGTGAAGATGTTCATAAGTATGAAATGTTTTTGTATCCAATTTCTATGTGAAATTGATTAAAATGACACAAATAGGATTAAAATATATAATTCATATATTATTACTTTAAAACAAATTCAAATTATAATTTAACATTATAAATTAATTATATAAAAATGAAGTATTCAATAAAATCTAGTATTTTTCACTATTAATAAAAAAATGAAACTTATTAGAAAAATAAAAACAATTTACACTAAAATAATTTTTATATTAACATTTAAAAAATGAATTTTATTTTTTTTCAAATAAATGTTAAAAATTTATCAAAGTTTAGTTTTAAAACAAGTGCTAATAGAAGGCGATAAAACTAGTTTTTATAAAAATATAGTTTTTAAGTGTAAAAATAGGTTTTTTTTTCATATCTTATGCCTATAAAAACCATTGGATAAATGAAAAAAAATTGTTAGAATATAAAATGTATAAACTTTATTATAAATACATGTGTGAAACACATTTTCATAAATTTTTTAATCTTATTCATTTCCTCCATTCCAATGGCTAAGTGATAACCATCATAATAATATTAATAGTTTATTATTTTTTTGTAAATATTTTTTTACATGTAACACAAGTCATCAAATAAAATTTATGTTTCACGAAATACAAGATAATCATGGTGCGGTGTGTGACAAAATCTAAACTATATATTTCTTGTAATTCTAGATATAAGATAAAAAATATTAATTTGAAAGAAGATATTTCATAAAATCTTAGGATGTTATCCTTACATCAAAGTAGTCCAGGGAGCCTAGAAAGGATATGGGTTCCCATACTGGATATGACCCTTCTAAAAATGTATCCCATAGGAAATTAGGGTTAATTTGGGTTATTGGGTTTGAACCTTAGAGAGGATTCTTATGTATCCCATTTTGATGGTAATCAAAGCCCATGTAGTTCAAAAGGGTTGAGAACTCATGCTTATATAGGACCTCTGAAGGGTTTCCTCACTATGAATGAGGCCCTTTGCATGGATCGTGACATGGTTTTGGGACTTAAACCAAATTTGAGGCCATTTTTAGCGGGTATGATTAGGGATTATAACAAATATCAATCACTGTGAAGTCTCACAGAGGATATGGACCTTTGAGAATAACACATGGATTTGATGATCCATGCCTGTAGAGGACCTTTTAATTAAGGATAGGGGAGATCCAAAAAAGGATAATCTACCGGTAAAAGTGTATAATCGTGTAGATTTCATGATAATTGCTAATCTCTATGTTCATATGATCAATTCTTAGTGTGTGAAACAAGAGCAAGTTGAAGATCTGAGGAACCACAAAATCTCCTTCATCTACTGGTGGATAACGTTGGGGTAACATGAGAGAGAAAAATATTTGAATTTTCTCATCACCTCTCTTATTTTGGTTACCACGAAGAGGTTATGAGAGAGAGAAAAGGCTTTTTCACTCATCCCATATCTTTTTTGTTACCCAAATAGGGATTTACGCACCCAGGAGGATATGACCCTATAAGGGAGGCTAGGGGATTACTTCAGGAGGGATTCTCTTCTCTTGGTTCTAGAGAAAATAGGAGGATAAGGCACTATCCCTTATCAAAAGGAAAAGCAATCACCCCCTCATCATCTGAAATGGGAGGTACCTAGTGTTAGATATTAGAAGGTGAGGGCATATCCTTATCCCTCATATTTTAGATCGAGAGATTCCTAGCACTAACACAAAACGTTGGGAATGAATGTTGCTTGGTCCAAGACTCCAGGAAGGTGTCGTGGTTCCTCCTTTTATTTTTTCTGATGGAATTTTGATTTTCATATGCAGCGTGATCCTTCTTCGATCTTGACATGGGTAATCCTCCCTAGTCTCCCTCTTTACATTCAAAATCCCTTAATTATCTGCGCAATTGGTAATATGATAGGCTGCTATCTTTGTTCTGGTCAACGGACTGAGTCTGTTTCTCATCCAATTTGCCCAAGAATATGTGGTGAAGTTGACATTGCGAAGCCGCTGCTGTGTTTTGTTTGGATTACTAATGAGAAGGAGTTCTGATGGATGCAAGAGGTTCTATTTGAATAATGGATCAAATTCTGAGGGAAATGTAAACAGTTTGGGCATCTAGAGGTTGTTTGCTGCAATGGAGGGATGAATGAATGATTGCAGGTGATGGAAGGAAATTGTGGAGAGGGTTGTGTTGTCCGTAATGATGTGAGGCCAGCTCCGGAGGCTGTGAATGATGGCTGTATGGATGGAGTCTTGAGTGCATCTGCTGCATCTGATGGGTGTTTCAGAACTGATGGTCCAGATGTGCAGGGAGGCCGGCTGGAATATTCTTGCAATGAAGTGGGTGGCTTGGTTGATAATGTTTCTGGGCATACATGTCGTGTGAAGGCAGTACAGGTTTCCTTGAATCCATCGGTGATACAAGTCTTTGACAGGCTGAAGTGTGACCTTGAAGTGGAGTCCCGGTCTTCTGTGGAGAGGAGTTCATGTCACTTGCAGATGGCTCCTTCCTCTGAGGAGCAGATGGTCACTGCGGCTGGTGATCAGAGGGTTATGAACAGAAGTAATGAAGGTGCTGTGGAGGAGGCAATGGATAATGGTGCTGCTATGGTCTTTGTATGATCTTCTGAGGAGATGTTGGGGTTTCAGGTGGGAGGTACTAGCTGCTCAGTGGTGGAGGATAACTCGGCTCAGTCTCTTTGCAGGGGGTGAGTCACGATGCTGCTATTGTGGTGTCCTCCAGATGGGATATGGATGAGGATGTGGGGCATATTGGCCAAGAGTTTAAATTGTAGGTTATGGCTTGAAAATCCTTAGAGTCTAAGCCTGCGTTTGATACTATTTTGGGCACAGTTGCTCCTGTCTCGGGGGCTGTGGGGGCTTGTGTTCCAGAATGGCTTGATGATGGTGACGGGGGAGTGGAGATCATGATTTTTACTGGAAATAGTTTCCTTGGACTGGAGAATGAGGAGGAATTGCATGACGAGGAGATTGTTGTGAGGCAGGAAGATGGCCACATGTATATTGAGATTGATCCAATGGATGCTGCAATGAGGGAAGGGGTGTTGTCCGTGATGGATCAGCCACAATGCCTTTCTATAGTTGACGTTGATAATACAGTCCAACAGAATTGTGGATTGAAGGATGGTTCTCAACAGGTGTAAATCTTGGTAAAGTGGGGTGATATCTCAGATAGTGACAAGGAAAAGGATAGTGGTGAGGTCTGGACTTCCGACAGTGATGTTGTACAGAGCAAAAGGATGAAGGTGCATGGGGATGAAGGTTCTAGGACTGCCCCTCCACGACGAAGAGTGAAGAAATATTATTCTCATCTTCTGAATCCAGTGTCTACTAGATCTTTAATTGGGAAGGAGAGGTGGGCTATGCAGTCCTTGAAGGAATTTATGGCCTTGGAGAAGCTGAATCTTAGAAGTAAATATTCCAAGGTTCTTAAACACTATAAAAGCTCAGAGTGGGAGACAGATAATTCAAAGGACATAATTTCTAAAGGGGGTGGTGATCAGAAGGATTTCTATGACATGTAGGTGTTTTGGACTTGTTGTGTCATCTTTATGCTTTTTCTTTTATTAATAAATGGTCAGAGGCTTGCCTCTGACTGAGCGTTTCTAGTATAATTGAGGGGACAAGTTGGGGTGGCCTAAGCTCTAATCGCACATATCTGGAGGCTTTGAGAGATGTCTTGGCTTGGTCCCTCTTGGATGATGTATCCAAGGGAAGAGATGACCTACCATTAATGGCATTAAGAGAGGGATCATAGGAGGATCGCATAAGGGAAGGATGGGTGAGCCGAAAGAGGTTTGTATAGGTAAAGATTGGGAGAGAGAAATATTTCCTCCATAGGTGAAAAATGGGTGAGATGAAGATATCTTGCACATGGATGACCTGGGTGAGTTGATGAGATATCTAGGAGATGCAAAACATGGGTGACAAATCTTAGGTGATGCCTTTATCTAGGTTCTAAGGGTCTCATTAGGCGTTGTTGGATGACTAGTGCTTAAGTCATGGTCTTAAGAATGGGGCTTCACCCTCGTGTATTTAGATTAAGTCTGGTGGTTATTTCAGAAACTCTTGGGTTTAAAACACTGAGTGTACTTAATCCTATTACCCCTCCCAATTCCCTCTTCTATTATGGATTTTAAATATACTTGAAAGGATCAGAGGTCCTAAGAAAAGGACTAGGGAATTTAGATATTTGAGTATTATTTGGGTTTTCAAGTTGTGTCAAATGAGGATCCCTAGGGTCATATTTATAGGACATATTAGGACCCTAGGTGAAGGAGGTGTCTCACATAGGCAGGTCATGCAAGTCAATGTGCTTCTATGACCTTCGAAATTGTATTGGGTATACTTTTTTGAGGCCTATATGGGGACTCTATCACGTAGGCTGGACCTATGTGGTGCCACTAATATGCAAGTTTGACTCACACATTGTGGAAAATTTGGGCTCTCAATGATATGACATCAACAAAGTGTGCGACCCTTTGTATTATTTATGTATCTTTTCCTTAAAGTATTTCCCTTTGAAACTTCTCATCCCCGCATGAAAAGAATAGGTGAACCCCCCTAGGATTGGATTCGATCAAAAGAAAAGTGTATGATCCTAAGGTAGATGAAAATGATGTTGATGGATCCTTAATTCGTTGGCCTCTATGTGTTCTTACACCTTTATGCATAATGATTGACGATCATGATGAATTTAATGTTGTACAATGGAAATGTAAGATGGAGAGCCACACAGGTAAGGCACATTGGTGGATTGTCCAGTTCAACAGCATAGGGTTTTTACATGTGTATCCCATGTAGGGGTCCCCAAGTCTATAAATAGCGATGAGGGCCTCAAATTTTCTTCCTTCTCACCATTTCATAGTTACTATATCCATTTTAGTAATATCATAATTCTTGTATGTTTGTTGAAACTCATTTCATGAAGATATGGTATGTCATTACCTACACGACAGATGCACATGGATGAGTGACTCACTCGTGGTCACCTGAGTCGAGTGACCTATGTAAGGCCACCTAGGAGAATGAATAGGGTAATTCCATTCCTTTACCAAATTTATGAATTTTTTATTTTTTCCAACATCAAGATTTATCCCTAATGAAATATCGATACTTCCTCGTAAATTCCCAATTGCTGAATAGAAGGATAAGGTTTTCGATAAACAATATAATAATAATATCAAAGAAATGGTTGATGTTGTAAGGCCATATTATTACCACATATGCAACACTACTCTCCTGGACATGGAAAATCGCATGAGGAAGAATCATCATGAGTATCTTGAGTATAACTATCTACCACTATATGGACATGGACATCTAAAGAATGTATTTATACTAATGTTAAATAAATATGTCCTACAGTTCAGGTTCCAAGAATACATGAACTTATACACCACCGAAATTTTATCCATGGGAACATATATCAATGAGGGAACATCATCCATGGAATGTATTATGAATCATAAGAGTTTTAACAAATATTAGAAACCTCATAACCCTAAGTTAAAGTTGTACTTCTACTATTATATCTTCCATGATTCCAAGATAGACTGATTGAACTGCTAGGATGAAAACTGAGACCTCCATCTAGGAAAGGGTGTTAGACCTTAGAGGATGTGGTCATACTAGCTGTATCAGACCCGTGATGATTTTATAACTGATCTAAAGGTAGTTGGAATCTGTGAGGCTATCTGGGTGGCCCATATGCATGTATACAAGATTCCAAACATCATTTCAGAGCTGCTAAGATAATGTAGCCACCGAAAAATTTGTTTCATCTAATACACTAAGAAGATGAAATTAGTCTATAGGAAGTCTACAATATCTCCAGTGCTCACATCCTCAAAGAGATTCATGATGATTTTATCCCACAAAATCCACTTATAATGATATAGAAAGGATGCGTGTTCTATCCTGCGAGCTGTTGAAGAGAGACCATGATATTTAGAATCAAGAACCTCTCATAAGGGGGGGATGTTTATTATTAATCATGGATTAATGCTACCCTAGATCCCAATAGTGAGTGACTACATGTAAATATCCCATGGGGTTACCCACAATGGAGAATCAGGGAATTCCCAATAAATTATTAGTCATTTAGGAAAAAGGAAAGTACAACTGATAGGGCATGAAACCAAGTCTAATATAGCCACCATAAAATATCTTGCAGGTTTCTTATCTATGTGGATGAGAATATACATGTTTTTGATCCTTGATTAAAATGGAAGAATGAGGCTAGGAGCATTCTTTATAGTGTCTAAGCTAGTAATAAGGAATTAAATAAGATTAGAATCCCCTATCTAGGGGAAGATCCATTGGTTCGTAATGTATATGCACATAAGAAAATACCCTTTCAAAATTTTAGGGTTGTTCCATGTTCTATGACGATGGATTGCAGAAACCTTTACCTCTTAATCCATATTTGGTGAAATAAATGTTCATGGGGTAAATTATTACCATTTTTTCATGTAATTTTTTGTATCAACCCCCTATCACTGAATCATGGTGAATCCTTAAAGAGGCTGAGTCTATTTAAGAAGTTTAACTTCTTTTCATATGGGGATCCACCCATTGGGAACTTCATCAATGAAGTTAAAGCAGGTGATGAGATTTGGTCATATATGATCACTTTTAGGGAAATTTTGTTAGAGGAACAGATTATTGGATAGTTTATATATAATTAATATTCACCATATATATTTTACATTCTAATAATAGTTCCTTCATAAAATAATATGTCCAATCCTATACACATTTAATCAAAAAGGTACCCAATGGTGGAAAAAAAACTCTGGATTCTCATAGCTGTAGAGGTGACTCAGGCAGTAATTAATATACCTCCAGAAAGTGTGTCCACTAGGTTGACCTCTTGTTATGATGAGTCTTGGATTTCATCATATCCTAAAGGGTTTTGACAATGAGAATACCCCCAGGATGGAGCAATAATGACTACTGGGCGGGGGGTATGGAATAAGGCTCTTCCTATTCTAGGGAGTTACATTGTGGAGGCTTTGAATTCACCCAAATAACCCCATGCATGTTTTAGTCCACCAGTGAGGCTCAAAAAGGGCCACACTAGATGAAATTGATCCTCGATGGTCTCCATCATTACGAGGAAATTCGGGATCCAGTTTCCTACCCATCAACCATAACAAATAGGGTCAAGAAGCCCATGAAATCAAGGAGTGTCAATTCTTCTTCATAGCAGGCTAGAAAAACCATGGATTTTGTGATACAAGAGGTTGTTAAACCATTGAAAAGTTGGAATTCTAATGTCAATGACATGTGGTCGAGACTTCATGTTTGGTTACAGGTTTTATCGATTTTATATGTTTAAACTCCACCCAACCTCCACTTTGACGCTAACCCTATCAAGGTGCGATTATATATTAGGGAGATAGAGATGATCATTTACACCACTAATGATCAGATCCTAACCACAAATTCGGTAATTGATATGCTAAAATGGGGTAATATTGAAGGGGTTTTTGAGCCATCAATTAATCAAAGAAACCACTTTATCAATCCTTAGAATGTATGTTTTACCTTATTTTATATTCCACATTCATCTTTCTCTTCGTTTTTTGAGTAAAAGGTCATTACTAAGGAAAGGGAGTCCCTGATTTGTAGTGGGTAGAGTGATAAAAGGTCAATATCCATTTTCCAAAATATGGGCAGGTAGGATCCTATGTGGGAGCTTAGAAATTATCTTTAGAATCAAGGGAGTTATCCCCAAGATTGAGTATGATGGAGGAGGATATGGAAGGAGAGTTCTCAGGACTTCCACCTCCAATAACTATATTTGAGGAAGAAAACACTAGCCTTCCTCCATCGAAAGTGAAGGAATGATGGAGGGTGAATCACTTGTCCCATCGTATCATTAATTAGGGAGAGTTTTCCCAACACCATTTATTCTCTATTTGTCTAGAATAAATGCTTAATAATGATTATGTGTTGCCGGATCCACCACGCCCTCCTCTATCAAGGGGTTAGAGTTGACCCCCCCATGAACTATGGAGGAAATCTTGGGTGAGGCATAGATTCTTACTAGTGAGTCTATTCCTTATATAGGATAAGCATCAAGGGCTGTAGCCATATATGTTCCTACTACTATATAGAGGGAGATATAATAGTAATATAAAATATGAATTATAAGGTACCATGTTCTAATTACTAAATTATATTCCTTAAAATATTTTATATCTAGCCCATACACTAGAAGGCCCTACAATAAACACTTATAGACATTTCATTTCTCTATAATGGGTTTACACAGGCGTTAAATTATCCATTAAAGGTGTGGGTGATGATATTGATACAGTGGGTACTGAAAGGGTTGTACCCAACCAAAGGATGGTTGAAACTGTAGGTGGAAGAGACAATTTTGGTGTTGATCCTATCATCTTAGACACCCTTAATTGTGAAGATGATTTGAGACTTAAATCCATATATAATGAAATAATTGAAACACTTAACCCATATAATGTTATCCTAGTCTCCCTAAAATAGTTTTGGGACTTAATTAAGGATTTTTATATGTGCGAGTTTCCTTTTATTTATTGTTTTCACTTAAAAACAACCTTATGTCCAAGTCATTAAATAAATGTTATTGATTGGTGTAAATATTTCTACAGAAAAAATCACCCTAGAAATTTACCACTAGGGAATTGAGATCCATCCCACTTTTGTTTTTGGGGTAATGATGGTCGGGGGCTCCGCATTTAGATATTCTCAGGAGCCTTTCATCCTGGGCCCTGAGAAAACATAGGGGAATGTTCCTCAATAAAAACTACCATCACATTGTTTTGATACTGAGTTTTTTTGGGAGGAATATGACCAATAAAAATATCCATCAATGGGTGAGTTCCATTAACATCCTTAATAATTTTAGTCTTTCCATCTTTCAATGTTGATGTCTAATTTCATTCGTCATTCCATACTAGATCTCACAACAGCTAAACCCTAAGGGGAAGTATTTTCCCCAATTCAATCAACTGCATAAGGATAGGATAAAATCACTCTAGGGAGGAAAATGAAAGTCACTTCCATAAGTGGAATAATTCCAATGTATACCCTTCCCCTTGTTACTAGATCCACAGTGTCCCACGAAGCTCGGGATACTCTTCAAGAATATTTTCGGCTCATATGATATGATATATTGGATCTAGTTTTGAGGACACCCATTGATGATTTAAATTCAATATCCCACAGTTGTATAACACGATTGGTATACTAGGGTATGGTGTATTTGACTATTGTGTGGTTCAAAATGGTGTAGTGTAAATCATTTTTTGGTGGGTGAAAGTTAAGTAGTCCAAACAATGCCTTATCAAGTCCAAAATAATCCTAAAAAACCATGACCTCAGAGATACAATATCCATGTAATATCTCCATCATGTTAGGAAATATATGGTGTGAATGAAGTTTTTTGATTAGAAATACACTCAAATATCATTCCATCAACACAATATTTATGACTCTAAAGGGGAGTTCGTATAACTTCATCATCTTTTATATGGAGGTCATGCTAAGTGGGAGACTTCCATTACGACTGTGGTGGAAGAACTCCTCCTGGATGAGGGGACTATGTCTATTAAACTGGTAGAGATTCAATAGGTAATCAATGGGGACCATGATACCCTCCAATAAAGGAATATTTATATTGAAATGATCTTATAAATAGGATAGAAATACTATGATTTCATGTATGTTCCTCTGATTTTAACAATAAATGAAAAGGATTTTATTTTAAAATCATCTATGTATTCATCTCTATTTTACTCTATAATTATAACACAAAAATGTAATACATTTTTAGCTATGCATATTTGTGTCAATTATTCTTAATCTCAATAATAGGTATGGGTAGACACTCTAACTTTTACTTAGGTCTTGGGATCTTGTGAGCATTGTTTGATTGTTTCAAGAGTCACTTGGTGAACCCTATGAATTTTGTGTCTTTTGTTTCCTCAACCAAATTCCTTCCCAATTTAAATATGAATAATACACAGTGAGTGAGACTTGGATTTTTCTTAGGATTTCCTTTTCATGTTTTTGAGCTAATGTGATTTATACACATTCCTTTGCATTGCTCAATTTTTCCCCAAACTTTGAGTAGTGCAAGCATAGTGAGCCGATACTCGCCTTTTTCACAGGGTTCCCTTTGTGGGTTTTCAACTTGGTTAGCACTATTTCTTTTATTGTGGGAATATTAGAGTCTTGAAAGTCGGACTAATGTGACTGATGTTTTCGGTCAAAGATCTTTGACCATGATTTTTTCAATAATGACCCAAGTAGGAATTTCTAGCTAGGAATGTTCTGACATTCTTCTGATACCCAAAAATTTAATTTTGAGTCATGATTTTATGATTTCATGATCTGAAACATGATGTGATATAGTCATACAAGGAATGACCACAAACTATATTAAAAACAAAATTTCAGACTGATTTTTTCATTGGGAATTATAGAGATAAAGTAGGCAACTAATTGGAATGAATGAAACTCTGGTTGACATGCCCTTTTTTTGGGTGACTCTTGCAAATACAAATAAGTCTGTATCAATGCATAGTAAATATAAAAGTTTCCTCAAAAATAAGATATTATATTATTAATGGATGAGTAGTTTGTGAAGATCCAAATTTCTTAAAACCATGAAGGGTTGTTTTTGAAGGGGATGTATCTAAGAATGAAGGGAGAATCTATATCAGCATTGGACAAGAGTTAGGAAACTGATAGTACATAAAATTGTATTCTGTAAAGGATGGGGAATTATGTTTTTATTATAGGCTTACAAAGTAGGGGTAATAGATGAAGTCCAAAAACTCCTTCCAAGATTAGGGTTTTGTCCATGAATGGGGGCACAAATTTTTTGGTTGTAGTGAAAATTGGTTATAGGATAAAGGATCTAGGCATTATTACGTGTATCAGTGTGATGAAAATTAAGTTTTACACATTCTTTTGGGATGATGTGATGGGTTACCAACATTAAGGGAAAAAGATCATACCCAAAAAAGGGTTTAAACATCATTTATCTTAATTTTGTGTGAACATGAAATTTAGATGTATATTTTAAGGATATTTAAATTTGAATGAAATATTTATGATTTCACATTCATGGTAATATATTTGAGAATGTTCAATCATCTGCATACATAATGGGGGAAGGTTGTAATCTTTAATTTTGGGGTTCCTGGATTAGAAGAGTGGTATGGTAGAAAAATGATGTTGGGGATTATGGGGATGGAAGTGGTCTCTCCAGAGGGTAAATGTTCATATGGTTGATATGACCTTTTCTTGTGGACGACTTATGAAAATACTAACTAGGGCATATCAATTAATTGTCAAAAATCACCATTCTCTGATTGATAGACCCTTTTAGTAGTTGAATTATGAAAAGATGAATGAAGCATATCAATACATAGTCAAATTTAGATGTCTTTAGGAATATGAAATTCCACTGCTGATGAATTAGGAAATCTTATTGAGATTTGAATTTTTCCATACATAGAGTTTAGTCTATGGAAGGAAAGTGAATGAATATGGAAGATGAATTTTGTTTCAAAATTACCCGAGAATATGTAGAAAAATTTTACTTATACAGGTTTGATCCATATGTAAGAAAATAGTATTTTTATATTATAGCAAGTCCCATGAAATAGAAGCTGGTCATCGCTACATACCCCATTCAAGAGAGAATCAATCCACATTTAGTTCATAGAGAGATTCCAGAAAAGTTTTGAATACTTATGTGGGGAATGCGCCTTTTTTAATACAGGCTCAAAGGTTGGGTGAGAAGCCATACTGGACCCTCTCAGGTAGATCCATATCATACATATGAGAGTGGGTGAATTTTTTGGTATTACACCTAGACTAGGATATAGGATTTGAGCATCACTATGAATCCCATAAAATAGAGAATCAAGCGACATGTAGTTCTTGAACCATTATGCAAGAGACACCAACAGTGTAGTTTAACATCATATAATCCAATGGCTCGAAGGCCTTATTTTTTTATTGATTTTTGATAATATACCTTTCAAGGGGTGAGGTGGAACCCTTAGAAGGCCCATAGGCATAATTATTACATGGCCCGTAGGCCTTAGAGGAATTCATTTAGCCCGTAGGCTTAAAACATTACATAAAACCCAGACTAACTACTTGGAACTACTCTTCCCCAGCATCTTCATCGTGAAATTAGCTCTCCACCTTCGCATGGATGTTTGGCTTGGCATTCCCAGGCATGAACAAGCATGTCCATATGGCAGGTGCCATACCCTCTCATTCTTGCAATCTGTTTAGATTCTGCTGTGGGGAAAGCCCCTTGCTCATCCTCCATGTAGAGCTTGTTCCCTGTAGGTTGCCTGGTTTTCATCTACACTTAATGTGGCCCGAAGGCCTTGAGGTGGCCTGAAGGCCTTACTAACCTGAAGGCCTTGGTGGCCCGAAGTCCTTAAAGGTCTCGGGAACCAAATCGGTGGCCTGAAGGCCCAAACGGGGGCATATTCCCGGCTGCTACAATGCCAAATAGTACCTGCTACAGTTCCCGCTACAATATCTGCTACAATACTGCTACAGTACCCGCAAATAATGTCTCCACCTAGATTTGATCCCGGGTCTCCCGAATGCACTTACGGAGTCCTTACCAACCGGGCTAAGGCTCATGTGCAAATCACAAATAGTTTAACATCATATAGTAATTACATCTGGTGTTCTTTTTAAGGTTTTATGTTTATTACCATGAAAAACCTAAAGAGAACTAATAAACCTTTGTTGGTTAGAGTAGATTACTCAAGAGTGGGGGGGGGGGAATTGAGTATCTATAGAAATTTTGGTTAAAAAGTATTCTTAATAAAGTTTCCCCAAACGGTTAAATACAACCTAGTTAATCAAGGTTATACTGTTAGAAGAGTTTGACTGTTTAAAAAAATTATTAGAAGATTGGTTAGTTCTCAGTAATCTTAATGTCAGTTATTAATATTACTTTTGAAGCTATTATACCATTAAAAGACAATTATAATTTCTTTCAAAGATTAAATATCAAAGTGAATTTAGTGATTTCTGAATTATACAGTAAAGTAGTAAAACATAGGAGACTAAATTAAGCAGCCCAGTGGATAGTAAACAAGTGGTTCAGTCTCAAGAAGAGACCTAATCCACTCCCCTTGGTGATCACCTTCCACAAAAAAGTTTACATAAATAAACATGATCCACACCCTGGATCGGGGTTAAACAATAGTACACATGACTGTATAGGTAGCATAGGGACCTCTTCCACAGTTCTTCATGGGAACAAACAACTAGGCCACACAGAGACCTCTTATACACTTATTAGTTGGTATAAAAATATAAAGAGATGTTTGAGTAAGAATATATTGTATCCTTCGGTTTTATGAAGGAGATAGAGTGTGTTATTATTAAGATACACACACTGCTCAAAATATAGTAAAATGACACACAACAGAGATGAAATATTGGGATAGGTTTAAAAATTCTCTGAATGTTAGTCTTTGTAGCTCTTGACTTATAAGATAAAGAAGATGACGAAATGAAGTCCTTGTATGGAAAACATAGTGTTGCGAGTCAGAAAGAACCGACTTATGTTATTTGTGATGTTTGATAGTGCAAAGATGTTCTCAATTCTGGTATTCAGTTGATCTTCATGTGTTCTTCAGCAGCATTGAGTTGCATGAGACAATTCGTTCTTTAAGAATTCCTTATGTGTATTCAGTTTTCATGCTCATTCCCACCTGATTGTTCTGCTTTTTAGTATCGTGACACACTTCTTATTTTTCAGGGCCACATTACTCTTTTATCATGGAGTGCATGTGTTTGATCTGACACGTTTCATGTATTCTGCACCTCGTACCTCATACTATCAGATGACATGTATACAAAGAAATATAAATTATGTCAGTGCCTTTAAAATCATCAAATATGACCGTTAGAGATTAAATTGAAAGAAGAAAAAACTTCTTAATAAATGGTGTCACAGTATGTCATGGAAATGGTGTCTTCTTCACAGGGTGTATGGATTAGTCATGGTGTCTTATGGTCACGGTGTCTGGTTCACAGTGACTCGAGGTCATGTCTTGTTCATGGTGTCTTGTTCATGGTGTCTTGTTCACAGTGTCTTGTTCATGGTGTATTGTTCACGGTGTCTTGTTCACATTGTTTGGTTGTCACGGTGTCTCGATGTCACCGTGTCTTGTTCACGGTGTCTTGTTCATGGTGTCTGGTTGTCATAGTGTCTTCTTGTTCACGGTGTCTTATTCATGGTGTCTGGTTGTCACGGTGTCTGCTTGTTCACGTTGTCTCGCACTTAGGAAAATATCTGTATTCAGACTTAAGCAGTGATATTTATGGAATGAATTAATCTTAATTATTTTTTAGAGAAATCATTATAAATTTAATCAAAATGTAGTGTATAATAACCAAACTGAGTGTATAGTACTTAAGAGCTTGGGTAGCTTTTACTAAACAAATGTGATTTTTATGTGAGACAGATTACACAAAGTTAGCATGGTTTATAGACTGAATAGGATTTGTGATCATTAAAACATGATTAATACATGAGGATTCCAACAATATTCCCCCTTTTGATGATCACATATCATGTATATTTAGAGTGTATATTTGTTTTAACAACATAGTTTGAGTGTGCATACAACATATATAGAGTGAGTGTTCTCTTCTCCTATATGTATCCTATATTTTTACCCCTTTTGGGATTATCAAAAAGTAGCAAGAAAAAAAGCAAAAGAGACAAGAGAAGGGAATAATGTATTAAATAAAAAGAAGGGAATTACATAAAGTAAAAAAAAATTAACAAGATTCACATCAAAAATAGAGAAAGCACTGTCTTTCTTCAGTAGCTGATGTTCTCTTTTCCGTTAACTGTATCTGGAGAAGAGGAAGCCATAGGATCAGCGGTTGAGGTAGAATAAGGGAGTGAGATGGTTGATAGAGAAGGTAAAGGAAGACCTTCAAAAATAGAGGGATCCAGAGTAAGTGCAGTAGAAGACAGAGGTAGTTGTTAATCAAGGATCACATGCCTGATATGAATCAGTGCTTGACTGATTGTCATAGGAATGGAGGCTAGGGAAGAGGTGAAAGTAAGAAAACTAAGGCTCATAGGGGCAGCCATAGGAGCAATAATGGATGTTCTATGTACATGAAGATAGGGCCTCAGAATCTTAATAAAATCCACAATGATCTCTCCACCATACTGCATAGCTTTCTCAAAGTCATCCTTGTTTTCGATAAACTTGTCCAATAGATGAGTGAAATCTGTGAGCTTTTGGAATTGAGTCTTGAAAGCTTTAGTTACAGGAGGAATCCCCATATTTTCTACAAGATATTTGAAATTATTGGTTATGTTAGTCATTGAGAAGATTCAGTTGAAGTAGAAATTCAATTTCTTGGAAATTTCTTGTTGAGCATCATTAGCAATTTTTGAATGGATTTGGACCAGATCAAGATCTCTGTCAATGTTCTTAATAACTTCATATAGAGAATCTTTTTTGAAACCACTAAGCACAGTGTGAAGTTATTCTTTGACCACTATTCTGAGCTGGTCACTGTCTAAGGAAGATTGAGATTATTGTCCAAATGTCCTAGAAGCAGTGACAACTGAGGTGAGAGATTTCAGTTGATTTAGAACTTTTTAAAGGCACCATGTATATCCATCAAGGATCTTGTTAAGATTAACCACAAGATCTCGTAGTTCATTCAAAATCTATTTATTTCTTTCTCACACTTTTTTAGCTAAAGAATCTAAATGTGGTTGAGTCTAAGAGAAAAAATTATGTGTGGTTTGAGGAACAACAGGCTCCATAGGATGAGAAGCAAGTTCTGATATCAAATTTATCACTTTCTGCAAGTCTTCAATCATACCTATTACAGTATTCACTTCCTCACTAAGCAGTCTATTTTCATCTCTAACTTCCTGAACCTCATGAAGCATTTTAAGTTGAATTTTCCAAATAACTTTTTCCAACAACAGTGAGGCATCTCTCTCACTTAGATTTGTCACAGGAGCTGGTTGGGTATTTAGGAGTTTTTCAAATCCAGCCAAAAGGGTAGATCTAAATTCTTTCAGATCATCTTTACTCACCAAGGATGGTTGTTCTGGTGATGTTTCAGAGATAGGGACTGATATGGGCTCCTGTTCTATTTCTGGGGAAATATTAGAGACAGATTTCAATTGGAACATATTATAAAGGTCAAAGACTTTTACTGAGACTTCCTCGAAGTCATTCACATCATAAAAGCTGGGGAATTTATACTGGGTGTCTACAGGGTTTGGATCAATTGAGTTTGGTACTTCAAAATATTTCAGATTATAGGGTTTCTCCCCCTAAATAGTTGCATCCTTCTCAGGACTGATAGGCTTATAGGATTGATCTAGTTCCACGAATTCATCTCTTAGTTCCTATCTAATTTCTTATCTATCCAACTAGAAATTCATCTCTAGCCTTTTCTCAGTCGAAGGAATGAATTCATAAATAGATTGTTCCACTGGGAGTTCCTCAAGGTTAGCTTCTTGGATAACAAGTAATCCTTCTTCTATAATATCTTCCATAACATTCTTTTCTGTATCTTTGATAATAGATTCTGTTTCAACTATAGGTTGATCTTCCATATTAACAATATCTTGAGAAGCAGGGACTTCCTTTTCACTTAGTACATGAGGGACATGAGTATTGTCTTTCTTATCAAAAACAGTTTCCCTAGGAGGCATAGTAGCCTCTTCTTGTTCATCATCAGAAAACTCAACAACTTCATCTGGTTCCAAACCAAGATCAGTAATATCTTTTGGTCATGAAGGATGTTCCACGGGTTTTACCTTTTCTTAAATCCTATCATTGTCTTCCACCCATGCCTTTTCAAAGGATTCCAGTTTATTTTCATCCTCTTGATAATGAATTTTGAAAGGCAGAACTCACAATCCTTGATAACTTCATCATTAGGTCCAACCATACCTTTGGCATGAAGCATGGACGAGATAAACCAATAATAAAATAAGGAGGTTTACTTGGATGTGGTTTTGATCACGTCACACATATAGTGTATGACATACTTACAAAGGTTGATATTATGACCATTTTTCATAAGATAAATCAGAAACAAATCCTGATATTTCAGTAGAGAAAAATCACCTTTTTTGGGGCTAATCATGTTCTGTATAAACTTAAACAGATGTCTAGATTCTCCATCCAATTCAGCAGCAATGGGTCTCCTCTTGGATCCATTTTTAGATAATCTTTTTAGAGAATCATCCAAAATTAAGAATTCACTGGAAGGTAGAGGTCCTCTCAGATAGTCACCACAGATGCCTTCATGAGGGACCCTAAGGAATATAGCCAATAACCTTGAATAGAATGATAATCTATGCCATTTATCTAGCTTATCCTAGAATAACCATCTCTAGAATCAAAGGAGAACTCAACATAATGATAAAATTGAGCCACAAACTTAGGGTAGATAGGTCTATCATTCTTTGAAAACCATTATAACCAACCTTTATTCTTTAAAACATTAAAGACCAGAGACTTACTGAATAGAATCCACTCAGGGCACATCTCTTTCTCAGGTACAACAACTCGATTCAAAAGATTTGAATTTAGATGATCTTTAGGTGCCATGTTAGGTGCAATCTTCGTCTTCTTTGAGCAACGTTTCTCAGGAGTCGATGATGAAGGGCGTTTCATCCTGGGCATTCACCGAAGGTTCGAGAGAGAGAAGGGTTGAAGGATTCAAGAAGGGTTACAAATTTAGTGAATAGAAGAAAGCTTGATTGAAGGAAAAGTGGCACTTCCTTTATTTTATCATTTAGGAATACCAAACATTCCAAAAGTAAAAGCGCAAAAAAATAAAAAGGTTAAATGAAGAATTACCATGATACAATTTTTAATTTGTAAATAAAAAATCATAAAAATCATTACGGTGAGACCTTATCAGGTCTTTATGGTGAGATAGTGAATGAATTTTATGGGGAGACAGTGACTGATCCTTACGGTGGGAAAGTGACTGATCCTTATGGTGAGATAGTTACTGTCAAATAGTAATCATGAAATACTTACTATGAGACCATAAACATTAAACAGTAAGATATAAAATAGTAAGATATAAAACAATAAAATATAAAATAGTAATATATTTACTTAATATTTATCATTCCTAATTCATGCATGACGTAGTCTATTCGTTCATAATTTAATGGTTTGGTAAATATAGCAGCAAGCTGATACTAAGTACAAATGAATACCAAAGTGATATCACCTTTTTGATAACGATATCTCAAAAAGTGATGTCTTACATTTATACTCTTTTTCCTAGAATGTGAAATAGGATTTTTCGAGATGATATTAGCACTTGTGTTGTCACAATTGACAGGTATATTCCTGAATTGATATCCATAATATATTAATGTGTGTTTCATCCACAAGATTTGTGCACTAAAACTGCTAGCAGCTATATATTCAGCTTCTGTAGTAGATAATGCAACATAATTTTGCTTCTTAATACACCATGATACTAGTGACTTGCCTAAAATGTGACATGTTCCAGAGGTTCTTTTTCTATCTAACATAAAACCACCAAAGTCAGCATTAGAATAACCAACTAATTCAAATGATTGTCCTATAGGATAGAACAGTCCAGGATTGGTTGTATGCTTAAGGTATTTGAAAATTCTCTTGACATCATTTAAATGATATTCCTTAGGATTTTCTTGAAAATGAGCACACATACACGCAGTAAACATAATGTCAGATCAACTAGTTGTTAAGTAGATTAAACTTCCAATCATTCCTCCAAAATTTATTTGATCAAAAGATTTTCTATATTCATCAAGATCTAACATAGAAGTGGTAGTCATGGGAGTGTCACTAATTTTATTGCTATGAAATCCATAAAATTTTAGAATATCTCTAGTATATTTACTTTGAGTTAAAATAATACCATCATTATTTTGAAATATTTGAAATCCGAGAAACTTTTTTAGTTCACCCATTAAACTCCTTTCAAATTCATTTTGCATCATTTTAGAAAATCAACACATAAAGAATTTATTGATGATCCAAAGATAATGTCATCTATATATATTTGAATAACTAATACATCATTAGAAATTCATATTACAAACATGGTAGGATCAACTATTCCTTTTGTAAAACCTTTGGAAATAAGAAAAGTACCCAACCTATCATACCAAGCTCTTAGATCTTGTTTTAAACCATATAAATCTTTTGATAATTTAAAATTATGATTTAGAAAATGAAGGTTTGTAAAGCTAGGGGGTTGTTTAAAAAAGGAATCCTCAACTATATACCCATTTAAGAATGCACTTTTAACATACATTTGATATAGTTTGAAATTCAGATGTGCAACATAAGCAAGTAAGATTCTGATGGCTTCATGTCTTGATACTGGTGAAAAGGTCTCCTCATATTCAATTCCTTCTTCTTGACTATAGCCTTGTAAAACCAATCTATCCTTGTTTCTAACTATGTTACTATCTTCATCTACCTTATTTCTAAACACCCATTTAGTGCCTATGGTGAATGTGTCCTTAGTTCTTTCAACAAGTTTCAAACACTGTTCCTTTCAAACTAATTAAGTTCTCCTTGCATAGCCATCACCAAAAATTCATCATTGATAGAATCAATAATGTTTTTTGGTTCAAGTTGTGACAAGAAGACTTGTTGTTCAACCTGATTTCTATGAGAAGCTCTAGTTTGAGTTCTTTTGTCTAGTTATCATACAACATCCTCTGAAGGATTGTTCTTAAGAGTTCTAATAGATCTAGAAAATGAGGGACTAGTGATTTCAGGTTCATCAATAGATTAATTTTCATTGTGACTTGATTCTATGTAATTTCTAGAACTAGAAGTTTTCATAGATTCTTTCACAGAATAGTTTGAGGATTTTGAATTAATGTTTAGATTTGATACATCATCCTCTAGGTTCTCTAGAATGGTTTTAGGCTCATGTGGATCTACTTCATCAAATTTGACATGGACAGATTCAGCCAAACATCTAGTTCTATTATTGAACACTTTATAGGCTTTACTAGACATGGAATATCTTAAAAAGATTCCTTCATCACTCTTGGATGAAAATTTATCAATATTTTCCTTATTATTAAGAATATAGACTTTGCAACCAAAAAAATTGAATTAGTTAACCCTAGGTTTTCAATTATTCCAAAACTCATAAGTAGTCCTTTAAAGAATATGTCTGATCAACACTCTATTGATTATGTAGCATGCTACATTGACATATTCAACCCCAAAATAAATTGGTAGGTCATATTCACTAAGCATTGTTCTTAAAATCTCTTACAGGGTTCTATTTCTTCTTTCTACAACTCCATTTTGTTGAGGTGTTCTAGGGGCATAGAAATTGTGACTACAACCATTTTGTGATAAAAAGGATTCAAACTCTTGATTTTCAAACTCATGGCCATGATCAATTCTTAAGGATTTAATACTAATTCCACTAAGATTTTCTACAGAATTGGCATATTTAGTAAAATAAGATCCGACTTCACTTTTGTGAGCCATAAAAAATTTCCAGGAATTTCTATAAATGTAATCTACAAGAACATAAAGATAATACTTCCCATTTAAACTAGAAACTCTAGATTGTCCAAACTAATCCGTGTGAATCAATTTGAGAGGTTGATAAGTTGACACTTCTTTCTTTGGTTTTAAAGATATTTTGTGTTGTTTTCCCTTTTGATAGGGATTACAAACTTTATCATTTGGAAACTCAAGTTTGGGTAAGTCTTTAACTAAAATTTTTCTATTCATCTTTCTAAGGGAGTGAATATTACAGTGTCCTAGTCTCCTATGCCAGATCCAATACTCTTTATGAAATACACTTAAGCATGAACCGTTTTGTGAAGCTAAGGAATCTATGTTAACAGAGTAAACATTTCATTTCATAATGCATAAAATACTAATTATTATTTAGAATTAAAGACATTGCAGGTATCATTTTCAAATATAACATGAAATCCAACATCAAATAATTGCAAGATACTAAGCATATTATATTTTAATACATCAAGAAACAGTACTTTTGAAATTAAAATTGAGTTAGAGTTACTGATTTGGCCGAGACCAATAATCTTTCCTTTGGAAAATGTCACCAAATGTGACATATTCTCCATCTATTTTTATTAGGTTCTAGAAGCATGTGTAGTCTCCTATCATGTGTCTTGAACATCCACTGTCCAAGTACCATAAACATTTACAGGAACTATTTATACAGATTTCCTATAAAATGATTAAGCAACAATTGATTTTGGTACCCATACTTGTTTGGGTCCAGCAATATTAGTAATGAGTGCTTTAAGAAACAATATATTCCTCGTAGGTTTCCTATAAGAATTAAGTAAAGTATTTGTAAATTAATCTCTATTTGGTCCAGAAAAACTTGAAATAGTAGAAAGTGTATCATAAATTGAATTAGTTGATTTGTTTCCAGAAGTGGGAGTAAAACTATATATCCTATATTTACAAACAAAATTTTTTCTACCAATATTTCATTTTACAGGTTGATAAAAAATTCCAGTGTTATATTTAGGGGCAATTTGTTTACCTAACATTTGATTAAGGGTATTTTTCTCATTGGTAATATTTTCTAGGTCATTATTCAATTTCTTATTAGACATTTTTAATTCATTGTTCGCTTTGAGCAGTTGAGAATTTTTATCTTTTTTAGTTGTGAGTTCAGATTTAACAGTTGCAGTAAGAGCATACAGTCTCTTAAAAGATTTATATTTTTCTTTTAGTTCATTGCATGTTTCTTCAAGAATGTTACAGTATTCAAACATTTCTTCATTAGTCATATTTTCATATTCACTCTCATCTCCATAATTTTATGAATTATGTACAGGATATTCTAGTGTTACCTTAGATGTGTTTTTCATAAAACACATATTGGATTTGTTAGCTTGTTCATCAGGTGATGTTTCTGAGTCACTTGAACTATCCTCAGAAGTGCTCCTAGTTACTTTCATTGCCTTTTTATACTTCCTATCCTGGTCCTCATATCTCTTTTTGTACATGAGCTTTGGATAGTCAGCCTTGATATGTCCTTCGCGCTTACCTTTATAGTAGACAATATCATCAGTCTTGTCACTTCTTTTCCAATCCTTCTTCCAACATCATTTTTTGTCATATTTTACCTTGAAGTTTGGCTTTTGAAAAATGTTCTTCTTATTGTAAAATTTCTTGAATCTTCTGTATAATTGAGCCATCTCCTCATCACTATTAGGTGATGATTTTTCACTACTGGAACTTTCTACAGAAGCTTCCAATTTCCCTTTGTCTATGTGTTTAGAGGTGGTGGTTTTGAATTTAACATATTTCCTTTCTGGTTCATCCTACTCTTTATTTTGGACTTTCATCTCTTATTCATACATCATCAGTTTCCCAATGAGTTCTTTTACAGGTATCTTGCTGATGTTTCAAGATTCTCTAATAGAGAAAGAGGTTCCTCTCCATCTGTCAGGTAGAAATGTGAGACTTCTCATAATCTGTTCCTTCGCAGTGACTTCTCTTCCAAGAGAAATGATTTTGTTGAAAATCTCATTGAACCTAAGATACTTGTCAAAGACAGGCTCATAATATTTCATTTTAAAGTTATCATATTTAATAGTATAAGTATTAAGTCTCATTTCTTTTACACTAGACGTTTCTTCATGGGAGTCAGACATGGTATCCCAAATTTCATGGGCTATTTTACAAGAAAAAATTCTATTGAATTCATAATCTCCTAAGGAGTAGTATAAAGAATTCATAGATTTTCAATTTTTTATTGTAGGTAGTTTTGATAGGTTCATCCCATGTGATTCTATCAGTATCAGGAATCTTATATTCATCTATAATGGAAGACCAAATTTCAAAACCCATACTCTCTAAATGTATTTTCATTTTAATTTTCCATTGAGCATATTTGGTTCTATTAAAAAATGGTGGTATGTTGGTTTTAGCTCCTTCCAATATATTATCCATAATACAAAAATATTTTTAGAGAGATATAAATTTTGAATTAATAGAAATTTATAGATCTTCAAAGTACAACTACAATCATAGTTGAATACGGTTAAATAATGTTTTAATAATAATCCTTTGATACGAAATGATGGTCAAAGTAGATTACTCAAGAGGGGGGTGAATTGAGTATCAATAAAATTTCTGGTTAAAAAGTATTCTTAAAAAGGATTCCCAAAAAATTTAAATACAACCCAGTTAATCAAGGTTATACTTTTATAAGACTTTGAATGTTTAAATAACTTCTTAGAAGATTGATTAGTTCTCAGAAATCTTAATTTCAGTTATTAATATTACTTTTGAATCTATTCTACTAATAAATTACAATTATAACTTCTTTCCAAGATTAACTATCAATGTGAATTTAGTTATTTATGAATTGTACAATAAATTAGTAAAATAGAGAAGACTAAATTAAGCAGTACAATAGATATGAAACAAGTGGTTCAGTCTCAAGCCGAGACCTAATCCACTCTACTTGGTGATCACATGCCATAAAGAATTTTATATAAATAAACATGATCCATTCCCTGGATCGCTGTTAAACAATAGTACATAGGACTGTCCAGGTTGCACAGGGACCTCTTCCACAGTTATTTTTGGTAACAAATAACAAGGCCACACAGGGACATATTCCACACTTATCTGTGGGTATACAAATATAAAAAGATGTTTGAGTAAGGATATTGTGTATCCTTCGATTTGATGCAGGAGATAGAGTGTGTTGTTATATAGATACACACAGTAGTTTAAAGATAGTAAAATGATACAAAACAGATTAGAAATATTGATATAGGTTTAAAAATTCTTCGAATGTTAGTCTTTGCAGCTTTGGACTTATAAGATGAAGCAGATGCCGAAATCAAGTCCACGTATGGAAAACCCAGTGTCGAAAGTCAGACAGATACAACTTGTGTTCTTCATGATGTTTGACAGTGTGGATATGTTCTCGATTCTGGGATTCCATTGAGCTTTGTGTGTTCTCCAGTAGCATTGAGTTTCATGAGAAAATTATTTCTTTACAAATTGCCTATGTGTATTATGTTTTCAAGCTCATGACCACCAGATTTTTCTTCTTTTTAGTATCATGCCACACTTATTATTTTTCTTGGGCCGCATTACTCTTTTATCTTAGAGTGCATGTGTTTGAGCCGACATGTTGTATGTATTCTGTGCCTCGTAACTCATACTGTTAGATGACATGTCTACAAATAAATATTAATTATGTTAGTGCATTTAAAATCTTCAAATATTCCCATTGGAGATTAAATTGGATGACGACAAAAAATATTAAAAACGGTGTCATGGTATGTCACGGAAATGGTGTCTCCTTCACACTGTGTTTGGATTGGTCATGGTGTCTTGTGGTCATGGTGTCTGGTTCATGGTGATTGGTTCACGGTGTCTTGATGTCATAGTGTCTTGTTCACAGTGTCTTGTTAACGGTGTCTGGTTGTCACAGTGTCTTCTTGTTCACGGTGTCTTGTTCATGGTGTCTGGTTGTCACGGAGTCTGCTTGTTCACGGTGTCTCGCACTTAGGAAAATATTTGTATTCAAGCTGAATCAGTGATATATATGGAATGAATTAAAGTTAATCATTTTTCAGAGAAATCATTAAAAATTGAATCAATAGATAGTGTATAGTAACCAAACTAAGTGTATATCACTTAAGAGATTTGGATAGATTTTACTAAACAACTGTGCATTTGATGTGAGATAGATTACATAGAGTTAACATGGTTTATAGATAGAATAGGATTTTTGATCATTAAAACATGATCAATACATGAGGATTCCAATAACCTAGATCATGAGGGGAATCCTTTACCAAAACTCATAATCCCATGTGAGATAAGCTCAGTATGTGAAACAATGAGTGTATAATTTTATTTTTTCTATAAAAAAGGATTAAAATGAAGGACATATGAATTTTGATCTTGTGGGGGATAGTTCAGGATGTAGGATATTATAATATCTATATATCTCATGGGAGTGAGAATCAAGATGTATGTAGTTCTCCAACACCATGAAGTTTAGTTTTGTGCATCAAGGACTTAAATCATGTAGTTTAACATCATGTGGTAATGAAAAAGGTGAATCAATGTGAAAAAGAAATATTATATCTAGATCTAGGATTGGAGATCTGGGAGTCACTATGAATCTTGTAATGAAAGGGATCAATCGGCACATAGTTCTTGAATTTTAATTTCGAATCATATGGTTATTAGCCATGCAGTTTAGTGTCCTGCGATAAGGATGAATGTTACCCAATATGGAAAAATAGGCATGAATCCTTATGAATGATTTCTAGGAATTTAGGAAATAATCTCATGAGATGCATCATGTATTTGTGATATGATGATTTATAAGCTAGTTGACCTTGTAATCCTATGCTTGTTACATAGGGTAAGAATACATTTTAACATCATGTTATGAAGATATTGTCATATTGTTTAACATCATGTGACTAGGATGGCATGGAATCTTTCAGTTTTAGGTCATATGGATAGAGCCATATTTCATGGAAACTGTGGGGGATATGTGGCTTAACAAGACAAGGATGTCCCGAAATACATTGGATGTGAAGAAAGAAATTATAAACCATGACCATGGGGATTTACAAATTAGGAGAAGTATTATGGGAATAGAATATAAGGAATGACTGCATACCAATGTTTTAAAACCAGGTTCCCAGCATAATGTTATTGAGGATTATGGAGATAAAAGAGTTATCTATCATTTATGAATGTTCTTATGGTTGACTGGCTTTATTTTGGGCGACTCAAACACATCCATGCTAGGGAATATCAATTACTAATCAAGACAAATGGTCCCTTAGTAATCTTAAATCCTATTATTGATAGACGAGGAAAGCTTATGAATATCCAATATTTCCCTAGACAATGAGTATTATTCATGGTCGGAATATGTCTACGAAAAAATAAAGCATTTGGACAGGAATTGGCCATGGAGAGTAGAGTCCCCTACATAGATATTTGTTTATATATGAGAGAGGTATATTTATATTTCCATGACGAGCTCTTGAATGTGGTAAACCGAGTTAAGGTATCCTATATAGATCTTTGTTTTTCTAGGAGAGAGATATTTTTTATTCATGGTTAGGCCTAGGACATATGGTCTAGGTGTCATTACATATTCTATGTCGTTAGGAATCCAGACACATTATGTTCTTGAATTGTTTTGTGGTGGGAGACCAACACCCATCATTGTGATCCGCTCAAGCACAGACCAAAACGTTACACAATTTCACAATTTGTAACAAGGATGAGAAAAATGTAGTTTTATGTCATTCAATAAGGACATTGTCATACATTTTAACATCTTGTGACTAGGACAACAGGGTATGTAGTTTATAATCTCAAAACATCGAATATGGTCTATCGTACTTTTGGGTCATACAACTGGGAATATATGGTGTTCCTTTGAAGGCCATGCATATATGACCATTGTGTTAAGTAGTTTAATGTCACAAGAAAATTAAGTTGGTATCATGAATTTTATCATGTTGCGATGTTGATGATAGTGTCATGAATTTTATCATCTTGTGATGTTGATGAGGGTGTCCTAATCACATGAAGTATTTGTTGAGAAAATTTTCATTAGTATGATCCATAATGAGCTATAAATCCATCTAGATTAGGGAATATGCACTGTTAGAGTGGACCTTGTGTATGGAATAATGTCCCTACCAATTTGTCTCAAGTATTGGAGGCTTATTTTCTAGTATCATTAGAGTCTTGAGGACCAATAACAGTTTTCCATAGAGGAACGAAAAAATGCATAATTTCTTGTTAAAAGACCTTGCTATCCGATTTTGAGGGACCCTTATGTGATTTAATGTATATAGGCTTTTCTCATCAAGTTATTCCAATTCATCCAACCATTTTTGGGATTCCTCATATGTTGATAATTGATCACAGATGAAAATTCGAAGCAAGGGAAATTGGATATCAATCTTTTGGAAAACTTCTATCCCATATACTAGTGAATATGGGACCACCTGTGTGGAGGTATGGGTTGTATTCTAGTAGGCCTACAATCCGTGAAAAGGTTTTTAGGGTAAGTCTTTTTATATTTATCCACCATATTATAGAGTATATTTGATAGGATCTTATTGAATGCATATATCTATCTATTAGTCACTAAAAGATATCAAGGTTAATGGTTGGATTTGATATTATACTCCTGATAAAGCTTCTCAAACTCAGTAGAACATAAATTTTTGTATTTTTCTATCACTATGGTATGAGGTAATCCAAATTTAAAAATGGTGTTCGATTTTACAAAGCTAACAATGATTTGGACCCCAACTCATTTGAGGGGATTTTCCTTATCTAATTTGGAGAAGAAGTCGATAGCTATAAAGATTTATTAAACTTCTTGTCCATGGCTAGAGGATACAAAACCAACACCCATTACCCATACAGAAAATGGATAATTGTATTTGGATGTGTGTAAAAACTCTAGCGGTTAATCATTGAAGTTGTCATGCACTTGGTAGGAAAAACACTACTTGGTGAATTATATGAAATCCTATGTTATTGAAGTAAAAAAGTTTCCAAGACTCCATATTGGATTAGAAATCCTAAACCTTGACTAGTGGGAACCGTAGGTTCCCGTATGTACTTATTTGATGATGGTAACAATCTCTCCTCAATCAATTCAATTGAAAAGGACGCCATAAAAACATTATTTATAGAAGGCGTTTTAATGATTTGTGTAATAATAAAGAGTAAAGTAGGTTACTCATCACTAAATACTATATTTTTGTGATATGAATGATGAGAGAAATCCATTTTTGTGGTAGTCCACAATGGGTATCATCCAACCGATCGTAGGACCATCTGGTTTGGGGATGGAACTAACCTCATTGATTTGATCCATACTGACATGAAAAAAAGGAAATAACATTCTAGGATGCATAATGATGATGACTATTTCATCCTGATCCTAATCTTCTAAAGTCATGGATACATTCACCAATCCATAATCTTGGGAATTAATTAGTCTTGGGATGTGAATAAGTATTGGATCTAAGGGGAATTATTTCATTAGTCCTTAGACATTAAAGAAGGGGTATTGAATCTTATTTTTTAATTGTATAATCCCCATAGATATGTTTAATAAGTAGTTTTAAATCACTTTTCACCTTAATGTGGTCCACTAACGTTTGAATTTATAGTTCTATCCCAACAATGAGGGCCGGATATTCTTCCTCATTGTCTGATAGCCTTCTGATAACAGGAAGGAGTAATAAAAAACCGCCTTTACTGGAGAGAAGAAAATTACTCCAAAAACAACTTTTGGAGCTAGATAAATTCCATTATCTTCCCTACTGGGATTTTAGATGCATATTTAAAATACATTTCCCATACCTATAGGACCTCTTGAATAAAGAAGATCTTTTCATCGGGAAATTCAGTATTCAACAATGTTTTTTCTACAGATGGATGTTTTATAAGTAAGTCATCCAAATCCTAGCCTTTTACCACTTTGTGAGGCATGAATGAAATGTAAAACATATACAAGATAACCATCCAACATACAAAATTTCCATTCAACATAGGATAAATGAGCATATATTTGAGTGGGTTGTTGTGAGTGACCAAATGGGCCTCATGGTGCTATGGGTAGTTCCTGAATAGTTTAACTATAAAGATCAATGCCATAAATCACTTCTCAATATCTAAATAACGGGTCTTGGTTTTGAGAATGGTTCAAGTAAGTTAAAAAGGCTGTTTTAAATCTTAGTGTCATTAATTTTGTTCATGTAAGGAACCTAGTGATTGTTCTAGGGTCTTCACATATAGAATGATCTATTTCCCCTCAACAGGAGGCATTAATACTAGTGGAATCAAAAGATATTTCATCAGTCTTACAAATAATTTCTCATAGTCATCAGTCCATTGATATGTGACCCCCTTATTTATCTACTTTATGAAGGGAAAACACTCGCCTGTGAGGTTTTCAATAAATAATCTAATTTAGATAGGTGTCCTTGTAATCACCTCAAATCTTTAAGGTTTTGAGGTGGTGGAATATTTAGGGTATAATTTTTCTTCTCAGGGTTGACTTTCATGCCACAATGGCGTATAAAAAAGTTGAGAAATTTTCTCGAGGTGGCCTCTAATGAAAATTTCAAGGGGTTCATATTCAGGTTATACTATCCTAGTTTGTTTAATATGATCTAAATGTCATCTAGGTGGTTGGAATTCCATCGAGACTTAACCGCCAGGTAATTGACAAATAATTTGAAAAACCTTCCTAGGAAGGGTTTGAAGATGTGATGCATGAAACATTAGTATAGAGCAATAACATTCTTCAATCCAAATGGAATTAACCAATAGAAAAATACTCCCTGAGGAACCTTGAAGGTGGTGTATTCTTCATCTTATTAGGCCATTCAGATTTGATTACACCATTAATGTCCATCCATTAAAGAGAGGGACTAATAGCCTATCGTTGCATTAGTCATTAGCTATATGATCATGAATGGTAAATCATATTTTTGATAGTACTATTTGAGATCTCTAAAGTTAATGTTGTCCATGAATTTCCCATTATTAATTTTTACCAGGATGATATTGGATATCCATTTTGGATATTTTACATCCCAAATGACATTGGATCTAATAATATTGTCAAATTTAGCCTCAATTTCGGAGGTGTGTGTCAGGTGTGTCCTTTTTGCAGCCGATTTATATCCCCAGTGGTTTTATGGAAATCCTAGGTGGTGATTATACACCTCAAGATTAAGGCCTAAAAGTTCTATATAATTATAAGAAAACATGCCCAGATACTGATTCCTAAAGGAGGTGTGCACCTCTTGTTCATTGGAATACATGGCCACACTGATCAATGTGGTCCATGAGACCTCTTCTGTACCTAGGTTTATTATATTTAGCTCATCGATGGTGGTAGATACACCTTCCTTGAATGTTGGAGGGGAATCCCTGAGTTCTTACTCTTCCTCACACTCCTATTACTATTCCTCTTATTCCTTAATCATAGGGTAATTAGGTATTAAAGGAATCTCACCATAGTTTGGAGAGGATTCAACATTTTGATATCCTGAAGATGAAGTTACTTCCACTAAACTAGCTGATGGTGTGGGGTCTCCATGAATCTCTAAAGGAGAGACGAGGGACAATGAGTTATTATCTTTACAATCTCTTGGTGAATTGATAACCTCTTATTGTTTAATTAAGTAGGAAAGGATCTATTGGATATCAAGTTATGGAATAAGGGAGTTTTCATATGATCCTTTACCACCTTTTAGAGAGTTGTTTACCTTTTAACCATTTTTGGGCTCAGTTTTCCTAAATAATTTCATGATGGTTGATGAATATGATATTGAATTGGGGTCCATACCTTAGATTTGATGGATTGGTAGCACATATTGTTCATGGATTTATTTTATGGTATTGGTATTTGTCATTTCTAAACAATTCATGGATGTGACATAAGAAACACCATCGATCATGGGTTGATTCCCTCCCCTCTAGCACAATCCCACACCAATGTACTAAGTTTCACAATATTAAAATGGGGATTTATCATCACAACACTTCATAATTTGACAATTAATGAAATATTTTATGCATTGGTGGTATGATGATGGGATTTCAACATGCTAATACAACCACGGTATTCCCAGAAGAATGGTGAAAGCTAAATCTTTCCGAAATACAAGAAATTCTGAGTTGGATATGAGGTCTCCAAATTGGGTCTTGAGCATGATACTTCCATGTGGATTTTTCTAACTTTTATTATAACCTTATAGATTTAAATTATTTGGGGATAAGTGTGTATTACTATAACCCATCTGGTGGAGTGTTCATATCAGAATGAGGTTGAATCTTGATCCATTATCAATGAAATCCTATCAGATATCAACATTATTTAGCTTTACAGACACATAAAAGGATCTAATGTGTCCATGTATAATGATAACTTTATCTTTCCCCATGAAATTGATGATCATGTGAAATTATGTTGGATATATCTCAGCCTGATAAATTTCAGAAGTATAAGCTTCAAATATAAACTCTTGAGGGCCTAAAAAAGTCTCTATGAGTGTTACGTTGAGGTCTTTTAATATAATTAGAGTATCTAGGATTAAAAAATTGGTCGGTGCTAGGGATGATTGCTTCAAAATTTCACACTTCTGAGATAATGGTGTGAAATTCCTAGCATGAGTATTTTCTCTCATGGTCACTTTAAGAAATGAATCACTTGATGTAGGCAGATTGGCCCTTGAAACCAAAGATGAAGGCACTCCTGTCTTTGGTGGGTTAGGTCGACCAGATCTGCCTGTGCACCACAAAAGATTTAGAGATGGTTCCACCTCTAGTAGATGGTCTAGGATGATTAGGTCATGACAAGCCCTAAAATATATAGGGTAAATTTATTTCTCTTATTGGAATCGCTGGAGGGATATCCCATGAGTATCAGTAGCATGGATGGTCTGAGTAGTGATGTATTCTCAGATGTTTCAGCCACTTCCACTAATTCACTAATTGGATGTAGGGAACTAATGTTCAAGTCCAAATTCATCATCTGATAAGGGTTCCATTATGTTAAAGAAATTAATAGAGCCTAAGATCAATTATTTATCTGATGAGAATTACATCTTTCTAATTAACTCTCATGGAACCATTTGGTGGGGGTGGTGCTCATATTTTTGGGGATGAAGGTATGAAGTCCAAGAGATTCAAATCCAATTTTTCTTTAGAAAAATATCATTTTCCTATGTTTTCTCCACCCATTTATCCATGTTTCTTCTTAAAAGGGTGGATTTTAGAGGACTATGGTGTCGATGGAGTCTTTTGTGCCACAATAGATGTAGTCGGGTGAATAGTTGGTTGTTACAACTATGTTCAGAGATTGAAATGATTCTGTTTGATTGTATTTCAAGTCATCCAATCACTAAACCTATGTGAAATATTGTTAGTATCTTTCTTCTATTCAACATATTCATTCTTATTGGGCATAGAAACAAACTCTACTTGCATGGGTAGTTTTACCTACTTCACTTTCCTAGAGTCCACCATTTTTTGTAGGATGTATTTGAAAAGGAAGAATTCCTGAATGGTTTTCTCCAATGTAAAATGTAAGGGGAAATAATTTAAGATATCTTCAAGACCATCCTAATTCAGGGTCTTAGGCTTTGGGAACTTAAGAAAGTTGTTCTCCAAAGTCTTGATGAAGTAGTTAGGGACTTGGTTATATCAGAAAGAAGAATATTCATTCTTTAGTTCCTAAAAATAATTTTTTCTCTTGTCCATTGACTTGTACTGGATATGTTGGAATTGTTTCTGATGCTTGGGGGGTGGGTGTCACCTAATTCAGTGTATGGTTTGGAGATGGAATAGTTTTAGGGGATGACTTAATTATGACCGTTATAGCCAATGTTTTCCCTATTATCTTCCCTCTAATTGGTGGAATTACTCAAGAATTTTACTTGTTTAGTGAGATGTAATCCTAATAACTTTGTGAAATTGAAGTGAGATCCCAAATTTTTTTATATATTACACAGGTATGAGTGGTGTGAAAATCTTATCAAGGAGATTCTCTATACAGATGGATAAAAAATTCTCTTGGAAATGTTGTATGTTTAGAGAGTTGGTCAACCCCTTCCACTGAGTAATGAAATACAAGACCCTCTCATTCTCCCACTATTTTTAATTTGAGAGGAAAAGTACTATCATCATCTTCAGTGTTGAGAATAACTAAAATATAAACTTCTAAAAGAGATCATTCTATCCCACGATTGACCAATCTGTAAAAAAGGTGTATCACACAATGGGTGTCCATTGCAGTGTTTGAAAAAAGCACATGAGTTTCACTACTTACTGTTGTGAAGTTGTTCCCATAATGAGATCAGAGTGGGAGATGTAATTTTTAAAATCATAATAAGGGTCCCCCAAACTATTAAAAATAGAAAATGTAGGGTTCTGAAAGTTTGGTGGCGGAGGGGTTGGATCAACCCATTCAGGGTAAGAATTTTTTTCTGCTTGGACCAATGCATTACATTATTCCAGGGTATCTAATTGAGTAATTATTGACTCAATGGTGTTGATAATCCCTTGAAGTATATTTGGTTGAACAGAAGATTGATTAGGGTAAGCAATAGGTAGGGCCATCTATTGAAGCTCTATTTTAATCCATGGTGGGTAGCTTGAAGTGGTTGGTCCATAAGCATGTGTTTATCACATCCCTCATTGTGTTCCCAAGAAAGGGATCTCCTGATATCTTGATATCATGGGGTAATTGGTTACTAGTAACGTACATTGTGGGGTTGTTATGGATTGATATTTTTTATTGGGATGAACCCTATATGTTGTGGTTCATCGATTAGGAGAGCGAGTTGAGGATTTTCTTGTAGAAAATATCTGGTAGGAATGTTGCCTCATAGTTCTTGTTCATTGATTTTCATTAACTCATTCATATTTTCCACTTACTGGGAAAAACTTTCCTGAAGTATGATGAGTTCAACAACTTTGTGAGGTAGATTATATGTATATTTCCCTTCAACATTTTATTTGGAGGATGATCTTAAGGGAGATAATAATGGATTAGTTGAGGGAATTTTCATATTCAGGGAGAGCCTCTAATTTTGGTTACACTCCCTTTATTAATTAATTTCATCAGAGAATGTATTTTGAACAGAAACTTCCTCCTCCCATTCCTCTGTATCAGTCTCATGATCTATAGTGTATGTAGGGGTGGTGTTAATAATTTTCACTAATGCATAATGCATTGCAGGAGTTTCAGTAGTCTCTTTGAGAGTTTACCTTTTCTTTTTTTCCATCCATGAGTCATCGTCCTCTATTCCATTGGTCCACTTAGATCCCTTTGGTAGATGATGATCCTAAGGAAATCTTAGGAAATTTTTTTAATGTGTGTTCCAAGTGAGGACACTGAGTCACAAGATGTGATGAAATAAGATGATCCATTTTGTGGCGCTTTCCCTAAGCAGAAGAAAACAATATTTTATTGAGGATGAGAAGACAAGGGTAAAGAAGACCCAATCCCTATGACATGGGGATATTATCATTCCATTTCCATAATCTTTGGATCTTTTTTTCTATCATCAAGGATTTTATTAAAAAATTCTCTATCCCTATAGACTTGGGTTTCACCTAGATTCATGTGGTTGTTGCTTCTGTGGTTACTTTATTGATTTTATGGAGCTGTTTTTGAACATGGGTTGGGTACACTGTATGGGTTTCAAAAGATCCAATTTCATTTAAAGATATCAGTGATGCTTGATGATTTTTATCGCTTAGGCATGAGTATTGATCAATATTTTTTGATTCCTGATCCATGATTTTTTTGATGGCTCATGGTCTTCTTGCCTGATGTTTTCAAGAGTCGATCAAGGCAAACTTTTGTGAGTGTACCATCTGTTGTGAACAGATCCCATTTTTTGATGTCTACCCGAGGATATGACATTGCATGATGTCACATTTGGTTCTATTTGTTGATTGGGGAGTTAGGTGAAATGAATTTCACCATGTTTTCCCATCCATTAATAAGAAAACTATATGGCACATCAGTGATCTGCTAACACAATATTTTTTATTGTGTTGAGAAATACACATCAAAGGTATCTTTTCAGTTTTCCATGTTTTGTGTGTCATGAATATAGGAGAGACAACATATTGATTTGTGATGTATCCCTTCTATTAAGTTGATGTGGTTTGGATATTTATTATAAGAAAAAACTTTTGATTTTATGTGATGAGGAGTTTTCCATAAATTTTGGAAGATATCATCTACACAATATTCTTAAAACACATTTGGAATTCCTTATTGGGGAGTGGATAAAGGCCAAAACATGACTTCTAAATTATCCTTGTCCAACATTCCCCTTATGTTCAACTAGTATTCTTCATCTGTTGTGAGAGGCTCCTCATATTGGTTTGACCAAAGTGGACACTTCCGCACTGATTTTTTGTAAACAAATGTATTGGATGTGATTTACTTTATCATTTTAGAAGGAAGGTGATCCAAGGGTGGTTTAGAGAATGACTATAACGTTGGACAATGTTCTAGTTGATAAAGTAGTTCATTTGTAAATGAAAAGGCTTCAGGAATGAATGACCACATTTTTCAAAAATCTTAATGGTAGTAGGGATTTCTCATGATTAAATCGTTAAGGGGATGACCTCCTTGATGGAAGAAAGTTCTTTCACGGGGAGAACATCCATCATGGATTGATATCCGACTATGAGAAGAGAATCACTTTTTCAACATATACCCTATAGATGACCTTTATGGAACATGATAATAAGGGGAATACTTACATGTTTTTTTATCTTTGTCCATTTAGAGGGATTCTTTGCCACTCATCAGGAGATGAGTTCTCCAGATCAATCAAATTCTGGACATGAAGCAACCCTTCATGGTAATATGAATTGGGATGGCCTATGAAAATAGTCATACTATTTCTATAATTTTTTAATATAAGAGAAGGATCATATGCTACCATAGATACACATATCATGGATTCATGTAATATAATATTTACTAGAGAAGGATCACATATCAAATCCTCATTTTTCAGTCACTATTGATGAGTCGTATTTTTGGAATCCTTATTGAGGGAAAATGGGGATGATTACTTGGGATAAAAAATTTAATTTACTGATTCTTGTTTTATTAGATCCCATGAAGATATAGTAATTTTATGATTGGATTTTGAAATTTTGGAAGGATTTTTTTCCTACCCTAAAATAGAAATTGGGGTAGATCGACGACCTCTAGATGGAATTTGGGTATGGACCCAATTCGATTGTTTGTATATCGTGGGGAAATTTGTCCCATGACCCACCTAGATGAATTTGGAGATGTGTGCATGATATGGAGTAAACCTCTCTTTGTGTCTGTGATTCACCCCAATTGTGGGGGAAGAGTTGTGTTTCCACCCCTCTACCAACTCAACTAAAGTTATTATACCACAATACGTTTGTAGAATGTGAGAAGGAATTTGTATATAAACTCTATACATTGTCAAGATATTCTTTGTAATTTTAATGGAGGGAACTTGAATACATTCTCATTATGGAGATAGAGAAGGGGTGTGTTCCAACTCCTTTCATCCATTTAAAATTGGTATATTCTTATAAAACTTAGGTGAGGGGGAAGATATATGGTTCTCCCCCCTATTTCTTATCAGGATTTTTTGGCTAGTTTTTTCAAATGCTACTAGAGAAGGCTGGATGTCTTGATTAATATAGGCTTGTGTGTGCTCCTTCTCAAGTATTTCTGCTATATCTGATTGATGGGATTTATCGATGCTTGCATATATGTGTCATTTCTCATAGTTTTCCAGTTAATTTGACTACTGATCTTCTATGGATACAGCCAAAATATGCCAAAAGGCTTGGATATTAGGGAAATTTGTTTGTGACTACTAATGGGTTTCCACAAAATTTGGTTGGTAGAAATTTTGGGAGGGAAAATAGGTACATCCCTACTCTTAATTTTTTTGGTCTCTATCCTCTATATACCATCTTGCATGCTTTGGTCTGGGGGACCTAGGCCGGACTCTGAAGAACAACACCCCCATCATGGAGAGTATTGGTCACCGTGTGGTGTTTGTGGTAGCATATACTTATAGGATACCTTCATAGGGGCCCCTATGTCATCTCTATGAGTCCACTAGTGACCTCTTGATTTTACTCCCTATGATAAGGGAATAGTTGGTTATTGTGTTCTGGGTATATGTTACCGAAATGATTTTAGACAACAATTGATTTTGTCTAATTCCAGGAAACTGAATTTAGTGGAGTGGATGATTAGTATAGATTCAAGATTTAGAAGTATTTTGGAACTACCTCTAGTGTAGGAGTAGAACCACGTAGGCATTACTTACAAACTAGTGAATTTGAGACCAATCATTGAAGAAACTAGGTAGGTGACGATATACTCTGTTTGGTTGAGGTCCTTTATTGTGAAGTGGATGAAGTGTATGTCTACTGGAACTGGTATAAGGCCATTTGGATTGAAGGGAGACATGAATTAACGTTCCTAAAATATATGTGAAAAAAAATAAGAAAACCCCATCAAAGAAACATCTCAGTAAATGAACATACGATGAATTGATTTTTTGAATCCAAATTTGGATAAATTTCATTTTTAATATGAAAGGGGCATGACTTGTGGGTAACAAAGTTTTATTGGTTAATGATTCTTGTTATTTTGACTATTTTCATTTCTGATGAAAACTGTGGAATGAATTTTTTCAATGGTTTGATTTTGGGGGTTTCAATTTTTGTATAACCATTCACTTCAGGTTCAACATTTTTAAATAGATTCCAATGTGTTTTGTTCATAGATCCTAAAACACACAATGGTTCCTTATTTGATATGTTTCACAAACCATCTTTACAAATATAGGTGGTCATTGGGGAGAGACTTTAATGATTCTTAGGGACCCACATTAGTAAAGAGGACTAGAGGTTGGGATCATCACACACGTTTTGGGGGAATTATTGCATAATCCTTACTCTCTTAAATATTTAAGACATATTCATGAATCTTTAATTAATTCCCAAGTATAACCCAATTTTTCTCTGAATTAACAATAAATTATTATAATGTTTGAACTTTAGAATCATCTTTATTTATTCACGGTTCCTCCTCAATAGATACATATGTACGTACATGAGGTTCTCCATCAATGGTACCCTTTTTATGAACATAATAGAATCTTTGGTCATTTATCATTATGATGCTGGTTTAAAGAAACCCGGTGGGGAAATCTAGAATTTATCATCATCTAGGGATAAAACATTCGTTTTGATATCCAGATCGGTACTATGAGATGGTTTTATTTGGTATCCTTATGAAAGGAATCAAAACACAGATAGTTTTGTTCCACCTATCAAAACATATAATCTTTTAACATCATGTAATGAGGATCAAACCATTTATTTTAACATCATGCAGTAATGAATTTATGGAAAAAAATCATATATGAGATTTAGTGTGAGAGTTACACTGAAGAAGCCTCGGTAGCCTGAAATTGATTTGGGCTCCCAGGATGGATATGAACCTACTGGGAATGTTTCCTAAAGGAAATTAGGGTTAATTTGGGGTATTGGGTAGGAACCTCAATGAGGCTACCGATGTATTCCATTTGGATGAAATAAAATCCAACATTGTTTAGAAAGGTTGAGGAAGCAAAACTATTTAGGTCCTATGATGGGTTTTCTCACAAGGAATATAGACTTTAGAGAAGATTGTGACAAGGTTTTTAGACTTATAATAAATAGGAGTCCCTTTTGAGTTTTTACTAATGGGAGTTGTATCAAAAAAGAGTCCATTTTAAGTCTCATATGGTATATGGAAATTTAAGATTGACACATGGATTTTAGGACCCACACCTAGGTGTCCCTTTGAAGTAAGGTAAGAGGAAGATCAAGAAAAATATTCTCTACCAAAACATGCATCTGATCATGTATATTTAATGATCCTTACTAACCTATAGGACCACAGGAGTATGCTCTATATGGGAAATAAGAGAAAGTATAATATCTGAAAAAACAGAAAATATCCTTCATCCACTGGTGAATGAGGTTGGGTTAATGGGAGAGAGAAAGGGATTTGAATGTTTTCATCTCATATCTTGTTTTCATAAATCCAATGATGTTATGGGAGATAAAAAGGTCTTTAGAACCCATCCCCTCTCTTGTTTTCATAACAAGGATATATAATTATGCACCCAAGCAGATACAACCCTATAAGAGAGGCTAAGGGATTACTCAAGGAGGTATTCAAATCTCTTAGTTCTAGATAAGAGAGAAGGATTGGGTATTAACCCTCATCAAAGGTAAAAGACAAAACTCTCCCCTCACCATCTGAAACGGGAGGTCCTGGTCATAGAGATGATAAGGGAAGGACATCGACCTAGCCCTCATGTTTCAGACAATGAGATTACACGAACGTCCCCCAATGTTAGGACCCTCATTACCATGGAAATGTATCATTGAAAACACTCTTAGGATCACACCCATAAGGGAGCGTAAATACACGAGATCCATTACCATATGAAGGTATAATCGAGAGGATATGCTGGTGTGCCTTAATCTCGGATCACACATATCCAGAGGTGTTGGGAGAGGTCTTGGATTGGTCCCACTGAGAAAAGGGATTCAAGGGAAGAGAATCCTTTCCATTGATTTCATGAACAGAGAGACCAATGGAGGATTTCATAGTGAAAGGATGGGTGAGTTGATAGAGGCTCACATAGGTAAAGGTTTGCAGAGCAGAATGAGACCAACATATGTGAAGGATTGGAGAGAAGAAGATAGATCGTGTAGTATAGACCTGGGAGAGTAGATGAGATATCTAGGTGATGGAAAAACAGGGTGAAGACACTAAAGATAGGACTTTCTCTAGGATATAGGGATCTCCACAGGTCTCTTCAGATGACTAGTTCTGATGTTCCGGGCTAGAGAATGGAATTTCAACCTAGTGTGTTTGCATTATAGAAGGTGTCCCACATTGGTACTCTTATGTTTAAAAAATTAAGGTAAACTTAATACTTCCAAAAATATCAATTAAATATTCTTTATAGGATTTTAAATATACATAAAAGGTTCAAAGGGATTTGGTAGGGTGAGCAGATCGTTGAGATTTCTTCAAGTTTTCTAGTTTTGTCCAATGAGCATCCCCAGGGTCATATTTATAGGTTATATTGGGACCCTAGGTGAATGAGGTGCCTCTTGTAGGTGGGATACGTAGTTCAACGCGCAGGTGTGACTCAAGTGGTTCTCCTTGGTGCCTATATTTTGGTCTTCTGTGATGCCATTGGAATGCATGCTGGACTTGAACAGTGTTAGTGTATTGTAGTCTTTACCTACGTAGTGATGTTGATTTGGACCCTATAAGGTATAACATCAATTAAGTGTGAAAACCTTGAACTTCTTTGATTCTAATTTAATTAATGTTTTTAACTTTTTAAATTATCATTCTAACATGAAAAATAGTTATCAATAGTCATTATACCCCAATTCTCATCTTAATCTCACTAATGACATTGAATTGTTAATTTTTATGTTTACCCTTACCGAGCATTTGATCACACCCTTATTATGTTTTAATTTTCCCTAGGTTATGAAGAATGATGTTAAATAAATTATATCTAGAAATTTTTCTTGTTTGATGAATTTTAAGGGATATTTTAAAGACATAGTGTGGAATAGGAAAAGATAGTTATAGTAGAAAAAATACTCATTTTAAGACATTGGTACTATTATGTAAGAGATTTTTATAATTATATAAAACTATTAAACTAAAATTCCATTGATTATATAATCAATCTTATATTTAATGTTTATTTTTATATTTTTAATTGTTGAAGTTGGGAATCATTTATTTGTATCAAATATTAAAATGTTGAGATTATTATTTAAGCACTAGATTTCAGGATTGTGGGTTCGAGGCTGTTATAGTTGGGATAAGAGGAAAGGTTTTGATAAATTGGGAGATTATGATGTTTTCATTTGAGATTAACTTAATAGTTCTTGATACCATCATGAGTATATAATTTTATGGATGATCATAATAATAAAGGGATAGATGACATTTTTTAGGTTTTAACTGATGGTATTTTAATGTGATTAATTATATTTTGGGATATGTTTTATTAGATTTAGGTATATGTAAACATTAAGATTAATATAAAAGATTATTTGGGAAAAAATTTAATACATTTTTATAGATTTTATATCAAGGGTATGAGATAACCATTTAGTTTGAAAATATATTTATTGTTGAGGTTATTGAGGTTATTTGGGATATAGGGTTAGTTATTTATGGAATGATATATGTTGAACCTTTAGTGTTATTGTTTAATTCTGGATATTAATGCATTATTTATTCATATGATGGGTTATGAATTTTATATATTATCTTACCTTTTTCTACAAATTTATGTTTTAGTTAATATCTAATGATAAGAGGAATATAGTTTTATCCTTTTATGGTTTATGTGATCTGTTAGAAGTTTATTTTAGTGTCTCAGACATGAAAAACCAATCACGAATACTCATAATTTAGATTAAATGATGAGATTTCGGTGTGGATTTGTTAAAAGATAAAATTATACTTGTCAAGTAAGTATATTTCCTTATGTTATTAGTACATATATTAAAGTTATTCTCAAACTCTATGAAAATGATCTTAAAACAATAATGTAATCCAATTGCCTTCATTTTTGATGAATCAATGCTCTTTTTGAAGCTTCATTGATTTATGGTTGTGTGGTCATTAAAATTCTCATGACTATTCATTTTAATGTGATCAATGTTATCTATAACCCTCTATCATTCTTTAGAAATTATTTTTTTCCTCCATGGCCATATTTTCACTTACCACTATTATTTACTTATTTGGAAACCTAGTTCTGTGTTATTATAGATAACCTCGCATTTCCATTTACTTATTTTAAAAAATAATGTTTTATTATCCATATTTGCAATGTGGGGTTTAAAAAAAGGTATTTTTAAATATTAAAAAGGTTTTCCATTCATGTCTGTATATTTTCTACTCCTTGAAACTGAATTGGAAAATGTTTCAAACCCCTTCATTGGCCACAAGATAAAATTTCAAGGACATAATTTTCAAAGAGGGAATGAATTTAACAACCCAGGTAATGTGAAGTTAAATAATTTTCATATCTTATAAATATTCATTAATTATATTTTATAGAGTTATATTGATTATATTATTATCAGGTAATTTTTTAGTTAAAAGGTAAAGGCTTTATTTCTAACTAATTTTGGTTTTCATGCATTATATGGTTTTATTTAAAATCTTGATTTCAAAATTATAGAAAATTAATTTGAAAAAAATGAACATATTTTTTGAAATTTTCATGTCAAAATTATCTTATGAATAATTTTTGACAATTTTTTGAAAACTTTTGTTTTTAATAAATAGTGAAAATAGTGATTTTTAATGAAAACCGTCTTTTATTTTTATGTATTTAAAAAGTAAAATTTATATGGGATTAGTTTTAAATTTTTATTAGTTATTTTTTATTAAAAATAATATAATATATTTTATTGTAATTAACATTATACCTGAATGTGGGATAAAAATATTTTTAAACTTAAAAGGTATTTTTTTGAATAACCGTTTACATCATGTTTTGCTGGTTTAATTTTCTATTAAAATTTTCAAATTATGTGAATAGAATTTGATAAAATGAATCATATATTTTGAATCATGTGTTATAAATTTATTAAAAATGTTTCTTTTATTTTTTTCATTATGAAGTGTTTTCATAGTAAATATTTGTCACCTCGGTAAGGGTAAACTTGGTAATTAAGGATGAAAAGCATATGACAAAGACTAAAAAGGAACAGAAAAATTTAATTTAATCTATTGAATGGGTGGTTTTGAACATACTAATCAAATATTCAAATATTTCTAAACTTATTTCTATTTTATTTGAAAATGACATTTATCTTATTTTAAGTAAAGTATAATTAAAAATGTCACGTAGTTACATTTAAATTTATATTATGTACTCACATGGGGATAAAATTATGTTTTGAATAAATATTAAATGTACTTTTAAGAACAATAACATTATTTTTAATATGATAATTTATTTTTAAATTTTATTGATGAAATAATTACGATAAATTCTAATACAATGCTGGCATAGTGCTTGTGACAGTAGTAGAAAATTAAAGTAAATGATTTGAAAAAACATACAAAGTAATATTTCATGGATGAATTATAGTTTCAAATGAGTTTTATAGTTAATAATAACATATTATTGATTATGTAATGAATTATATTCTAATTAAATTTCTTTCATGTTGCTTTCAAAGTCAAATTATGTGAATAATTCTTAAAATGATATTAATAGTATTTTATGTTAAATATATTTTATTAATTTGTGTAAAAATATTTAAAAATATTAAGGAGGAAAATTAGGATGATAAATGGTATGTAATGTCAAACATTGTCCATTTATGATCCAATTAGTAATTTATAAGTTAATTTTTTAACCCTTTATATTGAAAACTTTACTACTCTGGTTAAGGTAAAAATAGTTAACAGAATGGTTAATCCAAATGTTAATGTTTAAAATGACATCTAAACATTTAAAATTTTATTATATTATTATATTAATACCATATACTTGTTATTAAAATTTTCGTATAATCAGAAGTGATTATTATATGAAATGATATATCATCTAGGATAATGGAAGGAGATTACGAATCATCACGAAAACATAAAAGATATACCATGTCTTGGAAACAAAAAAAATCATAAACATAGAATAACAATTAGGTATGACATTAAGTAAAAATTAGAAACATCATAAGAAATGTGAAATAAAAATAAGCATAGGAAAACATTCTAGGAAAACCTAATCAAATCCACACATTGTGAACAAAACCAATAACGCACATGCATTAAAAATGAGAGAAAAAACAACCACGCAAACACCTTTCATTATCTAAAAAGATATAAAACCTTAACTAAATAATTCAATACAACAATAATATTGTTTGAAAATGTTTTAAGAAACTTATTCTAAATAAACTATAAATATTTATAAGTGTTTTTTTATAATTATTGTTAATTTATTTTTAGAAAATAAAAAATATCATTTACCCTCCCCTAAATTCATTACCCCCTTATCCAAACCTTATCCCTCGAGACATTTCTATTGATCCCCCATCCCTTACCTCCCATGATCCCTTGATGGTGATCCATTTCTCCCAAGCCATCGATCCCTCGCTGTCACCATTCTCACTCTCGCCATAGACCTTATAGTCTCCCTTATTCTCCTTTCCCCCTTTGAGGCCCTACCCCCTACCGTTGAGCTGGGTCTTCCCCTTATCCTTATTGTTGAGACCTCACTACATAGATCAGAGCACTAAGACACCAATACCTCATCAAAACTCATGAAGCATCTCCCTTAACCTCATGGTCTCCCTTACACTGTAACCCTCATCCCATTCCATCACACTGTTTTGTCAACACCCTTTCTTACATGACATGGATTATTTTCATTAATCTCTCTATTATAATTTAATATTTATTAGTTTAAAGGGGTTTTGTTTTCTTTAATTCCCTAATTTCAATTCCATCTAAATAAATATAATGATGGGATATCTTATTCATTGTTGATATTGTGGAATAATGTAGAAACATGGATGGCTGGTTTTATAAAAAAATCACTTTATTTTAAAATTATACTTGAATGTGGATTGTAAGGTTATTGAATTATTTGATATTTTTTTAAAATCATACTATCACATCTATTTTTAATTTTCACCTCATTAAATATGATTATAGAAAATATGTAATTTTTTAATGGATAATATACATTCAAATTAAACCCTAAGAAAAATAATTCTATTTTAAAACATAAATAAATTAATCTATATAGAGAATGTTTTTATACTATTGATTTTAAATAAATTAGTAATTTCTCTTTAAATGACATAATATTTCTTGTGTGTTTTAATTTTCATTAAAAAAGTGTAGGACATTTGTGATATATTGGTAAAAAATAGATCACATTACCGAGTAACACACCCTATTATGGTTATAGTTTAGAGGAGTTTTTAGGATTTTCAATTTCATATTGATCCACTAATTGGATAATAAGATTTTCATGCCTTAAATGTAAATGTAGAAGATGGTTGAAGAGAAATTATGTTTTAGAACACTTGAAGTTGAGGAAAATACCTACTCAATATTTTTGTTGGATTTGGTATGGAAAATCATTTCATAGTTGGGGTCTTATGACCAATTATTTTTACTTTGATTACAGGTTTATTAAATTTAATGCATATTAATAATTATTATTGTTACATATTAATCATTTTTATTCCTGAATCTAATATAATAGTGTCCAAGTGTATACGTCATATTAATAAGGTCATAAAAGTTCATCTCTATGATGAGAACCTTGACGTTCTTTGATTGTATTCTTAAATAATGTTCCTTGGTTGGATAATGTATTATAAAGGGCCACATAGTACATATACTATTATGTGTGAGTACTAATAAGAAGAAGAGGCCTCTTCTAATTAAGTTCACACTTGGTAATCTCCCATACGAGATAGTATGAGAACAGACCCCCCTAGTTGGAAGTCCTCATGTTTTTATGTCATCAAATATTACTATATGTGAATGTGTCAAGTGGTCCTTATAGTTTAATATTATTATTGATGCATATGAAAACACATTTACTTAGATTTAATTCATAAATCATGATGATAATAGTTCATGGGGAAGTTGGATGTGTTGGGTGAATCATGAGTTACATGTCATTAATGGATAAGTCGAGGAAGTATTGGTCCCTTTCATCTTTATAAAAGATGATATCTCAAGCCTTTGATTGGAATGAAACCATATTCGTAAATTCCATGGCCATGGTGTGATGACATGTTTATTTCAGATAGTCAAAGAAAGATGTATCAATTATATATTTTGGAGACACATATGTAAAACCTTATTGATGAGATATTGAAACAAATGGATTATATTACCTTGTGTGTTTTCATATTTGGTTTTCATCATTGAGACATTAAGTTCATTCATTTGGGTGTCTGTTTCCCTCTAGAATTGGGGATGATCTCATTGATTTAAGATTCAAACATTCCAAGAGGTTTCTAATGGGTTTGTTCGTAGAATCGGAAACATCCAATAATTCCATATGTATTCGAGGTTCTTCATTGATAGAGAATCATATGTATATGTTATAGATTTTTAGTCAATGGTATCCATTGATTCATAAAATTCTCTTGGTCATTATGATGACCATACTGGTTTTAAAGCCACTCAGTGGGTCACTTGAGGTTTATTATCATTCAGAAGGACATGGATTATTTCAAAGTTGGGATCATACCCGTAAATGGGCTACCTACATATCCTTTGTTTTGGAAAAGGAATCAGAACCCACATAGTTCGAGTAAGGGAGTATGATGTTTATGCATGATTGATGGCTCAAAGAAAGATGTCAAGATTACTTTTACACTCTAAGCTCACGTGACTCATGCTAGGTGTGAGAAAAAAGAGGTATTGGTGAAACCAGAAAACTGTGCCACGAAAGATGCAATGATGTGGGGCTTATGTGTGTATGACTACCCAAATAGACGAGGATTAAGATTTACTTCAGGGAAGAAATCCAGGAATAGGGTCCATAAGGTTATATGTGCTTCATGGAGATTTGGATACTCTAATCTTGGGGATTACTCCTAAGGAAGATTCCCAAGTTAGGAGGGGACTTATGATTGGGTTTTACTCTTGAGAAGGAAGCCTAGATCAAAAGGAAATTAAGACTGGTTAAGAGAGATTAAGGCTAGGTCTTACTCCTGAGAAGAAGGCCCAGGTTAAAGGGACTTGAAAATTTAAGGGACATGTGGCTTACTTCTAATGAGGATGCCCATATCTGAGGGAAATTATTACTGGGGATTACTCCTGAGAAGGAGGACCATGAATAGGGTTCTCTCATCTTAAAGGATGAAGTTGAATGAATGAAATCTCTAATTTTAGTGACATAAAGATATGTAAATCACTAGGTTTTGGGAGATGTTCCACAGAGTTATTTTCAGATAAGGAAGTCAAATCAAGAAATCATGACATAAATGGCTTTGAAGAGTGTCTTGAAGACTGAATCTTTAATAGGAGAGGTGGAATGGCATAAGAGGGGTGAAATGGTCAAGAAAGGCACCGAAAAAGATAGGGGCGTGCAAGTCCTTACAGGCGCACAGGTACTGCGTGGGCGTGCAAGTCATGGGAGCACAGGTATACCTGTGCGGCACATGGGTACTTATAAGGACTAAGACTTAAACATTATATAGAAGGGGACCTTTTTTCCGGTCTAGATTCTGGAGAATAAACGCAAACTTAAAAATTATCAAAGTTGCAGCAAAAATAAAATAAAACAAACAAAAATAGGACATGAACTAACACTGCAAGCGAAGTGAATGCCTTCTGAAACTCCTTGTGACCTGTTGAAAATCATTTTAAAACGAGGGGTGAGCACAAAAATTCCCAGTAAGGGGTTTAAGAAAACCTTCGATAAATTCTTATAAAACATTCCTTTGAAAATAACCATGAGAATACATTTTGAAATAACATTTTTTTAAATGCTAATTGAAATTACATAAGGTTAAAAATAATAGATCATTTTTGAAACTACTTACGTTCAAAATTTTCTTAAACATAATCCAGTTTCTTTCTTAAAATAATATGCAAGCTTAAAAAAACAAAACATTATTTTGAGTTTACTTGAATCGTCGAAGGCTGTCTGGGCCTACCCACTTAGCGAAGGATGGGTTCACTCCCCAATGACCTTCCATATTTACAACGATCAAGCACCATCTTTTATAAAGATCATTTTTATGCTTGAATTACGTATATATATTTTCACTGGAGTTTTCAATTTTTGATAAAACACATCACTGCAATATAATAGGCATTCTACATGATGCTTTTATATATGTACATAAGTGTATATATATATACTTTCATAAGAATTCATCTGATTATTCTGTAGTAGTCGATTTACACATCGACATATCTCTGCAAAAATTTTCGTACGTATCATCCTTTTAAAATTTATTTATACATAATAACACATTAACCATACATCATGGATACATATATATTTAATGCATACAACATGTGTAAATATTTTACATATAAGATTAGTGAAACTGATGCGCATGACATGTCGTTAATAAAAATAATGGTCATCACTTATATGACATTAATGAGTCAATTATAATATGATGAGTGTCGACGATGAACATAATAGTATGGCCATGTATCTATGCAAATGTGACGCCCATGATATTGAAAAAAAACATGTTGATATTTTATGTGCGTTTTTTTGAAACATGTCGATAAACTGGAATAAAATTGTAAAAACATGATATCTTCCATTTCATTCATATACATATATATAAACATATATATATGTATGTATGTATATCCATGTCAAATAGCATAATTGAATAATAAGAATAAAATCATAATAATAATTTCACTCTAAAAATTATGCAGAATAACAAAAAAAAAACCAAAACCAACCAATATAATAAATATTTAGTTTGGTTTTGATATACACATAAATATATATATAAACCTGAATATACCAAAATTGGTTCTTCTTAATGAAATCAAATCATAAAACACTCTTTGGAAATTTTTAAAAGAGGGATTGAAATTAAAACTGCATCTACAAAATTATATAATAAAGGTTTGTAAAATATAGATAATTGAAAATAGAACCTTACAAAATAATTATGAAAATACTGAATCTCTTACCTAAAAACAGATTCACTTCATCATCTTCGCAGAAGTCACTTAAACCCATTCTTAGTTTCACAAGCTTGAACGTTTTATTTTCTCACAAGAAGAATGGTTATTATAGGTGTTTTCATTGTTGTTCATGAAATGATTGAAAATAATATATAATTGTGTATTCTATTAATTGATCCAATGCAGTAGATAAATTATTGGGGGATTGACAATCAAACTTGATTAATATTATATACATAATGAATCATATAAAACGATTAAAATATATAATGACACATAAATTATATAAAACTCTATACATGTATTGTATAATATAATGATTTATAATATATATATATAAGGATATATTATTTTTATTATAATTTTTTGGCCATCTTCCACGGGTCAATTATTACATCAAACTTTTTTTCCACCTTTTTTCTTTCGCTCCAAAAAGTCACGCCACTTGCATCATTATATATATATATATATATATATTTAAAATTGTTTTTCTTCTTCACTTATGACACGCAAAACATATCAATTTTATTTAATAAAACGAATGTAATGCTTTTTCTTAATATATATTCGTTTTTTATCAAACCAAAAAAAAAACATCTTGTTTTTGTTTTACATATTTAAATCTTTATTCAAAAAAACAAATCATATAGATTAAATATTTATATATATATATATTTAAACAAATGTGTAAATTTTAGTTATATATATATATATTCGTTTTTCATAAAAAAAGTAATTGAAACATTTTTAACATGCATAAAAGTGTGTGTTTTTAATAAACTAATTAAATATATTTTTAATTTAAAAATTTAATAAAATAATGACATAATAGAGTTTTCATATATTTATAAAATATATTATCTTAATAATAATAATAATAATAGTTTTCATATAATTTTTTTTACCCTTAGTTATTAAAAGGTTTTTTTTAAACAAATCATAAGTGTCATGTTTTATTTATTTCAAATAAATGGAAAGATTTAAATTACAATTATTAATTAAATCCACACATAAAAAAAATCTATTTATAATTTCTTGGGGTGTTACAGTACTTGCGCGATTTTCAGCCCTTAGGATAATACTTGGACGAGACTTGTCTCAAACCCTTGGTATTATCCCTATAGGCTTTTCAGAATATGGCGCGCAAGTTCTTGTGAAGAAGTAGGGCGACGCACAAGTGTGTCCATTTCCCATAAGGCTAAAACACTTAGGCGAGCAAGTGTTAGTGAAATCTAACACCTATACCTTACTCCTATTGTTTAGACCTTCCATTCTAGGTAAATAATTACCTTATAAGTGTTCGGAAGAACTGAAGAAGAGACTTGGGCGTTCAGAGCTCTGTATCTGAATTCTGGAAAAATTCTTCCTCAAATGGGGGGCCCAACGTGGGTATTTATAGGATAGAGAAGACACCGGGCGGTTATCACTTAGGGAGCGCAAGTCACTTGCACGGCCATTAGGCAGCGCACAAGTGTACTTGTGTGATAGTGAGGGAACTTGCACGACGCATGTGCATTTGAGGCCTTGTTCATTCCTTTGTCAATTTTTTATGTTTTCTTCAAAGCATGAATCAATATGTGCTAAGTCATTTCCCTTTTCATTCTTTTAGACAATGTGATGAAAGGAAGCATAAAAAAAAGTCCCCCCCTCAGAGTTGGATCCGAAAGAATAAGGATGTGACTCTGAGGAAAAGAAGAAAACCAAAGGGCAAGAGGTGCGCAGGTGTTCACCTCGCAACCATCATCGCGCAGGTGCGAGTCACGCAGGGCTAGAGCACGATGGTTGTAGGTGCGTAGGTGGCTGGCCTGGCCTATAAATATTTCCATACAAAGCATCTAGATTTCAAACTTTCAAGCTCTTGCCACGCAAGTTGCCTTCGCCGCGCAAGTTTCTCTTTTTTCCAATGTTTCATTACTATCGCACTGTCGTATAGGTATTTGGACTTGCGCGGTGATACCTGCACGCTAAAAACTTGCGCGACACATCCATACCTGCACACCAAAATTAGACTTGCATGCCTTAATGACTTAGCCATTTTTTTCAAATTTCCTCACAAATTTTATGAAAAATCAATCCATTTAAGAGTTAATTTATTCAACTCTTGTGCAGATTTAATGGCTCCCAAGAGAATTGGAACGACTGATGGACTGTCTAGCAAGCAGATTGATGACATGATGAACATTGTTTTCCAAGATTACTATGATATCTGCGACAGAACTCTCCCAAATTTGGATAAGTACTTGAAGAAATATCATCTTAATTTCCCACAGAGCATCTACCTGCCTCTATATAGTCATGGTCATCAGCAAGGAGTCAATATTCCATATGCAAAGAATTATATTCCTGATATGCAGCTGCACTGATACTTCTCTATTTCGGTTATGATGTGCATTAAGAGCAACAACATTTGTGTTAACTTTCAGATTTTTCATGCATGCCATTTCCTTGCAGATATGAAAATGGAAAACCCATGGGCTGAAATGTTTTCCACAGCCGGTTGGTGGAGAGAAGACAAATATGGTATTAGAACAATATATGTAAAGAGTACTCTCTCCAAATGGCTCTTTACTTCCAATTCTTCATTCTCAAATCCATGTATCCATCTTCCAAGTCTCTTGGACAGAAACAAAGTCACTATTTGATCACCAGAAAATTTTCTCAAACCGCACTCAAGAACATTCTTTTACAATTGTTCCAAGAAGAGCTGGTATCACTGTATCTCTTACAGTATCCAGTTGAATGAATGAATTCTAGGTGGCTGCTGATGAAGCTCGGGATTCCGTAATTCAAATGAAGAGTTATGTTGAAATTCTTTTGTAATTCCTAAAAGAGAGAAGAGACTCTAGTCTGTGGATGTCCTTCTAACTCTTGTGCATCAATGAAAAACACTTTCACCTTCAATCATTTGTACCTACATTCTCTTGCTACATGCTTAAAATTTTACCTAAGCCAATTGGCCTAGTAATCATAGTTTGATTTTTACTAGGATTAATATAAATAACCCTACAAACTTTGAATCTTTTAATTTCTCAATATTACCTAAATCCATACAAAATGTATGTTTAGTGAGCTAGAACTTGACTTTTATTCAGAGTTCCTCTTTTGTGGGTAGTTTAAAATCACGCACATCAGACATAAAGAGGATAATGTTTAAGATCCAAATATCTTTGACCTAAATGGATTAAAATTGACTCAATTCCTTGATAATTTATCTGAAAACATATTACCATATTCAAGTATGAGGGAAAATATGTAAACTATGACTTAAGAATATTTGAATCTGAGGAATGATATGAAAAAGAGCTAAAAGGCATTAGAAGAAGTAGTTCCCATGAATGAAGTTACCATTATTTAACAAACCCGTTAGGGGGTTGAATTATGCAGGGCCACCTAAGGGCATTGGCTGCATAGTCAAATAAATAACATATTTTGGCTGACAGGTCCGTTATGTAGACTACTTATGCAAGGCCACCTAAAGGAACGTGCTGCATAGTCAGGCAAATGAACTCTCAGAAATTTACTTTCCTAGTGTTAAAAAGCCAGTGAAAGTTCATGGAGATTCAAATTTTCCAATTTATAGAGTTTTTTGTATAGAAAGAGGTACTTAAATATGGAGAAGATATTTCTAAACAAGATTATTCAAGAACTGGATGGATATCACTCAAACAAAGGTCTAACCCAAATGTTGGGAAGGAGAATATAAACCATAGACTTGAATACTTTCAGATCATGAAAAAGGATATGGAACAAATATGTTAAGGATGGCTATTTTTGCGGATCCCTACATATTATCAAGACAAATAAAGAAAAAAGAGGTTTTCATCCCAATAATGAATTTACCACTATTTAACAAGCCCGTTAGGGGGTTGAATTATATGGGGTCACCTAAGGGCATTGACTGCATAGTCAAATAATAGCATCTTTTGGCTGACAGGTTCATTATGTAGACTCTTTATTCAAGGCCGCCTAAGGGCACATGCTGCATGGTCAGGAAAAAGAACTCTCAGAATTTCAGGACTTTTGTGATTAGAAGTTAATAAAAGGGTTATGAAGATCTGAAAATATTTAAGGTTAGGATTATGACACATAAAGATGGGTATTGTCCAATGTATGTAGAGATAAACAAATCAATGCTAACCATAATCATTTTGTGACTAGGTCCTGAATGGAAATGTTGGACTTTACTATGTATCCCATATGGATAGGAATCAAGTCATACGTAGTTCTTGAACTGCAGTTTAACATCATGTGGGACAAAAGGATTAGAGATCTTAGTTTAGGGTCATATAGATTGGACCATTATAAGAAATACATAGTGTATGTTTTCATGGGGACTTTTCAGCCAGGGGACTGAAAGAGGAATTTGGGGTTAGGCCCAAAAGACTTGGGGCTGGATTCGAGGGACACTCGAACATTCCTATGTATCCCATAAGTATGGGAATCAAGCCCACATAGTTCTAGAAATACCCTCTGTAAAAATTAGGTTCGTACATGTGAAGGGTGAAAGGGGATGTTAGTGGAATGATGGTTTAACCCAAGATAAAAGGTTCAAGTATTTCCATGTATTCATGTAGTCTTTGAAATGAAACATGATTGGAAATCAATGTAAATAATGATTCCCTATCAGGTGAGGGTATCAAAGAATATTGTAGTTTATTGTCATACTGGACAAAAGTGTTGTATATTTTCACGTCGTATAGCAAGGACGAAACTGAACCAATGTAAAGATATTGATTCTAGGGGAGGTTTCATGAATCAACATCATATGAGATGGAGGAGAACCGATGTGAAGAGATTGGTTTTGGGCTTGAACCTTGGGAGGTTGCCTACATACCCAGCCTGGAAGGCAAGGATCAAAGTCCGCATAGTTAAATTAAAGAATGAATTAGTGATCAAGTTGTCCTTGGAGACAACGACCTAAAAATAGTGTTGGGACTTACACATGGTTAGTATCCCAGAGAGAGTGTTATGTTTGAAGTTTTCTCTAAGCTCACGTGAGTCATACTCGGTGTGAGAAACAAGAGGTAGCAACAACCCTAACGATGAACCGTTTAATGTCATGTAGGACATAAGGGGGACTGTGCATTTTAATTTCATGCAGTGAGGACAAAAGAGTACACCATTTAATGTCATATTGAACGTATTAGGGACTTTTTCACAGTTTAACGTCATTTTGGACGAAAAAGGGACAATACAGTTTAGTGTCTTGTTGGACGTAAGTGCCAATAGTTTAAGGTAGTATGCATGGACCGTTGGTTATGTAGTTTAACGTATTTCTGGATGTAAGGGACTTCTATATAGTTTAATGTCATATATCAAGGATGATGAAGGGGGACACAGTTTAATGTCATGTTGGACAAAAGTGCGAATAGTTTAAGGTCATATGCATTGACCCTGGATGGTGCAGTTTAATGTCATCCTAGACGTAAGGGACGTGCAAATATTTTAAGGTCGTATGCATGGACCGTTTCTGTATTTTGTGTTCATACAAAATTTTTCATCAGAAATCTTTCATTGGTTGGAGTAGTGATGAGTTCTACATCCATTGAGATTAAAGAATAAGCTCCATTGGAGTAGACCTTAAGTATTGAGTAAGGTCCTTCCAATTTTGGCTCAAGCATGGGAGGTTTCTTTCCTAGTATCATTGGAGTTCTGAAAACTAATACTAATTCTCCCTGAGTGAATTAACGAAGATGAACTTTTTTGTTGAAATCTCATGCTATTTGATTCTGATAGACTTCCAAGTTGGGAAAAGTGCACAATATTTTCTCCTCTAACCATTCCAATTCATTCAATCACTTTTGAGATTGTTCATCTGTAGATGAATAATCACAAATGGCTAATCTGAGCTAGGGTAGTTGAACTTCAATGGTACAGATGACTTCCGTTCAATATACCAGTGAATATGGAGTTGACTGCATTGTAGTGTAGGTGGTAGTACGATAATCCCATAAAGCATGGAAGAGTTTATCGTGCCATGATTTCTTATCTTTATCCACCATATTTTGCAGTATATTTGAAAGAGTCTTATTGAAGTATTCTATCTGGCCATTGGCCGCTGCATTATACTGAGATGAATGGTTGGATTTGATGTTGTATTCTTGATACAACTTCTTCACCTTGGATGAACATAAGTTGGTTCCATTGTCCATTAATATGGTATGAGGGACACCAAATTTGGTAATGATGTTAGACTTGATGAAGCTAACAATGCATTTAGAACTGACTTCCTTAAGAGGTATTTCCTCTGCCCATTTGGAAGAGAAATCAGTAGCAGTAAGAATATACTTAAACTGCTTGGACGTAGCTGAAGGGTAAGGTCCCACCACATCCATTCCCCATGTGGAAAATGGCCATGAGTATTTATATGTATAAAGCAGCTCTGGAGGTTTATGAATGAAGTTGGAATGTACTTGGCATGAATGACACTTATTTTTGAAATCAACACAATCTTGTATCATTGAAGGCCAAAATTATCCTAGCCTTCAAATCTGATTAGACAGTCTATGTCCAGAATGGTGGGCACCACAGACTCCTGCATGCACTTCTTTCAGGACAACCATTGTCTCTTCACCATCAATGAATCTGAAGAGAACTCCATCAAAACCAATTTTGTACAGAATTTTCTCTAGGTGATCTGGGCTATCATAAAGAGTAAAATTGACCATACATCGCTGAATTTGTTCTTTCTCTGCACTATCAAGTGGAAGTGTTCTATTTTGAAGGTATTCCAAGATAGGTGACATCCATCCTATGGTATGACCATACGGTTCAGGAATGGGACTAATTTCATTAATTTCCTCTGTTCTGAATCAAACATTAGGTGAAATTTCACGAAGGTGGGCAATACTGATGGTTGTCTCGTCCCAATTTGGATCTGCCAGAGCTGTGGCTATATAAGCCAGTGCATCAGCTTGAGCGTTTTGTGATCGTGGGACATAAGAAAATGTTGGTTCCGAAGGGAATTCCGCTATTAAATCTCTAACATAATCATACAAAGGGATTAGTTGTTATTTTCTGAAGGCATAATCCCCATTGACTTGTTTGATTACCAGGTCTGAATCACCTTTCACCTTTAAGTGATTCACTTGAGCATGAAGTGCCAATTCCAAGCCTGCGATGAGAGCTTGGTATTCTTCTTCATTATTGGTACCACCTTCCCACAATAAGAAGGAATAAGTTAACACTACCTTTTCTAGAGAAATGAGCACAATTCCTAATCCAACTTTGTTGAATTTAGGATTTTCCATTTTCCTCCCTGTTGGACTTCTGGAAGCACCATCAAAATACATTTCCCATACCTGAGGAATTTCTTGAATAGAGAATACTTCCTCATCAGGGATTTCAATATCTAAAGATGTGTCTTCCACTAAAGGGTGTTCATCCAGGAAATCATACAGAGATTGGCCCTTTATTACCTTTTGAGACACATACTGAATGTCGAATTACTGCAAAATAACTTCCCACCCTGCCAGACATCCTGTAAGTATTGGACGACTAAGGATGAATTTGAGCGGGTTATTGCGAGATACCAATTGGACCTCGTGATGTTGCAGGTAGTGTCTCAACTTCTGAACTGCAATGATTAATGTCAGGCAACACTTCTCAATACTTGAATACCGGGTTTTTGCTTCAAGCATAGTCCGATTGAGGTAGTAGAGGTTGTTTTCATTCCCAACATCATTCTTCTGAGCAAGAAAGGCACCCAATGATTGCTCTAAAGCTATCACGTAGAGGATAAGTTTTCTTCCTTCAACAGGTGGCATGAGTACCAGTGGACTCAAGAGGTATTTCTTGAGAATATTGAATGCTTCTTGACATTCTTCAGTCTAATGGTATGTGACTCCCTTATTCATCAATTTGGTGAAGGGTAAACTTTTTCCTGCCAAATTGGCGATGAAACACAGAATATAGGCTAAGTGTCCTTGAAGTCCTCTTAATTATTTCAAATTTTGAGGAGGTTACATACCAAGGATTGAATTTGTCTTCTCAGGATCGACTTCAATACCACAATGGCGTACAACAAAGCTGAGAAATTTTCCTGAGGTTACCCCAAAAGCACATTTTAAGGGGTTCATCTTCAAATTATGTTGTCGAAGCATGCGGAATATGACTTCCAAATCAGCCAAGTGATTCGAACATTGTTTGGATTTGACCACCAAATCATCCACATAGCATTCAAAAAACATCCCTAAAAATGGATTGAAGATACGATGCATGGCACGCTGATATGTTGCACCTCCATTATTTAAGCCAAAGGGCATTAACCAGTAGCAAAACACCCCTTAGGGGCTCTGAAGGCTGTGGATTCCTCGTCTTCTGGGGCCATTCAGATTTGATTATATCCGTAATATCCATCCATGAAGGAAAGTTCTTCATAGCCAGCTGTTGTATCAATTAAAAGTTCTGTAATCGGAACTGGGAAATCATCCTTAGGACAATGCCCATTAAGATCTCTGAAATCGATGAAAACTCTAATTTTTCCATTCTTCTTCTTTACAGGTGAAATATTAGCCATCCACTTGGGATATTGAACTTCTCTGGCAAAGTTATCTTTGATAAGCTTATCCACTTCAACTTCAATTTTGGAAGCATAAGTTGGGTGTGTTCTTCTCACGGCTTGCTTAAATCCTTGATGTTCTTCTGGTAAACCCAAATGATGAGTAGCAACATCAGGATCAAGCCCGGGCATATCTGTATAGTTCCAAGCAAATATTTCTCGATTTTTCTTTAAAAAGGAAATATACATCTCTTGTTCTTCAAGTGTCATGGACACACTGATTAAAGTGGGGTGTGGATCTTCTTTTGTACCCAGATTTATTTCTATGAGTTCATCCATGATGGTAGAGATACCCTCTTCAAATGCTGGAGGAGAATCTCTAAGATCATCCTCTTCTTCTTCAACATGTGTTATTTCTTCTGTTTCTACTTGCATAGTAGATGATAAAGCATAATTTCCATGATCAGAAGAGATGTTAAAATTTGAACATCTTGAAGAAGAAGCTTCCATTTCTGACCCGATTGATGATGAAGGGTCTTCCTTGGGAAATAAAGAGGAGATGATGGATTGAGAATCAACATCATTGTTCACCTCCGATGTTGCTATAACTTCTTCTAGCTTGATTGGCGAAGTATAGACTTGTTTTATTTCAGCAGATGAAATGAAGATGTCACTATTTGGGCTTTCATCACTGCTTGGTGGGTTACCAATTTCTCCCATGTTGTCTGGCTCGATTACCGTAATTGACATTATGGATCTTTCCATAAGGGTATTTTTATTTGGGTCTATCTTGTCAATTTGACTGATAGGAAACTCATAATTTTTACTCACATGTGTAAATGGATTTACTGGAATCTTCTCCAAACCATATGGAGCATTAACGTTGGTAATCTCCTTTGTTGTGGATTTATCCCTTCCCTTCATGTGATAGAATTCTACCTCAATGTATTGAGATTCACATGTCTTGAACAGGGCCATATCACCATACAATGTCCCAACTTGACAATTGAAACAATATTTGAGACATTGATGGTATGTTGAAGGGATAACCACATGTTGATGTAGCCAGGGTCTTCCAAACAAGATGTTGAAGGTTGAGTCTTGATCAACAACCATGAAATCTTAATTGGATACCAGATATCCAAACTAAGTTCTGAGTGTAACTTCACCCAATGGTTCTTGTTCATTTTTATCATATCCCTGTAACATCATGGTAGAAGGAGATAAATCAGATTTCGTGAGGCCCAATCGACGAAGTGTACGAATGGGCATGAGGTTGACTCCTGAACCATTATCAATGAAATCTCTTCAGACGTCTACGCCATTGACCTTTCCAGATAAGTACAAAGGTCTAATATGTCCATGAACGACATCATCTTCATCTTCATCAGTAAAAGATATTACTACATGGAATTCTGCAAGATTATTCTCTATGTGATAGACTTCAGCTGCAGTAATTTCTGTTTCAAACTCTTGAGGACTTGACAAAGCCTCAATGAGTGCTTCCCGAAGATCCTTTGATAAATTCAAGGCATCCAGAATTGATAAATTGGCCGGTACTTGGGCCAGGTGGTTCAATATATCATACTTTTGATCCAAAGGTATGCATTTCCCAACAGGAACATGTGGTTTAGCAGGTGTCTTGGAAGATGATGCTTTGGAATTTGATGCATCTTGTATCGGGATAGGAGTTGGAAATATTCCTGGCTTTGGAAGATTAGACTGATTAGATCCATTTACTTGCTGAGAGGAAGAATATGGAACCTTCAACCGGTCTTCCAGAATAACTATGCCAGGAAAAAAATTGATATTGGTGGAAGAACATTCTTATTCTTGTTGAGCTCGCTGAAGGGCTCTGCCACGAGTTTCTGCTACATACACAGTTCTAGTCGGGGTAGAATTAGAATAGTGGCTTCTGAAAGATCCACGTCTTCCCCTGTATCCTGAGCCTCTGCAACTTCCTCTGATTCCTCTCTTTGATATAAGGAATTTGGGCTCATAAAAATCGAAACTGAAACTGGCTTATGGATCTGTTAATTGAATCATATTAACAAAACCTAAAATCATCTCTTCATTTGATGAAGAATCTTCCTGATTATCCTGTTTAGGTTGTGCCTTTTGGTGGGACGGTGCCCGTTGCTTCGACGTAGATAGCATGAAATCTGCTAGATTCAAAGATAACATAGGATTTGACACATACTCATCTTCTTCTGATTATTCCTCCTTGGAATTGTGCCATTTCTTTGAGGATTTTCCCTCTGATGAAGTGGGTTTTTCTGCGGCATTCATGGAAGAAGGCACAATTGGTTTTTTCAATTGTGTTTGAAAAATAGCATGAGTTCGGTTGATCATCTTTCTGACCATCCAATCATCATATTTTTATGCATTTTTTCTTCTGACTTCTTGCCACTTGCCTTCCTCCTATGGAACTGTAGCACTAACACATGCTACCTGGGCTGAAGAGCCTTTTAGTTTGACTCTTCCCGAGTCGACCATCTTTTACAGGAGGTCCTGGAAAACAAAACACTCTTTAATGGGATTCCCCAACATCTGGTGAAACGGGAAATAGTTGGGACGATCTTCATCTCCTTCCTTGTTTGGCCTCTTGGGCCTTGGCAACTGAACCAAATTATTTTCCAGAGCCGAAATGAAATAACTAGGAACTTGTTAATTTCAGAAAGAGTAAACTTTGATTTTCAAATCCTCAAATTTTTTTCCTCTTTGATCTCTTTGATCATCTTGGAAAAACGACCTCTATTTTTGACACTCAGGAGATGGATCCCTTTGGGAAGATGAAGGTTTTGAAGTAGAAGTAGGTACAGGTTCTTGCTTAAGCATAACTGTAGCAGTCTCTGCTTTACCCATTCTCCTTCCTGGAGTTGATGGAATTACATGAGATTTTACCTTAGTATGTATAAGATAATCTTCAATCTATTGAGCGATTGAAGTAAGGTCTCGAAACCCTCATATGTATTTCATAGGGATTAATGGTGTGCGTAATTCGTCACACAGATTTTCCACAAAGATTGACAACAATTCCTCTTCAGGGAGTTCTAATCTTAGGGAATATGTTAATCCCTTCCAACGAGCAATGAAATCTGAGACCATTTAATTCTCCTTTTGATTACAGTTTGTAAGATAAAAAACAATTTTCTTTGGAAACGTTGAGCTGAATTGGAGAAGGAATCTTTGGAGAAGATCCTCCCATCCGGTAATTGACCGGGATTGTAAGCTTGTATACCAGACAAAAGCTAGTCGTTGCAAGGTTCGCATGAAGCATCTGAGTTTCACTAATTCTTGCTGCTCTGGAGTTCCCATCATAGGATCGCAACCAGACACATAATGTGTCAAATGCTATTCAGGGTCACCTGATCCATTGAAAATAGGGAATACAGGGTTCCCAAAGCATGATGGGGGAGAGATTGAATCTACCCATTCAGGGTAAGCTTTCTTTTCTGGTTGAACCTGCGCACACTTCCCTTCCATAGTCTCTAACCGAGATGTTAATGACTCAATGGTAGTTATTAAATTTTGAGAAATATCTGGTTGAACTTGGACTTGGGCAGGTGCAATGACTGGAGTTTGGACAGGTATGACAGCTGGTACTGCAACTGATTTCAGCACTGCCAATTGTTGATGCACTTGACTCATAGGATTAGACCTATGAGGGTGTACTGATAAAGGAGGATATTCTTGATCCATCTCAGTAGCTGCAACAAAATCCCTTGGCTGACTGACTCCAGCACGCTTAAGAGGAAGACTATCTTGAAGTAGTTATGCGTTCAACCTCCTCAATTCTTTCATTTCTTCATCTTGTTGCGCAAATCTTTGCACTAGTGAGAGCGATTGGCCTTTTCCAGAGGAAGGATATGTAACCTGATTCTTTCCCTTACCCTTGTTTGACTCCTTTCTGAGAGGGAGAAGTGGCTTATTTGAAGGAACACCCAGATTTTGGATAAACCTTTGATTCGTGTACGCACACCTTCTTCATTTGTGTCTGTGCGTACAACTTCTTGAACAAGAACCTCTTCATCTGATCTCTCTGAGTGAGGCTCATCTGGTGGATCAGTAACAACAACATTGATGACATTAATTGATGCATAATGCATTGCATCTCTTCTATCAGCATTTCAGTGATATTTTCTTCTGCCATGCCCTTGACAAGACATTGCATTTTGTTGGTTTGATCCCTCAGGAACTTCTTGGAGAACAGTAATTTGGAGAAAATATCCTGATAATTTGGCTCTTCGTTCCTCTTTTGGATTCTTCCCCAATCGAGAGAAGACTGATATTATTTGAGGAGGGGGTTGATGATTTGAAAAAGTCCCCAGTCCAGTGAACTGGGGTTGTTCCTGTTGTTTTCTCTCAGCTCCTCAAATTCTATTTGTTGATTCCGAGGGTTGGTTTAAAAGAGTCCCCAGTCTGGCAAGATGGGGTGGATCTTAACATTGTATGTCTAAGACTTTCTTAAAATCTCTCCTGATCTTGAAAATATTGGTCTGGAAATTAGCTGGATGCATCAATCGACATCCACATTTATCACCCGACTCGAAATACCGTTGGATGATTTCCAACACTTCTATCACTTGATGATGTGCTTGCTCCATATGAGAGGCCTGTTCAATATTCTCATTTTCTTGATGCAGGAGTAATTCAACAACTTGTTCTCTGTATTCTTAATTTTGAGAAGAACTAGTTGAGGCATGTTCTTGGGCAAGATTTTGATTACAAACAAAACCCATTGACTGTGGCCAGCCACGGGAAATAACATTGCATTAGACCATTTTTGACGGTCTTTTCTGACTGGAGAGCACAGTGAAATGTAGTTCTCTATGAACACCCCATCCTATGACATGAATACCAGATGGGGCATTGGCAATTAACTGCTGCAATCTTCTTAGTGCGCCAAGGCATGAAAGCTGAAGGTCTCTCTGCTACTTTTCAGCCTTCGGATATCGAGAGACTAATAGAGATGTCAAATAAATTTGACAATGTAACCCTTCTATTATCTTAACATGATTTTCATATTCATCATAAGATAATACTTTCTTTTTCTACTGACAAAGAGTTTTCCATATGTTGAGGCGAATATCATGAATTCCATATTCTGTCAACATCTCTGGAATGTCATACTAAGAGTCAGCCAAAGGCCAAAGCATGACTGGCACTTCACCTTTTTCCAGTTGTTTTCTCATGTTCAGCAATTCCTCTTTGTCATTCAATGAAAATTATTCTACCTGATTTGACCAGAGCTAGTGCTTCCTTGTTGCTTCATCGGATTCAACAAGATTGGTAGAGAAATCACTGATCAAACTAGAAGATGCATGACTTAGGGGTGGTTCGGAGAATGACCTACATCCAGGGCTCTCTTCCGATTGAGAATGTATTTCACATACTAGAGATGGAGCATCATACATGACTGGTTTCACATTTCCAAGTGCCTGAAGATAAGAGGGATTTCTCGGCACTACATTGTCCACTAAAGCATTTTCCGGGCAATGTGCATCACTACTGCGGAGAGGAATTTCGTAGAAAAATTCATCATCATGGGGAGGACCACCCTGGCGAGTTACAGCAAAATATGAGATCTCTTGCTCCTTGGTCTTCTAACCACATAGAGGGTTCCTGTGGCTCTCATCTGAAGATGAAACTTCGAGATTGACCAAATTGTCATGAAGTAAACCTTTATGAGGATGTGTCTATTGAAGACCTTCAGAATTAATGTTCCCACTATTGGTAAATGAGGGAGTAGAATCTTGAATTCCAATAGATAACTTTTGGAGGGCTTCAAGAACTCCAGCATCGAGCAAGGCCTTGTTAGAGATTGGATATTGATCTCTTGACTGTGCTGGGCGGGTTTTCTTCTTAGATGCCTTCTTACTCGCCTTGAAAACCACTTCTTGATGAAAGTGGATGCTCTGAGAAGGTGTATTTGCCTGACTTGGTTGTCCGTATGATATGGGGGAGTATGCCCCACAACCCTCTTGGACTGGAACAGATATGTGTGTCTATTCCGGAGTGAACTGTTGATGCGTCACTCCACTGGTAGGGATAGATTTATGTGTCTTTCCCTAAGATGTTGATGAATCTGTTATAATATCCTGGAAAGCCTCCAGAATATGACCAAGGATTTTATTCTTCTCTTTCACCATTGATTGAATATTCTTGGTGACTTCAGCTGTCGGAACAGGGATATACGTCCAATCCGTGCTTGGAGTAGGTGTATGTTCCTGCTCTTGTCCTCCTTTTCCTGTCAGTTAATCCTAACAGTACTCCAGTGTGGGGGTATAAAGTTGAGTCTGCCTCTTGTTTGTCACCGGAGCGTTCCGACTGACTTCTCCGTGTGCTACCAAACGAGACTGTTGGTAGGCTTGATCAATACTAGTAGGTGTATGTGCCTGCTGATTGAACTTCGCTGAACGTGTTTGATGAGCTCCATCAGATGTAGTCAGACGAGCCTGCTGACTAGCTGATGATGTATAAACAGGTATAGGTTCCTGCCTATAGTACTCCGCCGGAATTTCCTGGTGGGATTGGCGTGATGCTTCTAGATGAGTCCGCTGGACAGCATAATTAAAACGGGCAGGTGTGTGTGCCCGCTCTTTGCTTGCCACAAAGTTAGGTTGGTGGACTTCTCCGGAGATGGTAGAGATGAGAACCTGCTCACTATTAACGGGATTTTTCCTCTGGCGATTCATCTTTCCTGCTCGGGTTCGAGGAACCGGAGCCGAACGCCTGGAGTTAGTACCCTCATCACATTGAGGGCGCACTGCTGCACGAGTCTGGTGGCGATTGTTAATGGGATCCCTCAAGAAGGAATACTGTATCCTTGAATTAAGGACCTGAGGGACCTGCTCATTCACATCATCAGAATATGGGAGTGAATGGTGATTGCGTTCCGGGGATAACGACCCAAAATGGTTGGAGACGGTGGTTAGAACCACCTGCTTCTTGATCACTGGTTGTCACTGTCCAAACGACCAGGGTGAAGTGTTCACTTGGAGGGCTCGTCGAGCAGCCTCCAGAGTTGGAATAGTACCATTTTGACGGTACTCCTTAACCAGCGCATTTGATACCCAGCTTTGAAGAGGCTGAGTAGGTGATGTCATCCTCAGAGTGGGCGGCGATCCAGCAGGAGTAGCAGCAATGGTATTCGCAGCAGCGGTATTCACAGGTGTGAACTTGAGAGTATCCATTTCTTAGAATGCAGAAAATCATGGAAAAGAGTGCCTATTTTATATAACAGATGTAATCAAGATAAATTCAGCCACTACATCTTTTGGATGAGCACATATGTCAATGATTGTTTTTGTTGGCCCTCTCATTGAGTTTTAAATAGGGGCCTAATAAATAAGTAAAACATCATTTTAACTTGGTTAAGGATTCATGTCTAGTTCACCATTTTTTGTTTCCCTCTAGAATTGGGGATGATCTCATTGATTTAAGATTCAAACATTCCAAGCGGTTTCTAATGGGTTTGTTCGTAGAACCGGAAACATCCAATGATTCCATATCTATTTGAACCTACTTTCCAAAGGTAGGCGCTCATTAGTTGTGGACTGATGAGGCTTAGGAATTTGCATTGGTTGAGAGGATGGGATTTTGGACTCATCACACCTTTTTGAGGGGAATTATTTTCTACTCTGGGACTCTCTTTATAGATTTAAGTTATGTTCCTGAATTCTTATTACATTACCAAGGAAAAAATAAGATTTCCTTTAGATCTGACAATCTATGATTGATATGTAGGAAATTTAGTGAATCTTTTCTATGTATTCTAGGTTCTTCATTGATAGAGAATCATCTGTATTTTTTAGAGATTCTTAGTCAATGGTATCCTTTGATACATAAAAGTCTCTTGGTCATTATGATGACCATACTGGTTTTAAAGCCACTCAGTGGGGCACTTGAAGTTTATTATCATTCAGAAGGACATGGATTATTTCAAAGTTGGGATCATACCCATAGATGGGATACCTACGTATCCTTTGTTTTGGAAAAGGAATCAGAACCCACATAGTTTGAGTAAGGGAGTATGATGTTTATTCATGATCGATGTCTCAAAGAAAGATGTCAAGATTACTTTTACACTCTAAGCTCACGTGATTCATGATTAGTGTGAGAAACAAGAGGTATTGGTGAAACCAGAAAATTATGACATGAAAGATGCAATGATGTGGGGCTTATGTGTGTATGAATGCCCAAATAGATGAGGATTAAGATTTATTTCAGGGAAGAAATCCAGGAACAGGGTCCATAAAGGTATATGTGCTTCATGGAGATTTGGATACTCTAATCTTGGGGCTGACTCCTAAGGAAGATTCCCAAGTTAGGAGGGGACTTATGATTGGGTTTTACTCCTGATAAGGAAGACCAGATCAAAAGGAAATTAAGACTGGTTAAGAGAGATTAAGGCTGAGGCTTACTCCTGAGAAGAAGGCCCAGGTTAAGGGACTTGAAAAATTAGGGGACGTGGGGCTTACTCCAAAGGAGGATGCCCATATCTGAGGGAAATTATGACTGGGGCTTACTCCTGAGAAGGATGCCCATGAATAGGGTTCTCTCATCTTAAAAGATGAGGTTGAATGAATGAAATCTCTAATTTTAGTGACATAAAAATATGTAAATCACTAGGTTTCGAGAGATGTTCCATAGAGTTCCTTTTAGATAAGGAAGTCAAATCAAGAAATCATGCCATAGATGGCTTTGAAGAGTTTCTTGAAGACTGAATGTTGAATAGGAGAGGTGTAATGGCATAAGAGTGGTGAAATGGTCACGGAAGGAACCAAAAAAGATAGGGGCGCGCAAGTCCTGGACGGTGCGCAGGTACTGTGTGGGCGCGCAAGTCCTGGCCGCGCACGTATACCTGCGCGGCACATGGGAACTTGCATGATTTTCAGCCATTAGGATAATACTTGGGGGAGACATGGCTCAAACCCTTGGTATTATCCCTAGAGGCTTTCCAGAAGATGGCGCACAAGTTCTTGTGAAGAAATAGGGCAGCGCGCAAGTGAGTCCATTTCCCTTAAGGGTAAAACACTTAGGCGCGCAAGTGTTAGTGAATTCTAACACTTAGACCTCAGTCCTCTTGTTTAGACCTTCCATTCCAGGTAAATAATTACCATGGAAGTGTTCGGAAGACCTGAAGAAGACACTTGGGCGTTCAGAGCTCTGTATCTGAATTCTGGAAAAATTCCTCCTCAAATGGGGGGCCCACTAGGGGTATTTATAGGCTGGAGAAGACCCCAGGCGGTTATCACTTAGGGCGTGCAAGTCACTTGCGCAACCATTAGGCGGCGCGCAAGTCACTTGCGCGACCATTAGGTGGCGCACAAGTGTACTTGCACGACAGTGAGGGAACTTGCGCGACGCATGTGCATTTGAAGCTTTGTTCATTCCTTTGTCGATTTTTGATGTTTTCTTCAAAGGATTATCCAATTTGTGCTAAGTCATTTCCATTTTCATTCCTTTAGACAATGTGATGAAAAGGAGCATCAACAATGTCTATAACTTTTTCTTGACAGTAATATTAGACTTTAGGTAAGCCCTCCTAATGCCAACGAGAAAGAAACCTAGATGTTTACAGAGTATTTGTTTCCATTGATCTCGATTAAATTATATTTGAATTTAATTATTAGAATAAATATTATTTTGAAGACTAAGGAATAATTTTATTCAAGTTTTATTAATCACTAATATTAACTAGGTAATAAAAAATTATTTATTTATTAATAAACAATTTTTTTGGGAATATATATTATATATTTATTCGTTGGATTGAAAATATAATATTTATTTTATTTATCGAATGTTATTAATAAATATTTATTAAATATATTGGGAATTAAATATTTATTTATGAATAAAAATATTTATTTGGTTATCAAATAAGTGCTATAGGAGTTCGAATGGACCAATAATGAGTCCGGTGACAAATATTAATTAACATGACCATTTCATAATAATTATTATTGCGCAAGTTGGAGCACACCACAAAATAATAATAATGATACTATTATTATGTGTCATGATGTTTATTAAAAGTTTTAAATGTTATTTATGGTCGACATTAAATTAAATAATTTTTTTACATAAACCCTAACTCTATAAATAGAAGTTTATGTCCATTTTATATTGCATCAAAAAATTAAAAATAGAGAATTGTTATGCACAAATAATTCTCTCTTGCCTCCTTCTCTATCATTCTCAAGAATGATAAAAACAATAGATATTTCATCAAGAACAATGACTGAACAATCAATAATGAATAATGAAATACATTTAATTTATCGCACTAACACTATAATATTGAGTGGTGTTGTTTGGAGATCATTAGAGCACATTTGGATCACTATTAGAGGGATTCTATCCTTGGATCCTCATAGGACAATGAAGAAAATTCCAAAGGGTATTTTCGAATAATCAATGTTCATCAATAAAGAAAGATTCTAATCCCAGGTATTAATTTCTCCAAATATTAATTAAATAATTTATAAATTTGATGTGAAGGATCCTTGAGCATTGTTACATGAAATTGTTATGAAAATAAACTTTAATATATCACCCACCAATAAACACTTCCACTTAGCCCGAAACCATAAATTGGTATACGAAGGTTCACATTTAAATTTATAATTATTAGTTTTATTGTTGATCCATACACAATCATTATTGAATTTTTATTTCTTATTACTCATTCTTTAATCTCATTTAAATTAACATGCCTTGACATATTAATCACAATTTTTCATTATTTCATTTTCATAAGGGTTTAAGAATAAATGAAGAATGATGAGAGATTCCATCAAGAATTGGAAAATCATTGGATTGTAAAACTGGGTTACATGGCGTGTAGCTGGAGTACACACCATGTTCCCATGGAGATTGTACCTAGATGCGCCGAGTAGTTAATTACACATGGTGAATTTACTACACACCGCGTGTTGACCAGGCCATCCTGTCAAACAGAATGTAGATACATGGTCTATTGCTGGTATGAACATGACTTGTAGTCCAACTAAGCTAACATGCCAAATCCCTAGGCATATGATTCATATACAAGGCAAATGTGGTACATGATATGTAGTTGGAATATACATGCCTTATAGTCACCCATTAATGAAAAAAAATAAAAAATTACATTAAATTGTAAATTGAAGCATTAAAACCTTATATTATTTATTGGCACACCAATGTGTGTTTGAAAATATTATAATGGTTTTAAGTAAAATAAAATTCTCAATTAATTTATTAAAATTACTTTTTCATTTTTTGTTCTGTCATTTGTTCCATAAATTCCATAGTTGATTGGTATCTCTAACTAGTTTTCTGATCATCATTAAGATAAAAGGGAATTGATTAATTAATTGAATCATGTTTATCTTAATAAAAAATAACAAAATAAATAAATGAATGCTAGAAAATTACTTTTTCTTATTCGTTACATGTATGACTGATCATGAGCTTGGATAAGACCTATGTATGTGTTGTCATTAATTTAATTTAATTACTTCATGGGTTTGAAATTATTTATTATTAAATTAAAATATAGCCTATGTTTCATCCCTCCATTCAATATTATATAGGATCTATGTGTGTAAGGATATTTTTTTAATCTTCTTTAACCAATCCTTTGGTTCCCCTCACTTCCATGTGAATAATAAATACTTGTAATTAATGGAGCATCCCAAGTCATGTGGAGGAAGTTAAATACGGAACTTTGATGATGCTGACTCGATGATACAAGAATATATAGGCAGAATGTTGTAACTCATACCAATACCATCATATGGTGTTATTCCACTAGGTTATAAGTTGATTTAATGTACGCTCATTAAATCAACTGTTAGATAACCTCATGGTTGGGTCATTTAATTAATTAATTAATTTCTATCTATGCATTATTTATTTTATGTATTGATGTCCACAATCACATATATTATTGAGAAATTAAAAAAAATAGAATTTAAATAAATAGATTATGCATAAATGTTTTATCCAACGTGGTCCATTAATTAAATATAATCCACTTAATATTAACAAGATAAGTAAATGATAAAAAAAGATAAATTTTATGCATAATTAATTTCAATCCATTAACCTAATATTAATTCGGAATATGCCTTCCATTAATTAATTGGGAATGAAACCCTTGAACTAAGTGTAGTATATGGTAAAGTTTTGGATAATTTATTTTATTGGGAACTTATCATGAGGGTTTTGGGTTGACTTAACCAAACATGTATTGAGTTTAATGGACAAAGTCTGTTCAATAAAAATTTGGATGCAAGTGTTAATAATATCAATGTTAGGATTTTAGGATAGGGGAATTAACTCAATGGATAAAAGAGCTACAAGTCCAAAGTTGGCCATATTTACAACCTAATTACTTATGGATATCAAGTTCCAATTTTGGATCATTAAGAAAATTATTGGGGATCCTTTCCACTAGAATGTTAAAGCAACTAGACATTCCAAGTTCAATAGTGAGGGATATTGAGACCTGATAAAATAGTGGGATATTTCAAATAATTAACTAATTTTTTTATCATTTCACAAATAATTTGTATTATAGAAAAATTAGTAAAAATATTCACTTTTAATTTGTAGAATTAAATGTAAATATCATCATTCAAACTATTCCAATTATCAATACTAAAAAAATATCCTAATAGAAAACAAATTCTAGGAGTGGTTTAGATTACTATGGGTTATTCTACGCTGTGAACAAAAATCATAAATACAGAATCATCAATGCCTGATCCACCCTCTAAAGAGGCAAGTGATAAGAGTTCTTTTTTTATGAAATCAATTTGTGTTATATGATAGATGTTCAATGTTTGATGATATCATTGACGTATCTTGAAATAATGAAGTATAAAAAACATAGATAGATATAGCATGATACACTGCCTATGTGGTCTATACTTGGAGAGATCTAGATAGTAACGTTTTGATATTTCCATCACATAATATGACTTTGTCTTTTCAGGATCGACTTCAATACCACGATGGCATACAACAAAGCTGATAAAGTTTCCTGAGGTTACCCCAAAAGCACATTTTAAGGGGTTCATATTCAAATTAGGTTGTCGAAGCATGCGGAATATGACTTCTAAATCACCCAAGTGATTTGAATGTTGTTTGGATTTGACCACCAAATCATCCACATAACATTCAGAAAACATCCCTAAAAAGGGTTTGAAGATACGATGCATGGCAAACTGATATGTTTCACCTCCATTCATTAAGCCAAAGGGCATTACCTGGTAGGAAAACACACCCTAACGGGCTCTGAAGGATGTGGATTCCTCATCTTCTGGGGCCATTCAGATTTGATTATATCCGGAGTATCCATCCATGAAGGAAAGTGATTCATAGCCAGCTGTTGCATCAATTAAATGTTTTGTAATCAGAACTGGGAAATCATCCTTAGGACAATGCCCATTAAGATCTCTGAAATCGATGCAAACTCTAATTTTTCAGTTCTTCTTCTTTACAGGGACAATATTAGCCAACCACTTGGGATATTGAACTTCTCTGACGAAGTTAGCTTTGATAATATTATCCACTTCATCTTCAATTTTGGAAGCATAAGTTGGGTGTGTTCTTCTCTCGGCTTGCTTAAATTCTTGATGTTCTTCTGGTAAACCCAAATGATGAGTTGCAACATCAGGATCAAGCCCAGACATCTCTGTATAGTTCCAATCAAATATGTCTCGATTTTTCTTTAAAAAGGAAATATACATCTCTTGTTCTTCAAGAGTCATGGCCACACTGATTAAAGTGGGGTGTGGATCTTCTTTTGTACCCAGATTTATTTCCCTGAGTTCATCCATGGTGGTAGAGATACCCTCTTTAAATGCTGGAGGAGAATCTCTGAGATCTTCCTCTTCTTCATCAACATGTGTTATTTCTTCCATTTCTACTTGCATAGTAGATGATAAAGCATAATTTCCATGATCACAAGAGATGTTAAAATTTGAACATCTTGAAAAAGAAGCTTCCATTTCTGACCCGATTGATGATGAAGGGTCTTCCTTGGGAAATAAAGAGGAGATGATGAATTTAGAATCAATATCATTGTTCACCTCCGATGTTGCTATAACTTCTTCTATCCTGATTGGTGAAGTATAGACTTGTTGTATTTTAGCAGATGAAATGAAGATTTCACCATTTGGGCTTTAATCACTGCTTGGTGGGTTACCAATTTCTCCCGTGTTGTCTGGCTCGATTGCCGTAATTGACATTATGGATCTTTCCATAAGGGTATTTTTATTTGGGTCTATCTTGTCAATTTGACTGATAGGAAACACATAATCTATACTCACATGTGTAAATGGATTTACTGGAATCTTCTCCAAACCATATGGAGCATTAACTTTGGTAATCTCCTTTGTTTTGGATTTCTCCCTTCCCTTCATGTGATAGAATTATGCCTCAATGTATTGAGATTCACATGTATTGAATTGGGCCATATCACGATACAATGTCCCAACTTGACCATCGAAACAATATTTGAAACATTGATAGTATGATGAATAGATAGCTGCATGTTGATATATCTAGGGTCTTCCAAACAAGATGTTGAAGGATGAGTCTTGATCAACAACCATGAAATCTAAATTGGATACCAGATATCCAAACTGAGTTCTGAGTGTAACTTCGCCTAGTGGTTCTGGTTCATTTTTATCATATCCATGCAACATCATGGTATAAGTAGATAAATCATATTTTGTGAGGCCCAATCGACGAAGTGTCCGAATGGGCATGAGGTTGACTCATGAACCATTATCAATGAAAGCTCTTCAGACGTCTATGCCATTGAACTTTCCAGATAAGTACAAAGGTCTAATATTTCCATGCACGACATCATCTTCATCTTCATCAGTAAAAGATATTACTACATGGAATTCTACAAGATTATTCTCTATGTGATAGACTTCAGCTGCAACAATTTCAGTTTCAATCTCTTGAAGACTTGACAAAGCCTCAATGAGTGCTTCCCGAAGATCATTTGATAAATTCAAGGCATCAAGAATTGATAACTTGGCCGGTACTTGGGCCAGGTGCTTCAATATATCATACTTTTGATCCAAAGGTCTGCGTTTCCCAACAGGAACATGTGGTTTAGCAGGTGTCTTGGAAGATGATGCTTTGGAAGTTGATGCATATTGTATTGGGATAAGAGTTAGAAATATTCCTGGCTTTGGAAGATTAGACTGATTAGATCCATTTACTTGCTGAGAGGAAGAAGATGGAACCATCAATCGGTCTTCTAGAATAACTATGCCAGGACAAAATTTTATATTGGTGGAAGAACATTCTTGTTCTTGTTGAGATCACTGAAGGGCTCTGCCACGAGTTTCTACTACATACACAGTTCTAGTAGGGGTAGAATTAGAATAGTGCCTTCTGAAAGATCCACGTCTTCCCCTGTATCCTGAGCCTTTGGAACTTCCTCTGATTACTCTCTTTGATATAAGGAATTCGAGCTCATAAAAATCAAAACTGCAACTGGCATATGGATCTGTTAATTGAATCATATTAACAAAACCGAAAATCAACTCTTTATCTGATGAAGACTCTGCCTGATTAGCCTGTTTAGGCTGTGCCTTTTGGTGGGACGGTGCCCATTGCTTCGAAGTAGATAGCATGAAATATGCTAGATTCAAAGACAACATAGGCTTTGACACATACTCATCTTCTTCTGATTGTTCCTCATTAGAATTGTGTTGTTTCTTTGAAGATTTTCCCTCTGATGAAGAGGGTTTTCCTATGGCATTCATGGCAGAAGGCACAATTGGTTTTTTCAATTGTGTTTGCAAAATAGCATGAGTTTAGTTGATCATCTTTCTGACCATCCAATCATCATATTTTTGTGCATTTTTGCTTCTGAATTCTTGCCACTCGCCTTCCTCCTCTGGAACTGTAGCATTAACACATGCTACCTGGGCTGAAGAGCCTTTTAGTTTGACTCTTCCCGAGTCGACCATCTTTTATAGGAGGTCCTTGAAAACAAGACACTCTTTAATGGGATGCCCCAACATCTGGTGAAATGAGCAATAGTTGGGATGATCTTCATATCCTTCTTTGTTTGGCCTCTTGGGCCTTGACAATTGAACCAAATTATTTTCCAGAGCCGAAATGAAATAACCAGGAACATGTTCATTTCAGAAAGAGTAAAATTTGCGTTTCAAATCCTCAATTTTTTTTCGTCATTGATCTCTTTGATCATCTTGGCAAAACGGCCTCTGTTGTTGACACTCAGGAGATGGAGCCCTTCGGGAAGATGATGGTTTTGAAGTAGAAGCAGGTACAGGTGCTTGCTTAAGCATAACTATAGCAGTCTCTACTTTACCCATTATCCTTCCTGGAGTTGATGGAATTACATGAGATTTAGCCTTAGTCTATATAAGAGAATATTCAATCTATTGAGCTATTGAAGTAAGGTCTCGAAACCCTCATATGTGTTTCATAGGGATCAACGGTGTGCGTAATTCTTCACACATATTTTCCACACAGATTGGCAATAGTTCCTCTTGAGGGAGTGCTAAGCTTATGGAATATGTTAATCCCTTCCAACGAGCAATGAAATCTGAGACCCTTTAATTCTCCCTTTGATTACAGTTTGTAAGATAAAAAGCAATTTTCTTTGGAAACGTTGAGCTGAATTGGAGAAGGAATCTTTGGCGAAGATCCTCCCATCCGGTAATTGACTGGGATTGTAAGCTTGTATACCAGAAAAAAGCTGGTCCTTGCAAGGTTTGCATGAAGCATCTGATTTTCACTGATTCTTGCTGCTCCGGAGTTCCCATCACAGGATCTCAACCAGACACATAATGTGTCAAATGCTATTCAAGGTCGCCTGATCCATTGAAAATATGGAATACAGGGTTCCCAAAACATGATGGGGGAGAGACTGAATCTACCCATTCAGGGTAAGCTTTATTTTCTAGTTGAACCAGCGTATGCTTCCCTTCCATAGTCTCTAACCGAGCTGTTAATGACTCAATGGTAGTTATTAACTTTTGAGAAACATCTGGTTGAACTTGGACTTGGGCTGGTGCAATGACTGGAGTTTGGACAGGTATGGCAGTTGGTATTGCAACTGATTTCAGCACTGCCAATTGTTGTTGCACTTGACTCGTAGTATTAGACCTGTGAGGGTGTACTGATAAAGGAGGATATTCTTGATCCATCTCAGTAGATGCAACAAAATCCCTTGGCTGACTGACTCCAGCACGCTTAGGAGGAAGACTACCTTGAAGTAGTTCTGCGTTCAACCTCCTCAATTCTTTCATTTCTTCATCTTATTGTGGAAATATTTTCTCTAGTGAGAGCGATTGGCCTTCTCTAGAGGAAAGATATATAACCTGATTCTTTCCCTTACCCTTTTTTGACTCCTTTCTGAGAGGGAGAAGTGGCTTATTTGAAGGAACACCCATATTTTTGGATAAAACTTTCATTTCGTGTACGCACACCTTCTTCATTTGTGTCTGTGTGTACAACTTCTTGAACAAGAAACTCTTCATCTGATCCCTTTGAGTGAGGCTCATCTGGTGGATTAGTAACAACAACATTGATGAAATTAATTGATGCATAATGCATTGAATCCCTTCCATCAGCATTTCTGTGATATTGTCTTCTGTCATGCCCCTGACGAGACATTGCATTTTGTTGGTTTTATCCCTCAGGAACTTCTTGGCGATCCGTAATTTGGAGAGAATCTCCTGATAATTTGGCTCTTCATTCCTCTTTTGGCTTCTTCCCCAATCGAGAGAAGACCAATTTTCTTTGAGGAGGGGGTTGATGATTTGAAAAAGTCCCCAGTCCGGTGAACTGGGGTTGTTCTTGTTGTTTTTTCTCAGCTCCTCAAATTCTATTTGTTGATTTCGAGGGTTGGTTTAAAAGAGTCCCCAGTCTGGCAAGCTGGGGTGGCTCTTAACATGATATGTCAAAGACTTTCTTAAAATCTCTCCTGATCTTGAAAATATTGGTCTGGAAATTAGCTGGATGCATCAATCGACATCCACTTTTATCACCCGGCTCGAAAGACCGTTGGATGATTTCCGACACTTCTATCACTTGATGATGTGCTTGCTCCATACGAGAGGCCTGTTCAATATTCTCGTTTTCTGGATGAAAGAGTAATTCAACGAATTTTTCTCTGTATTCTTAATTTTGAGAAGAACTAATTGAGGCATGTTCTTGGGAAAGATTTTGATTAAAAACAAAACACATTGACTGTGGTCGGCCATGGGAAATAACATTGCATTAGACCATTTTTGGCGGGCTTTTCTGACTGGAGAGCACAGTGAAATGTAGTGCTCCATGAACACCCCATCATCTGACATGAATACCAGATGGGGCATTGGCAATTATCTGGCGTAATCTTCTTAGTGCGCCAAGGCATGAAAGCTGAAGGGCTCTCTGCTACTTTTCAGCCTTCAGATATCAAGAGAATAATAGAGATGTCATATCAATTTGACATTGTAACCCTTCTATTATCTTAACATTATTTTCATATTCATCATAAGATAATACTTTTTTTTCAATTGACAAAGAGATTTCCATATGTTAAGACGAATATCATGAATTCCATATTCCGTCAACATCTCTGGAATGTCATACTGAGAGTCAGCGAGAGGCCAAAACATGACTAGCACTTCACCTTTTCCAGTTGTTTTCTCATGTTCAGCAATTCCTCTTTATCATTCAATGAAGATTCTTCTACTTGATTTGACCATAGCTAGTTCTTCCATGTTGCTTCATCCGATTCAATAAGATTCGTAGAGAAATCACTAATCAAACTAGAAGATGCATGACTTAGGGGAGGTTCGGAGAATGACCTACATCCTAGGCTCTCTTCCGATTGAGAAAGTATTTCACATACTAGTGATGAAGCATCAGACATGACTGGTTTCACATTTTCAAGTGCCTGAAGATAAGAGGGCTTTCTCAGCACTACATTTTCCACTAAAGCATTTTCCAGGAAATGTGCATCACTACTGCGTAGAGTAATTTCACAGAGAAATTCATCATCATGGGGAGGACCACCATGGTGAGTTACAACAAAATATGATATCTCTTTCTCCTTGGTCTTCTGACCACACAGAGGGTTCATGTGGCTCTCATATGAAGATGAAACTTTGAGATCAACCGAATTATCATGAAGAAAACCTTCATGAGGATGTGTCTATTGAAGACCTTCAGAATTAATGTTCCTACTATTGGTAAATGAGGGAGTAGAATCTTGAATTCCAATAGATAACTTTTGGAGGGCTTCAAGAACTACAGCATTGAGCAAGACCTTGTTATAGATTGGCTCTTGATCTCTTGACTGTGCTGGGTGGGTCATCTTCTTAGATTCCTTCTTGATCGGCTTGGAAACAACTTGTTGATGAAAGTGGATGCTCTGAGTAGGTGTATGTTCCTGACATGGTTGTCCGTATAATATGGGGGAGTATGCCCCACAACCCTCTTGGACTGGAACAGATATGTGTGTTTGTTCCGGAGTGAACTGTTGATGCGTCACTCCACTGGTAGGGATGGATTTATGTGTCTTTCCCTAAGATGTTGATGAAGCTGATATAATATCCTGGAAAGCCTCAAGAATATGACCAGGGATTTGCTTCTTCTCTTTCATCATTGATAGAATATTCTTGGTGACTTCAGCTATCGGAACAGGGATATACGTCCATTCCTTGCTTGGAGTAGGTGTATGTGCCTACTATTGTCCTCATTTTCTTATTAGTTAATCCTGACATTACTCAAGTGTGGGGGTAGAAAGTTGAGTCGGCCTCCTGTTTGTCACCAGAGCGTTCCGACTGACTTCTCTGTGTGCTACCAAACGAGACTGTTGGTAGGCTTGATCAATACTAGCAGGTGCATGTGCCTGCTGATTGCACTTCGCTGAATGTGTTTGACGAGCCCCATCATATGTAGTCATGCGAGCCTGTTGAATAGATAATGATGTATAAACAGGTATATGTTCTTGCCTATAGTACTCCGCCAGAATTTCCTATTGGGATTGGTGTGATGCTGCCAGATGAGTCCGCTGGACATCAGAATTAAAACGGGCAGGTGTGTGTACCCGCTCATTGCTTTCCACAAAGTTAGGTTGGTGGACTTCTCCGGAGATGGTAGAGATGATAACCATCTCACTATTAACGGTATTTCGCCTCTGGCGATTCGTCTTTCCTGCTCGGGTTCCAGGAACCTGAGATGAACGCCTGGAGTCAGTACCCTCATCACATTGAGGGCGCACTGCTACACGAGTCTGGCGGCGATTGTTAATGGGAGCTCTCAGGAAGGAATCATGTCTCCTTGAATTAAGGACTTGAGGGACCTGCTCATTCACATCCTCAGAATATGGGAGTGAATGGTGATTGTGTTCCGGGGATAATGACCCAAAATGGTTGGGGACGACGGTTAGCACTGCCTGATTCTTGATCATTGGTCATCGCTGTCCGGATGACCAGGGTGAATTGTTCACTTGGAGGGCTCGTCGAGTAGCCTCCAGAGTTGGAATAGTACCGTTTTGACGGTACTCCTTAACCAGTGCATTTGATACCCAGCGTTGAAGAGGCTGAGTAGGTGATGTCATCCTCAGAGTGGGCGATGATCCAGCAGGAGTAGCAGCACTGGCATTCACAGCAGCGGTATTCACAGGTGTGAACATGAGAGTAGCCATTTCTTAGAATGCAGAAAATCTTGGAAAAGAGTACCTGTTTGATATAACAGACGTAATCAAGATAAATTCAGCCACTACATCTTTTGGATGAGCACATATATCAATGATTGTTTTTCTTGGCCCTATCATTGAGTTTTAAATAGGGGCCTAACAAATAAGTAAAACATCATTTTAACTTGGTTGAGGATTCATGTCTAGTTCACCATTTTTTCCCTCTGGAATTGGGGATGATCTCATTGATTTAAGATTCAAACATTCCAAGCAGTTTCTAACGGGTTTGTTCGTAGAACCGGAAACATCCAATGATTCCATATCCATTTGAACCTACTTTCCAAAGGTAGTCCTCATTAGTTGTGGACTGATGAGGCTTAGGAATTTTCATTGGTCGAGAGGATGGGAGGTCGGACTCATCACACCTTTTTGAGGGGAATTATTGTCTACTCTGGGACTCTATTTATAGATTTAAGTTATGTTCATGGATCATTATTACATTACCAAGTAAAAAATGATATTTCCTTTAGATCTGACAATCTATGATTGATATGTTGGAAATTTAGAGAATCTTTTATATGTATTCTAGGTTCTTCATTGATAGAGAATCATCTTTATTTGTTAAATATTCTTATTCAATGGTATCCTTTGATACAAAAAAGTCTCTTGGTCATTATGATGACCATAATGGTTTTAAAGCCACTCATTGGGGCACTTGAAGTTTATTATCATTCAGAAGGACATGGATTATTTCAAAGTTGGGATCATACGCATAGATGGGATACCTACGTATCCTTTGTTTTGGAAAAGGAATCAGAACCCACGTAGTTTGAGTAAGGGAGTATGATGTTTATGTATGATTGATGGATCAAAGAAAGATGTCAAGATTACTTTTACACTCTAAGCTCACGTGAGTCATGCTCAGTGTGAGAAACAAGAGGTATTGGTGAAACCAGACAATTGTGCCATGAAAGATGCAATGATGTGGGGCTTATGTGTGTATGACCTCCCAAATAGATGAGGCTTAAGATTTACTTCAGGGAAGAAATCCAAGAACAGGGTCCAAAAAGGTATATGTGCTTCATGGAGATTTGGATACTCTAATCTTGGGGCTTACTCCTAAGGAAGATGCCCAAGTTAGGAGGGGACTTATGATTGGGTTTTACTCCTCAGAAGGAAGCCCAGATCAAAAGGAAATTAAGACTGGTTGAGAGAGATTAAGGCTGGGGCTTACTCCTGAGAAGAAGGCCCAGGTTAAGGGACTTGAAAAATTAAGGGACGTGGGGCTTACTCCTAAGAAGGATGCCCATATCTGAGGGAAATTATGACTGGGGCTTACTCCTGAGAAGGAGGCCCATGAATAGTGTTCTCTCATCTTAAAAGATGAGGTTGAATGAATGAAATCTCTAATTTTAGTGACATAAAAATATGTAAATCACTAGGTTTTGAGAGATGTTCCACAGAGTTCCTTTCAGATAAGTAAGTCAAATAAATAAATCATGCCATAGATGGCTTTGAAGAGTTTCTTAAAGACTGAATCTTGAATAGGAGAGTTGGAATGGCATAAGAGGGGTGAAATGGTCAGGAAAGGCACCAAAATAGATAGGGGCGTGCAAGTCCTGGAAGGCGCACAGGTACTACGTGGGCGCGCAAGTCCTGGCAGCGCACGTATACCTGCGCGACACATGGGTACTTGCACGATTTTCAGCCATTAGGATAATACTTGGGCGAGACTTGGCTCAAACCCTTGGTATTATCCCTAGAGGCTTTCCAGAAGATGGTGCACAAGTTCTTTTGAAGAATTAGGGTGGCGCACAAGTGTGTCCATTTCCCTTAAGGGTAAAACACTTAGGCGCACAAGTGTTAGTGAATTCTAACACTTAGAACTTACTCCTCTTGTTTAGACCATCCATTCTAGGTAAATAATTACCTTAGAAGTGTTCGAAAGACCTGAAGAAGAGACTTGGGCGTTCAGAACTCTGTATCTAAATTCTGGAAAAATTCCTCCTCAAATGGGGGGCCCACTAGGGGTATTTATAGGCTAGAGAAGACCCCGGGTGGTTATCACTTAGGGCGCGCAAGTCACTTGCGCAACCATTAGGTGACACACAAGTGTACTTGCACGACAGTGAGGGAACTTGCACGGCGCATGTGCATTTGAAGCTTTGTTCATTTCTTTGTCGATTTTTGATGTTTTCATCAAAGGATGAACCAATTTGTGCTAAGTCATTTCCCTTTGCATTCCTTTAGACAATGTGACGAAAAGGAGCATCAACAATTCTTTAACTTTTTCTAGACAGTAATATTAGACTTTAGGTAAGCCCTCCTAATGCCAATGAGAAAGAAACCTAGATGTTTACACAGTATTTGTTTCCATTGATCTCGATTAAATTATATTTGAATTTAATTATTAGAATAAATATTATTTTGAAGACTAAGGAATAATTTTATTCATGTTTTATTAATCACTAATATTCACTAGGTAATAAAAAATTATTTATTTATTAATAAACAATTTATTTTATTTTGTGAATATATATTATATATTTATTCGTTGGATTGAAAATAGAATATTTATTTTATTTATCGAATGTTATTAATAAATATTTATTAACTATATTGTGAATTAAATATTTATTTATGAATAAAAATATTTATTTGGTTATTAAATAAGTGCTATAGGAGTTCGAATGGACCAAGAATGAGTTCGATGACAAATATTAATTTACAAGACCGTTTCATAATAATTTTTATTGCGCAGGTTGGAGCAAACCACAAAATAATAATAATGATACTATTATTATGTGGTATGATGTTTATTAAGAGTTTTAAATGTAATTTATGGTCGACATTCAATTAAATAAAATTTTAACATAAACCCTAACTCTATAAATAGAAGTTTATGTCCATTTTATATTGCATCAAAAAATTAAAAATAGAGAATTGTTACACACAAATAATTCTCTCTTGCCTCCTTCTCTCTCATTCTCAAGAATGAGAAAAACAAGAGAGATTTCATCAAGAAAAATTAATTAACAATCAATAATGAATAATGAAAGACATTTGATTTATCACACTCACACTAGAAGATTGAGTGGTGTTGTTTAGAGATCATTAGAGCACATTTGGATCACTATTAGAGGGATTATATCCTTGGATCCTCATAGGACAGTGAAGAAAATTCAAAAGGGTATTTTCGAATAATCAATGTTCATCAATAAAGAAATATTCTAATCCCAGGTATTAATTTTTCCAAATATTAATTAAATAATTTATAAATTTGATGTGAAGGATCCTTGAGAATTGTTACAGGAAATTGTTATGAAAATAAAATTTAATATATCACCCACCAATAAACACTTCCACTTAGCCCGAAACCATCAATTGGTATAAGAAGGTTCACATTTAAATTTATAATTATTAGTTTTATTGTTGATTCATACACAATCATTATTGAATTTTTATTTCTTATTACTCATTCTTTAATCTCATTTAAATTAACATGCCTCTACATATTAATCACAATTTTCCATTATTTCATTTTCATAAGGGTTTAAGAATAAATGAAGAATGACGGGAGATTCCATCAAGAATTGGAAAATCATTGGATTGTAAAACTGGGTTACATGGTGTGTATCTGGAGTACACACCATGTTCCCATGGGGATTGTACCTAGATGCACCGAGTAGTTTATTACACATGGTGCATTTACTACACACCGCGTGTTGACCAGGCCATCCTGTCAAATAGAATGTAGATACATGGTCTATTGCTGGTATGAACATGACTTGTAGTCTAACTAAGCTAACATGCCAAATCCCTAGGCATATGATTCATATACAAGGCAACTAAGGTACATGATATGTAGTTGGAATGTACATGCCTTATAGTAACCCATTAATGAAAAAAATAAAAAATTACATTAAATTGTAAATTGAAGCATTAAAACCTTTTATTATTTATTGGCACACCAATGTGTGTTTGAAAATATTATAATGGTTTTAAAGAATATAAAATTCTCAATTAATTTATTGAAATTACTTTTTCATTTTTTGTTCTGTCATTTGTTCCATAAATTCCATAATTGATTGGTATCTCTAATTAGGTTTCTGATGATCATTAAGATAAAAGGGAATTAATTAATTAATGGAATCATGTTTATCTTAATAATAAATAACAAAATAAATAAATGAATTCTAGAAAATTACATTTTCTTATTCGTTACATGTATGACTGATCGTGAGCTTGGCTATGACCTATGTATGTGTTGTCGTTAATTTAATTTAATTACTTCATGGGTTTGAAATTATTTATTATTAAAATAAAATATGGCCTTTGTTTCATCCCTCCCTTCAATATTATATAGGATCTATGTGTGTAAGGATATTTTTGTAATCTTCTTTAACCAATCCTTTGGTTCCCCTCACTTGCATGTGAGTAATAAATACTTGTAATTAATGGAGCATCCCAAGGCATATGGAGGAAGTTAAATATGGAACTATGATGATGTTGACTCGATGATACAATAATATATAGGCAGAATGTTGTAACTCATACCAATACCATTATATGGATTTATTCCACGAGGTTATAAGTTGATTTAATGTACGCTCATTAAATCAACCGTTAGGTAACCTAATGGTTGGGTCATTTAATTAATTAATTTATTTCTATCTATGCATTATTTATTTTATGTATTAATGTCCACAATCACATATATAATTGAGAAATTAAAAAAATATAATTTAAATAAATAGATTATGCATAAATGTTTTATCAAACATGGTCCATTAATTAAATATAATCCACTTAATATTAACAAGATAAGTAAATGATAAAAAAAGATAAATTTTATGCATAATTAATTTCAATCAATTAACCTAATATTAATTCATAATATGCCTTCCATTAATTAATTGGGAATGAAACCCTTGAACTAAGTGTAGTATATGGTAAAATTTTGGATAATTTCTTTTATTGGGAACTTATCATGAGGGTTTTGGGTTTACTTAACCAAACATGTATTGAGTTTAATAGAAAAAGTCTGTTCAATAAAAATTTGGATGCAAGTGTTAATAATATCAATGTTAGGATTTTAGGATAGGGGAATCAACTCAATGGATAAAGGAGCTACAAGTCCAAATTTGGAAATATTTAAAACCTAATTACTTTCTTAAGGATATCAAGTCCCAATTTTGGATCATTAAGAAAATTATTGGGGATCCTTTCCACTAGAATGTTAGAGCAACTAGACATTCCAAGTTCAATAGTGAGGGATATTGAGACCTGATAAAATAGTGGGATATTTCAAATAATTAATTTATTTATTTATCATTTCACAAATAATTTGTATTTTATAAAAATTAGTAAGAATATTCACTTTTAATTTGTATAATAAAATGGAAATATCATCATTCAAACTATTCCAATGATCAATACTAAAAAATCTCCCAATAGAAAACAAATTCTAGGAGTGGTTTAGATTACTATGTGTTATTCTACGCTGTGAACAAAAATCATAAATACAGAATCCTCAATGCCCGATCCACCCTCTAAAGAGGCAAGTGATAAGAGTTCTTTTTCTAAGAAAACAATTTGTGTTATATGATAGATGTTCAATGTTTGATGATTTCATCGATGTATCGTGAACTAATAAAGTATAAAAAACATAGATAGATATAGCATGATACACCGCCTATGTGGTCTATACTAGGAGAGATCTAGATAGTAACGTTTTGATATTTCCATGTAATGTTTTCAAATAAATCTTAGAGAGGGTACCCTAGTTGGGCCTCACCTAGTCAATATCATTAGATATGTTGAGCGCATATAGATTCTATGTTTTGAACTCCCCAAAGAACTGGGAATCGATACCATTATAGAATTAATCCATCAAAATTTTCTAGATTTGTAATGAATTTTAATATTAACAACATTGAGATGTCTCTGCAAGATCTTCTCACTCTTCTTCTCCATGTTGATAAAGATACTAAGTTCTAAAAGAATACCATCCTTATGGTGAAAAAAATAGAAAGAAAAAGTGAATAAATATAAGTCCTAATTTTTTTCACACCCTTCTAATAAAGTAAAGATCAAGGGGAAAGAAATTGAATAAGATGTTTTCTATTTTACACGAGGCAAGAAGGGTCACTAGAAGAAAAACTACACCCAGTCAAAGAAGCAAGGGGAAGCATCAGGAGAATTTTTATTGAGTGTAATTTATTTATTTTTACAAATTGGGTATTAGAAATAACTTTTGGTTATACCATATGGATTTAAATATAGGAACTAAGTAGATTCAAGAAGATTGAACAAGGGGAGGAAGATCTGCAAGAAACCAACAGAGTAAAACTTACTGATGTAATTATTGGAGGCTACCACCTCACATTGTCAACCAGAATGATATTGGTTTTAATGGTTTATTATTATGTGCCTTCATTTACAAAAAAACATTATTTTTATATCCATACTAGATACAGATGGATTTATTTTCAAATTTATGAATAAAATATTCTTCTTTTAAAAAGATAACATTTGTTATTGTAAGGCACATTTAAATAATGGAATTTATGTGTTTTGGATTACAAAAATGATGTAATGTAAAATTGAAATGAAGTTAATTCAGATGACACATACAACACCCATATTTGGAATTGCTAACTAGGTTATGTAGATGAAAAGTGCTTGACTAAATTACATCAATATAGATAAGTAGATTCTTTTCAAATAAAACCACTTGTTGTATATCACACACGTTTACAAGGAAAAATTACTAAATCCCCTTTTAGTGGGAAAGGTGAAAGGGATAAAGATATTATTTAATTAGTTCATACCTATGTGTGTGGACCATTTCCTATTGAGAAAAGTGGTGGGTACTCATAATTCTTAAATTTTACTAATGATTTTAGTAGACAAGGATATGTCTACTTAATGAGGTGTAAGTCAGATTATTTTAATAAATTCAAGGAATACAAGAATGAATTTGAGAACAATCTGGGTATGAATATTAAAAAAAATTGCTTAAAACTATGGTGGAGAATATCTTAATCAATAATTAATTGAATATTTATGAGAGTTCTGGATAATATATCAACTCACTCCTCCATATACACCTCAGTGAAATGGTGTAAGAGAAAGGAGGAACCACACCTTTTTAGACATGGTGAGATCAGGGATGATTCATGCAAGTCTTATAGTATAATTTTAGGGATACTCATTACAAAAAACAACATATATACTAAACCGAGTGCCAACTAAATCAAGATATAATATACCATACCAATTAAGGAATGGAATGACACTTTTGTTGTATTACATACATATGTGGGTTTGTGAAGAAGTTGTTAAGTATTATTCAGTTAACAAGATTGCACCTCATGGAACAAAGTGTATCTTTATTGGATATCTTAAAGAAACAAAGGGATACTATCTATAAAATACTTTAGAAAAAATTTCTGGTTGAAAACCATCCCACATTTATTGACATGGATATTATCTCTAAAAGAGATTTTTTGTGCGAGATAGAATTTGATGAAATATTGGCTAAAGATACTAAAGAGTTTGCACAAAAACATATTCCAAAAAGACTTGTGGAAAAATAAATTCTCTCAGGGACATAATTATTGTGTAGGAGTTCTAGAGAGGTTATAGAACTATAATAGTATGGTTTTCTAGTAAATAAGGACGGTGACTCATTAGTATTAGATAATTGGTATTCTCTAACCAATATGGAAGAAGTAATTTGAAAATATGTTTCTAAGTAGAAATATGCCATGAATTATGAAATAGATTCCAAATACTAAATCAATTCTGGATTTTGGTATACCCTATAGTATATTTAAAGAATGTTGGTTGAAACTGGGTATTCAAGAAGAAACTAGACATGGAATTACAAGTTAGCACCTATATGGTGTGACTGGATGCAACATTTTTTAAACAGTGTAAATGCATTGAATTCAAAATAACCTTTTAAATAGTTGTAATGTTGAAATCCATCATAATTATAAATTACATTGTGGATTTACATGATTATGAGATGTGGAAAATGGATGTCATAAACTTATTCCTTAATGGGAACCATTAGGAAGTTTTCTATATGGAACAACCCAAAGGGTTTTTGACTACAAAGGATGCCAACAATATATTATTGTTATAAAGATCCATTTAGAGATTAAAACAATCTTTCCTATTATGAAACATTCATTTCGATGAGACCATAAGAGAATTTGATTCCATAAATAATTAATGCGGTCCGTGTGTCTATAAAATATTTAGTGATAGTGTAATAATTTTTTTAATAGTATATATTGATGTCATGTTATTCATTTGAAATGAAATACTAGTCTAATAGCCGGTTAAGTCATGATAAATTCTTCACTATAAAGAACATCAGAAAGGAAACATATATTTTGGGATCAAGATTCATCATGATTGATCTAATAGGTTACTAGGCCTTTATCAAATTACATACATTTAAAAGGTACAAAAAATATTCACTATGGAACAATCCAAGAGGATATTGTTTCCAATCCCTCATGAAATTCATATTTCTAGAAAAACAATTCCTCAAACACATAAGGAAAGAAATAGAGTATAAATAAATCTATACGCTTCAGTGATTGGGGTATTCATATATAATATTATATGTACTAGGCTAGATGGAACTTATATATTAAGTGTAGTTGGAAGATATCAAGATGATCCAGGTGAGCACCATTAGATGGTAGTCAAGACTATCCTTAAGTATCTAAGCCATACTAAAGATATGTTAATGGTTTATATAGATGATGTCGAACTATTAATCACATAATATGAAGATTCTAGTTTCCAAATTGATCAAGATGGCATTAAGTCACGAATGAGATACATCTTCCCTTTGAATGGAGGTGACATGATCTAGAAGAGCTCAATGTAGGATGTGGTTATAGATTCTATTGTAGAGTAGGATTATATTTCAGCGTTTAAGGAAGATAAAGAAGTAGTATGGATGCCAAAATTCATCCAAGATCTTGATGTGGTACCTAGTAATAAAGATCCTATGACACTCTATTTTTATAACTCCATAAGAGTGGCTCTTACAATAGTGCCAAGGTCACATCAACATATGATGCAAATAAATTGAATGTACCATCCTCTAAGAGATTTTTTAGAGAGGTGAAGTTATTATGAGAAGTATTTATTTGGATGAAAACATGGTAGACCCCTTTATTAAATCCTTGACTCATGAGAAACATGACTACCATATGAGGTCTACTAGTTTAATGGTTTTAGTTAGTTGTATCTAGTAAAAGTAAGATTTTTTTGGAGTTGGTGTTCTACGATTAACTGTTTGTACTTTTATTACACGTATATTCAACTTATTGAATATTAATTAAACTTACAAATACATATTTATCATTTGTATTCATGACTCTAATGTAATAATGTCTTAGAGTACACATCACATTAATAAGGTCAAACAAGTTCCATGCTATGTTGACAACCTTGATGTGTTGTGATTAAATTGTTAAATAATGTTCAATGGTTTGATAATGTACTATGATGGAATACATAGTACATAGAATATCAGGTGTGAGTAAAAGTAAGTAGATGAGGAATATTCTCACAAAGTTCTCACATGGTAATATTCAAGATGGGAGATTATGAGAATGGACCCCCTAGTAGAAATTCTGTATGTTTGGGTGTCTTTGGATATTTCTATCTGTGAGCATGTGAGATGGTCCTTATAAATTAATGTTGTTATTAATACATGTTATGACTCACACACTTAGATTTATATCATCAACCATGGTGATAATAGTTCATTGTGAAGTTTGATAGGTTGGTTGCGTCAAGAGTGACATGTCCTTAATTGATAAGTTGATGTAGGATTTGTTTCTTACATCTTTACGGAAGCTCATATCTTATCCAATTGATTGTAATGGTACTATTTCCCTAACTTCCATGGACATGTTTTAACAACATTTTTATTTCCGATATTCAATGAAATACATATCGAGAATATAGGTTTGTGACACAATTGCGATACTTTATTGATGAGATATTGAGTCAAAGAAATTATATCTCACATTGAGTGTTTGTTTGTGGTTATCTTCATTGATACATTAAGTTGTTTCTATTGGGTTCCTTGACCTATTGATACAATGTATTCTTGGACTTTAGACAATCCTGCCTAATGCCAATGAGAAATAATCCTAGAGGGGTACACATAAAGCATTTCTGTTGATCTCGATTAATTCGTATTTTAATTTAATTATTGGAATAAATATTATTCTCAAGACTGAGGACTAATTTGATTGAAGTATTATTTATTTCTAATATTCACAAGGTAATAAATAATTATTTGTTTATTAATAAATAATTTATTTGATTACTTGAATATATATAAGATATTTATTCTCTCGATTGTGAATAAAATATTTATTTTATTTATTGAATATTTTTAATAAATACCTATTTTCTAGATTGTGAAAATAATATTTATTTATGAACAAAAATATTTATTTCTTTTTTTAATACATTTTAGAGGTGGTTTAATGGACCATGGCCGAGTCTAGTGATAAATATTAATTAACAAGACCATTACATAATATTTTTTTATTGTGAAAGTTCTCACACATTACAAAATAATAATAATGATATTATTATTATGTGAAATGGGATTTATTAATGGTTTTAAATGTTATTTTATGACTGAAATTAAAATAAATAATATATTTACCTAAAACCTAACTCTATAAACATGCGGTTATGTCTACTGTATATTTCATCCAAAAAACTAAGAATATGGAATTTTTGTGCACAACGAATTCCCTCTCGACTCCTCCACATATCTCTTTCTAAAGAATGAAAAACCCAAGAGTTTTTTATTCAATATTAAATAATGGGAGATGAAGAACGAACACCATAATACATTCAATTTGTCTGTCTTGTGCCCATAGATCATGTGGTGTTTTTTGGAGATCATTAGAGCACATGTGGATCACCGCTAAAGGGATTCTATCCTTAGATCATCATAGTAAAAAGATGTAAATATGAATGGTTATTTTCGAATGATTAACATTTATCAATGATGAATGTTACCAAGCCCTGTTATTTATTTCTTTGTATATTAAATAAATTAATTATAAATATGACATGCAAGATCCTTTCTCATGGTTTCGAGAAGTGATTATTAAAACAAATTTTAATATATCACTCACCACTTCATTCTTATGCTGCACTCAGAACCATAAAATAAAGTCTTATTGAAAGTTGGTGCATTGATGTTAGTTAAAAAAATAAGCCCCCAAATTCATCAACAATGGAAAATGAAATGAATAACCTTATAAATGATACTTTTAGCAGTGAAAGAAAACATATTTAGCAGGAAAACATATATTTAAAACTACATGTGGTTTCTAAAAATAGAAACGTGACAAATGATGTTTTTTGGACTATAGGAAAACCATATCATGATTGAAAAATATCATTGGATCCTCCCCTTAATGCTGTAGAGACTAATTTAAGAGAGAATGTTACTGAGTAGACAAATTTATCTCATGATTTAGTTGATGATGGAAATAATGTTCTATACGAAGGATGTATGAAATATTGAAAACATTATTTTCTATTTAAGGTCTACCATATAAAATGCCTATTAATAATTAAAAATAAGGAATTTTACAAGACATTGCAATGTTAAAATGGTGAATTTCCAAAATTTAAGATCCCTTATTGTTTTAATAATATGAAAAAGGTTTTCAACAATATTGATTTGAATTCTAAAAAAATATATGATTTCTCAAATGACTGTATGCTTTATTGGGGAGAGGATTCATGTAGACATGATTGTAAAAAATGATCATCTATTTTATGGAAGTTAATGGTTTATCTTGAAAGTCAAAATCAATATACTACTTTGAAGAATATGAAAAAACAAATAGTTATAAATGTGTTCTGTTATTTCCCATTAAATCCTTGATGGAAAAAATTATTCATATCATCACAAACCACCAAACACATGAAGTGTCATTCTATAAATAATAACAATGGATGTTAATGTGACATTTGAGATATTAAAACTGTTGGAATACATTTGATTCATTACATTAAGATTTCTTATCCAATCCTAGGAATGTGGTATTGGAATTAGATGCCGATAGATTTAAACCATAGGGGAATTTGAGCACTAGTTATAGTATTTGGATGATTATTTTGATCCCTTACAATCCACCTTCATTGACGTGTATGAAAAAAATTCTTTTATCATTTCAATGATTATTTTTTGAAAAGAAATTCTTGTAAATGGCATTGACATATAATTGCAGCTTCTAATTAAAGAAGTTTTCAAGTTATGGAGAAACAATGTTGAGACATATGATGCATCTTCTAGAACAATGTTCAAAATGAAAGACGCTATAATGTAGGCCATTAATGCCTTCCCTAGACATGGGGACATACCTAGTTGAAAAAATTATATAGGTCTATCTTATCCTATTTGAAACATTGATTTTGATCCCAAATGACTATCTTTCTAAACAATGGTTCTTCTTGTGTAATGTTTCTAAGGATCATTGAATCATTGTGGGGGGGGGGGGGGAGATCAGTGATAGTCTTTTTAAAAAATTATCTTTATGGACATTAACCCTTATAACTTATTATAGTTTTTTCCTTATTAATTATTAGTGAACACATATGCATGAAAATTTGGAAAATTAAAAAATTCACATAAGTGTTTCAAGGTTCCACCTTAGTGTGAGAATCCTATATTCTTCACAAAGCCACTCCCATGGGTCTATATAAATTCATTATAATTAATAAGTGAATAAAAAATTTAATTAGTCCCTTATTGTGCATATTATATCTCCATATATGAAATATTATAATCAATTTTGTCATTTTAGATATTTTTATTACAATATTTGAGCCACAAAAAATGTATGTAACTTTGTGAAATCTGCTCCAACAAAGGCCCATTCAGAACTCTATCCAATGGGCCTAAATCTAATGGCCTCCAAAAAATGAATAATTTTTGAAACTATTTCTTTTAAAAAACCAATTTTCTTTATGTTTAGACACACATCGTGCCTCATAATGTTCAATATGAAACTCTACCAAATATTCAATATCTGTTTCTCCTATGTATAATCTTTCGAACATTATTCTGTCTGATATTCTCACCAAAATTTATGTCCCAACAAATTCAAAATGAAACTAAACATTTTATGGAAACCCACTTTGAAAAAAATTATGTAGTACTTTAGCATCTTGAATACATGAATAAATACTAGTATAATTTATTTTACACTTCTATTTGTAGGTGTTATAGAAATAGCAAAGAAGGGAAACCTAAAATGGTTTCCCAGTCACACAAATTCGTAAATTTAAATTTATTAGATATTTTAAATTCATTTGAGCACTTATGAAACATTTTAAACACTTCTAGATTATTCTAGAATCTTATTATATTCTAAAAAACTTTCTAATTCACATATTTACTCAAATTAAAAATTTATAAACTTCTACAATATGTTTTATCTGAAAATTGATGGTCCATAAATTTAATGTCTGAAAACATATCTTGAACTCTCTTCACCTATCTAGTTATCTTGACCTGATTTAAATACATAACATTGAATCATTAAAGTATATGTTTATCAGTTCAAACATTTTAGACAATTTTTTTTAAATGGAAATCCTTATGAAATATCTATTTAATGGAATTTCTTAGGAAAATATTATCCGATGGAATTTCTATACCATAACTTCAAAACTTCACAAATTTGAAATTCAGTCTTTCTATGTCATATTTTATTAACCCATTGAACTAAAAAATTCTATAAAACCAAACAAATAAATCTTTTTTAGCCAATTATCTAATCTTATAGAAGATGGTTGACTATATTTTTGAAACTTCTAAAGAGTTTAGTTTCCTGCACCATCTCTGTCTGGTAGCAACTTCAATAGATCAAACACTTTCTCAATCTATTTTTTTTATTATTCTACATCCATTATTGTCTATCTTGAATGCTATGTTTGATAATAAAATTTAACTTTTATATTTTTTAAAAACCTTCTTTATCTACTCAATTCCCATCATGGTGCTTTAAACTTTCTTAAAATCGTTTTTTGGAAACCTGTATTTGAAATTTTATGTTCTTTCCCTTTCATTTTTCACTGATATTATATTTGAGTAAAATTTATTCTTGGATTTATATCACATTTTTACACAATGATAATATCATAAAAACAAATCTTTTAACTTTTCAAAAACATCATCTATGCAACATATGATATAGTCAGTTTTTCACATCAGTTTGATCAGGTCTATTTGCTACATCAGTCCGATCAGTTCTGTTTGATAAGAAACCTTGTAACATTTGAGATTCTTAAAAAAAACCTTATCTTATTGGACATATTTAAAAATTAAAATCTTTATCTTCTTACAATTTTCATGAACTCAACAATTTTCACTAAGTCAAAATTTAAAAAATACTTCACATGAAGTTCTTCATCTTCATACAACATGGAAAATACAAAACAAGACTTTATGATAAATACATTATACAATGATCTATGTTTGGTTAGTTTCTTACAATATATATGTATATTTATTTTCTTCAGTCGGGTCCTTATAAAGCATCATTAAAAACCATATAGCTTTAACAAATTAAAACATCTGGTTTCCAGGAAACATCTCTGTTTTTTACTTCTCTATCCGATAAGATTTATCTGAATAAACCTCACTTTCTCTTTTATAAAAACTCTTAGATCATGAAAGGATTTCATAATTTTTAGTAACATTGAAGAACAGTTTCGACATCATTTGATTTTGAGAGTTATAAAGTTAGAACATTCTAATTTTTTGATTTTATTACATATATTATCCGACAACTTTGTTATACTATCGACATCCGAACTATCAAACTATATTAACATGATTTATTGAAACTAATTATTTTTTTTTGAAAAAATATACTTCGAAATTTCTTTTTATAAAAAATAAAACTTTTTTAGCAAAACAGAAAAAAGGATCTTTAATCTCCCCCTTTTTATTTTTTTAAAATATTCATTAATAACTTTTTATACTAAAAATATTTTATCACTAATAATTTTTCACAACTAATTTTTTTAACAACTCAAAATTTTCAAATTTTACCAAAACATAACCTTTATCAAAAGAGAATATCTTGATACCACACTACAGGATAGAGTAATGTTTTTGAATTAATTATACCCCTTAGTGAAAAAAAAATTGTGGCTATATTAAAATAAAATCTTCCTTAATTTTATCTTATCTAATTTTGTTACAAATTCTCATGTCACAAAATTCACTCACTCCTTTTTGTTTCATCCTCCATTTTTTGATAACCTCAAATTCAGATTCATTAGAGAAAGAAATGTATAAATCCTTTACCAAAATTTTACTATATTTATACCCTTTTAAATATATTATAAAGTATAACGGGGGTGGTTTTTCTTCTTGATTTTAAGAAGAAATATGTGGAGGATGAATGCGAAGTTGTAGCCTCAAATCCACAAAGAATTATTTTGGATTTACTTTTATGAAAACATCAGAAATATGATAATTTTTATAAATATATTCTCCAAACACAACACTATCTAAGGGGAATGACAATATTTTCAAATTCTACTATTTATATTTAATATTTATTTCATTATAATATTATTAATTTTCTTGGCTTTAGTTGCTAATTAATGCAATGATCTCCATAAATGAAATAAAGTGTTATTAATTTTTCGATGAGTTTTATGTGTATAAACTATAGAATAAAATATTAAACAAATTTATTTGGGAATCAAAAAACATTTGTAAATCATGGATCATTACATTCTTCACCCCTTGAGAAATTTCATACTAGAAATTTCAATTGATATTTTCAGTTGAAAATAGTTGAGGGAACTTCTGTTTCGATTTTTATTTGTGTTCCCATGTCACCTCTTTCATTTTTATAGTTCTGCAAATGATTTATTATAATGTGGGTTGTCTTGATGCGTATAAATTTGTCTTTACGGTCCAAGATCTTCACTAGAAACTCTTTATAATTGAGTTCACTCCCTATTTATACCACTTATGGATTCAATACATGTGAGGGATTTGTTATACGTACATTCATAAGAGAGATACAAAGAGAAAATCATGAACTTAAGGTAGGTTTTGTGGAAGTTCTAGCTGACAAAACCTTAATCCAATATGATATGTAATATAAAATTAGATAATGTAGCTTGGGATGAGATTTCATTTCATTCAAAACTGAATTAATCTCTATAATGATGGTATTCAAAGGAAAACGTTTTACCCATATTCAAAATCTAGTTCACTTAGATGTTTGTAAAAATATCCCTTCTTCCATATCTAAGTAGATTTTATATTTTTTTGGATGGGTTGGAAATTTTCTATAATTTATTACACAATGTAAGGTCCAAGTAGTTTTAATTCACTAACTACAACCCAACATATTGGATGTTTACATCACTTCCAATATAGAGTTTAATATGGATCTAGGTGAATAGTTGAGTGGAAGATGTTGTTGTATAAGAACTTAACCAATGAGAGATGATGATCCTATACTCCTTTAAATTATATTTATAAAGATATAAATATGTCCATGGTTGTCTGAATGGGATTATAAGAATGAATTCTGTTTTGTGGATGATAGTCTGTACATAAATGAAATTTAGTATTCAAAACATGTTGAAGACTTTTCAAAAATTTAGAGGTAAACCATAGATCAAGATAAATGATTATTAAAATTTTGTTCCTCATTTAGACACACTACTTAATTTAGGTATATCATAATAAGTTTTTCAAGGGAGAAATCTTCCTGAATAGAACTGAAGTGGGCATCGTTGGTGAGTCAATCCACTAAAACCCATATCACATTTCTTCTTTGATTTTATTCAGGATACCTATGATAGAGCCTATGGAGATGTTTACCATTTCCTTATAGTTAGGGGAAATGGTTTCATCATCCCCTTAGACATTGGTCATATAAAAACCTAGGAATGTTTACATATATATTATATATTTTTAGATGAATATTCAATACATTACACAAACACACACCAAATAACTGTAATAGTTTATTTTCTTTTGTGACCTTATACACAATCATCTAATTTGGTGAATATTATTATCCTCTATTACTCTTCATATATATACCATAATTAAAACTATCTTAATAATCATGGGAATGGAAACATAATAATGGATGAGATTAGATGATCAGTAAGGGTAAATAAGGGATATACATAAGAATAACATAAACATAAGGGTTATATAAAATGAGAATTACATATTAAAACCATAACATTCATATCAATGAATGAAATCTTGAGTCATGGAATAAATATTGGAAGTTCATAATACTTGAATCATATGAAAATCAAAGAATATGATCCATGAGAGCATACAAGTTTTAAATACATGGAATTTTTGCATGGACACAATCATATTAAATCATTTCAATAGTATTCAAGTCTCACTACCAAATATATCAAAGTATAATGGGTTCACTACCCAAACTATTATAGTAGTTAAGGTTTACACCCATGACAATTATAGAAGACAAAGTCCCTTACTGACTACGTTCACTCTCCATTCTATTCCTTTCTATCTCACGAAATAAAAATCATTTCCCAATACATTTGTGGGAGATATAGGTCCAACCCTTAAAATAATGTAAATCATATATATGTGTGACAAAAGATCATAAAACATTCATCATGTTATAACCCATGAAATGAAATGGGTTTCTTTAACATTCCATCATATCATATCTTATTGAAAAAAGAAAGGTTTCATAATAATTCCATCATTTCATCAATGAAAACCCCATGGAAAAAGTCATGGGGTTCATAATAATTTTATCATGGTATACCCTATAGAAGATAAAAGGGTTTTATAGACATCTATTCATCATAACTCCTTCATAAAAAGAATAAGATTGGTAGAATTGGTTCATATCCCATGAAAAGATTAACTTACATCAAAGTATGCCAACTTAGGTGGATAATTATCTTGAAAGATAAATAACTTGGTAATTTTCTTATTAAAGATAAAAATTCTTTTATTTTTTTAAAGCATAAAACATTTTTGAAATCATTTTCCCTGAAAATAACCCTGAAAACTTATAAGGAAATATTTAAAACCATTTAAAACATTTCTTGAGGAAAATATCCTTTCTACATTTAAAAACACTTTTTATAACATAAAATTTATTGAAAATTATTTTCTTGGAAAATAATATTGATCAATTATAAAGGAATATTTAAATATAATTTAAAACATTTCTTGAGTAAAATATCTATTCAACTTTGATTTTTTTAAAACATTAATTTTTTTGAAAAAATATTTCTTTGAAAACAATCTTGAAAACATATAAAGGAATCTTCAAATAAAATACTATTCTTGATGGAAGGAAATTATGTTTAAGTCATACACATTAAAACAAACATTCCATCCACATTTTCAGTAAAAGAAAAAGGATGATTGTTTTGAAAATGATACAAAGATTAAATTTAAATTTTATTGGAAAAATGAAAAAATGGGTAAAATTATTTTAATAAATTATTTTAAAAATGTTAAAAACTTTTTTAGTTTTTTTAGAAACCATACTTCTGGAATAAAATGTTTTTTCACCCAAAAAGACAATTCTTCTTAGAAATATTATTTTTTAAACCTTGAGTACATGAAGAGAGGAAATTGGAAGAAAGAAATTTATTCTCTTCAATTAAATAGAGGAGAATAAAATTAATTAGTTTCTAGAGATACAAATCATAATATTTGATCATTAGAAACATAGTCATAAATAATCTTGAAAAACAATGAGATTGTAAAAAAAAATATTTACTACTTTGGTAACTTTGAAAAGTAAGCCCCATGAAGGAATGTCATTAAAATAACATAAAATATTTTTAGAATAAATGAATTAATTATATTACATGTCAAATGGGTTGTATATAAACTTCATAAAAGAATATAGTTTCATAGTATAACCACATGTCTCAAAGAAGGAAAATTGAGACAAAAATAACTTACCGCTATATTGATCTTTTGAATCATAAGCCCCAATAAATAATAAAATAAAATAAAACATTAAATATCATGAAAATAATGATATTCATGATGTATCATGTAAAACTGTATGTATATAAACCACACAAAATAAATTAGTGGTGAATTTTCATATGTCTCCCAGAAAAAAAAAGAGAGACTAGAAATCCTTTACATTAATTCTAAACTTACTTCTTACATGTTTGAACATAAAATATAATAAATATAAGTGTATTATAAATATATTAAAGAATAATAATTTTAAATATAATAACATATATTATTTAATTATGACCATTTATTACACATTTATTAAAAATTCCTAGTTAAAATCATGTTTCAGGTAATAACTTCTTTGTTTTTGTTATATGTTTTGATTTTTTATTTTTGGTCCTTTTACATTGATCATGGTTCCATAATATAAATAATTAGTCATAAAATTATTATAATATTTATACATTAGTCATAATTTTAATAACAATAATAAAATTTTATTTTGATAAATTAAGTACATTGTCATCATAGAGACGATAGTCTGTATGCACACATGAGTAACATTTCTGTTTTTCAATGATTATTATGGATTATAGGAAAGTAATATATTATATTTATATAATGATATTAATATAATAAATATCATATTATTTCTGTAAATATACTTATAAATTTCATCAATGTGGTATGTAAATGAAAATAGATTCACATCGCTTCGTGAAGGTGGCAACCCATATGTACACGAACGACGCTATCATCTTTTAGTGAGTGAAAAGGTAAGAAATAAAATGATATATGATATTTTTAGAATGATAAATATTAAATTTATATAATAATTATATCATGTATATAACATATATTTATATTTATTATCTTATATATAAATCATTTGTGAAAAAAAATCACATCACTTCTGGATGCGGTAGTCCACCGTACACACGAGCGATGTTCTCATATCCCTTACGTAATGGAAATTAAAAATTATATATATATATTATAATTAATATAATGGTATAATTATTTTATAAATATCATATATATATATAATTTATATCTATCATGAAACCAACTTGTGAGATGTGGTAGTGGAAAACAATGACATTGGTTCGCGAGGCGGTAGTCCTTCATACACATGAATGATGATTTCGTAACCTATTTGAAGGAAGTAGAGATGGTTTTAGGTAATGAAATTAATAGAAATAAAGTTAAATATATTTAAAATAATTATTTTATTATATCATCATGGTTTAATAAATTTTTAAGGAGGTGTAGAAAGAAATAACATAAAAGTGGTCGTTGTAGAATATTACGTCTTCTCCGGGTAACCTCATAAGGCTTCCCCTAAAAACCTTCATAGGTTAGATTTATATCAACAATAAGACTTATAGTATGGGTGGATGTATGTTTTAAATTTATTTCTATTTTACTTATATTAACCAAAATTATTTGATGGTTTGAATAATAGGGGATGAGAGGGGGGGGGGGGGGGGGTTAGAAGTGTGGTGAGTTCCACATTTGTAATTTTTTGAAAATAAAAAATTATACCCATGTTTTTATCATAAAAATAAAATAATTTTTTAGATTTATTTATGAAATATAGGGTCTAAATATATCCAAAAATAAATTTTATAAATTTTTTTGTATCATTTTGACCATTAATGTTTTAGTTTAACCCCTAGTAACCCAATTATACGCTAACCACGATAATTATTTTTTACTATTTCCAATATTCATATTTATCACAAATTATGTTTTATTTATTATATGATATAAATTATTCTGATTCAAAATAATTAATCCATTTTTAAAAATTTAATTTTTCGAAGTGACAAAATATAATTTAAAATTAATTCCACAATCGTGATGAGAAATTAGGTTCTTAAAGAGAAAATGTACAAAAAGTTTATAAAGTTTTTATATCAAAATTAAATATAAAAAATATTAAAATGAACTAAATTATATTAATAGACATATAATTTAATTAATTTTACTTTAAACCTATTTCAAATATAATTTGAATTAAAATTCAAACTTCAATTAAAATTTATCATTTTTCATTATTCATCAAAAAATTAATCTTATCTGAAAATTATAAAAAACATAACCCTGAGATATTTTTTATATGAATATTTAAAAAATAATTTTTATTTTTTTCAAATAAATTCTATATATTTCAAAACTTATTTAAAAATAATAAGTGCTCTAAAGGGTGATACAACGTTTTTTGAAAAATACAGTTTTTAGGTGTAGAATTGGATTTATTATTATATCTTGTCTAGAAAAAACATAATATGAATGTAAAATAGGTTATCTAATATAAAATATATAATTTTCATTTAAACCATTCAAAAAAGATGGTTTTTTAATTTATTGAGGTAAAACACATTTTTTTTATTAAAAATAATTTTTTTCAAAAAATACATACATTATTTTCATTTTTAATTAAATGGAAACCGATGAATTAATTCTACATACTTTTTAATCCATGTATTTTTATAATTTTGTTAATAATATTTATACATACAATTTTAATGGCTATGTGATATTTATTAGATAATAATATTTTAATAATATGTCATGGTTCTTTTAAACATAGTTTTGCATGTAATAAAAGCTTAAATTATTGTTACTTGTAATGAAAAATATATAAAAATATAATTAATATGAAATAAATATTTAAAAAAACTTTAGGTTTTACATTCTATCCCCTAAAATAAATTTACCTAGAAATTAAAATGGGTCATCAAAGTTTAATAATTAAAATTCTATTATAGAAACCCACATTTTAAAAAGGTTTTATGAAACATCCTCTTCAACAAGAGAAATGGATGATAGAAATTCATATTGAATAACACATACTAGGTTTAAAAATATGGGAACATAGGTAGGAGATAAAAACATGAAAATTAAAGAGAAAACTAGCACCAAGATACTGATGGGGAGTGATTGATAACATGGTCAAGTGGATGTTAACAAATGAAAATCCATAAAAAAAGAGATGTGAAAAGGGTCATTGACATCATAAAAAATGATGATAATATGAAATTTTTTTATTTCAAGATCATTTTCTTAAATGTGGGGAATTTGTTTTCCATATATACAGAGAACATATGTAAATGCACTTACATGACATCTTGTTATTTCATAAGCACAGTTTCATCCTATGGTTGTTCCTTGATCAATTTCCACTTCATCTCTTACTCTGAAATATGAATTTTTTCATGTTTGAAGTAGTAAATTAGACCCATAATAGAATGATAAGTCATTATTAAAATATCTAGTAAAAAAAATTAGTTGTATTTATCCAATTTGGATAAATCTTCATATGGTGAAGCAATATGTTAATATTTAGAACTTAATTCATGGTTAAACATAAACCATTCCATAAATGGTTAACCTTATAATCCTTCCGAAATTACGATTTTATAAATAATGTTACTAAATTTATAAAAATTAAATTGACATTAATCCCTCATGTATAATAAAGTATCTCTCGTTTATCACATTCCAAACATGTGAATATCTTTATCATGCATTCACTAAAAAATGAAAATAACATGAATTACCATAAAACTATATTGAAAAAATTCATGATTCCTTATTCCATGCATAAATAATATATTGTTGGATATATTACTTAAATCCAAAAATTCCATAAACCCTATCACTGATAGAAAAAACAAAATTTTCAACAAATCGTTAATCATTTCCAAGGTTATTAGTACTATCTAGTTTACATATTCTTATACAAAATCAGTTTATCCTAAAATCATTATCTCAACACTTGAAACATATTAAGGGTTATCTTCCCTTAAAAAATATCACCTTGCTATTAAATTAATTCTCTTGTCCATCAGTACCATTTAACATATTTTTTCAAATCCTTATCAAAAAACTTATACTAAAAAATCGTTTTATATTTCATAATTCATATAACATAATCCTTGAATTATAATACATTAATACGTAAATAATCCCTATTCCTTCAAAATATGTTTACTAGGTTTCATTATTTTAGTGCATAATACCTCTTTCATTTCTTATGTCATTGATAGTCTCTTCATAATCAATAAAAAACCATTACTCATACAACCTTTCTGATTCTCTTCACTAGATTTCCCCTTTGGAAATAAATATTTATAAGGTACATTCTTTCCAATTTTAAAAAATTCATAAGTAGATGATACCTTTGGGAGAACATTATTCTCATCCATTATAATTACTATAATTTCCATTTATCCTTTGTAGTTACTTACTTTTTTCATTCTTTTCCAAACCCAAAACATATTCTTATCAATTTGATAAATTCCCATGAGTGATCCTTCCCACGTTCTAGACATATGGGAAACTTAATATCCTTTCCTCCCTGGTCTTTACTACCCAAAATATCAGCAAACTCCATCCTAATATTATATTTAACATCTGAGATTTGGTTTAGTTAAACATTTTTAATCGTTTTATTTTTGAAAGATGATTAGGTATAATCACAATACCCTTTACTCCAGTCATAATCCCATTCAGTTTCTCATAATCAAATTATCTATCTCATTCAATGTTAACCCATCAATCTTTGGTTCCCTCCATTAACTAAAACAAAAAAATCATACTCTCAGCAACATTGAGAAAATTATAAAACCACATAATCATGAAAAATCACTTATAGGATGTATAAATTTTAAAAATTTATTTTCAATTTATAACACTGTTGGTTTATCCAAGTCCATTCATATTATTTATATAGGTAAATCATTTTTTATGGTTCGTAAATAGTTTTTGAATTTATAAAGAATATACACTGGGAGTTTCAAACCAATTATGTATCAAGGACCACTGTTATGCACTAGGTAACGATTGAATCCATCTCAATATGCAATTTTCAAAGTTATTACCCCTACGTACCTCTATACCAGATCCACATCCAATTATAGAATCTTGATAGAGATTTAATTTCATAGAAACCACATACTATATGTATACCAAATTCCAAGATATTTTCCTATTCTTTGAATCATCCTTAGACTAATCCTTAGATACATCCCTAGACATATCCTTAGAAATATCCATAGGGATCTCACTAATGTTTTTTCATCCCAGTTTCCAAACGTCAACTAATAATTTCCTTCGATAGCAACTGTATCAAAATAGGCATTTCATACATGGATATTATATCTTTTTTTATTAATATTTAATAAATTACAAAGAAACATTCCTAAGGACTGTAATAGTTTATTGTCTTTAGAGAATACGTACAAAATCTTATAATTTTATTAAATATCCTTTATATATCATAATAAAATTATATCTTTTATTACTCTTCATAAAAATACTTCACTAAAACCTTTATTCATAAATTGGTAAATGAAATATAAGAATGGGTGAGATCAGATGCTCAGTAAGGTTAAATAAGGGAGATAAGTAAGCATAATATTAATATAGGAGTATGAGAACATGAGTATAACATATAAAAACCATATATAAAATATCAAAGATCTTAATATTAGGTCATGACATAAATATTTAATGTTCATAGACATGAATCATAATGAAATAAAATAACATGATCCATAAGTGCATAACAATTTCCTAATACTTTGAATTGTATCACACCCATGAGCATAGAAAATCTTTTTATTATTATTTAAGTCTCACTTTCTAGACTATCACACAAGAATGGGTTCACTACACAAACCATCATAGTAGTCATGTTTTACTCTTAAGATAATCAGAATGGGAAAAGTTCCATACTGAATTGAGTTTTCACATCATTCCATTCCAATCTATCTCATGAGATATAAATCGTTAACCAATTCATTAGAGGGAGATATAGTTCCCACCTTTCACATAATGAAAATAATATATATGTGTGTGATAAGATCATAAATCATTCATCATATCCTAACCCATGAAAATAAATGAGTTTCATAAAAGTTTCATAATATCATAACTTGTGATAAATATTAAGGTTTAATAATCATTTCATCAGTTTATCATAGAAAAACCCATTGAAAAATAAATCAGTTTTATAATAATTTTATCATGATATATCCCATTGATGGGAAATAGGCTTCATAAAAATATTTTCATCAAAAACAATTCAGAGGATGAATAAGTATTGTATCCTTGGTTCATATCCCTAAAAAAATAATAAGTTGCCTTGAATGATTTCATCTTATATGGATAATTATTTTGAAATATAAATCACTTGGAATGTTTCTTGAAAAAAATAAATTTTATTTAAAAACTTTTTTTAAAGAATAAAATAATTTGGAAATAATTTTCATTGAATATAACTCTAAAAACTTATAAACAATTCCTTAAAAATAATTTGAGAAATTTATTTAGTAAAATATCATTTCCTAATTTAAAAACACTTTTTAAAAAATAATAAAATTTTAAAATCCTTTACTTTTAAAATTACATTGAAAACTTATAAAATAATATTTAAAAATAATTTAAAATATTTAATGAGGAAAATTTTTATTCCACATTGAGAAAAAATTAAAACATAAAAAACATTGAAAATGATTTTATTTTAAAATAAAATTTAATATTTAAAAAATAATATTCAAATAAAATAATGACCTTGACAAAGGGAAAATATATTCATTCCATTCATATTAAAAAATAATTTCTTTCATATTTTCGCTGAAATCCAAACAAGCATTATTTGGAAAAATAACAGGAAGATTCCATTCATTTTTTTTTGAAAAAGTAAAACATGGGTAAATATGTATTAAGTAAATCATTTGAAATATTTTAAAAACGTTTTTGAAAACATTTTTGAAAAACAGAGGTTTGGAAGAAAAAGGGTTTTCAAATGAAAAGAATTTGATTCTTAAAAACATTCTTTTTGAACACATGAGTAAATAAAGAGATAAAATTTAAGTGAAATAATTTATTCTCATGAAATAACCTGAGGAAAATAAAATTTATGAGCTTATTTAGTAATGGATCTAAATATTTTATCATCTAAATAATAGTCACAAGAAATCCCGATAAATGATGATATCGTAACATTAAATCATGACCACTTTGGTAACATTGAATCATAATACACATTAAGGAATAAAATTGAAAGAAACATTAAATATAATGAGGATAAATAAATTAATTATACTATATAAAAATGTGATATATATAAAACTCATAAACGAATATAGGTTTGTAACATAACTAAAAGTTTTAAAGAATGAAAATTGAGAGAAAAATCCCTTACTACTTCAGTAATATTTTGAATCATATGCCCCAATAAAGAATAAAATCAAATTAAACATTTAAAATAATTAAAATAATTATATTAATGAAATATCACATAAAAGGGGTAGTATATAAACCACACAAAATAAATGAGTGGTAAATTTTAATATGTCTCCCAACAATAAAGGAGATACTAGAAATCCCTTACCTTAAGTATCAACTTCCTTCGTACATATTTCAACATAATGATTAAAAAGTATAACTTTATTATAAATATATTATTTAACCGTATATTTATATTTCATACAATATATTATTTACTTTTATTACCCATTTATTAATAATTCCCTGTTAAATTCATGTTTCAGATAATAACAACTTTCTTTTTCATGCATGTTTGGATTTATTATTTTCTGTTCAATTACATTAATCATGGTTAAATCATATAAATTAAAATAATAATTAAGTAATTATAATATTTATACGTAAATTATACATTAATACTAATGATGAAATATTGTTTTGATAAATGGAGTATGTTACAATCATGGAGATAGTAGGTCGTACATACACATAAGTAACATTTCCATTTGTTAGTTATCATTATAGAAAGTAGGTAAGTAATATATTATCCTTATATAATTATCATAATATCATAAATTACATATTATTTCATTATATATACTCATATATATCATCCATTTTTTGTGGTGAGGAAAAGCGTGTCACATTGCATTGTGAAGGAAATTGTCCACACATACACAAACAACATTATGATCATTCAATGAGTGAAAAGGTAATAAAAATGATATAATATAGTTTAATAATGATAAATATGTCATTAATATCATAATTATATCATTAATATAACATATATTTATCTTTATTATATTATATGTAAAGCATTAGTGAAAATGAATCACATCATTTTGCAAGGCGGTAGTCCAACGTACACACGAGTGATGTTATCGTATCTCCTATGGAATTAAAAGTAAATTGTATATATTTTATAATTACTAAAGAGGTAAAATTAAGTCATAAATATCATATATATATTGTATATATTTCATCATACCAAACCGTGAGAGGCAGTAATTGAAAAATTAATGACATCAGTTCATGAGGTGATAGTCCACCGTACACATGAATGATGATTTTATAACCCATTTTATAGAAGTATATATGATTTTAATAAATTTACATAACATAACTAATATAATTATATGTAATATAATAATTTTATTATATCATAATGGTATAATAATAATTGAAGGACGGAGATGAAGAAATAAAATAAAAGTGCTTATTGAAAAACATTACCTCTTCTTCGGGAAAAGTCCTTAGGTTTACTAATAAATACTTCCTAAGTTGTATTTATGAAAAAAAATAAGGATTATATTATGAGATCAGGGAATTTTTTAAGTTATTTGGATAGGTAATTTCAAATAAAAAGGGTCTAAATGTGTCGATAAGAGAGGAGAGGGGGTGGCCTTTTGTAAGTGAGGTGAGTTTCACACTATTTATATTTTGAAAAGAAAAAGGGGTAACCACATTTTTATCATTAAAAAATGATTAAAAATGGAGTATTATGGAGCCTTAGATAATATAGTATCTAAATATTTCCATAAAATATATTTTATACAAATTTTTAGGTCATGTTAAACCTTAAATGTTTAGTTTAACCCCTGGTAAACCCTTTTTACCGTAACCACAGTAATTAATTTTTTATGTTTTCACTATTTCTATTAGTCAAAAATTTACATTATCATATTATATAATATAAATTTTTATTATTTAAAATATTTAATCCATTTTTTCAAATTAAATTCACATAATTGGATGATTTTAATTCAAAATTAATCTCGTAGATGTGATGTGAAAGTGGGTTTTCAAAGAGAAAACGTTCAAAAGTTTATAGAGTTTATATACATAACTTCAATATGGAAAATCTTCCAATGAAAATAATTGGATTAATAGATATGTAATTTAACTAATATTAGTTTAAAATAAATTTAAAATATAATTTTTCTCAATGAATAATTTAATCAAAAAAGAAAGTTTTAATTAAAAATAACTATTTTTCACTATTAATAAAAAATTAATATTTTCAAAAAATTATAAAAAATTCACCCCATAATAATTTTGATATAATTATTAAAAAAATGAATTTTTTTTCAAATAAATCCTAAAAATTTAAAAATAGTTTTTTTTGAAAATAAGATCGAAAAACGTGACCAAACTACGTTTTAGAAAAATATTTTTTTGAAGGGTAAAATTAGATTTATTATAATTCTTATCTGGAAAAAACATAATCTTAAAGTTAAACATTATATTTAATATATAATATTTAAATTTTTATAAAATAGTTCACCATATGTGGTGTGTATAATTTATTGAGGTAAAACATGTTTGTTTGTATAAAAATAGTCATTCAGAAAAAAATCCTTTATTTTAATTTTTATTTAAATTGTCACCAAAGAATTTATTTTAAATACATGTGTAAAACATATATTTTAAAAATTTTATTAATACTATCAATATCATCCATTAACATTTATAGGTGATATCTATCATATAATAATATTTTAACAATATGTTTCGCTTTTCATAAACTCAGTGTTGTGTCTAACACAAGCTAAAGTCTGTGTTACATGTTATGAAAAATATATAAAGGATAAACTTCATTTGAAAAAAATATTTAAAAAAATATCATAGTGTTATATATCACTATAATTTAAAATTATAACATACCAACCACTTTTAGTTGTACTCAACAATATCCTTATTCATTTTTCCCCACTGGAAGTGCTCTCAAAGATCACAATAAATTTGGGAACTTTTTAGATGAATATAAAAATGTGAGTTGTGTGAATTATCAAATATGTATTTATTTATCTTAGGTTATGAAGGAACAAAAAATCCTGTTCAAAAATTAATTACATCTATATTTAATTCATAAATCTTCCCATTATATACTACTTTATCATTCTTTTCAAGATCCAAATCATCTTGTTATGCCTCCTTAATCATCTATTGGAAATATGGATGGGAAATAATTTTGGAAAAGTAGGATGTATTCCCTAACATTATTTACTCTAGATGTATCCTTTTCATATCTATTATGATAGGTTCTTTCTCAATATTCATCATGGATTGAATAGAAGGTTTTTTTTCTACTAAGAGCATCAACTACCATGTTTACCTTTCTTGGATGGTAGTGAATAACGAAATCATAGTCCTTAATTAGTATTAACCATATAGATTGAAACATATTGATCTCCTATTGTGTGAATATATATTTTAGACTCTTGTGATCTGTATATATTTCACACTTCTCCCTATAGTTAGTTTCTCTAAATCATTAAATTGAAGATCATAGCTGCTAACTCTGTAGCATGCGTTAAGTAGTTATTCTATTGCATCATAAAATTTCATGAGATATAGGCCATCAATTTATATTTATTCATGAGTAAACAACACAAATATTTCATTTAATCATCCCTATATATCAAAAACCCCTCATCCAATTTAAGTTAGAGTGAGAAAAATCATTGTGATTATAATTTTATTGATGTATTTAAATATTTCCTCGCATTCTTCTATCTAGACATAATTTACCAGTTTATATGTTAATTTCTTTAGTATTCTTGAAAATAATGATAAGTTTCTAAAAAATCATCAATATTACTCAAGAAAGGAGATAAAACTATAAATTTCCTTGAATCTTGATTATATAGTTCATTCCTTAATTTAATTTTTATTTGCTGGGTCCATATAAATTCCCTCACCTGTGGTCACATTCATGAAGAATATGACTTGTTTCTTCCAAATGACACACTTTTTGAACTAGTAATACATTTTATCCTCTCTTAATGTCATATTAAAAATCCTTAGATTCTATTAATGCTCCTCATTTTTCTTGGATTATAATATAATTTCATTAATAAATACTACCAATAATTTGTTGATGTAGTCTCTAAAGACTCAATTCATTAAATAATGGACCATTGAAGGGGTATTGGTATGTCCGATAGGTATCATTATGAAGTCATAGTGTACATACCTTGTAAAAAATATTATTTTGGAATATATTCCTTAAACACAATCAGATGATGATATACTGAATGAATATCCACCTTTATGAAATATTGAGGACCTAAAAGTAGATCGAACAAGTCATTGATCCTTGGAATTAGATACTTTTTAATTATAGTGATCTTGTTGTGCTCCTTGTATTTGATAGATAGTTTCATTTATCCATAATTTTTCATGATAAAGAGTATTGATTCCTCATAAGCAGGAGCACTAGGGAATATGAAAACGTTTTCTAAGTTCTTTTTCATATAGTTATTGAACTCCTCCTCTTTGATCAAGGCCATCCTATAGGGTCATTTGGAGATAAGAGTGGATCGAAGTATGATCACTATTGATAACTATAATTCTTCATATGGGTGAATTTAAAGAAACTCTTCATTAAATATATTAGTATTTTCCATCACATAGGGAATTTTTTCAAGTTTGGGGATTTATTTTGGCAGAACCATTTCGGAATGATATAATTCTTCATTGGTCTTAGACATTCACACTGTTGGGGGATTTCCCAAATAAGATTAAGGATCTTCCATTAATTTTGATAGGATCATGGGATGGTTTAGAAGACAAGAAATATTTATTTTTCTAAATATTTTATTTGACATATATATAATGACGTCCAATCCATGCACAATATTGAGTCAAATTCGACCAAGGTAATGATTACATGAATTACGAGAAGAATCTTCCCACATACACTACCAGGAGAAGTGTACAACACATGGGTTCCTTTGATTTCCCCATTAGATATTTTAGGTATATATCAACTTCAAGGTATTAAGGTTTTCAATCAATATTTATAGTAAACATTCAGAAAATAAAGGAATGTGTAGAACCAAAATGAAATAAAATAATCCATTCTTTAGTGAATTGGAAGTAAACCGTGTATGAATTCTTTTTCATGCTAAAATATAATAGAGGAGAAGGAAAAATATATCCCTTTCTAACATATATTTGGTGGTTTCTGATTCTAATTACCCTTAACAAGTCTTGGTTTACTAAACACTCTTTCATAGTGACAATGCATCCTAGGTTTGAAGCATTATATTTTGGGTGGTAAATTAGGAGGTTCCTTCCATTCATCCATTATGTTGGTCGTCTCTTTCATATATAATTGAAATTCATGAGTTTAGTGGACTTCTCCACATCACTTAAATAAATTCATTTCCCCGTTGAATAAATTATTTGTAACACCCCAAACTTCCATGGTACGCTTCTCTTTGAATAATACAGTAGCGTGTGTTGTACGCAACTTCGAGTTCTAACACACCACAACCAATAAAACTAGCGGTTATCAAGAGTAAATCCCACTTTTTGAAATTTTATAAATTTTATCTTTCAAAATGGACTTCATTTTTTGATTCGGAATATCGAAATTAGATTAAGGTGAATTTTTGGAATTTTTCTGAAAACATTCAATTTTTGATGAATAGTGAAACACACTGATTTATAGTTTAAAACTGAATTTTTATTTAAATAAATATTTGTTTTATTTAAATTTATTTTCAGTCAAAATAGATACATAATACCTATATAAGTTCAATGTAATTCATTGGAGTCAGTTTATAATAATTTTAGATATATAAAAAGTTTATTGAACTTTTCACCGTCTTTTACCCATCTTCTAGGAGAACATGCAAATTCACATAAAACTTAATTTTACCTCTTATGTGAGTGGAATCTCAAAAATCCAAGAGAAACTATTAATATCAAGGAGTAAAATGTGGTTCAATAAGATAATAATAATTTTTGGTGAATAGTAACGTTGTACTTTTATTTTCCACGGTTAAAAGTAAATAGGGTAATTAAGAGTAAAAAATGATATTATTATTACCCTAAAACATATCCTAATTCTATTGGATAAGTATAATCCGACCAAAAAAAACATTAGTAATAAAATTTGAACCACTCTGGTTCACTTGTATTAGATTAGGACATTTATTATTATTTAATTCAAAGAAGAGTTAAAAGAGTTAAAATCAATGTTTAATAACTAAAAAATTTTTAATATAGGGTTACACATAAGATAAATTTTATTATAAATATTCATTAGAAATCTAAAAATATTTCCTACATAATGTTATTTTACTTATAATTTTTAGACATTATATAATTTAATTTATTTATGACCCAATGGTGATGTAGTAATTACCCAATTAATGAAATATTAAAATAATTGATATTATAAATATTCAAATAAATGTAATTTGAAACTTTTTATGAATTAAAATAATTTTATAGGTTAATATGACATATTAGGGTTGGTGAGATGAATTTCTTTCGAAGTAATAATGCTATTATGAATTTATAAAAAACAAAATACCAAATTGTGTCAAAATTGACATAAAAGTTTTTTTAAAATATTTTATATTCCTAAAAATCTAAGGGTCAGAAAAAGGACTTATATAATGATATGTGTATCGTTAATGAACCAATTGGGGTTCTCTTGTGAGTATATAGTAAGTTTAGTAACCATGTAATATAAAAATACAAAGGGACATGGTAAATGTCAAACTATTTAACTAAGAGTTAAATCTAAAAGATAAAGTTAATATAGTGACCCAAACCTGTCTAAAACCTATTGGTTGAGTGGTTTTTTACCCATCCCCACCTTATAATTTAACTAATCCCTTTTTTAGCCATTAGAAACCGAAAATGAGTTTATTATAAAATAATATTTCTAGCTTTTCCTCAAGTGCCCCTCACCCCTCTTATAAAAGGGAACTCCCCCTTTTCTCTAATTTACACCTTCAAATCCATTTGGCTCGGCCAAACCCTGCCCAAATACCCACTCAACAGTACTCAATCCATACTAGAGGCCTTAATTTTGTTATAAAGCCATCCTAAGGATCCCTTTTTATCAAATCAAAAAGAAGAACCTGAAGAAGAGGTAATAATTTCACCACCCCCTTCCAAGTTCTTTTCTTCTTCCACTACTTCTTTCTTTGTTATTTCCATTATAAAATAATAACTCCAGTATCTTCTATATACTATGATGTTATAATAAATATGGTATATCCTTATTCATTATTCTATCCATCCTTTGAATGACATGTCACCATACGTGCGTACGTACGGATTACCGTCTCCACGTCGTGGTGTAATTGTTACTCAATACATTATTATTTGGATGGGTATAATAATGATGTGTAATTCATGTAAATAATAAATATAACATGATAATAATTCTTTATATAAGATATACCATCCATTTATATATTATTTTAATATCAAAAAGTGATATTTTCACTCGTGCTTACGTACAGATTACCGTCTCCACGAACGCGATGAGATTCATTCCCCATCGTATCCATTCAAGAATAATTTTAATTAGATGATTAAAAATAATGTTTAATGACTTGATATAATTCTGGATATGAATAATATACATCCCATCCATAACAAATATGACTAACAGAACAAAGAATATAAAGGAAAATGAATCTGTTAACACCCGAAACGACGATAATACTAAGATATTATTAAAAAACCATTTTAAAAGATCATATATGATATCATATTTTTGTATATGATTATTTTATAATTTAATAAAAATTATTTCACCATTATATAGGAGGTTAAATTACCCTAGACCAAGGATAAGTACAAGGTAAGGGTTAATTTCACAATCTCTTTATTATCTGAGGTTGTTTTTACGTAAGTATCTACTGGGACCTCTTTATCATCCAAATCGTGGTTTCTTAAAAATGCAATTCAAAACATACTTACTATTTTAAAGACTGTGGGTTAATGTCATTTATACACTTTTTTGAATTTTTATAATATTTTTATAAAGGAATATTTTTGTCGTTCTCCAAACAAGTTCCTTTTTAACCTTTTCAACAGAATTAAGGTAAGAATGTCTTGTTTTTAACTTATATGGTGTGTGCGGATATTTTCCACCATTATAAAATTATCAAAGTTTCCCTTACAAGTTTATAAGAATATTTTCAATGTAAATGTTTTCTTTTATAATTACGTGACTTTCAAATGATTTCTAAAAAAGAGATATTTATCTCAAATAGTTTTGATTTCATCTATAAAAACATCCTTTGATGGATTTTAATCTTATTTAATGTTGATTTATTATGATACAAAACTTCCATATTGTATTGAAGGTTTTGTGGTATGTTTGACTGTGTATGTGTTAATTTTTTTACCATTCATGGTCTATGGAGAAAGTTTTGACATTTCATATGCTAGTTTTAATACGAAAGTTTATGTTATGTTTAGACCTGTTCATATGAGGAATGCATTGGACTTAGTAAATGATGGGTGGAGCCCGCTATAGCTCCTCGATGCATCGGTATGTATCATGAGACAAACTAGTGTCTTGGAACAAGGCCTTAACAAAATATTATTTGTAGTCTTGACACAAGGCCTTGACTATGTGGTTATAATAGTCTGGAATTATACATTCCATCATTATGAAAGTGGTTATTGATATTGCATGTGATTATTCGACTAGTAGAATATCCATGTGAATAAGTAAATGGAATTATTTCATTTTATTTTTTCCATATTATGATGAAGATCAAGATTAAAAGGTTTTTTTTAGTTATACATTGCCTTAAATGTTTATGCTTGTTTATGAACGTTTTCACAATATTGTTATCCTAATTGAGCATCTGAGCTCACCCCTTTCTATGTTTTATTTTTCCCAAGATGTTAAGAAGTATTTTATGACTGACCTAGAGGGATTGTATGAGGGGATATGAGTGTGGAATATGGATACTATGTTGTTGTTTATGTTTTTCATTTTATGATGTAATGTAAAACTTCTGAATGTATCTAGCATTTCCAAGGCTACTAAACTAATCGGCCTTTTGAGACTTGATCTTTTGTGATCATGCGAATGTTATGTAATAATGCACTGACTCTGGGTAATTTGGGTCGGGGAGTTATAGTTGGTATCAGAGGAAGTTTAGTACAAACCTTGGAAGATATATTTAGATAAAATCTGATTAGAGCGCATAGACCTAAGATGGACTTTTAGGATTAGTATAGAAGAACTTCCTAGAATTTTAGTATTGTAGAGATTTTTGGAGTTTCCCAAAAAATACATCGCTATTTGGATACGAGCAGGTAGAGGTGGCTCTGGCACATATGTACCTAGGGGTAAAACCTGAAATACCGCTTTGAGCTAGACTCGAATGAGAACTGGTGCACGACAACGGGCCTTACTGCACTCTTTTTTATGACACTCCTGGGGGATTTTCTTAGGGTAATTATAATTTTCTTTAAAAACCATTATGAAGGGTTTATGAGTATATAAATCCTCAAAGAAAACATTTTTATGATTATGGATTATATCCATAAACTGTTCAATTTATGTTAAGTGTTTTACATGTTTGGAATTATGTATTTCATTTCATAAACTAATTTAGTTTATGCCATTATTTAGAAATGGTGCCTAGTGGAAGGAATTGAAACCGTATAAATGCACACACTCCATTTAGGGATTTCCCTCGTACTCAAGATAATTATAGTGGAGCTGATTATACAACTAGTGCTGATCAACTTATCACAATACTGGGAAAACTCACTCAGGTTATGAATAATAACCTTACCCATATGGAGCACCCTGATCCGCAGCGTGGAGGATCAATGTTAGATCGCTTCATAAGGCAAAAACCACCAACATTAAATGGGGGGTACAAATCCACAAGTAGCTGAGAAATGGATAAATTCATTAGATAAAATATTCCATGCCTTGGGGGTAGTGAAATGGAAAAGGTTATCATGGTAGTTTACCCCCTCACTGGAGACGCTGATCGATGGTGGTTATTGATTCAAAACACAAAGTAAGATGATGAAGTATAAAATATGGAATAGAGGGAGTTTAAAGATATTTTCATAGAAAAATACTTTCCTCATGACCATCGAGTGGATATGGAAAGACAATTTCTGAGTCTGAGGAAAAAGGAGGACGAGAATGTTGTAAAGTATAAGTCTTACTTTACAAGGTTAGCAAGGCATGCTGCAGATTATATACGTAACCCAAGAATTAATATTGATCATTTCATTTATGGGTTAAAACCATTTCTTCGTCAAGAATTAGTCTCAAAATCCTTCTCGTCATACGAAGATATTGTCTCATGTGCTATCAAGATAGAAAAATAATTCTCTAAGTCTTATGACTTTAAATCAAAGCAAGAGAAGAAGAGATCTGATGATCACTATGAAAATGGAAGTAAGGGGAAGAAGGAAAAAGTTGAATATCCATCCTGCATTAAATGTTGGAAGAAACACCCTGGTACTTTCTTGAAGGGAATGAGAGTCTGTTACAGGTGTGGTGAAAAAGGCCACCAAGCTTGTGATTGCAAGGGGAAGAAAGAAGCTACCGATGTTCAATGCTACAATTGCAGGGAAATGGGACATTATGAAAATAAATGTCCTAAGCGTTAGGGGAAATTATCTCAGAAAAGGCCAAGGGATCAAGGCCAAGCTTATGAGATCACTACTGCTGAGGTTGAAGCTCTGAAAGTCGTGGTGGAAGGTTATTTAATGGTTTCCACTGGTTTAGACAATGCTTTATTTGATTCTGGATCATCGCATTGTTTCATATCTTCCCCGTTTTCTAAGAAAATTAGATATTTCCAATTTGATTTAACAATGGAGTTGTTAGTAAAAAATCCTAAAGGATGTATCATTGATACAAAGTTCTGTGAATAAGTTCCCATTAGGGGATTTAAATATTCTTTATTTGCTGATCTCATCGTCATACCCATGACTGAATTTGATATAATCCTCGGTATAGATTGGATTTCGGACCACAATGCAAAAATTTATGGAAAGAATAAGGAGGTCACTATTTTAGATGATGATGATAAGGAACACGTTATCTTTAGAGCGTAATCGTCACCACCTAATTCTTATCTTGATCCACCGCCAGTAGCTTAACTAAATTTAATTAATGGGGAGGAAGAGAGTGAAATGTCTTTGGGCATGGAAAGGAATGTTCAAATAGAGGATGTACCTTTTGTGAGAGAATATGTTGATATATTTCTAGAAGATTTACCTGGACATCCTCCAGAATGAGATATTGAGTTTTTCATTGATTTAATTCCTGGTTCAAGGCCTATATCGAAGACCCCTTATAGAATGGCCAATATCGAATTATTGTAACAAAATAAACAACTAGATGAATTGAGTAATAATGGATTTATTCTCCCTAGTGTTTCTTCATGGAGAGTCCATTATCTTTTTGTTAAGAAGAAAGATAGATCAATGAGGTTGTGCGTTGACTATAGGGAGATCAATTCTATAACAATAAAGAACAAGTATCCCCTACCCCGCATTGATGATTTCATCGACCAACTTCATGGAGCTCAATATTTTTCAAAGATTGACCTTGAATCTGGATATAATCAGCTATGTGTGAAGAAGGAATACATTCTGAAAACAGCATTTTGAACCAGGTACGGGCATTACGAGTTTATAGTAATGCCTTTTGGGCTGACTAATGCACCCTCTGTTTTCAGGGATCTAATGAACAGAGTTTTCAAGGAATATCTTGATGACCTTGTAGTGGTATTTATTGATGATATCTTGGTATAATCCAAAAGATAAGAAGATCATGGAAATCAATTGTGCATTATCCTGAAGACTCTGAGAAGACAATAATTATATTGGAATTTTAGGAAGTGTGAATTCTGGCTTCAGGAGATTTCTTTTCTTGGCCATATTGTCTCTAAGGATGGAATCTCTATTGATCCTTCTAAGACCAGAGCAATCCAAGAATGGCCAGCGCAGATGAGTATAACTATGGTATGCAGTTTTATTGGTTTAGAAGGTTATTATCAACGTTTCTTCCATAATTTTTCCCAATTGGCTAACCCATTAATGAAGGTCACACATAAAGGGGTAAAATTTGTTTGGACAAAAAGATTGTGACGAATGTTTCTAAGAACTGAAGAGAATATTAGTCAACAATCCTATATAGACTTTACGTTCGGGGAAATAAGAGTTTGTTATTTATAGTGATGCTTCGAAGAAAGGACTTGGTTGTGTCATTATGCAGAATGATAGGGTTATGGCCTATGCATCACGACAGCTAAAAATTCATGATAAAAACTATCCTACTCATGATCTTGAGTTAGATACTTTAATCTTTTCTTTGAAGATATGGAGACATTATTTATATGGTGAAACAATGTGGGATATATACCAATCAAAAGATTTTGATGTATATTTTTTCACATAAAGAACTCAACATGAGGCAAAGGTGATGGATTGAACTACTCAACAATTATGATTACCCGATACACTACCACCCGAGGAAGGAAAATATGGTGGAAAATGCTTTGAGAAGAAAGGATCATGGAGTTTTGAACAAGATGAGAGTTGAAAGGGATCCTATTCTCACAGATCTAGTAAATATGGATATGGGAATAACCATGGAAGGTAAAAAATCAATGCTTTTTCAAATGGTTGCCAAACCATCATTACTAGAAAGGATAAAAAGTTCTCAGGATGATGATGAAGAGTTTCAAAAGAAGATTAAAGCTTTGAATGTTGGGAGATTGAGTGACTTTGTGTATGAAGATGGAATTTTGAAATTTTGGAAGATACTTTGTGTTCCCGATATACCTGATCTAAAAAGGGAATTGATGGATGATGCTCATAGTTCCAATTTCTCTATACACTATGGGAGCACCAAGATGTATAGAGATTTGAAGGAACATTGTTGGTGTGACAACATGAAGAGGGAGATTGCTGATTTTGTGTCAAGATGTATGGTTTTTCAACAAGTGAAAGTTGGAAGGAAACAACCTGGATGAGTCATGCAACCTCTTCCCATACTTGAGTGGAAATAGGACAATATCACAATGGACTTTGTTATGATACTACCAAAGAATCCTAGAATGAATGATGCCATATGGGTCATTGTTGATCATATTACCAGGTCAACACATTTTCTTTCTATAAGATAAGATTTACCACTTGAACATCTATAAATACTATATATTAATGATGTTTTGAAACTTCATGGAGTACCCCTATCGATTGTTTCTGATCGTGACCCACGTTTTACTTCAAGATTCTGGAAAATTATTCAGAAATCCCCGGATACTGAACATCGTTTGAGCACTGCCTACCACACCTAAACTGATGGACAATCAGAATGAACTATTCAAACCATAGAATACATGTTGAGATCCTTCTCACTTGACTTTCAGTGTATGTGGGATCAATATTTACCTTCGGTAGAATTTTCCTATAACAATAGTTTACATTCAAATATTCAGATGGCACCATATAAAGCGTTATACAGAAATAGATGTCTCACACCAACCTATTGGGATGATGTTGGTGAAAGAAAACTCGTAGGACCAGAACTGGTGGAGGAAATGATGGAAAAGGTGAAGGTAATCCAAAACCACATCAAAGCTTCTCAACGTAGGCAGAAGAGCTATGCTGATAACTGAAGAAATGATTTGGAATTTCTGGTAGGAGATCAGGTTTTCTTGAAGGTATCTCCATGGAAGGGTGTTATACGTTTCAATAAGAAGGGAATATTGAGTCTCAGGTACATCAGACCTTTCGAAATTCTAGAACAAATTGTGGTTGTAGCTTACCATTTGGCAATGCCGCCAAATCTATCCAAAGTTCAAAATATGTTCCACCTATCACTGTTGAGAAAATACATGCCTAACCCAACACATGTACTCACCTATGAGGAATTAGAATTGGAACCCGATTTGTCTTATTGCGAAGATCCTATCAAGATTATTGATACAAGAGAACAAGTGCTGAGAAACCAGATGACTCTTCTGGTAAATGTTCTATGGAGAAACCATAAGATGGAAAGGAAAAGTGGGAACCTGAAGAACTTATGTTTAAGAACCACCCGAGTCTTTTTATGCAGTAATATTCTACAAATTTCAAGGATGAAATTATTTTAAGGAGGGGGGAATGTAACACCCCAAGATTCTACGGTACGCTTCTCTTTGAATAGTACAGTAGTGTGTGTTGTACACAACTTTGAGTTCTAACACACCACAACCAATCAAACTAGAAGTTATCAATAGTAATACCCACTTTTTGAAAATTTATAAATTTTATCTTTCAAAATGGACTTCATTTTTGGATTTGGAATATCGAAATTAGCTTAGGGTGAATTTTTGGTATTTTTCTGAAAACTTTCAATTTTTGTTGAATAGTGAAAAACACTGAGTTATAGTTTAAGACCAAATTTTTTTTAAATAATTATTTATTTTATTTAAATTTATTTTAGGTCAAAATAGATACATAATAGCTATATAAGTTCAATGTAATTTATTGGAGTCAGTTTATAATAATTATATATATATATAAATTTTATTGAACTTTTCACCGCCTTTTACCCATCTCCTAGGAAAATTTGTAAATTTACATAAAAAATAATTTTACTGCTTCTGTGAGTGGAATTTCAAAAATATGAGAGACATAGTTAATATCAAGGAGTAAAATGTGGTTCAATAAGATAAAAATAATTTTTGGTGAATAGTAACCTTTTACTTTTATTTTCAACGGTTAAAAGTAAATATGGTAATTAAGAGTAAAAATGATATTATTATTACCCTAACACTTGTCCTAAATATATTGTCTAAGTATAATCCAACCAAAAAAAACTTTATTAATAAAATATGAACCACTTTGGTCCACTTGGATTAGATTAGGACATTTATTATTATTTAATTCAAAGAAGAGTTAAAACAGTTAAAATCAATGTTTAATAACTAAAACATTTTTAATATAGGGTTAAACATAAGATAAATTCGATTATAAATCTTCATTAGAAAGCTATAAATAATTAATACATAATTATATTTTATTTATAATTTTTAGGCATTAAATAATTTAATTTATTTATGACACAATGGTGTTACAGTAATTACCCAATTAATGAAATATTAAAATAATTGATATTATAAATATCCAAAAAATGTAACTTGAGACTTTTTATGAATTACACTAATTTTATAGGTTAATAAAACATATTAGGGTTGGTTATATTAATTTTTTTTGAATTAATAATGCTGTTATGAATTTAGAAAAAACAAAATACCAAATAGTGTCAAAATTGACATAAAAGAGTTTTCAAAACAAATATTATATAATTAAGTGATATTCTCTTCCTAAAAATCTAAGGATACGCCAAAGGACTTATATAATGATAAGAGTATCATTAATTAACCACTTTTGGTTCTCTTGAAAGTATATAGTTTGTTTATTAATCATATAATATTAAAATACAAAGAGACATGGTAAATGTCAAACTATTTAACTAAGAGTTAAATCTAAAAGATAAAGTTAAAATAGTAACCCAAACCTATATAAAACCTATTGGTTGAGTGGTTTTTGACCCATCCCCACCTTAGACTTTAAATAATCCTTTTTGGAGCAATTATAAATCGAAAATGATTTTATTATAAAATAATATTTCTAGCTTTTCCTAAGGTGCCCGTCACCCCTCTTATAAAAGGGCACTCCCCCTTCTCTCTAATTCACATCTTCAAATCCATTTGGCTCTACCAACCTCTACCCAAATACCCTCTCAAATTTCCTCACTCCGTCCTAGATTCCTTCCTTTAGTCATAAAGACAACCTAAGAAGCCATTTTGATCAAATCAAAAGGAAGAACCCGAAGAAGAGGTAATAATTTCACAACCCTCTTTCAAGTTCTTTTCTTCTTCCACTTCTTCTTTCTTTTTTATTTACATTCTGAAATAAAAACTCCAGTATCATCTATATACTATGATTTTATTATAAATATGGTACAACCATATTCATTATTCTATCCATCCTTTGAATGACATGTCACCATACGTGCGTACGTACAGAATATCGTCTCTACATCATGGTGTAATTGTTATTAAATACATTATTATTTGGAGGGGTATAATAATGATGTGTAATTCATGTAAATAATAAATATAACATTATAATTATTCTATATATATGATATAATATCCATTTATCTATTATTTTAATATCAAAGGAATGATATTGGTGCTCCTGCGTATGTACGGATTACGGTCTCCACGAACACGATGAGATTCATTCCCCATCGTATCCATTCAAGACTAATTTTCATTAGTTGATTAAAAATAATTTTTAAAGACTTGATATCACTCTGGATATGAATAATATACATCCCATCCATAACAAATATGACTCACATATCAAAAAATATAAAGTAAAACGAATCTATTAACACCAGAAACGACGATAATACTAAGATATTATTAACAAAACAATGTTAAAAGATCATATATGATATAATATTAATGTATATGATTCTTGTATAATTTAATAACAATTATTTCACCATTATACATGAGTTTAAACAACCCTGGACCAAGGAAAAGTACAAGGTAAGGGTTAATTTCACAATCTCTTTATTATCTGAGATTGTTTTTACATAAGTATCTACTGGGACCTCTTTATCATCCACATCCATGTTTCATAAAAATGTATTTCAAAACAATCTTACTATTTTAAAGACTATGGGTTAAAGTCATTTATACCCCTGATTGAATTTTTATAAGATTTTTATAATGGAATCTTTTCGTCGTTTTCCAATTAAGGTCCCTTTTAACCTTTTCGACAGAATTAAGATAAGAATGCCCTGTTTTTAACTTATATGGCGTGTGTGGCTATTTTCCGCCATTATAAAATCATCGAAGCTTCCCTTACAGTTTATAAGAATATTTTCGAAGTAAATAATTTATTTTATAATTATGTGACTTTTAAATGATTTCAAAGAAAGATATTTCTCTCAAATTGTTTTTATTTCATCTATGTCAACATCCTTTGTTGGATTTTAAGCTTATTTGAAGTTAATTTAATATGATACAAAACTTCCATATTGTATTGAATGTTTTGTGATATGATTGACTATGGATGTGTTATTTTTATACGATTAATGGTTTATGGAGAAACTATTGACATTTCTTATGCTAGTTTTAATAAGAATGTTTATGTTATGTTTAAACCTGTTCATATGAAAAATTCATTGGACTTAATAAGTGACGGGTAGAGCCCGCTATAGCTCATCGATGCATCGGTAGGTCTCATGAGACAAACTATTGTCTTGGCACATGGCCTTGAAAAAATCTAATTTTTTGTCTTGGAAAAAGGCCTTGACTAGGTGGTAATGATAGTAAAGCATTATGCATTCAATCACTATAAAATTGGTTATTGATATTGCATGTGATTATTAGACTAGTATAATATCTATGTGAATTAGTAAATGGAATTATTTCATATTATTTTTTCCATATTATGATAAAGTTTAAGTTTAAAAGGATTTTGTTTTAGTTATACATTGACATAAATGTTTATTCTTATTTATGAAAGATTTCACTATATTGTTATCCTTACTGAGCATCTGAGTTCACCCCTTTCTATGTTTTATTTTTCCCAGGATATGAAGAAGTATTTTATGACTGACCTGCTGGGATAGTCTGAGGGGATATTATTGTGGAATATGGAGACCATGATGTTGTATTTTTTACTTTATGATGTAATGTAAGACTTGTGAATGTATATAGCATTTCCAAGGCTACTAAACAAATCGGTCCTTCGAGCCTTGAACTTTTGTGATCATGAAAATGTTATGTAATAATGCACCGACTCTGGGTAATTGGGGTCGGGGTGTTACATTATTTGGGTGTTTCTTCCCATATCATTGGCCTATAGGTTATTTGAACTTCTTTACTCTTTTATCATTAGACCCCCTAGATTTAAACTCCATATTTAATTTTTTATCTCTGTAATTATGGCACCATTATCTGAAATCCATATCTACTTTAAGAGAAAATTTAACTATTTCTTCATAAATCCAAAAAGTGTTGAATAGTTAGAGTCATCCAGAGGTATGTTTTTAAGACACACAAGAATCTATCAATTTTAATACCATTGTTGATAGAAAATCATGCGGCATATGTTGAAAGACTTTTGAAATTATGATCATAAGACATGAAACATTATCCCCTTTTTATTAATCTCATGTAATTATCTCTCCATATTTGTTTGAAGATTTCATGAAAAAAATTTATTTAGAAATATTTTTTTAAAGTATTCCCACTTTATCTCTTCCATTTTTTCTTTTTTTATTCATATTCTTTATCAATTCAATATATTTATTAGCCTCTCCATTTAAATAAATGAGGACTAGAGTAAACTTTTAGTTCTCCAAATAATGAAGCATTGAAAAGATCATCTCTGTTGATTTAAACCACTATTCCATAACCAGTAAATTATAATATCCATTAAACATCAGTGTTAAATGACTCATAAAGTAATTAATATAAAGTTGTTCTTTCTTTAGAGAAGGAGGAACTTACACACTATTCAAGTTTTTATTTTTACCCTGAGATAGATAAATAAGAATAACCGTTAAGTTTTGAACTACACATTACATTTAATATTAAATGTCATTAAGAAAATCATTGCACTTTCAATTACATGGGTTGTTGGTTGGGTTTATCCCGGTTCCCCCCATTTTCTAAAATATAATTTTTTTGAACAAAACATAAGTAATTAAATCATGAATAATTGATTTAGAGCACAAAATAAATCTAAAGTAATGTCTTATGGAATACCTATGTTTATCACAACATTTTTCATAAATGATGTTTCAAAGAATATAAACATTAATCTCTTCTAACTTTAAAATACATAATTACTTTAGTTATATATCATTTAAATTTTTTTTATGGTGGTTGTGATTCAAAAAATCATATCCTATAGAGTTTCAAAACTGGCGTGCAACAAATACTCTTGGTCATGAAGTTGGTTACGATCAATTTAATACAAAATATTCCCTTTTCAATGTTATTACCCCTAAGTACATCTATGCTCAAGAAATTTGTAGTATAAAAACTTTTCTATCAGTGCTCAGAAATAATGTTCTCTTATACTATAGAAAAACATATGATTTTTATTGATAGTTAGACTTATCCAATTGGGTTTACCTAATTGTTTCTTCTTCTAATTATCCAATTTCCTAAACCGTGATCATATACCATCTATAACAACCCAAATTTTTCTTACATGAATAATACATAATTTTTAAGATGAAAAATATAATATTAATACATTGCAATATTAACGGGATAATTATCTTGGGAAAATTAGTTTTCTACATAACTTATACATAATAAATATAATATTATTATTTAAATAATTTTTAACATACTAAAAACTCTCATGTTCTATTTAGTAATTTCATTCACCTAAGGATATATATCAATGATTTGGATGAGACAAAATCAATGTTAGTAGAGGGATAACATAGAAGTAATATGAAACATGGATTAATTGTTCAAAGGCGAGTATAATCATAATCAACATATCATAATAAGGAAATCACCATAATAAAAATGAGGGAATCATTTGAAAAAGGCATGGAATGTTTTATATTCATAATAACTAAAAATTATAACATAGTTTCCAAATACCACACATAGTTGTGAAAAAATCTATCATCATGTTCACACATTAAGTATGTGAATAAATCATAACATCATAATTTTGATCAAATATAGATTCATGTACATTCATAATACACATAATTTCATGATATATTTCACATTACATAATGAATTGGATGACTATAACTTCCATGACTACCCTTCACTTCATAAAATGTCAACAATATTGTATTCCATATGGAAAGGAAGGATATAATAATCATAGTCATGAAATAAACCCTTGGAAAGGAAATGGATCTATAAAGGTTTAATAAATCACAAATTCAGGAATAATCTTTTTGGTTACCACATAAATAAGGAAAATAATATTTCATAATAAAATATTATCATACCTGAGTGGGGAAGAAACATTTCAAGATGTGTTTTTAAAAAATAAATTAATTTTTCAAAAATATTTTTAATTAGAATATAAACCCATCCAATAATATAAAAATAGTTATATCCTTATAAAGTAAATGGAATGATTTTTAAGGTAATTTTTAAGGATAATAAGAAGAGAATTCATACTAAAAATAATGTGAGATATGTGATAACCCGAAAATAAAGAGTTGGGTTTGAGAACCCCCTTACCTTAAACCCCGATTTACATCATAGTTTTTCCTCCTCCTGTATAATTGAACATGATTTAGTAAAACATGGAATTATAAGTAAATTATATTCTTTTTTACACTATTGGTAAATTATAATAATTTTATTCTATTCCTAAAATAACATTATTAAAGGTAAAATGTTTTGTTATCATATTTTCCTTAAAATATCACATATTATTTTCATTTATCTTTTTTCAGTTCAAGTCCATTTATACATAAGTAAAAATAATTACGTAATCTTATAAAACATGTAATTATATAATGAACGATCCTGAGATACCATCTAAACCAATACCCGAGATGATTCACCACTAACATGAAGAGCGTTCCCGATCTCCATGGGCGGAAAAAAAGCACCTGAGCATTAAAAATTAACCATTGGAAATGATTTCTCCCTTTATTTATTAAAATTACAGAGTAAAATTCAGAAACATAATTAGATATATAAATCAATACATACATATCAAGTACAAGGAGATGATAAGAAAACTGAAAGCCATACATAACCACTAAAACATGTCTCATGTTGGTCCTCGACCATGCACCATGTCCCATGTCCCCCACCCTTGGTCACCCAAGAACAAAACCACACAAGAACAAGAGAGGAAGAACACCTTTTATATGTAAATCAAGGGCTAAAAACACAAAAAATATACCTTTCGAGTGTGTAATAATGATCAAAGTAATATTCTACCAAATATTCTATGCAGTTACTTTATAATATAAATCAAATATGATAAAATAGGATTCTAAATAAAAGTATAAGAGGATTGGTTTAAAACATAGATTTTAAATTTTAGAAATAATTTATTAAACTGAAACTATAAAACATTCCATTTTACCATTTAAGAACTAAGCATTTTATTTAAAATCATTGAATACCATTTCACAAGATAAAGTCATATAATCAATAAAATATGATTATATGGACCAATTTGTTTAAAAAAAAGAAGAATCAGTGCAATAAAGTGAAGGTGTATATTAAAATCGTCATGTATCAATCATGTTGTAATGATCACAATTCCTATTTAGTCTCTAAACCATGTCAACTCTATGTAATCTAGCTTACATCAAATGTACAGTAGCTTAGAAAAAGCTATCCAAAGAACTTAAGTGCTATACACTCAGTTTGAATACTATATACTATAATTTGATTCACATTATAATGAAGTCTATGACAAATGATTAAGTTTAATTTATTTCATGAATATCACTACTTAAGTTTGAATACAGATATTTTCATAAGTCTGAGACACCATGACCATGAGACACCAGGGCCATGAAACACCATGAAGCAAACACCGTGAAGCAGACACCGTGAAGCAGACACCATGAACAAGACACTGTGAAGAAGACACTAAGAACAAGACACTGTGAAGCAGACACTATGAATAAGACACCGTGAACCAGACACCATGAAGTAGACACCATGAATCAGTCACTGTGAACAAGACACGATGACATCTAGACACCATGACATCCAAACACCGTGACATCAAGACACCCTGACCACAAGAAACCGTGACCAATACAGACACCATGTGAAGGAGACACCATTTCCAAGACATAATGTGACAATGTTTCCTAATATGTTTTTTCATCTTTTGATTTGATCTCTAACAGTCATATTTGAAGATTTTAATGAACTGATAAAATTAATGTTTCTTTTATAGAAATGTCCTTAATAGTACTTGGTACGGGGTGCAGAATACATGAAACCTGTCGGTTCAAAAACATGTACTCCATGATAAGAGTAATTCAATCTAGAAACAAAAGTAGGATATATGTGAGAGTAGTTCCACGATACTGAAAAAGAAAACGAGTTGGTGGGCATGAGCGTGACAATAGAATACACATAGAGAGTTTTCTCATGCAACACAACTATGCTGAAGAACACACGAAGCATACTAGAATACTAGAATCCCGAGAACATCTTTGCACTATAAAACACCACGAAGAACACAAGCTAGATATGTCTGACTTTAGACACTCTGTTTTCCAAATGAGGACTTGATTTCTGCATCTGTCTCATCTCATAAGTCCATAGTTGCAAAGACTAACACTCATAGCACTTCTAAACCAATCTAAATATTTCATCTATGTTGTGTATGTTGTACCTCTCGAACCCCTCGTGGTTTTATTTTCATGATCACAATCACTCTATTATTTATCTAATATTGTTTTAAGTGTTTTTGGTTGATAGGCATGATTTCAGGTGGCCAAGGTATTGGGCCAAGTAAGAAAGAAGGCAAACTGGACTGAAATCAGTCCACCGGCCAACCGGTGGCTTCACCACCGGCCAGCCGATGGACCCTGGGCAGAAGAGACACTCACTGCCTTCTCACCGGCCAACCGGTGGCCTCAGCACCGACCAACCGGTGGCCTCAGCACCGACCAACCAGTGGAGTCTGGACAGAAGCTTCCTCCCATCTCCAAGGCACCGGCCAACCGGTGGCTCTGTACCGGTCAGCCGGTGGAGCCAGTCAAACTAGCCGTTGGGCCTTTGACCAGGCTGGTCCACTTGCCTCCCAACGGCTCCGAAGCCCTTTATAACGGCTCCGAAGGCCTCCAACGGCCATATGAGGGTTCCCCCTCTATAAATAAAGGCCCTTGATCCCTCGGAACAATACCGGAACCATATCCAAGCCATGGAAGCCCACGGGACACATTTCTCATCATTTGGAAAACCTCCGGCGGACTCCTTCAAGGAACCTCTAATTGATCCAACTCAATTCCTCATCCAAGGAGCACCACCATAGAAGCTTGGGAGTGCACGTATTCAACTCCAATCATCCATTGGCGCCCAAGGCTTCTCTCCAATTAAGGTTTTTCATTGTTTATCATTTTGAGCTTAAATTTGGGTTTGTGCCTACAAACCCCATCTCTTTCTCTCATCTCCTCTTTTGGGTTCTCACACCACCTTCAAGGTGTGAAGAGGTTAGTCAAGTCTTACCTTGTAAAAGGCTTGAATCAAAGGTGAGCTAGCCTTCACCTGTAAGAAGGCTAGTGGGTTCTTACTAAACCATTAAAAGTAAGTGGGTTCTTGCTCAACCAATAAAAGCAAGCTGTAATAGGTGATCTAGCCTTCACCTGTAAAAAGGCTAGTGGGTTTCTTGCTACAACCATTGAAAAGCAAGCGGTAGAATCTCTCAACGGTTGAGTTGGGAGCGGAGACGTAGGCCGGGTTTTTGGCCGAACTCCGTTATCAATTGCGTGTCTTGCCTCTTTTATTTCCGCTGCACTTTCAATTTGATTTTAATTTGTCAATCATTTCTTAAAAGGCAATTCACCCCCCCTCTTGCCATCACTCCCTTTTTCTCCGCCCAACAATTGGTATCAGAGGAAAAATTTGAGTAATACCTTCACCGGTTTCAAATTCAAGATCTTTTTTTGATGGCTTCAACCTCTTTCGCCCCCGAAGGCTATTCTTTGGGTCGTGCTCCATTTTTTGATGGAACCGACTATTCTTTTTGGAAAAACCGCATGACTACATTTCTTAAAAGCATTGGTTATCCTATTTTTAAAATTGTCATGCATGGTTATTCACTTTCTTCTTCCGATGAATCCAAATGGACCCCCGAAGACATTGCAAATTTTGAGCTAGATGGCAAAGCTATGAATGCTCTTCATTGTGGGCTAGACCGTAATGAATTTTATCGTATTTCTACTTGCTCATCTTCTCATGATATCTGGAATCTTTTAGAAGTAACCCATGAAGGTACTAAAGGCGATGACAAGCCCGATTTCCCTCTCAAAAAGAAAAAGGCCAAGCAAAAGAAGAAGAAGGTCCTCAAGGCGACATGGAGTGACACCTCCTCATCATCATCCTCCTCCTCTTCCTCGAGCGACAAAGGTAACAAATGCCTAATGGCATGTCATGAGGTAACATCTTCCGACTCCTCTTCCTCTTGTTCTTCAAATTCAAATTCTTTAAATCATTTATCCCATGAGGATCTCCAACATGCGAGAGATCAATTGGAGGAAGGTTTTCACGAACTTTCTTCCAAATTTGTTTCTTTAAAAAAGAATTTCAAAAAACACTCTTTCGAAAAAGAACAACTTCTCAAAGAGAAGGAAGAGTTGACCCTCAAAATCCAAAATCTTCCCGATGTTGATTCCATGGAATCAACAATAAAAGACCTAAAGGAATCCCTAGCCAAGTTCACCCAAGGAGAACAAAATCTAACCAAATTGCTTGGTTCCCAACGCGTATCCCGAACCACCCAAGGGCTTGGCTATTCCAAGCAAGCTTCCTCCTCCCATGCACCCACTATTTTTGTAAGGGGGAGCTCTCAATTTAAATTTTGTAATTATTGTAAAAAACCCGGGCACTTAATTTATGAGTGCAATTGTAAAAATGCCCGGTATGGCCGCCCCAAAACTATTTTCTTAAATGATGAATTTTATAGGAGAAGACCCGCCAGTAGACAAGTATGGATTGAAAAATCCCTTTTAGCGAGTCTTACCGGCCCAAAATTTGTCTCGGTTTGATAAAACTCTCCCCGGAGATTTGTTGTCTTTATTTAGGGGTAGTTAGGATCTTTTAAGCCCTTTTGATTTCAATTTCAAAATTTTTGATTCAAACTTTCAATTTCAACACTTGGTTTCAAAATTTTCATTTCAAAACATTCAATTCAAACTGTTATTCAATTTTTATTTCAAAACATTCAATTCAAACTGTTATTCAATTTTTGATTCAAAACTTTCAATTCAAATTTCAAAAAAATTCAATTGGTTTAAAATCTCCACCTTGTTTTTCAACGTTTTCCCTCAATCAAGTTTTATGCCCCGTGCTATTTTGATAATCACAAAGGGGGAGAAATTCTTGGTTGATTGGGGGAGAAATCTTTTAAAGCATGCTTTTCATTTCATTTTCTACATTGTTTGTTTTGGTGATTGTGATCATCAAAATAGGGGGAGATTGTTGTACCTCTCGAACCCCTCGTGGTTTTATTTTCATGATCACAATCACTCTATTATTTATCTAATATTGTTTTAAGTGTTTTTGGTTGATAGACATGATTTCAGGTGGCCAAGGTATTGGGCCAAGTAAGAAAGAAGGAAAACTGGACTGAAATCAGTCCACCGGCCAACCGGTGGCTTCACCACCGGCCAGCCGATGGACCCTGGGCAGAAGAGACACTCACTGCCTTCTCACCGGCCAACCGGTGGCCTCAGCACCGGCCAGCCGGTGGCACCCAACCCAAACAGTGTTTGCCACTGTCTTAGCACCGGCCAACCGGTGGCCTCAGCACCGGCCAGCCGGTGGAGTCTAGACAGAAGCTTCCTCCCATCTCCAAGGCACCGGCCAACCGGTGGCTCTGTACCGGTCAGCCGGTGGAGCCAGTCAAACTAGCCGTTGGGCCTTTGACCAGGCTGGTCCACTTGCCTCCCAACGGCTCCGAAGCCCTTTATAACGGCTCTGAAGGCCTCCAACGGCCATATGAGGGTTCCCCCTCTATAAATAAAGGACCTTGATCCCCCGGAACAATACTGGAACCATATCCAAGCCACGGAAGCCCACGGGACACATTTCTCATCATTTGGCAAACCTCAGGCGGACTCCTTCAAGGAACCTCCAATTGATCCAACTCAATTCCTCATCCAAGGAGCACCACCATAGAAGCTTGGGAGTGCACGTCTTCAACTCCAATCATCCATTGGCGCCCAAGGCTTCTCTCCAATTATGGTTTTTCATTGTTTATCATTTTGAGCTTAAATTTGGGTTTGTGCCTACAAACCCCATCTATTTCTCTCATCTCCTCTTTTGGGTTCTCACACCACCTTCAAGGTGTGAAGAGGTTAGTCAAGCCTTACCTTGTAAAAGGCTTGAATCAAAGGTGAGCTAGCCTTCACCTGTAAGAAGGCTAGTGGGTTCTTACTAAACCATTAAAAGTAAGTGGGTTCTTGCTCAACCAATAAAAGCAAGTTGTAATAGGTGAGCTAGCCTTCACCTGTAAAAAGGCTAGTGGGTTTCTTGCTACAACCATTGAAAAGCAAGCGGTAGAATCTCTCAACGGTTGAGTTGGGAGCGGAGACGTAGGCCGAGTTTTTGGCCGAAATCCGTTATCAATTGCGTGTCTTGCCTCTTTTATTTCTGCTGCACTTTCACTTTGATTTTAATTTGTTAATCATTTTTTAAAAGGCAATTCACCTCCCCTCTTGCCATCACTCCATTTTTCTCCGCCCAACAGTGTATCATTTTATTAACTTTCAAGAAGATTGTGTATATGTATTTCAACACACTTTGTCTCCTGCAGTAAATAGATGGAGAAAAGATATCCTTACTCAAACATTATTTTACTCTTGTGTATACCGAAGAAAAGTGTGGAAGAGGTCCATGTGTGGTCTGGTTGTTTGTACCCATGATGAACTGTGGAAGAGGTCCCTGTGTGTCCTAGATAGTCTTGTGTATTGTTGTTAACCTCGATCCAGGGTGTGGATCAAGTTTATTTATATAAACTACTTGGTGGAAGTTGATCACCAAGTGGAGTGGATTAGGTCTCGGCTTGATAATGAACCACTTGTTTCATATCCGCTGTGCTGATTAAATTAGTCTTCTCTGTTTTACTACTTTATTTTATAATTCAGATATCACTAAATTCACTTTGAAAATTAATCTTGGAAAGAAGTTATAATTGTCATGTCTTAATAGAATAGCTTCAAATTCAATCTTAATAACTGATATTAAGATTACTGAGAACTAATCAATATTTTAAGAAGTTATTTAAATAGGGAAACCTTTATAATAGTAAAACCTTGATAAATTGGGTTGTATTTTACCTTTTGGGGAAACCATTTAGAACTAATGTTTAATCAGAAAATTTTTGAGTTACTCACTTCACCTCCCCCCCTATTGAGTAATCTACTCTGACCAAAATTTGGTATTAGAGGTTGTTTATTAAGACTTTGTTTAACCTTATTCAACTGGAGTTGTAGGTATACTTTTAAGATCTATTAATTTCTATTAATTCTAAATTTATAGATCTTTCAAAGTATTTCTGTATTATGGATAATAGATTAGAAGGTTCTACAACCAACAGACCACCATTCTTTAATGGAACCTAATATTCTCAATGGAATATTAAATTGAAAATGCACTTAGAGAGTACGGGTTTTGAAATTTGGTATTCCATTATAGATGAATATAAGATTCCTACTACTGATAGAGTCACATGGGATGAACCTATCAAAAAATCCTACAATAACAATTACAAAGATATGATTACTTTATACAACTCCTTAGGAGATGAAGAATTCAATAGAATTTCTGCTTGTAAAACTGCCCATGGGGATACTCTGTCTATCTCACATGAAGGAAAATCTAGTGTAAAAGAAATGAGACTTAATAATTATACTATTCAATATGATAACTTTAAAATGAAAACTGATGAGACTATCTCTGTCATGTATCTTAGGTTCAATGATATTGTCAACAAAATGTTTTCTCTTGGAAGAGAAGTCACTGCCCATGAACAAATCATGAGAATTCTCAGATGTCTTCCTGATAGATAGAGAGGAACCTTGGTCACAATTATAGAATCATGCGACATCAGAAAGATACTTATAAATGATTCCATTGGCAAACTAATTATGTATAAAGTGGATCTAAAAGTCAACAAGAAGATTAGGATAAACCAAAAAGGAAATCTGTTGCATTCAAGACGACCACCTCTAAACACAAAGACAAAGAGAAACTGGAAGCTTCTATAGAATGTTCTAGTAGTGAACAATATTTAGCTGATAGTGATGAAGAAATGGTTCAATTATCTATAAGATTCAATAAATGTTACAAGAAGAAGAAATTTTTTTGAAAGCCTAACTTCAAAGGAAAATACGACCAAAAAAGAAATTGGAAAAAGGACTATGAAATAATTGAAAATACTGATGAGATTGTCTGCTATGAATGTAAGCACACATGACATATCATGGATGACTCTCCAAAGATCAAGTGAAAAATAGATATGAGAACAAGGACATGAAACCGAAAAAGGCCATGAAAGGAACCTGGAGTGCTTCTGTAGACATTTTAAGTGACTTAGAAACATCACATGATGAACATGAAATCAAATCCAATATGTGCTTTATGACAAACACATCTGAGGTAACATGGTACTATTCTATACATAATTCATACTATTCTGAAAATGAGAGTGACTCTAAAAATACGACTAATAAATAAATGTTTGAATAATCGATCATGCTTGAAGACACATGAAATGAACTAAAAGACAAATATAAATTATTTAAGAAACAATATTCTCATACTGTGACTATTAAATATGAACTAACAACTGAAAAAGTTAAAAATACTCAACTTCTCAAATAGAACAACTAATTAAAAATGTATAATGAGAAATTGAAGAATGGCCTAGAAACTTTTACAAATAGGAAGAATACCCTTACTCAAATTCTAGGAAAACAAATTTTCCCAAAATACAACACTGACATTGGTTATGAACATGGAAAAAGAAATCTTGGTAGAAAAAATTTTGTTTCAAAATCTAGAATATATTTTTTTACTCCCAGTTCTTGACACAAATCAACTAATTATATTTAAGATACATCTTCTACTGTTTCATGTTTTTCTGGACCAAATAGAGTTTATTTTTCAAATACATTACTTAATGCTTATAGGAAACCTATGAGGTAGATATGTGTTCTTAAAGAACTTAATACTAATATTACTAGACCCAAACAAGTATGGGTACCAAAATCTATTTTTGATTAATAATTTTGTAGGAAATATGCTTAAAGAGTTCCTGTAAAAGTGTATGGTACTTAGACAGGGTCTTTTCAAGACACATGATGGGGGAATACTCATGCTTCAAGAATCTAATAAAAATAGATGTATGACATGTAACATTTAGTAACAATGCTAATGGAAAGATCATTGGCCTCGACCAAATCAGTAACTCTAACTCATTTTTAATTTTTAAAGTATTATTTGTTGATGGATTAAAATATTATCTTCTTAGTATCTCACAATTATGTGATGATGTATTTCATGTTATATTTGAATATGAATCTGTAAATTTCATTAATTATAAGGATGAATTAGTGTTTTCTACATTAAGAAAGGAAAATGTTTACTCTGTTAACTTAGATTCTTTAGCTTCTCAAAATGATTCATGTTTAAGTGTATTTCATAAAGAGTCTTGGATCTAGCATAGGATACTAGGACACTGTAACATTCACTCCCTTTGAATGCTAACAAGAAAAATCATACTTAAAGACTTACCCAAACATGAGTTTCCAAATAACAAAGAGTGTAATCCCAATCAAAAGGGAAAACAACACAAAATTTCCTTCAAACCAATGGAAGAAGTATCAACTTCTCAACCTCTAGAATAGGTACACATGGATTTATTTGAATCATCTAGAGTTTATAGTTTAAATGGGAAGCACTATGTTTATGTTCTTGTAGATGACTTTTCTAGATATACTTGGACCTTCTTTCTGGATCACAAAAGTGAATCCTTCTCTTATTTTACTAAATATTCCAAGACTGTGGAAAATCTTAGTGGACTTAGAATTAAATCCATAAGAAGTGATCATGGCCATGAGTTTGAAAATCAAGAGTTTGAATCCTTTTTCTCACAAAATGGTTATAGTCACAGTTTCTCTGCCCCAAGAGCACCTCAATAAAATGGGGTTGTAGAAAGAAGAAATAGAACCCTGCAATAGATTTCTAGAACAATGATTAGTGAATATGACCAACCTATATATTTTTGGGCTGAAGCTATCAATATAGCATGTTGTATAATCAATAGACTGTTAATCAGACCTATTTTTAAGAGGACTCCTTATGAGTTATGGAACACTATAAAATCAAGGTTAAATACTTAAAATTTTTTGGTTGAAAAGTATATATTTTTAATACTAAGGACAATGTTGACAAATTTTCATCTAAGGGTGATGAAGGTATCTTTTTAGGATATTCCATATCTAGTAATGCCTATAGAGTTTTCAATAAAAAACTAAATGTGTGGAATAATATTCCCATGTCAAATTTAATGAAACAGATCCACATGAGCCTAAAACCATTCTAGAGAACCTGGAGGTTGATATATCAAATCTGAACATTAATCCAAAATCCCCAAACCATTCTGTGAAAGAATATATGAAAAATTATAGTTTTGTAAATTCTTTAGACTCAAGCCATAATGAACATGAACCTATTGATGAACATGAAATCACTAGTCCCTCCTTTTCTAGAGCTGTTAAAACTCTTAAGAACCATCCTTTAGATGTTGTTGTAGGAGACCTAGACAAAGGACCTAAAGCTAGAGCTTCTCTTAGAAATCAGGTTGAACATCAAGTATTCTTGTCACAACTTGAACCCAAGAAAATTAATGATTCTATCAGTGATGAATTTTGAGTGATGTCTATGCAAGAAGAACACAATTAGTTTGAAAGGAAAAATGTTTGGAAACTTGTTGAAATACCTAAGGACACATTCACCATGGGCACTAAATGGGTGTAATGAAACAAGTTAGATGAGGCTGGTAACAATGTTAGAAACAAGGATAGATTAGTGGAACAAGGCTATAGTCTATCAGAAGGGATTGAATATTAGGAGACCTTTACACTATTATCTAGACTTGAAGCCATAAGAATATTTCCTACTTATGATGCACATCTAAATTTTAACCTATATCAAATGCATGTTAAGAGTTCATTTTTAAATGGTTATATAGATGAGGATGTATTTGATGAAAAACCCCCTGGTTTTACAAACCACCACTTTCAAAATCATATTTTTAAATTATCAAAAGATTTATATGGTTTTAAACAAGCTCCAAGAGATTTGTATGATCGGTTGAGTACTTTTATTATTTACAAAGGTTTTACAAAAGGAATAGTTGATCCTAATCTTTTTATAAAATGAATTTCAAATAATGTTTTAGTTGTTCAAATCTATATAGATGAAAATATCTATGGATATTCAAGAAATTCTTATTGTTTTTATTTTTCTAAAATGATGCAAAATGAATTTAAAATGAGTTTAATGGGTGAACTAAAATTCATTCTTTTATTTAAAATCAATCAAAATAATGATGGTATTATTTTAACTCAATGTAAATATCCTAGAGATATTCTAACACATTTTGGATTGGGTAGCACTAAAAATAGTGACACTCCCATTAGTACCACTTGTATGTTGGATCATGATGATGATGGAAAATATTTCGATCAAACCACTTATAGAGGAATGATTGGAAGTTTAATCTACTTAACTACTAGTCAACTAGACATTATGTTTAGTGCGTGTATGTGTTCTCATTTTCAAGAAAATCCTATAGAACCTCATTTAAATGCTGTAAAGATAATTTTCAAATATCTCAAGCATACACCCAATCTAGGGATGTTCTATCCTAGAGGAAAATCATTTGAATTAGTTAGTTATTCTGATGCTGACTTCAGTTGCTGTAAGTTAGATAGAAAAAGCACTGATAGAGCGCTGTCGTGGGCGCCCTCAAATGATTAGTATGATTTTGGGGTACTTAGGTGCAACCGAGTGGCTGACCAAGGTCGTCTCTCAAAGGAGGAAGTGAATTAAAAAAAAATTAGAGGTATTCTAGAAGTAAAATAAAAGAGAATAAAAACACTACTTGAAAGGATGGGGGTGGTTGTTTATAGTTTATGAATCTAGAAGAAGTTTTCTGGAATAATATTGTATTTTTTTGTTTTTAGTTTTGAAATGAAGTTTGATTAAAATGACACAACAAAAAGATATTTGTTTAGACAATATTTAAAAGACGTAATAGATCTAAATCTACCACTTCAATCATTTATTAATCATTATCATTTAAATTAAAATTCACTTAATTATGATCCATTAATTTGTTAAATCCCAAACCCTACGAGAATTAACTTTACCACGAAGATGATGTGAATTTAACCCTAGGCTAACTTCGGAACATGAAATCACAACACCCTGCTTTGATTGATGTTCTAAGATTAGATTATGGTCAGTGGTAAATTAAGGCACATATCCATTCTGGAAATGAGGATGAATTGTTTTTACGGATTATATTTGAACTCTACAAATTTATCCCGTGTGGTCTTGTATTACCGATTAAGATCGCGCTCTCACAATTTACACAAAATCCCGACCTCGCGTGTTTTTGTGTTAATTGTTCAATTGCTTTCTTAGTTTCTTACAATTTAAAAACACAATTCATGTATCATATTAAGTGAATTACAGTAGCTCATTGATTCAAAATAATTAAATTAAGAGGGTAGAAGATAGATCGATTACTAAAAGACTACTCTTCCATGGGTGGCGTAATCATCGTAGAAGCGTTTTGCATGTGCAAAGGTTTAAAATGGGTATAACCCAATAACGTTTCTACTCAAGAATTCTAGATTAATTAGGAAGATTAAGATAAGAAGAAATTTAAACAAAACAGAAGAAAAGAGAATAAATAAAAGAAGAACAAAGAAGTTTATTACATAAACAAAATCATTACAACATGAAGGAGAAGAAGAAGCCTTCGTCGAAGGGATCCTTGCTTCAAAAGCTACCCTTATTGAAATGGTTGGATAATTGGAGTGGATACACTTCTCATCTGCCCTAAACTTCCCAATGCACGTCCCAACCCCTCCAAATGAGAAAAACTCCAATTTATAGAGGGTATGGGAGGAGAGGTTACAAGTGGTTTCAAGTGTGAATGTGGAAATTCGGCCAAATATTTTATGTCAACGTGCACCGCCCATTTGACCACCAAAACGCGTGAATTGGCCGGCCTTCCAGAAGGATCCAATGTGCGTATATGTGTCTTCTATCTCTTCTCCACATTTGGGCTCAATACAGGCCCATATGAAGGAGTTATGGACGAAATACAGAAGCTTCTCCATTCTGGCAAGCCCAGCCCAACGTTGAATTCATGGCCCCATTTCAACAACCAAATGAACTTATTAGCTCTATTATCCTGAATACAAGTTGTAGATAATTAAGTTAGGAACACTATCACAACATTTCAAATTCAAATAATAACTATAAAAATATTTATATTCGAAATACTACAGTGAACTATAAAGGGTAAAACTGGAATTTTCATCAAATATTCAAATGAATGATCTAATCCCAAATATTTTATAAATAAACATATTTAACACAATGTGAGGAAATTTTATCATTTATTATAAATAAAATATTCAATAAAATAGTGTTTTTTCAACTCCCCCACACTTACCCTTTTGCACACCTGGGCAAAACCTCATATCAAGTAAACATCAATATCAAATCAAAACCAATTTTAAAACACATATCCTTAAGATCAATCAATTTCACACCAAGAATAAAAAGATATCATGCCTCATAAAAAACCTTATTTCAAGTTCTCCATTTATATCATTCAATATATTTCCACTTCATTTATCTTCTCATGCACAAAACACTTACCTCGCTTGAATTTTCTCTCATCACTCAAATATCAATTTTTTTGCAATGTCTTTCTCATCCAAACTCATACAAGGGTCACCATAGGCTTGATAGATTCCTACATCACTACCCGATGTGAGTCAAGGACATATGTTTATCATGAAGACTTTTCAGGGTTGTTCTGTGGCTTTCGGTTGGTAGGATTAAGATGTGAAAAACTCTGAGGCTGAATGAGGAGGGCTTGACTCTTTTGAAGCAAAATTGCATTAATCTAATTTTCACTTAAATATGGTCTTCTCTTCAATCCCCATAGTATCAATTCATCTCCATCATCATGAAAAGTCATGAAAGGTTTACACCATTAATCATTTCAGCATAAAAAATTTCAATCTTCTCAAACATGATTTTCTTGAAAGCTCCAGATGGGAACATCTTTCCACCTCAATTAGAAGCTCCAGAAAAGGAACAGCTTCACTTGTCATGAAAGCTCCAGAAAAGGCACAAATTTCAATATAATGAATTTCTTCAGCAGCAAACACATCTCTTCAGAATTTAATTTTCCACCCAAAGTATCACATAATGTGGTGGCACAACACAAGACAGCTTCCCCCACACTTAAGCTCAACTAGATTATGCAATTTCACTTCAAGAGTTGGTTGGATAGGGAAAATTGGATTGTAATGTGGCTTAACCTAACAGGTTGTGCATGTCTTCTAAGGGATACAAGGATTAAATATTCAAGGTAGGCCATTATAAAAAAGGATTCTTTGAAATAGGGGTTTTAATACCAAACAAATTCCTCAATCATTTAAACATATGTACCTCAAACCCTCATGTTTTGACAGGAATAGATCAAATTCTGGTTAAATCAAGCATGGTTTGGTTCTCTCAAGAAGTGAGGTGAATGTAAAGAATATGAAAATAATAGTTTAGAAGCCTCACAGGAAAGTTATTTCAAATATAAAGACAGTGAGATTGGCATGGGATTCAAAATTCAGCGTACTTTTCATGAAATTACTAAATATTTGAACTTGAAACAAAGTCATTTCAGCATTCATTTAAGCTTAGTTTCAAGGGGTAAATTGTTTCACTTATTGATATGGATTTAAAAATGGTTATGAGAATCATTTCATCCCAAAAGTTTCAAAAACACACAGAAAATTGTAAAATAAACACACAAATTTTGAAAAACACACAAATTTTTTTGGGGTTTTTTTCTGAACAGGAAAGCAATTGAAATTACTAAACTAAAAGGTTCCCTCCCCCACACTTAAAATATTGCATTGTCCTCAATGTGAACCTATGAGATGATATATGCACATGAAATGTAGAATTTTTAAATAGGACAAATAATATAAAAGTGAAAAGGTTAGGAACAGCCTGATGTGATCAAGTGATGATGGGGTCATGCAGTGTGATAAAATCCACTGCATCAGTAGGATGTCCCTCAATGTATCTCTTCAAACGTTGCCCATTGACTATAAATCTCCTTCCAGTGTCCTCTTGTGTGATCTCCACTGCACCATAAGGAAAAACATTAGACACAATATAAGGACCTAACCATCTGGAACACAACTTACCAGGCATCAACTTTAGTCGTGAACTATAGAGAAGGACTTTCTCTCCAACATGAAACTCCCTTTGTTGGATCATTTTTTCATGAGCTGATTTTGATCTTTCCTTGTAGAGCCTTGAGTTCTCATATGATGACAGTCGAATCTCCTCAAGCTCTTGAATTTGCAGCTTCCTTTGGATTCCAGCTTGGGCCAAATTCATGTTGCATTTCTTTATAGCCCAATAAGCCTGATGCTCGACTTCCACAGGGAGATGACATGTTTTCCCAAAAACAATCCGAAATGGGGACATACCAATGGGGGTCTTGTATGCTATTCTATAAGCCCACAATGCATCATCCAAGCGCTTGCTCCAATCCTTCCTATTTGGTTGCACAGTTTTCTCCAAGATTTGTTTCAACTCACGATTTGAAACCTCAGCCTGGCCATTTGTTTGGGGGTGGTATGGTGTTGATGTTTTGTGTGTCACCCCATACTTTCTAAGGAGGGAAGCAAAATTACTATTGCAAAATTGTGTCCCTTGGTCACTGATGATGGCCTTTGGTACTCCAAACCTGCAGAAAATTTGATCCTTGACAAAATCCACTACAACATGAGAATCGTCAGTCCTGGTGGGCTTGGCCTCCACCCATTTACTCACATAATCAATAGCAACCAAAATATACAAAAATCCAAATGAACTAGGAAAAGGACCCATAAAATCAATGCCCCATACATCAAAAATCTCATAGAATAGTATGGGTTGTTGGGGCATCTCATGTCTCTTAGAAATGTTCCCAGTGTGTTGGCAACGAGTGCATGACTTACAAAACACATGGGCATCATGGAATAAACTAGGCCAATATAATCCAGAGTCCAAAACTTTCCTAGCAGTCCGTTGGGGTCCAAAGTGTCCACCACATGCAAGTGTATGACAGAATTGCAAAACAGACTCAAACTCATGATCAGGAATACACCTCCTAATAACTTGGTCACTACACATGCGCCAGAGGTAAGGATCATCCCACCCATAAAACCTAGACTCACTTTTTAATTTTTGGACTTGATGCTTCTTCAAATTTGCTGGGATTTCATAGGAAACAATGTAATTAACTAAATCAGCATACCAAGGATGCGTACCTGAGATGGTATAGAGATTTTCATCGGGGAAAGTGTCCTGAAGTTGTACCTGGTCCAAGGTGTCATCCTCTAGTGTGTGAGTAAGCCTACTCATGTGGTCTGCCACCAAATTATCTGATCCCTTCTTGTCCTTTATCTCAATATCAAATTCCTGAAGAAGGAGCATCCCACGGATAAGTCGTGGCTTTGCATCTGGCTTCTTTAGGATGTACCTCAAAGCTGCATGGTCAGAAAAAACAAATACTTTAGAGCCCAATAAATATGAACGGAATTTATCTAAAGAAAATATGACAGCAAGAAACTCCTTTTCTGTGGTTGTGTAATTTGATTGGGCTGAATCCAGTGTCCTTGATGCATAGGCGATCACATGTGAACGTCCTTCCACCCTCTAAGATAAGACAGCTCTAATCGCGAAGTTGGAGGCGTCACACATAAGCTCAAATGGAAGGTCCCACCGTGGGGGTTGTATGATAGGTGGAGTGATCAGACACTTATTTAGCTCATCAAAGGAAGTCCTACAAGAATCATCAAACACAAAATCAGAATCTTTTTGAAGTAATCGTGACATAGGAAGAGCGATCTTACTAAAATCTTTGATGAAGCGCCGATAAAATCCTGCATGCCCTAGGAAAGATCTAACACCACGCACACATGAAGGATAGGGTAAGGATGAAATAATTTATACCTTTGATCTATCAACCTCTATCCCATGTTTTGACACTACATGCCCTAAGACAATGCCATGCTCTACCATAAAATGGCACTTTTCAAAGTTCAAGACAAGATTCTTCTCAATACAACGATTCGACACCTTTCCCAAACTACATAGAAATTCCTCAAATGAAGACCCATACACTGTAAAATCATCCAGAAATACCTCCATGCAGGTCTCAATAAAATCAGAAAAAATAATCACCATACATCTCTGGAAGGTACCTGGGGCGTTGCAAAGTCCAAACGACATCCTCTGGTAGGAAAATGTGCCAAAGGGATAGGTGAATGTAGTCTTCTCCTGATCCTCTGGAGCTATAGGAACCTGAAAATATCCAGAAAATCCATCCAAGAAACAATAGTGTGTTTTCCCAGCTAGTCTCTCGAGCATTTGATCAATAAATGGGAGGGGGAAATGGTCCTTGCGAGTGGTCTGATTTAGTTTCTTATAATCAATACACACACGCCAACTGTTTTGCACCCTCATTGGAACTAAATCATCTTTCTCATTTTTAACAACACTAAAACCAGTTTTCTTAGGCACAACTTGAATTGGACTTACCCACTGTGAATCTGAAATGGGAAAGATTATACCTTCCTCGAGCAATTTCTCAACATCTTTTTTAACAACTTCCAGGAGGGTGGGATTGAGTCTCCTTTGTGGCTGTCTCACCGGTTTAGCCCCATCCTCCAAGAGAATCCTATGCATGCAAATGGAGGGGCTAATACCTGATATGTCAGCCAAGGTCCACCCAATTGCCCTGATGTTCTCCCTCAAAATATTCAAAAGCTTTTCTTCATGTTCAAAAGGGAGATTGTTAGCAATGATAACAGGTAATCTCTCACCATTCAACAAGTATGAGTATTTCAGATTTGGTTGCAATGGCTTGAGTTCTAATGAAGGAGGGTGTAGTATGGATGGAGACATTGAAGGAACTGAAATATGTGCACAAAGAGCATCAGTATCAGAATAGACATCATCAAAATCATAGAATAAAGCATCAAATCCATCAGCATACTTAATAGCCATTTCATAATCAGAGTGAACATGATCAAAATCAGAATATGAATCCACATCAAAATCAAATCCAAGATAGGATTGTGTATCAGAAACATGTGCGGAAGTGCTCTTAGACATCAAACTCGAACCAATACTCATAATCTCCCTAATCATAGGACAATCAAGTTCTATGGAGTTTTTATTTGGTGGTTCAAAATGGGAGATAACAAAAGCAGAATGGTCCTCTGAGGGGTACTTCATGGAATCAATAACATTAAATATCACAACTTCATCTCCAAACTCCATTGAAAGTTTACCCTCATTGACATTTATGATAGTTTTTGCAGTCTTGAGGAAGGGCCTACCTAAGATAATGGGGGCATGAGAACTTACCTAATCATCCTCCATGTTAAGCACATAGAAGTCTGCTGGAAAGATCACGTCTCTTACCCGAACAAGTACATCCTCAAGAACTCCCACTGGATATGCCATAGCTCTATTCGCCAATTGCACCACTACTCTTGTTGGCTTCAACTCGCCAACCTGCAAGGAAGAGAATATTGAGTGAGGAATCACATTTATTGAAGCTCCTAAATCACAAAGAGCATCAGAGAAGTGAAACTCCCCTATGGTACATGGTATGGTGAATGTCCTGGGATCCTTACACTTTGTTGGCATTTCTAGAGTTGGTGTAATGAGTGTCGATACATTCCTTCCAAGGTTGATCCTCTCATTCCCCTTGAGCCCTCTTCGATTGGTGCAGAGTTCTTTTAAGAATTTGGCATACCTTGGGATTTGCTTAATGGATTCAAGTAGAGGAATGTTGATCTCCACACGCTTGAATGTGTCCAAAACCTCCTTTTTCATTGCTTCTTCAGCCATCTTCTTGGTTTTAACAACCCTGTTTGGAAAAGGAAGGGGTTTAGGAGGAACATCATCAATATTTTTCTTACCTTTATCTTTCTCCTTGGATTTCTCATCAGTTGGTTTGGAATGCGGCTTCTCTGGAGTTGAGGTGAATCCCGGTGGAATGGTAGGTACAGATGTATCGTTCATTTGCTTCCCACTTCTCAATGTGATGGAACTAACATTCCCCTTTGAATTTGGAGTGGGTTGGGAAGGTATATTTCCGGAATTCTTACTTACAAGTTCATGGAGGGCGGTGGCAATCTGGCTCATTTGAGTCTTCAACTCCCTCAGCTCCGAACTTTGACTCTTCAGCTCATTCTGTTGATTAATAACAATTTGCTTCAAAGGATCATCAGTATTAGAATCTACCTTTGGTGGATGATTCCCTTGTTTCTGACTTTCTGATGCTTGAGCTTCAAATCTCCTTTGGGGTTGTTGGAAACCCTGCTGGTAAGGCAGAGGCTGCTGGAAGTTTTGTTGAAAGGGTGGCCTTTGTTGTTGTCCAGAGCCATACCTCATGTCCAACTGATCTTTCCACCCTTGGTTGTATACTGTATCAAAATTCTTTTGGGGATATGGTTGTTGTTGTTGCTGCTGAAATGGTCTCCCAGGGAACACTGTTGTGCAATCCCCTGTCTCTTGTAGTTGTGGGCAACAGTCAGTTGGGTGGCTTGTCTCAGTGAAAATGCCACAAGGCCTTGAAGGAGGGGGTAGAGATGTCTTTTGTGCCAAAGAAATTTGACTCACCATAGTTGTCAATTCTTCCAACGTAGTATCAATCAAATGACTTTCAAGAGAAGAAGGACTTACCTGATGTACTCCCCTGACATGTGGTGTACCTCTATCACCAAATTGTTGGGAGTTTTGGGCCATCTTGTCGATCAACGCACGTGCAGCTACTGGTGTCTTGTCCACCAATGCTCTTCCAGCCGCAGCATCTACCATGCTTCTCTCCATAGGTGTGAGTCCTTCATAGAAGTATTGGATGAGTAATTGATCAGTGATTTGGTGATGTGGGTAGCTTGTACACAACTTCTTGAATCGCTCCCAGTACTCATACATTGACTCCCCTTGGGCTTTCTTGATCCCCGATATCTCCTTTCGAATGGATGTTGTCCTTGATGCTGGAAAAAATCTTTGCAAGAAAAGACGTTTCAAATCATTCCAACATGTTACATCTTCAGGTTGTAAATAATACATCCAATCTTTTGCAGCTCCATCAAGTGAGAATGGGAATGCTCTTAATTTAATTTGATCTTCATAAAAATTTCTTGGTTTTAAAGTTGATCAAACCACATTAAATTCCTTAAGGTGTTTGTTGGGATCCTCACTAGATAAGCCATGAAACTTTGGAAGAAGGTGAATTAATCCAGATTTCAATTCAAAGTCTGATTCAAGATTTGGTTATGCAATACAATTTGGTTGATAGTTTATATCAGGTGCAGCCAATTCTCAAATGGTTCTATTAAGTTCATTTCCATTATTTCCAGCCATTGGTTCCTCTTTTATGTTTAAATTTGAATTGCTTCCAATTTCAATGTTTCCAGAAGAGAGGAATTCACCAAGTGGTTGAATATTAAAACTTCCCGTAGATTGAGAATGTCTGATCTGTGCCCTAAGGCTACGTTCAATCTCAGGGTCAAGATCTAAGAGATCTTCGGGATTAGTTCGTGTCATAGATTAAATAAAAATGAAAAGAAAGAAAGTGGACCGTAGTAAAATAAAAATGAGAAGTTTGAGTTGATGGTCCAAAAAGAAGTAGAAGAAAATAAAAGAAGAAGAAGAAAAATCAGATTGGGTAAAGAAGGAAGAAAGAAGAGAAGAAGATAATAAAATGTAAAATAAAATAAATACCTCTAATTGGTTGAAATAATTACTTGCCTCCCCGGCAATGGCGCCAATTTGATAGAGCACTGTCGTGGGTGCCCTCAAATGATTAGTATGATTTTGGGGTACTTAGGTGCAGCAGAGTGGCTGACCAAGGTCGTCTCTCAAAGGAGGAAGTGAATTAAAACAATTTTTAGAGGTATTCTAGAAGTAAAATAAAAGAGAATAAAAACACTACTTGAAATGATGGGGGTGGTTGTTTATAGTTTATGAATCTAGTAGAAGTTTGCTGGAAGAATATTTTTTTTTTGTTTTTAGTTTTGAAATGAAGTTTGATTAAAATGACAGAACAAAAAGATATTTGTTTAGACAATATTTAAATGTTGTAATCGATATAACTCTACCTATTCAATAATTTATTAATAATTATCATTTAAATTAATATTCACTTAATTATGATCCCTTAATTTGTTAAATCCCGAACCCTACAAGAATTAACTTTACCACGAAGATGATGTGAATTTAACCCTAGGCTAACTTCGGAACATGCAATCGCAGCACCCTGCTTTGATTGATGTTCTAAGATTAGCTTATGGATAGTGGTAAATTAAGGCACATATCCATTCTGGAAATGAGGATGAATTGTGTTTAGGTATTATATTTGAACTCTACAAATTAATCTCGTGTGGTCTTGTATTACCGATTAAGATCACGCTCTCACAATTTACACAAAATCCCAACCTCGTGTGTTTTTGTGTTACTTGTTCAATTGCTTGCTTAGTTTCTTACAATTTAAAAACACAATTCATGGATCATATTAAGTGAATTACAATAGCTCATTTATTCAAAATAATTAAATGAATAGGGTAGAAGATAGATTGATTACTAAAAGACTACTCTTTCATGGGTGGCGTAATCATCGTAGAAGCGTTTTGCATGTGCAAAGGTTTAAAATGGGTATAACCCAATAACGCTTCTACTCAAGAATTACAGACTAATTAGGAAGATTAAGAGAAGAATAAATTTAAACAAAACAGAAGAAAAGAGAAGAAATAAAAGAAGAACAAATAAGTTTATTACATAAACAAAATCATTACAATATGAAGGAGAAGAAGAAGGCTTCGTCGAAGGGATCCTTGCTTCAAGAGCTACCCTTATTGAAATGGTTGTAGAATTGGAGTGGATCCACTTCTCCTCTTCCCTCAACTTCCCAATTCACGTTCCAACCCCTCCAAATGAGAAAAAATCCAATTTATAGAGGGGATTTGAGGAGAGGTTACAAGTGGTTTCAAGTGTGAATGTGGAAATTCGGACAAATATTTTATGCCAACATTCACCGCCCATTTGACCACCACAACGCGTGAATTGGCCGCCCTTCCAGAAGGATAAAATGTGAGGATATGTGTCTTCTATCTCCTCTCCAAATTGGGGATCCATAAAGGCCCA